>OY740791.1:1967204-3167204 GCA_963514005.1 Raja brachyura
GGAATTTTAGAACGGAGACGAGGAAACACTTTTTCTCACAGAGAGGTTTGAGTCTGTGTAATTCTCTGCTAGATAGGGCTCTTAAAAATAGCGTTGTCAGGGGATATGGGGAAAAGGCAGGAACGGGGTATTGATTGGGGATGATCAGCCATGATCACATTGAATGGCGGTGCTGGCTCGAAGGGCCGAATGGCCTACTCCTGCACCTATTGCCTATTGTCTATTGTCTTTGATATTTCCACCTGGAGAAAAAGGTTCTGACTGTCCACAGGCACACACTGTCGTTAAAACAGCTTGTTCATATCTACAACATGATATAATGACTGAATTTTAACTTTGATGGCTTAGAAAGTTCAGCATGTCCCCAACAACTTTCACCAACATCTACTTTGTTTAAGAAGGAACTGCAGATGCTGGAAAAATCGAAAGTAGACAAAAATGCTGGAGAAACTCAGCGGGTGAGGCAGCATCTATGGAGCGAAGGAATAGGTGACGTTTCGTGTCTGAAGAAGGGTCTTGACCTGAAACGTCACCTATCCTTCGCTCCATAGATGCTGCCTCACCCGCTGAGTTTCTCCAGCAGTTTTGTCTACCAACTTCTACAGATGCGCCGCAGAAAGCATTCTATCCGGGTGCATCACAGCACGGTTTGGGAACAGCTCTATCCAAGACCGCAAAATTGCAGAGAATTGTGGACGCAGCCCAGATCATTACACAAACCAAACTCCCTTCCATTGACTCCATCTACACCTCACGCTGCCTCGGCAAGGCCAGCAGCATCATCAAGGACCAGTCTCACCCCGGCCACTCCCTCTTCTCCCCTCTCCCGTCTGGCAAAAGATACAGAAGTGTGAAAACGCACACCTCCAGATTCAGGGACAGTTTCTTACCAGCTGTTATCAGGCAACTGGACTATCCTACCGCAGCCAAAGAGCAGTGCTGAACTACTATCTGCCCCTTTGGTGACCCTTGGACTATCTTTGATCTGACTTTTTCAGCTTTACCTTGCACTAAATGTTATTCCCGTATCATGTATCTGTACACTGTGGATGGCTCGATTGTAATCACATATTGTCTTTCCCCTGACTGGTTAGCACGCAACAAAAAGCTTTTCACTGTATCCCGGTACACGTGACAATAAACTCAACTGAACCGTATTAATGTGGCCAGGGACAATTGGCCATTCCTTCATTGCTGACTCCTTTCATCAATAATCAATAATGCAGGAGGATGAGGGGTGATCTTATAGAGGTGTATAAAATCATAAGAGGAATAGATCAGGTAGATGCACAGAGTATCTTGCCCGTGGGAGTCGAGAACCTGAGGACATTGGTTTAAGATGAGGGGGAAATGATTTAATAGGAGTCTGAGGGGTAACATTTTCCACACTAAGAGTGGTGGGTGTATGGACCAAGCTGCCAGAGGAGGTCGTTGAGGCAGGGATAAGTGCAATGTTTAAGAAACAGTTAGACAGGTACATGGCTAGGAATGGTTTAGAGGGATATGGACCAAACGTGGGCAAGTGGGACTAGTGTAGATGGGGCATGTTGGCTGGTGTGGGCAAGTTGGGCCGAAGGGCCTGTATTCACGCTGTTTCACTCTATGACTCTATCTGTAAATGACTGGAATAGTGTTCTGATTGTCACAGAGAATACATAGGACAAAGCTTGATAATTTCAAAGAAAGCAGTATTTACACATTTGTTGGTCTTGGAGCTGTTTCAAGCTGAACAAGGTGAGGTATATGGTACTGCTTGTTGTGTCGATAGGCCGGGCTGCCGGCATTGCCGTTTACACACACTCTACATGCAACGCCGTCGCCAGGCTTACAGCTGAGAGATGACGGGGGGCAGTTGTCGTTTGTCCGAGCATCCCATAATAGTTCTCAATACTGGTTTCTTGGAAATTATCAAGGATCCACACCATCCTGGCCACACACTCATCTCCCCGCTACCTTCAGGTAGAAGGTACAGGAGCCTGAAGACTGCAACGTCCAGATTCAGAAATAGCTACTTCCCCACAGCCACCAGGCTATTAAACTCAAATGAAACAAAACTCTGAACATTAATAGCCCATTATCTGTTTTTGCACCTTATCTGTTTATTTATTCATGTGTGTATATATTTATATAATGGTATATGGACACACTGATCTGTTCTGTATTCGTGCCTACTATGTTCTGTTGTGCTGAAGCAAAGCAAGAATTTCATTGTCCTATCAGGGACACATGACAATAAACTCTCTTGAATCTTGAATCTTGGTGCACATTATTTAGTTTATTGTCACATGTACCGAGGTGGTGAACAGCTTTTGTTGCGTGCTAACCAGTCAGTGGAAAGACAATACATGATTACAATCGAGCCGTCCTCATGATAAAGGAATAACGTTTAATGCAAGGTAAAGCCAGCAAAGTCCAATCAAGGATAGTCCAAGGGTCACCAATGAAGTAGATCGTAACTCATGAAACTAATAATTCAGGAATGCTCTCTGGGTTGGTCCAGTTGCCTGACTACTTGTTCAGGCAACATAGATAAACTCTAAATCAAAGTCATGCACCTCAACCAGTTGAACTCTGATTTCTGCGTTAGATTTCCAGGTTGTCATTTCTAGATCTTTGCAAAATATATTTATAAATATATCTTATTCCAAAAATGCTTGGGATTGTGATCTTCAACTGTGTTTCCGTACACGAGCTCTCTTTTCCCTTATCTGATGTAGAAATTCTTGATTAGCACGGGCGTCAGGGGTTATGGGGAGAAGGCAAGAGAATGGTGTTGAGAGGGAAAGATAGATCAGCCATGATTGAATGGCACAGTAGACTCAATGGGCCGAATGGCCTAATTCCGCTCCCCCGACTTGTGAAGAAATGTATTTACATTAATATTGTATTTGTAATCCCAAAGTCTCCCAGTCAATGGAGACACAAAGAAGTGCAGATGCTGCAGTCTTGAGTAAAACACAATGTGGTGGAAGAACTCAGCGGGTCAGTCAGCATCTGTGGAGGGAATGGACAGACGATGTTTTGGACTGAGACCCTTCTTCAGCACTTTGTGTTTTACTCTCAGTCAATCTTCGTCTTACGTATGGCGTGCACAGCCTAAAGTTGTAGACACAAAAACACTGCATATGTTTGTTTGTGCACGTCAGGTTGATTGCATTAGTCGAAACAGGGTGGACCACGTGAAGGTTGCAATCTCCCACCCCTCTCAGTCAATGAAGTCCCTTTTAAAAGTAGTCGCTTTTGTGAAGCAGGAACACCCAGCAGCCAATGCTTGTTGGCCAGCTCCCAGAGAGAAGGGATGAATGAGCATTGGTTTACGAAACGATACGATACGATACAAACTTTATTTATCCCAGGAGGGAAATTGATCTGCCAACAGTCATAAAACGCAACAAAATACATGAAACATGAAATTAAAGTGACGAGTGGAAGGGATTGTGGGGGGGGGGGGGGTTAGTCAGTCTACCCCACGACAGAAGGGGGAGGGGTTGTACAGTTTGATAGCCACAGGGAAGAAGGATCTCCTGTGGCGTTCTGTGCTGCATCTTGGTGGAACCAGTCTGTGGCTGAAGGTGCTCCTCAGGTTGACCAGTGTGTCCGGTGGTATAAAATGAGAAATAAATATTTTGCAGGAAGGATTGGGAGCATTATCATGTTCTTCACAAAGTAGATTATTTCACATCCATCTTAAAGGACACTCAATGACTCGGTTTAGTGCTGGTTTACCAAAAAAAATGTATAAATATTGGCAGCGCAGATTAAATTGCAAGCCACTCAACCCAGTGTCACAATATTTATATGCATCTATATAATAACGCATACTCACCATTCATTGCTTTTTGCTCAGTCGTTGCAAGCTACACCTTGGGATCCTAAGACAGCATGATGAAAGACAATAAATATATATCACTGAGCCATGGATCATCTTCAATAATGTTGACATTATTCAATCGTACCACAGCAAAAAGGTGTCACATCTTGGCACTTTAGTATATGAACAGACTAAGAAGGGTCTCGACCCGAAACGTCACCTATTCCTTCGCTCCATAGATGCTGCCTCACCCACTGAGTTTCTCCAGCAATTTTGTCTACCTTCCATTTTTCCAGCATCTGCAGTTCTTTCTTAAACAATTAATAATATATAATGTACAATGCAAATTAAATATAATGCAATTTAAGTGCCTATCTATTGTAAGCAAAGCACAGAGTGCTGGAGTAACTCAGTGGGTCAGGCAGCTTGTGGAGAACATGGATAGGCGACGTTTCATGGAGTGCTGGAGTAACTCAGCGGGTCAGGCAGCATCTGTGGAGAACATGGATAGGTGACGTTTTGTGTTGGGATGCTTCTTTCGGACTGGTCGTGTTGGTGGGGGGAGGGGGGGTGAAAGCTGTTGGAGAGGAGGTTCAAGACAAAGCCTGGCGAGTGATAGGTGGACACAGGCGTTGAATGTGAACAAGCAGTACAGCTACAGTTTAGTATTCTCACTTCCTCTCTTGCATCTTCATGTGTCTTGGGTCACTGCCCGCCCTGCCCTCGCATTGCATGCTGCATGAGAATGAGAAACATTTTTCATATCATAAGAAAAAAAAAATCTTTGGCAATTTGCTTTTAAAAATACAAGTTTGCAAAAGCACTAGGGTGGAGTTTGGGCTTTTCTCTGGAGCTGTTCGGCTGGCTTCTGAGAAACTATATTCTGCACTGGTATATTTCTGTTTGCTCTGCCTCTTGGATGAGTTTAGCTTGAATATATTCATGTATAGTATTAACTGATGTTATTGGAAAGATTGAGGTTGCACGGTGGCGCAGTGGTAGAGTTGCTGCCTTACAGCGCCAGAGACCCGGGTTCCATCCCGACTACGGGTGCTGTCTGTACGGAGTTTGTACGTTCTTCCCGTGATCTGCGTGGGTTTTCTCCAAGATCTTCGGTTTCCTCCCACACTCCAAAGACATGCAGAAAGGATATTGACATGGATAGAGAAGTGAATGGCAGACAGGAAACAAAGAGTAGGGATTAACGGGTCCCTTTCAGAATGGCAGGCAGTGACTAGTGTGGTACCGCAAGGCTCGGTGCTGGCAACGCAGCTATTTACAATATACATCAATGATTTAGAGCTGGGCTTGTACACTCTGGAGGTTAGAAGGATGAGAGGGGATCTCATTGAAACGATTGTTAAGGGTTTGGACACGCGAGAGGCAGGAAACATGTTCCCGATGTTGGGGGAGTCCAGAACCAGGGGCCACAGTTTAAGAATAAGGAGTAAGCCATTTAGAATGGAGTCGAGGAAACACTTTTTCTCACAGAGAGTTGTGAGTCTGTGGAATTCTCTGCCTCAGAGGGCGGTGGAGGCAGGTTCTCTAGATGCTTTCAAGAGAGAGCTCGATAGGGCTTTTAAAAATAGCGGAGTCAGGGGAGAAGGCAGGAACGGGGTACTGATTGGGGATGATCACGTTGAATGGCGGTGCTGGCTCGAAGGGCAGAATGGCCTACTCCTGCACCTATTGTCTATTGTCTATTGTTGTATGTGGGGGGGGGGGGGGGGTTGAGGGTTGAGGGAAACTTAAAAAAAATCTCTTACCTCGATGGAGATGTGATTTCCAAATCCCATCTCCGTCTGCACTGCGGCCTAACATCGAGGAGTTGGCGGACTTTGCTGGAGACCGAGTTCGGGAGCTCCAACCGCAGAGACTTCAATCACCCCGATGTGGGAGCTTCGATGGCCGGCTGCGGGAGCTTCAATCGCCCCGACTGCCGATGGTTCCACTGCCCCGACTTTTGGAAAATAAAGAGGGAAGAAGATTAGACTTCATCGCCTTCCATCACAGTGAGGAATGTGGGGAATCCGCTGTGGTGGATGTTTACGTTCACTTTTATGTAGTTGTGTGTCTTGTTGCTTTTTTTAATTACGGTCGTATGCTAATTTACATATCACTGTTCCTTAATTGGTACATGTGACAATAACGTGACCTTGAAACCTTGAATCGACGAGCTTTTTCGGGGAAAATTCCAAGACAGTGTTAATTTTTTTGTACTTCAATTTAATATTGCCTGCAACAAAAACGGATTTTGACAGTTTGCTATTAATATATGGATTGTTGTTAAAGTAAATGAAATTGTCCATAAAAACTAACTAAATGTCCTGTCCCACTGTACGAGTTCATTCAAAGAGTTCTCCCGAGTTTGCCCTGATTCGAACTCGGAGAATTATGGTAGTAGCCGCTCGCAGGTACTCGGTGCTCTCGTGGACATTTTTCAACATGTTGAAAAATCTTCACGAGTCTTTCCAAGATCACCGCATTTCCCGAGGACCTGCTGTTAGCGTTACGAGCCGCGAAGAGACGTCCCCAAGCTCCGACGTACCCGCAACGTACATTCTACGTACACACTGTTAACGTACAGTGGGACAGGGCTATTATGCAGTCAATGGAAAACATGGTTCTTTAACAGTGTCCTACATGGAGCAGTGTTAGTCTCCTATGTGGAATGTACGTAGCTCAGAGGTTTACTAAACAAACATTTTGATTAGACAAACTCAGCGCGTGAGGCAGCATCTATGGATCTATGGATCATTCGCTCCATAGATGCTTCCTCACTCGCTGAGTTTCTCCAGCATTTTTGTCTACCTTCAATTTTTCCAGCATCTGCAGTTCCTTCGTAAACATTTTGATTAGATAAGTACATTGCTTTAATTGTGCACGTTGGTTGGTCTAGGAATAGACCAAAGGATGAGAAGGGATCTTATAGAAACATCTAACATTCTTAAAGGATTGGACAGTCTAAATGCAGGAAAAATGTTCCCCATGTTGGGGAGTCCAGAACCAGGGGTCACACAGTTTAAGAATAAGGGGTAGGCCATTTAGACTGAGCTGCGAAAAAACAGCTTCACTCAGAGAGTTGTGAATCTGTGGAATTTTCCGTCACAGTAAGCAGTGGAGGCCAATTCACTGGATGTTTTCAAGTAAGAGTTATATTTAGCTCTTAGAGCTAAATTAATCTAAGGATATGGGGAGAAAGCAGGAATGGGGTACTGATTTTGGATGATCAGCCATGATCATATTGAATGGTGGCGCTGGCTTGATGGGCCGAATGGCCTACTCCTGCTCCAATTTTCTGTGTTTCTATGAATAAAATGCTACAACTAGAAATCTAATCTAAAACTCAGAAAATATTGGAATTACAAAACACATGGTCAGGATTCTAAATGCATGAAAGGTTCAGGTTTATTGTTGTCATGTGTACAGAGGTACAGTGAAAAGCTTTGATCATCTTGCTATCCAAACAGATCAGAGAATACCACACATAAATACAATCAGAAACTCCAGTCCAACAGGTCGAGCAAAGGGGAAGGTACAGAGTGCAGAATATAGTTCTCAGCATTGTAGCGCATCAGTTCCACAGACAAAGTCCAATGTCCGCAATGGGGTAGAGGTGAATCGGACAGTGCCCTAGCTTATGGAAGGAACGTTCAGAAGCCTGATAGTAGAGGGGAAGAAGCTGTTACTGAGTCTGGTGGTGCGCACGTTCACACAGGAGGAGGGAAGAAGAAGAAGAATATTTTGATGTAGTCTTTTCTATGTTTCCATGTTTCTATGAACAGGAAAACAAAATAACAAGCTTGTCGGATAAAACCAAGTAACAGGATTACAGGGATACACATTTTTTATCCTGAGAGGCTGTTGCCTTTTGAGGAGTTGAGAAGCAGGTGAATGATAAAAAATAAAAAGTAGATGTTGAACAAAATCCTGCATTGTAGTACTCAGTGTGCCGATACTTTACAGTGCCCTCAAAGCTGAGAGTATAAATGTTCAAGGACATTATACAAGTGGCACGGTGGTGCAGTGGTAGAGTTGCTGCCTCACAGCGCCAGAGACCCGGGTTCCATTCTGACTACACGTGCTGTCTGTACGCAGTTTGCACGTTCTACCCGTGACCCGTGGGTTTTCTCCGGGTGCTCCGGTTTCCTCCCTCATTCCAAAGACGTGCAGGTTTGTGGGCTAATTGGATTGGTATCATTGTAAATTGTCCCTAGTTTGTGTAGGACTGTGTTAGCGTGCGGGGATCGCTGGTTCCGCGCTGTATCTCTAAAGTCTAAAGACAATATGTGTTGTCCTTGTCCATATCCCTGAAAGAGTATTTGTGAATTGTAAAAAAGTGCTGGAAGAACTCAGTGGGCCAGGCAGCATCTGTGGAAGGAATGGACAGAGTAAGCTGGTGGTTACATAATGGACAACTGAAAGACAATAGAAGAAAATCTTTGCACCTATCATTGCATGAGGTATAAGAGCAGCATTAGCCAAAGGGTCTATTTGTGTTATAGAAACGATCTTGTGTGAGGTGTTTAAGAAAGAACTGCAGATACTGGAAAAATCGAAGGTAGACAAAAATGCTGGAGCGGAGGAATAAGATCGAGACCCGAACCATTGCCTATTCCTCCGCTCCATCGATGCTGCCTCACCCGCTGAGTTCCTCCGGCATTTTTGTCTAGTGCGAGGTGCTGCACTTTGGAAGGTCAAATGGAATGGGAAAGGACACAGTTAATGGCAGAGACCTTAATAGCTTTCATATACAGCGGGAACTTGGGTCTAATTAGATAGATCTCTGTAAGTGGCCACACAGGTAGATTGAGTGGCAAACAAGGCGTCTGCGTGCTTGCCTTCGTCGGTCGGGACAGAGCTTATAAGAGACAGGAAGTAACGTCACAGCTTTATAGAAACATAGAACATAGAAACATAGAAAATAGGTGCAGGAGTAGGCCATTCGGCCCTTCGAGCCTGCACCGCCATTCAATGTGATCATGGCTGATCATCCAACTCAGTATCCCGTACCTGCCCTCTCTCCATACCCCCTGATCCCTTTAGCCACAAGTGCCACATCTAACGCCCTCTTAAATATAGCCAATGAACTGGCCTCAACTACCTTCTGTGGCAGAGAATTCCAGAGACTCACCACTCTCTGTGTAAAGAATGTTTTCCTCATTTCGGTCCTAAAGGAATTCCCCCTTATCCTTAGACTGTGACCCCTTGTTCTGGACTCCCCCAACATCGGGAACAATCTTCCAGCATCTAGCTTGTCCAACCCCTTAAGAATTTTGTAGGTTTCTATAAGATCCCCCCTCAATCTTCTAAATTCCATCGAGTACAAACCGAGTCTATCCAATCTTTCCTCATATGAAAGTCCTGACATTCCAGGAATCAGTCTGGTGAATCTTCTCTGTACCCCCTCTATGGCAAGGATGTCTTTCCTCAGATTTGGAGACCAAAACTGTACGCAGTACTCCAGGTGTGGCCTCACCAAAACCCTGTACAACTGCAGTAGAACCTCCCTGCTCCTATACTCAAATCCTTTCGCTATGAATGCTAACATACCATTTGCTTTCTTCACTGCCTGCTGCACCTGCATGCCTACTTTCAATGACTGGTGTACCATGACACCCAGGTCTCGTTGCATTTCCCCCTTACCTAATCTGCCACCATTCAGATAATAGTCTACCCTCATGTTTTTGCCACCAAAGTGGATAACCTCACATTTATCCACATTGTACTGCATCTGCCATGCATCTGCCCATTCACTCAGCCTATCCAAATCACCCTGCAGCCTCCAAGCATCCTCCTCACACCTAACTATACCCCCCAGCTTGGTATCATCTGCAAATTTGGAGATGTTGCATTGAATTCCCTCGTCCAAATCATTAATATATATTGTAAAGAGCTGGGGTCCCAGCACTGAGCCTTGCGGCACCCCACTAGTCACTGCCTGCCATTCTGAAAAGGACCCGTTTACTCCTACCCTTTGCCTCCTGTCTGCTAGCCAGTTCTCTATCCACATCAATACTGAACCCCCAATACCGTGTGCTTTGAGTTTGTATGCTAATCTCTTATGCGGGACCTTGTCGAAAGCCTTCTGAAAGTCTAGATATAACACATCCACTGGTTCTCCCTTATCCACTCTACTAGTTACATCCTCGAAAAATTCTATCAGATTTGTCAGACATGATTTACCTTTCGTAAATCCATGCTGACTTTGTCCAATGATTTCACCACTTTCCAAATGCGCTGCTATCCCATCTTTAATAACTGACTCTAGCAGTTTCCCCACTACCGATGTTAGACTAACTGGTCTGTAATTCCCCGCTTTCTCTCTCCCTCCTTTTTTAAAAAGTGGGGTTACATTAGCTACCCTCCAATCCTCAGGAACTACTCCAGAATCTAAGGAATTTTGAAAAATTATCACTAATGCATCCACTATTTCTGTGGCTACCTCCTTGAGTACTCTGGGATGCAGACTATCTGGCCCTGGGGATTTATCGGCCTTCAATCCGTTCAATTTACCCAACACCACCTCCCGGCTAACCTGGATTTCACTCAGTTCCTCCATCTTATTTGACCCCCGTTCCACTGCTATTTCCGGCAGATTATTTATGTCTTCCTTAGTGAAGACAGAACCAAAGTAGTTATTCAATTGGTCTGCCATGTCCTTGTTCCCCATGATCAATTCACCTGTTTCTGACTGCAAGGGACCAACATTTGTTTTAACTAGTCTCTTTCTCTTTACATATCTATAAAAACTTTTGCAGTCAGTTTTTATGTTCCCTGCCAGTTTCCTTTCATAATCTATTTTCCCTTTCCTAATTAAGCCCTTTGTCCTCCTCTGCTGGATTCTGAATTTCTCCCAGTCCTCCGGTAGGCTGCTTTTTCTGGCAAATTTGTATGCCTCATCTTTTGTTTTTATACTATCCCTGATTTCCCTTGTTATCCATGGATGCACCACCTTCCCCGATTTATTCTTTTGCCAAACTGGTATGAACAACTTTTGTACTTCATCCATGCAGTCTTTAAATACCTTCCATTGCACATCCACTGTCAACCCTTTAAGAATCACCTGCCAGTCTATCTTGGCCAATTCACATCTCATACCTTCAAAGTTACCTTTGTTCAAGTTCAGAACCCTTGTTTCTGACTTAATTTTGTCACTCTCCATCCTAATGAAGAACTCAACCATATTATGGTCACTCTTGCCCAAGGGGCCACGCACAACAAGACTGCTAACTAACCCTTCCTCATTACTCAATACCCAGTCTAGAATAGCCTGCTCTCTCGTTGGTTCCTCCACATGTTGGTTGAGAAAACTATCCCGCATACATTCCAGGAAATCCTCTTCCTCAGCACCCCTGCCAATTTGATTCACCCAATCTACATGCAGATTGAAGTCACCCATTATAACCGTGTTACCCTTGTTGCACGCATTTCTAATTTCCTGTTTGATGCCATCCCCAACTCCAATACTACTGTTAGGTGGCCTGTACACAGCTCCCACTAGCGTTTTCTGCCCCTTAGAGTTTCGCAGCTCTACCCATATCGATTCCACATCCTCCAAGCTAATGTCCTTCCTTTCTATTGCATTAATCTCCTCTCTCACCAGCACCGCTACCCCACCTCCTTTTCCTTTTCGTCTATCCCTCCTGAATATTGAATATCCCTGGATGTTCAGCTCCCAGCCTTGGTCATCCTGGAGCCATGTCCATCCCAACTATAGCATAGTCATTAATCGCTATCTGCACCTTCAACTCATCCACCTTATTACGAATGCTCCTCGCATTGAGACACAAAGCCTTCAGGCTTGTTTTTACAACACTCTTACTCCTTATACAATTATGTTGACAAGTGGCCCCTTTCACATCGATCCCTATTACACTTGGCCATACTCTCCTATCCCTTTGTGAGCTTTCTTCCCCGTTAATTCTGGGGTCATTAACCATCGCTTTACTCTCTTTCCCTCTAACTCCGTCCTCGACTATC
Source organism: Raja brachyura (assembly GCA_963514005.1). The sequence goes on from OY740791.1 coordinate 1,978,999, forward strand.
CCATTTGATACCCCACCCCCCTTATTCAGTTTAAAACCATCCGTGTAGCAGTGGCAAACCTGCCGGCCAGAATGCTGGTCCCCCACCTGTTAAGATGCAATCCGTCCCTTTTGTACAGTTCCCCCTTACTATAAAAAAAATCCCAGTGATCTAAGAATCTAAATCCCTGCCCCCTGCACCAGTTCCTCAGCCACACATTCAAGTCCCATATCTCCCTGTTCCTGCTCTCGCCAGCACGAGGAACTGGAAGCAAACCGGAGATAACAACCCTGGAAGTCCTGCTTTTCAGCATTTTTCCGAGCTCTCTGAAGTCCCGCTGCAAAAAATTCATCTCCTTCTTTCCAACATCATTTGTGCCAACATGCACGACCACTTCCGGCTGGTCACCTTCGCCCTTGAGGATTGTCTGCACTCTGTCCGTAACATCCTGGATCCTGGCACCAGGAAGGCAGCACACCATCCTGGAATCCCGTCTGTTGCCGCAAAAACCCCTGTCCGTACCTCTCACAATGGAGTCTCCAACTACAATGGCGTTGCCCGACTTTGGCCTCTGTGGGTTTGGCTCATCAGCCCTTTTTGTTTGGCAAGCCAGTCCGCCGCTCAGTGGGATACCGTCTTCTTTCCCGGCAGCTTCCACGTGGGTGAACCTGTTCACAAGAGGTACAACACCCGGGGACCTTTGCATCCCATGTTTTCCTCCCTTTCTCACCGTCACCCACCTTCTCTCTTCTAGTGCCTTGGGTGTAACAATCTCACTGAAGGACTTGTCGAGAAACGACTCAGTTTCTCGAATGAACCTGAGGTCATCCACTTGTTTCTCCAGTTCCCCAACACGGTCCTTCAGGAGCTGTACCTGGATGCACTTCTCACATTTGTAGCATCCAGAGGCACCAGCAGTGTCCTTGACCTCCCACATACTGCAAGCATCACACTGCATCAGCTTGCTTGACATCTTCTTTTGCCTCGGTCTCGCCCTATCCAGTATTTTGCGCAGCCTCCTCGCCGAAGACTCTCGAGCCAAAGACTCACACTTTACTCACAGGGCACTTCCCTCACAAGGCCGCTCTCCTCCCACTTGGGCTAGAGCCAATCAGTGCTTTCTCCTGCTTCTCTTTGTTGCTGTTGCTTCAAAATCCACGGGAAGACTGAGTGAAAACCCTTGTTCCGGCTGCTTTTGGAGTATTGCATGCAGCTGTGATCGGCCTCTTACAGGAAGGATGAGGAGGTTCTGGAGAGGGTGTAGACGAGAATTCATAAGTTCATAAGTTAATGGAGCAGAATTAAGCCATTCGGCCCATCAAGTCTACTCCCCCATTTAATCATGGCTGATCTATCTCTCCCTCCTAACACCATTCTCCTGCCTTCTCCCCATAACCCCAGACAGCGCTGGTTTACTGGGACGATGCCCGGACTCGAGAATATTAGCCATAAGGAGAAGTTTGGAAAGACTGGGATAGTTTACTCTGGAGCATCAGAGGTTGAAGGGAGACCTGATAAAAAGCAAAGAAGATTAAGGGACGTTTAGATAGGGTAGACAGTCAGAACCTTTTTTTCCCAGGAGAGAAATGTCGAAGACTCAAGTGCATAGCTTTAAGGTGAGATGGGAAACTTTAATGGAGATGTGTGGGGGATATTATTTTACACAGAGGGTGGTGGGTGCCTGCAACGCGCTGCCAGGGGTGGTGGTGGAGGCAGATACTATAGAGGTGTTTAAGAGGCTTTTGGATAGGCACATTTTGGATATTGGATTTGGATATGCAGGGAATGGAGGGATATGGATCAAGTGTAGGCAGTGGAGACTAGTTGAACTTGGTATTATGTTCAGCATGGACATTGTGGGCCGAAGGGCCTGTTCCTGTGCTGTGCTCTATATAATATAATACTAAATACAATTCTCATATTGGTTGGCAAAATGTGAGGTTATAACTGGATTACTAATCCCTGTTTTTGGATTCGTTTGGCAACATGCCACTCTCACACTCAATGTTGAAGAAGGGACTGCAGATGCTGGAAAAATCGAAGGTAGACAAGAAAGCTGGAAAAACTCAGCCGGTGAGGCAGCATCTATGGAGTGAAGGAATGGGCGGAGGAAGGGTCTCGACCCGAAATGTCACTCATTCCTTCGCTCCACAGATGCTGCTTCACCCGCTGAGTTTCTCTCACACTCTCTCACTTCTCTCACACTCAATATCTTTTCCATTAAGTTCTGAAAAGAAGATTATTTACACTTTTCCTTGCAGTTCCAATTTAATTATCAGATGCTAATTACTTCGGTGTGTGGTATGGATTGACTGAGTTTGCAAATTTGCACGATGTTCTAACGGTGGAAGGGCCCATATTGGATATACTCTATACTTCACAGTGTCTTTAATTAACTTTTCCTCATCAATTTTGAGACAATCTCAGATGGTTCATCTGAAACAAAACTGTTGGAATCAGGATAGTTCCGTGATAACAAAGTTTAATCAGAACCTACATTTCTATAATCAAACTGGAACACAATCTTAAACATCGTAAAAGGGTGTTCAGGGTGCATGTGGAGAGGATGTTTCCATCAGTGGGAGAGTCGAGGACGAGAGGCCTTCTTCTTCTTGCGTATGGTATGCATAGCCTAAAGTTGTAGGACAACTTGTTCTATTTGATCTTATTTGATTGTGCATGCCGGGTTAATTGCATTTGTCGAAACAGGGCGGACCACCTGAAGATTTAAGAGAGAGTTAAGGGCCTGTCCTACATGCATGCAACTCTATGCGATGAGCGCAACCTAATGTGGTCGCTTGAGCCGTCCGGCGTCGCGGGGCCGGTCCCACTTCGATCGTACGGAATTGTGTGGAGTTCGTCCCTACATTGCGCGGGGCTCCGAAAAACTGACCATGTTCAAAAATTCCGCGCGGCAACGGCTTGTCGGCTCACAGCCGCCTCGACGCATTACGCACCGTCTCGACGTCATGCCTCCGTGACCCTCTCTGTGGGTGCCTCCGTGACCCTCTATGTGTGTGGCTCCGTGGCCCTCTGTGTGTGTGTGCCTCTGTGCCCCTCTCTGTGTATCCCTCTCTATCCTGGCAAACTTACCTTTCAGACTTCGCTCCAAGTTCGCCTCACTTTGCGCCGCGTTGCGCCACTCACTCGACCTCTGCGCGGCCCTTGCTGCCGGTTTGGTCGCACTTGCCGCATGCAGGCGCATGCTGGTGCATGCTGGTGGGAACGGCCCTTTACAGGGATCACCCGACCTCCGCGCGGCCCCCGCTTCTAGTTTGATCGCGCTCATCGCATGGAGTCGGATGCTGGTAGGACAGGCCCTTAAGATAGAGCTCTTGGGGCTAGTGGAATCAAGGGATATGGGGAGAAGGCAGACACAGGTGATTGATTGGGGACGATCAGCCATGATCACAATGAAAGGCGGTGCTGGCTCGAAGGGCCGAATGGCCTCCTCCTGCACCTATTTTCTATGTTTCTACGTTTCTAAGGTTGCAATCTTCCACCCCGACTGGAGGTCTTAGAAGGAAGTTTTTTTAGGAGGAGATGAGGAGAAATGTCTTTAGTTAGAGGGTGGTGAATCTGTGGAATTCTTTGCCACAGAAGTCTGTGGAAGTCAAGTCAGTGGATATTTTTAAGGCAGAAATAGACAGATTTTGGATTAGTTCGGGTGTCAGAGGTTATGGGGAGAAGGCAGGAGAATGGGGTTAGGAGGGAGAGATAGATCATCCTTGATTGAATGGGGGAGTAGATGATGGGCCGAATGGCCTAATTCTACTCCTATCACATGACATGTAGTGTTGTGCCAAGCATTGGAGGAAATGGATTTAGTGACTGTTTAGAGTGGTTGCCTTGTAGTTAACTCAGCCATTGAGACTATTTCCTGTTGCAGATATATAGAGGAAGGATATTATTAAATTGGAAAGGGTGCAGAAGAGATTCACCAGGGTGTTACCTGGGCTTGTGGGCTTGAGTTACAGGGAGAGGTTGGATGGGCTGGGACTTTTTTTCTTTGGAGCGTCGGGGGCTGAGGGGTGACCTTACTGAGGTGGACAAGACCATGAGGGGCACGGATAAAGTGAAAGCTCACAGTCATTTTCTCAGGGTGGATGGATTCTAAAGCTAGAGGGTCTTGGCTTAAGGTGAGAGGGGAGAGATTGTGAAGGATATTGTCAAGGCCCCTATTCATCTTCCTGATTCCAATGGACAATAGGTGCAGGAGTAGGCCATTCGGCCCTTCAAGCTAGCACCGCCATTCAATGTGTTCATGGCTAATCATCCACAATCAGTACCCCATTCCTGCCTTCTCCCACATCCCCTGACTCCGCTATCATTAAGAGCCCTATCTAGCTCTCTCTTGAAAGTATCCAGAGAACCGGCCTCCACTGCCCTCTGAGGCAGAGAATTCCACAACTCTCTGTGAGAAAAAGTGTTTCCTTATCTCCGTTCTAAATGGCTTACATCTTATTCTTAAACTGTGGCCTCTAGTTCTGGCCTCCACCAATATCGGGAACATGTTTCCTGCCTCCAGCATGTCCAAACCCATAATAATCTTATATGTTTCAATAAGATCCTCTCTCATCCTTCTAAACCCCAAAGTATACAAGCCCAGCCGCTTCATTCTATCAACACATGTCAGTCCCACCATCCCGAGAATTAACCTTGTAAACCTACACAGCACTACTTCAATAGCAAGAATGTCCTTCCTCAAATCAGGGGACCAAACCTGCACACAATACTCCAGGTATTGTTAAAATTCTTTCCTGCTACTATCTTACTCCTCGAAGGCCCTGTCCAATTTCAGCGCACTAACCAGGAAAGCAGGAGAATTGTGTACGCAGTAACGACTGTGAAACAAAACGTTGAAGTTGTATTTATGCAATTTGCTGACACGTTAGTGAAATTGGCTTCCAGTTGACGTGATTGGATTTGGGAATTTGGGAAATTGCATGGAAGGAATTGTACACAAACCAGATGTCTCCTGTTACTGCGATCCGGAATTGTGCGTAAGTGGGTTTGACAGTAATATACTTATTTGTTGAATGAATAAGCACAGGGCTGTTCCAGCGAAGGTCCTATTGTCCTGGAAGAATTGACTTTTGTGCAATTGATCCAGATCCCTTGTCATTACACCAGCTTTCTGATCTTTCTTTGTTAGGCTGTTCATTGTGATGTCGGTACGAGTGTGGCTTGGATCACATTATTTTGTGTTTGTCATCTGGGAGGTCATTCATCTTTTGCTAACAAGGTAATTTAACAAAATATATACTTGAGATAACCCATAAAATAGCATTGCAGATAGACACAGTGGCCAACGGAGCATTCACACACTGGCCTTCATGGCCACGGAGCTGAGTACTGAAATTGGGAGATGATATTACAGTCGTACAAGACATCGGTGAGGCCGCACTTGGAGTATTGTGTTCAGTTTTGGTCCCTGCTATAGGAAGGATGTGATAGAAACATAAAAGCATAGAAAATAGGTGCAGGAGTAGGCCATTCAATAGACAATAGACAATAGGTGCAAGAGGAGGCCATTCGGCCCTTTGAGCCAGCACCACCCTTCAATATGATCATGGCTGATTCATCCAAAATCAAGATCAAGTTCCAGTTCCATTTATTGTCACGTGCACCAATTGGTACAGTGAGATTTGAGTTACCGTATAGCCACACGAATAAAAAGAACACAACACACGATAGAGTTTAACATGAACATCCCCCACACAGCGGGATCAATGTTTCCCACTGTGAGGGAAGGCACCAAAGTTCAGGCATCTTCCTCTTTGTTCCCGTTCAGTACCCCGTTCCTGCCTTTTCCCCATATCCCTTGATCCCTTTAGCCCTAAGAGCTCTATCTAACTCTCTCTTGAAAACATCCAGTGAATTGGCCTCCACTGCCTTCTGTGGCAGAGAATTCCACAGATTCACAACTCTCTGGGTGAAAATGCCATTAAGCTGGAAAGAGAGCGGAGAAGATTTACGAGGTTTTTGCCAGGGCTCGAGGGCCTGTCCTATAGGGAGTGGTTCCAGGACTCTATTCCATGGAGCGCAGGAGGTTGAGGATGATCTTATAGAGTACAAAATCCTGAGGGGAATAGATCGGGTCGAATCTCTTACCCAGAGACGGGGAATGACCAACCACAGGACAGGGGTTTATGGTGAGGGTGGAAAGATTTAATAGAAACCAGAGGGCCAACTTATTCACACTGAGGGTGGTGGGTGAATGGAACGAGCAGCCAAAGGAGGTAGTTGAGGCAGGTTCTGTAACATCGTTTAAAACTCATTCAGACGGGTACAAGGAAAGGACATGTTTAGAAGTATATTGGCCAGGTTTGGGCAAATGGTTTCGAAGGAACTACAGATGCGGCTTTACACCGAAGATAGACACAAAATGCTGGAGTAACTGAGCGGGTCAGGGAGCATCTCTGGAGAAAAGGTGTAGGTGACGATTCGGGTCAAGGGTCTGAAGAAGGGTCTCGCCCTGAAACTTCACCTATTCCTCTTCTCCAGAGATGTTGCCTGACCCGCTGAGTTACTCCACCATTTTGTGTCTACCTTCTGGGCAAATGGGACTAGCTTAGACGGGAAAGGTTGAGGGGAAGGGCCTGTTTGCACCCTGGATGACTGCGACCCTTGTCCACATCATTGAAACCTTTGATGCCAGCATCAACCTGCTAAAGGTGAAATCTCTCTGCCATCACATCCAGTTGATTCTTGCAGCCAGTTGAAGCTTTAACCTGAAACTGGTGCTATTGACATTCCTCTTCCTTTAGAAACCAGATCCAACAAAACATATAGCACTGGCAGCAAACGGCATCACCCCAGACCAATACTTAATGCGAACATTTGTCGAAGAAGGAACTGCAGATGCTGGAAAAATCGAAGGTAGATAAAAATGTTGGAGAAACTCAGCGGGTGAGGCAGCATCTATAGAGCGAAGGAAAAGGTGACGTTTTGGGTCGAGACCCAAGGGTCCAGAGATGCTGCCTCACCCGCTGAGTTTCTCCAGCATTTTTATCTACCTAACATTTGTCTTGCACTTTACAGAGTACTCCAACACTCTTGTACTTGGGTACGATTGTGATATGCAAGAATTTACTGAACTGTGTGCAAGAAAGGGATTTCACTGTAACTGGGTACTTAGAATCATATTGTGGTACAGTGCGGAAACAGGCCCTTTGGCCCATCTTGCCCACACTGGCCAACATATCCCAGCCACACTAGTCCCACCTGCCTGCGCTTGGTCCATATCCCTCCAAACCTGTCCTATCCATTTACCTGTCTAACTGTTTCTTAAACGTTGGGATAGTCCCAGCCTCAACTATCTCCTCTGGCAGCTCGTTCCATACACCCACCACCCTCTGTGTGAAAAAGTTACCCCTCAGATTCCTACTAAATCTTTTCCCCCTTCACCTTGAACCTGTGTCCTCTGGTCCTCGATTCCCCTACTCTGGGCAAGAGACTCTGTGCGTTTATCCGATCTATTCCTCTGGTGATTTTACACTCACAAAGTACATGTGACAATAAAGTATGATTGATTCATCGAGCCGTGCATGGAGTTGAGAACATTATCCGTGGGTCGGAGAGGTGGATTTGGCGTTAGCTGCTGTTTCTGGGACGTGGAAATCACAGATGAGACTTTCGACTTGAGAGATACAGGGCTGAAACAGGACTCCAATTCCTCGCCGACCAGCGCTCACCCCGTACACCTGCACTGTCCCACACACACTAGGGACAATTTACAATTTTTAACGAAACCAATTAACCTACAAACCTGCACGTCTGTAGAGTGTGGGAGGAAACCGGAGATCCCGGAGAAAACCCACCCAGGTCACGGGGAGAACGTACAAACTCCGTACAGACAGCACCCGTAGTCAGGATTGAACTCGGGTCTCTGGCGCCGCGAGGCAGCAACTCTACCGCTGCGCTACCGTGCTGTCATTTGCGCTACCGTGCTGTCATCTTGCTGATAGGGCTGAACATCACCAACCGAGTCAGTGAAGGGCCGTGAATATCGTGGACTAAAACACGGTGATAGCTGGGGGCACAATCACAGGCCATTTAATTGTGAGTTTGAGTAATTCAAGGTCCATTATTAATAAAGACAAGTAGTTCACAAAGAGGATCTCAGTTGTGTCACAAGGTAAAGTCATTAATTATCTTATTGTAAATAACAGGATGTCTCTTTTACATTCCTCTCATCTCCCCACCCTGATATAACAGAGAAGACAGGCACAAAAAGCTGGAGTAACTCAGCGGGACAGGCAGCAACTCTGGAGAGAAGGAATGGGTGGCGTTTCGGGTCGAGACCCTTCTCTTCAGCCACTCTCTCTCTTCAGTCTGAAGACCCGAAACATCACCTATTCCTTCTGTCCAGAGATGCTGCCTGTCCCGCTGAGCTACTCCAGCATTTTGTGTCTGTCTTCAGTGTGAAACAGCATCTGCGGCTCCAGCACTAACATTCACTTTCCATCCGTGAACATTGTACCAGAGTGAATGCTTGGCTCTTGACTGCGATTGTGATGCACATGATGTACCGTGTGTGTGTCTGTCTGGTTACGTTAGGCAGCTAATCGTTGGCTTAATTGATGTTCCAGTAATGTCGTGCTAATGTGCCCGTGTGGAGTTGAACTGGAGCATGTGGATCACACAGGTTGGCATTAATTCCAGTAAGTCTTGTGTTGGTACAGGTGGCAACGCAGCAGTGTATGTGTGTGCTAATGCGTGCACCTCCAGAGCGGTTAGAGCGTGCACCTTCAGCCAGTTAAGGGCCTGTCCCAGTTATGCGATATTTTCGGCGACTGCCGGCACCCGTCATAGTCGCAGCAGGTGGCCGAAGATTTTCAACGTTGAAAATCCAGCGGCGACCAGAAAAAAGGTACGATTCTTTGGCCGACTACTCACCACCATACAGGTGTCATGTGTCGACCGTGTCGACAAGTGTCGCCTGTATGGTGGTGAGTAGTTGCCAAAAACTTTCAACATGTTGAAAATCCAGTGGCGACCAGAAAAAGGTGCGACTCTTAGGGCGACTACTCCCGACCAAACAGGCTTCACCCCGCAACATGTCGTGAGTAGTCGCACAAAGAGCCGTACCTTTTTCTGGTCGCCGCTGGATTTTCAACATTTTGAAAATTTTCGGCGCCCTGCTGCAACTATGATGGGTGCCGGCAAGTCGCCAAAAAAATCTCGTAAGTGGGACAGCCCCATTAGGAACTCTGTGGGTAAGAAACAACTGCAGATGCTGGTTTAAATCGAAGGTGGCCACAAAATGTTGGAGTAACTCAGCGGGACAGGCAGCATCCCTGCAGAGAAGGAATGGGCAACGTTTCGGGTCGAGCCCCTTCTTCAAACTGATGTTAGGGGAGGGGGCGGGATAGAGATAAAATGTAGTCGGAGACAGTAAGACTGGTGGGAGAACTGGGAAAGGGGAGGGGATGGAGAGATAATAACTTCAGATGCTTTCCCTCTCTCTTCATCCCCTCCCCCTTCCCAGTTCTACCACCAATTTTACTGTCCCTGACTACATTCTATCTTTGTCCCACCCACTCCCCTGACATCAGTCAGAGATGCTGCCTGTCCCGCTGAGTAACTCCAGTAACTCCAGTATTTTCGTGTCTATCTTTGAGTTCGGAACTCTGCCAGGGCTATGCCTCACGATTCCCAAGAGGATGTAATAAATGCAGATCGTTCATCGGATTATTTGCTGCAGTTTTATTTCATTGAATAAAATCCACTGTGTGGTTTATATTATTGAGACGACGCAATTAGGTAATTGTATACTAAAGTGATTTATTGTAAGGTGATTGTCACCCATTCAATAGACAATAGACAATAGGCCCCTGGTTCTGGACTCCCCCAACATCGGGAACATGTTTCCTGCCTCTAGCGTGTCCAAACCCTTAATAATCTTATATGTCTCAATAAGGTCTCCTCTCACCCTTCTAAACTCCAGAGTGTAAAAGCCCAGCTGCTCCATTATCTCAGCATATGATAGCCCCGCCATCCCGGGAATTAACTTGGTTAACCTAACCTGCACTCCCTCAATAGCAAGAATGTCCTTCCTCAAATTAGGGGACCAAAACTGCACACAATACTCCAGGTGTGGTCTCACTAAGGCTCTGTACAACTGCAGAAGGACCTCCTTGCTCCTATACTCGACTCCTCTTGTTATGAAGGCCAACATGCCATTCGCTTTCTTCACTGCCTGCTGTACCTGCATGCTTACTTTCATAGACTGATGAACAAGGACCCCCAGATCCCGTTGTACTTGCACTCTTTTCCCAACTTGACACCATGTAGATAAAATGGTGACTCTATGACCTCCTGTGAACGTGGCTGTGGAGATGACCGATGCACAGCGTGTGGATAAGTGGACAGATATTTCTGCGTTCACTATATTTCGACTCTTGCTTTCCAGGGTGGGCGCCGGGACAGGTGAGGTGCCTCCCACCTGGCGGAGGTGAAACACTTCTTACCTGGGGCCGCGAACTGCGAACAACAGTGAGTATCTATATTCCACGATGCCCTAAATATTTATCACTGCTGTGTGTGCGTGTGTGTGGGGACACTTTGCAAGCAATAACTACACTTGGCTAACTAAGGGACGTTTGCCTGTGGCATCCCAGATGATGATGCTACAGACATCAAACTCTATTGTGGAGAACCGAGCCCTGCTCCCTTTTAATCAAGATTCCATCAGCCGGGAGATGTGAGGGCACTTTCTCATTTATCTCTTTCTCTTCTGTAAGATGTGCTTTTCCTGGCTGTAGTTCAAATTGTATCTTGCTATCACTTCTGAAAGATACTCCTTTTAATTGATCACAGAGATGTTTTGTTAACACTACCCCCACCAACCTCTCTTCAGCAAGGCAACTATACGATATTCTACTGTATAAACAAGGAACTGCAGGTGCCGGGTTACAAACAAAGGCACAAAGTGCTGGAGTAACTCAGCGGGTCAGGCAGCAATGGTTCAATGGTAAAGGGTCTGTCCCACGTTCACGACCTAATTCACGACCTATTTTAATCGTGGGCATTTTTCATCAGGCTAGAAAAATGCCCCGACTTACTTGATGCCACGAGTACCTACGGCTAGCATCAAGGCCCGCTACGACCTTGTGGGGACCATGCTGCGAGTACGTGTCAAGAGCAAACTCGGCAGAGGTCGTGAATTAGGTTGTGAAAGTGGGACAGGCCCTTTAAGAAAGAACTGACAAAATGCTGGAGAAACTCAGCGGGTGCGGCAGCATCTATGGAGCGAAGGAATAGGTGACGTTTCGGGTCGATACCCTTCTTCAGACTGATGTGGGGGTGGGTGGGCCATGAAACAAGTCTCCGCCTCTTCCTTTCTTCTTCGGTTTAAACCAGCATCTGCAGTTCCATTTCTACGCTTTAAACAGCATCACCAATTTGGCGCCATTTTCAAGTCGCAGTTGTTGTAAGTGCAGGGATCTGGACCTGACCGTGCACTACATGGATGGGTGACACTTTGTGTCAGGACATATGTCTGACCCATCACCGACACTTCCTCTGGTAAACTTCCTCTGCACCCTCTGCAACCTCTCCCTGTAGCTGAAACCCTCGAATCCAGGCAGCGCCCTGTTAAACCTCCGCTGCACCTTCTCCAAGGCCTCCACATCCTTCCCGTAACGTGATGACCAGAACTGCACGCAATCCTCTGAATGCGAAACAATACGATACCATACTGCTTTTCTGTAGAATTCTCTGCCTCAGAAGGCAGTGGAGGCTAATTCTCTGGGTGCTTTCAAGAGAGAGTTAGATAGGGCTCTAAAAGATAGCGGTCAAGGGATACGGGGGGCAGGCAGGAACGGGGTACTGATTGTGGATGATCAGCCACGATCACATTGAATGGCAGTGCTGGCTCGAAGGGCCGAATGGCCTACTCCTGCACCTATTGTCTATTGTCTATTGTCTATTTACTCCAACTCAGCGGGACAAGCAGCATCTCTGGAGAGAAGGAATGGGTGACATTTCGGGTCGAGTCTGAAGAAGGGTCTCAACCCGAAACGTCACCCAGTCCTTCTCTCCAGAGATGCTGCCTGTCCCGCTGAGTTACTCCAGCATCTTGGGTCTATCTTCAGATATCTCCCCTTCTTGTCCTTGTACTCCAGAGAAGACGTGAATTTAATGTTGAACACAATAGTTTATTTTTAACTCCCTGATTTTACATTTCGGTGCCGTACACTGTTACAAAGTTGATTAGATTTCTACAGCCTTCAAATAAAACTGGGTGATTTGCACGTTTACTAGTCGTGCCCTTTTAATCATTCATTAGCTTGCTGTGAGATCAATAACAATGCTGTAATGGCTTTTTAGGCCACTAGTAAATCTCTATACTAGCGTGGAGATTCTAAATTCAAGAATGATTTCCATTTGTCTCTTGACAGCACATTTCTGTGCATTGAGGTCAATGCTTGTCGTAAGTTGAACTTCCTATCGTTCAGTTTAGAGATACAGCTTGAAAACAGGCCCTTCGGCCCACTGAGTCCATGCCGACCAGCGATCACCGCACACTGACACTAACCTACACACACTTAGGACAATTTAAAATCCTTAGCAAACCCATTTGACCTACAAACCTGCACCTCACGGGAGGAACATACAAACTCCAAACAGGCAGCACCCGTAGTCAGGATGGAACCCGGGTCTCTGGCGCTGTGAGGTAGCAACTCTACCCACTGTGCTACTGTGCCATCCTTCTGAGCTTTGTTAGGTTTGGTATTGCTGCGTATAATACCACACATATAATCAGCTCAAACTCCAGTCCAACAGGTGGAGCAAAGGGGAAGATACAGAGTGCAGAATATAGTTCTCAGCATTGTAGCGCATCAGTTCCAGAGACAAAGTCCAATGTCCGCAGTGGGGTAGAGGTGAATCGGACAGTACCCTAGCTTATGGAAGGACTGTTCAGAAGCCTGATAACAGAGGGGAAGAAGCTGTTCCTGAGTCTAGTGGTGTGCGCTTTCAAGCTTATGTACCTTCTGCCGGACGGGAGCGGGGAGAAGGAGGAATGACCAGGGTGGGACACGGATAAGTCTTTGATTATGTTGGTTGCTTTCCCGAGGCAGCGTGAAGTGTAGATGGAGTCGTTGGTGGGGAGTGTGGACTGTGTGATGGACTGGGCTACGTCTACAATGGTGGGGAGTGTGGACTGTGTGATGGACTGGGCTACGTCTACAATGGTGGGGAGTGTGGTCTGTGTGATAGACTGGACTACATCTACAATGGTGGGGAGTGTGGTCTGTGTGATGGACTGGGCTACGTCTACGCTCTGCAGTTTCTTGTGATCTTGGGCAGATTTGTCCCCAAACCAAGCCGTGTTGCATCCGGACAGTTTGATCACTAACGTGCGTGATGGCTTGGTGCGTCTGTACATTTTATTTCAGGTTTGTAGCGACCATAACACGTACTATTGGCGATAACTCTTTCTAACTGTCGACTGATTTAACATCTTGCATTGGAACTACCTGGAACTTATTCAACCTGTTCTGCTTGAAGTTTGGGACTTATTACCCACTGTATCTCTACCTTGCTCGTGTCCTCACTGTTGGAGCTGGAGCAGGCACTCTGTGTCAGTGTATGTCAGTGCAGTCACACATGAGAATAGCGATGATAAAAATGAGATGTATAATAAGGATCTGGGGACAGAGAAGATTGTCAGTTTGGTCAGAGAACATTATGAGGAGAAAGAAATACAGCTGTGCACACTGGAGCAAAAATAGTGGAAAATCACCAGACCATGGTCCTTGCGATTGGGCAGTTTTGGAGGTACGGAAATATTTCATTTTTTGACTGTCAATCTTTTAACAAGTGAGACTATGGCCGGGTGATGGAGAGTGAGAGGGGGAGAGAGGGGGCGTGGGAGAGAGAGAGAGAGGGAGAGAGAGAGAGAGCGAGAGAGGGGGGGAGAGGGAGAGAGGGAGAGAGAAGGTGAGATAGAGGGACAGGGTGAGATAGAGGGATAGGGTGAGAGAGAGAGAGAGAGAGGGGGAGCGTCTGAGTGTCTGAGATATGAGTGTCAGTTTGATGGTGCTGGGCCTCTACTTGTTGATAACTGGCCGGCACTGACTTGATGGGCCGAAGGGCCGAAAGGCCTCTTTCCATGTTGTATCACTAAGACAAAAACTAAAACCTAAAACGTGAAATCTACGGAGGAATTTCTTTAGTCAGAGGCTGGTGAATCAGTGGAATTCATCGCCACGGACGGCTGTGGAGGCCAAGTCAGTGGATATTTATAAAATGGAGATTGACATATTCTTGATTAGTAAGGTCATGTGATAACAGCAGAATCAGGCCATTCGGCCCATCAAGTCTACTCCGCCATTCAATCATGGCTGATCTATCTCTCCCTCCTAACCCCATTCTCCTGCCTTCTCCCCATAACCTCTGACACCCGCACTAATCAAGCATTTATCTATCTCTGCCTTATAAATACCCATTGACTTGGCCTCCACAGCCGTCTGTGGCAAATAATTCCACAGATTCACCTTCAAAGGGCATTGGAGAGAAGGCATGAGAATGGGGTTGGGAGGGAAAAATAGATCAGCGGTGATTGAACGGGGGAGGGGTGACTCGAAGGGCTGAGTGGCCTAATTCTGCTCCTGTGTCTAATGGTCCTATATCATCAGTATCTGTGACATTGGGCAACGATGCCAAGACGCTGACCACAACCACATTGGAAACACAACCAGTATATTTTCTTGGAATCTCTTGTTGAAAATGAGGTTCTGCTTGCGATTAAGTGGAGGTGATTAAAGTGACAGTTAACGAGACTAATATGTTCGGCCGGGAATGATGTCAGTGGAGAGTGTTGTGTTTACCACAGTGGACGGGCACAGCAACAGCGGTGACAGATGGGATGAAAGCCGTTTCCCTTTGGCGGACATAAGGATCCTAAATGAAATGGATGTGAGCAGTGTTCCCAAGGCCCAGGTCCTTGCCACAGAGCTGTATATAATGGGCCAGTAATGAGCACTAAATTGTCCGAGTGTATCAGGACGCTCGCTACTGCAATGGATTATCACGCTGGTGCTATCGGGAGGTGATTATTTCACAGGTCTCTGCCGCAGCGGAGATGATATTAAACAAACCATCCGTCCATCCCACCCACAACACAGTGAGGCCCAGTGCAAAGTGGCGGAGCAGCACCTCATATTTTGCTTGGGCACCTTACACCCCAGCGGTGTGAACATTGACTCCCCTGGCTTCAAGTAAAGGGCCTGTCCCACTTATGTGTCCTTGGCACACAAATTACGTGACCTCGCCATCGTGTTGAGGTGCACGGGCATCGTATGGCCGTGCAGGGCTGGTCCCACTGAGAAGCGCGGAGGGGTATGTAGTTGTACGCGATATCACGTGGGGCTCCGAAATTTTTGTAGTGAACTAAACCCTTGCACGCCAACGGCCTGTCACAGTACATGACGGCCAAAGTGGGAGAGGCCCAAGACCCTGGCGCGATGCAACATCTCACCTCCAACTGCAGCAGAAGCAGGCAAGCTTTTTGTCTACCTACGACTCTTTGGGCGACTACTCACGACCATACAGGCTTCACCCCGCGACATGTCGCCTGTATGGTCGTGAGTCGCCTCCTCAGTCGGTCAAAGAGTTGTAGCGTCTTTCTGGTCGCCGCTGGATTTTCAACTAGTTGGACATTTTCGCCGACCTGCAACGACCTATAACGGGTGCCGGCAGTCGCCAAAAAAGTAGCGTAAGTGGGACAGGCCCATAACCCTTGCTTTCCCTCTCTTTCCATCCCTCCCCCTTCCCAGTTCTCCGACCAGTCTGACTGTCCCCTGATTAAATCTTATCTCTGTTTGCTTTGTTGTCACCTTCTCCTGACCAGCAATGATCCATTCTATATTGTCCTTGATGCTCATCCCCTTTGATGTCTCCTTTTCACACCTTGCACATCCTTATCTCTGTGTCTCCCTCTCCCCCTGACTCTCAGTCTGAGGAAGGGTCTTGATCCGAAACATCACCCATTCCTTCTCTCCAGAGATGCTGCCTGACCCGCTGAGTTACTCCAGCACTCTGCGAAACATCACCTATCCATGTTCTCCAGAGATGCTGCCTGACCCGCTGAGTTACTCCAGCACTCTGCGAAACATCACCTATCCATGTTCTCCACAGATGCTGGCTGATCCACTGAGTTACTCCAGCACTTTGTGTCTATCTTCGATGTAAACCAGCATCTGCAGTTACTTCACTAACATCCACAGACTAATTGGCTTGTCCCACCTATGCGACTTTTTCGGCAACTGCCGGCACCCGTCATAGGTCGTTGCAGGTCGGCGAAAATGTTCAACATGTTGAAAATCCAGCGGCAACTAGAAAGACGCTACAACTCTTTGGGCGACTGAGGAGACGACTCACAACCGTACAGGCGACATGTCGCGGGGTGAAGCCTGTATGGTCGTGAGTGGCCGCCCAAAGAGTCGTACCTTGTTCTGGTCGCCGCTGGATTTTTAACATGTTGGAAACTTTCGGAGACCTGCAACGACCTATGACGGGTGCCGGCAGTCGCCGAAAAAGTCGCGTAAGTGGGACTGGCCCATTCCTCAAGCCTTGCTCACCATTGGTAATGACATAAAAAGGAGAACGTTGCATTTTCTTTTACTTTCCTGTGGCAGAATAATACAGAAACCTGGCACATTTGTTGCATTTTGGCAGCAGAGCCTATTGGAGAGAAGGGAATAATATTGTAAAGTGTGCAGTGATTATGCAAGGCATTTAATCTGAATGTTAAATGTTGGATGCCACTGAGTGGGAATATTGTGGGTCAGGCGAGGTGAACTTGTGGTTGTAGCCTTTGATGACCAGATACCCCATAAACAGATAGCAGCTCCGCCTGATGCTGACAGTCACTCAAAGCCAAAGATAAGGCAAGGTGGAATGACACAATGTCAGGTGTGTGAATGACTGGCTGTTCTTGAAGCATCTGAATGACTTTACAAGCTTGCAGGACGAGGAGACTACAGTGGCGCAGCGGGTAGAGTGTCTAGACGTAGTCCTGACTACGGGCGCTGTCTGTGTGGAGTTTGTACGTTCTCCCCGTGACTGTGTGGGTTTCCTCCATGTGCTCCGGTTTCCTCTCACACTCCAAAGACGTGCAGGTTTGTTGGTTAATTGGCTTCTGAGGGATACGGATCCCGTGCAGGCAGAGGACATTAGATTAATTTGGCTTCATGTTGGGCATGGACATTGCGGGCTGAAGGGCCTGTTCCCGTGCTCTTTAGTTCAGTTTAGAGATGCAACGCGAAAACAGGCCCTTCGGCCCACCGAATCCGTGCCGACCAGCGATCCCCGCACATTAACACTCCCCTACACACAGCGAGGTCCATTTGCACTCATACCAAGCCAATAACCTACAAACCCGCATGGCTTTGGAGTGTGGGAGGAAATCGGAGAAAACCCACGCAGGTCACGGGGAGAACGTACAAACTCCGCACAGACAGCACCCGTAGTCAGGATCGAACCCGGGTCTCTGGCGCCGTGAGGCTGCACCACCCTGCCGGCCCTTCTGTGGCCATTCTATGTTCTATGTAAGCAGTCAGACAATTTGGGAACTGAAGGGCCAGAGACATGGTGCTGTGTCTTAAACGGGATGTCTCCAGTGTGTGCGTAATAACACCTGGGTTATTATGGACAATGTCTTTGAGTGATGCTACGTAGGTGAGAGATACCAGGGGCACTGTGACCACTTTAGTTTAGAATGATCTCGACCTTAAACGTCACCTACCCATGTTCTCCACAGATGCTGCCTGACCCGCTGAGTTACTCCAGCTTTTAGCGTCTCTCTCTAGTTTAGCTTTTTCACTGAAAGAATCGAACGGTTAACCCCACTCAGAAATACACAAATGCAACAAAAAAAAGCCACAAATTGAAAGAAAACAATTCATTTTACATAAAAGTGAGCCAATGGCCTTGGGCCCTGTGGCAAAAAAATGAAATGAAATTGCAACAGTGTGGTGGCTGTGCTTTGGACGAAAGCAGCTGTAAAATGGAAATTAATCATGAGATAGAGGGAGAAGCAATTAGATTTTCCAATTTACTCACCGTCTGCAATCACTGTCAGAAAATAGACTGACGTGAGGTTCTGGAAGGGTGACAGATGTGGACAACTCTTCCATGTTTACAGAGTGTGTACTCAAATGGCTTTGCATCGAGTATAGAAGTCGGCAGGTCATGTTGCAGCAGTATAAGCCGTTGGTGAGGCCGCATTTAGAGTATTGTGTTCAGTTCTGGGCACCGTGCTATAGGAAAGATGTTGTCAAGCTGGAAAGGGTACAGAGAAGATTTACGAGAATGTTGCCAGGACTCGAGGGTGTGAACTATAGGGAGAGGTTGGGGTAGGCTGGGACACTATTCCTTGGAGCGCAGGAGGATGAGAGGTGATGTTATAGAGGTGTACAAAATCATAGATCGGGCAGACGCACAGAGTCTCTTGCCCAGAGTTGGGAAATCGAGGACTAGAGGGCAAAGGTTTAAGGTGAAGGGGAAAAGATTTAATAGGAATCTGAGAGGTACATTTTTCACACAGAGGGTGGCGGGTGTATGGAACAAGCTGCTGGAGATGGAAGAGGCAGGGACTATCCCAATGTTTAAGAAACAGTTAGACAGGTGCATGGATAGGACAGGTTTGGAGGGATTTGGACCAAACGCAGGCAGGTGGGACTAGTGTAGCTGGGATATGTTAGCCGGTGTGTATAGGCTGGTTAGGGTATCCACACTGTATGTTTGCAGAAAGACAAATGCACGAGGTGGGAAGCAACTGGCTTTGATGCACAGGAGCTGAAGATGGTGTCTCGGCTTCACACCAGGAGTAAAGGCATCGTGTTGGAGACGTTGGTGAGACCATACTTTTGTGTTCAGTTCAGGACAGAGCTCCTTGATGCTACACTCATCAAACATCATCTAATTGTTAGGGAAGCACGGTGGCGCAGCAGGAGAGTTGCTGCCTCACAGCGCCAGAGACCCGTGTTCCATCCCGACTACGGGTGCTGTCTGGACGGAGTTTGCACGTTCTCCCCGTGACTTGCGTGGGTTTTCTGGTTTGTTGGTTGATTGGCTTGGTATAAATGTAAATTGTCCCTAATGTGTGTCGGATAGTGTTAAAGTGTAGGGATCGGGCATACTGGGCTAGTCCAGTAACCCACTAAACCCTTCCGTCTGTGGAATTATCTGCCTCAGAGGGCGGCGGAGGCCGGTTCTCTGAATGCTTTCAAGAGAAAGCTGTATAGGGCTCTTAATGATAGCGGAATCAGGGGATATGGGGAGAAGGCAGGAACGGGGTACTGATTGTGGATGATCAGCCATGATCACATTGAATGGCGGTGCTGGCTCATGGGGCCGAATGGCCTCCTCCTGCACCTATTGTCTATTGTCTATTGTCTATTGTCTATTCCCACCCGTACATCTGTACAAGAGTCATTTACATGTTGTAATTATATCCACTTTGACAGCTTCCAATGGCAGCTTGTTCCAGATGCAGACGATCCTCTGAGTGAAAACATTGCCCCTGAGGTACTCTTAAATCTCTGCCTCTCACGTTAATCCTGTGCCCGCTAGTTATAATGTCCTCCACCCTGGGAAATAGACTCTGGAGGGAGACAGTGTTCCGGTGGGATTTTGTGCGTGCCTGCCATTTAATTTTCTCTTCAGTGTTGAGATTGTGAATGCTGGGCCCCTCTTGACCAGGAGCCGAGACAGAAGCAGCGGGGCACGTGAGAAGTCTCTCCTCAGCCTCTCCTGTCTGTGTCGCAACAGCTGTTTTCACAACTTTTTCACTCAGGGGATTGTCTGCATCTGGAACGAGCTGCCAATGGAGCTGTCGAAGTGGGTATAATGTTTAAGAAGGAACTGCAGATGCTGAAAAATTGAAGAGACAAAAATGCTGGAGAGGCAGCATCTATGGAGCGAAGGAAATAGGCAATGTTTCGAGTCGGTGGATATAATTACTACTTTTAAATTATTCTTGGACATATGTATGGATGGCAAGGGTTTAGTGGGTCTAGTCCATTAAGCCAACTTGGCCAGCATGGATAAGGTGGGCTGAGGGGCCTGTTTCCAAAGGCAGCTCATTTCTAATGGCAGGGCCCTAGCGAGACCACACCTCGAGTATTGTGTGCAGTTTTGGTCCCCTAATTTGAGGAAGGACATTCTTGCTATTGAGGGAGTGCAGCGTAGCTATACAAGGTTAATTCCCGGGATGGCGGGATTGTCATATGCTGTGAGAATGGTGCAGCTGGGATTGTATAATCTGGAGTTTAGAAGGATGAGAGGGAATCTCATTGAAACATATAAGATTGTTAAGGGCTTGGACACGTTAGAGGCAGGAAACATGTTCCCAATGTTGGGAGAGTCCAGAACCAGGGGCCACAGTTTAAGAATAAGGAGTAAGCCATTTAGAACGGAGACGAGGAAACACTTTTTCTCACAGACCACACCTGGTGAGTCTGTGGAATTCTCTGCCTCAGGTTCTGTGGATACTTTCAAGAGAGAGCTAGATAGGGTTCTTAAAAATAGCAGAGTCAGGGGATATGGGGAGAAGGCAGGAACAGGGTACTGATTGTGGATGATCAGCCATGATCACATTGAATGGCGGTGCTGGCTCGAAGGGCCGAATGGCCTACTCCTGCACCTGTTGTCCGTGCTGAATGTTCTGACTTTGACTCCCCGAGTAATTGCATGGACTCTAGGGAGTCAATCTTTCTTCTTGTATCACTCAGACAGGACAGCAAGCAACACAAACTGTACCTCGGTACACGTGACAATATCTCTGCCTTAAAAATACCCACTGACTTGGCCTCCACAGCTTTTTGTGGCAAAGAATTCCATAGATTCACCGCCCTCTGACTAAAGAAATTCCTCCTCATCTCCTTCCGAAAGCAACTTCCTTTAATTCTGAGGCTGTGACCTCTAGTCCTAGACTCTCCCACTAGTGGAAACATCCTCTCCACATCCACTCTATCTAAGCCTTTCACTATTCTGTACGTTTCAATGAGGCCCCCCCTCATTCTTCTAAACTCCAGCGAGTACAGGCCCAGTGCTGACAAACGCTCAAATTATTGACTGAGACATCACAGAAGCAGGTCCTTTGGCCCACCGAGTCCACACCGACCATCGATCACCTGCTCACACTAGTTACTAGAGAGAAAAAGTATCTCGACCCGCAACTTTGCTTATCTATGTACTCCAGAGATGTTGCCTGATCCCGTGAGTTACTCCAGCTTTTGTATATTAACCAGCAGCTGCAGTTCTTTGTTTCTATGCTAGTTCTATGTTTTACATCCACTCCCTACATACAGAGGCCAACTAGCTGCACACCTTTGGGATGTGGGAGGAAACCAGAGCACCCGGAGAAACCCCACGCAGTCACAGGGAGAACGTACAAACTCGGCATTAGGCTTAGATAGAGTGGATGTGGAGAGAATGTTTCCACTAGTGGGAAAGTCCAGGACCAGAGGTCACAGCCTCAGAATTAAAGGACGTTCCTTTAGGAAGGAGATGAGGAGAAATTTATTTAGTCAGAGGGTGGTGAATCTGTGGAATTCTTTGCCACAGACAGCTGCGGAGGCCAAGTCAGTGGATATTTTTAAGGCAGAGATAGATAGATTCTTGATTAGTGGGGGTGTCAGGGGGTTACGGGGATAAGGCAGGAGAATGGGGTTAGGAGGGAGAGATAGTTCAGCCATGATTAAATGGGGGAGTAGACTTAATGGGCCGAATGGCCTAATTGTGCTCCAATATGTACGTGAATTCTCGTCTACACCCTCTCCAGAACCTCCTCATCCTTCCTGTAAGAGGCCGATCAGAACTGCATTCAATACTCCAAAAGCAGCCGGAACAAGGGTTTATAAAGCTGTGACGTTACTTCCTGTCTCTTATATGCTCTGTCCCGACCGACGAAGGCAAGCACGCCAGACGCCTTCTTTGCCACTCAATCTACCTGTGTGGCCACTTACAGAGATCTATCTAATTAGACCCAAGTTCTCTCCGTGTATGAAAGCTATTAAGGTCTCTGCCATTAACTGTGTCCTTTCCCATTCCATTTGACCTTCCAAAGTGCAGCACCTCGCACTAGACAAAAAGCCGGAGGAACTCAGCGGGTGAGGCAGCATCGATGGAGCGGAGGAATAGGCGACGGTTCGGGTCTTGATCCAAAACGTCACTTATTCCTCAGCTCCATAGAATGGTGGTGTAGACTTGATGGGCCGAATGGCCTAATTCTGCTCCTATCACTTATCACCTTATGAACCCCACACAGACAGCACCCGAGGTCAGGATCGAACCCGGGGTCCCTGGCGCTGCGAGGCAGCGGCTCTACCCGTTGCGCTACCGTGCTGACACTTGAAGAGAATCTGCAGCATGATAACATGTTCACTTTGGCCCTCTGGCCATCTTGTCTGCGTGAAACTCCGGAGGACTGAGCCCGTTTTCCTGCTATTAACTGTATACAGCGTGCTATATACACGCTGGAACGCGGCCCTGAGAGAAAGGCTTTCACTTACCCTGACGCAGTCATTAGGAACGTATTAGCCAGCTTTTGTCATCAGTTAATGATGTCAAACTGCCAGAGATTCGCCGGTGTCTCACATCTGTCTGCAAGAGGAAGACGTTTTAATGAAATCGCCCGATAAATATGGGGCTGTGATGGCAATTAGATGGAAGTGACTGAGTATAGGTTGTTAGCAGAACTACTGAACCTGCAGCTTCTCCCAATATTTCAGCATCTGTCTTCAAGTGAGAAACGGCGAATAAGATAGATTCTCAATCTGTGCAGCTGTGACTTCTGCAGTCCCCAGAGAGCTGGTGCAAAAATATTCCATCTTTAACATTCATTAGTTTAGACTAATAAATAGATTGATTTAGACTTAAATAAGTGTGCGGAAACAGACCCTTCGGCCCACCGGGTCCACGCCGACCCGCGATCACCCCGCACACCAACATTATCCTACGCACACTAGGAACAATTTACAATTTTACTGAAGCCAATTAACCTACAAACCTGCATGTTTTTGGAGTGTGGGAGGAAATCGGAGCACCCGGAGGAAACCCACACAGGTCACGGGGAGAACGTACAGTCTCCGTACAGGCAGCACCTGTAGTCGGGATCGAACCCGGGTCTCTGGCGCGGTGAGGCAGCAACTCTACCGCTGCGCCACCGCAATGATCCAAAGTATTTGAAACAGAATGTCTTAGCTGATTGAGTTTAGTTTACAGTCGTGTGTACCGAGGTACAGTGAAAATCTTTCGTTGCGCGCGGTCCAGTCAGCGGAAAGACAAGATGAATAATTCTAAGGGAAAGCCATTTCTTCTTCTTATCGAGTTCACGCACAAGATTAGAAGTTGTTGAGCCTGAGCTGAACACACGTCTCGGCATCTGCATACATTGGCGTCTGCCTTGTCGCTACTTGTGCGTGGTGGGGGAAAGATTGGTGGAGACAGGGCCGCGATCGACGTGAACGCTCTTTCCTTGACCCCAGTGCAGGCCACTGCCTGGATGGTTATTAATACTATACATGGGAAAAGAGCTAAAGAAATGTCGATTGTGAGGAAGCAAAGTCAAAGTCAATTTTATCCATCACATGCAACCGAAGGGGCAGTGAAATGAATTTGCCAGCAGCGATACACTTTAAAAGAACACACAATACACAATAATATTGAACACAAACATCCACTATAGTATTCTTCACTGCGGTGGAAGGCACAAAGTTCAGTCAGTCCTCCTCCTTTGTTCACCCGTGGTCGGGGCCATGAATCCTCCGTTGTCGCCGCTACGGACGGCCCAACGTACAGGCCCACTCGTCAGGATGATTGAAACTCCGACGTCGGGACGGTCGAACACACTCCGCGGCTTGGAGGTCCCGACTCGGCACTTTCTTACTGGAGATCGGAGCAAGGATGCGAGAAAGAAATGTCCTTTCAATCTCCGCACGTCGACAGGCTCTTCCTTGGCACGGTTAGAGACTGATATGAACGCGAGCTCGTGGAATCCGCAAAGCCTCCAGTTTATTTATTATCAACAAAAAAATTAAAAAGTTATGACAAAACATGGTGAAATTCCGTGCCTGTATGCACAAGGCATGCAAATAGACGCTACATAAAGGACGGCAACTGAGTTACAATGTCACCCAGCGCTGGATCCTTTGTTCTCCACCCCCCCCACTCACAGCGACCCCCCCCCCCCCCCACCCCTCTGCGCAGTCTCCCACACTGGGTTCTCCTTCATTCTCCACTGCCCCCCCCCACCCACCCCACTCACAGCGACCCCCCCCCCCCCCACCCCTCTGCGCAGTCTCCCACACTGGGTCCTCCTTTGTACAACATCCGGCTCCGTTGTTCCAGGCACAGCGGGTAGAGCTGCTGCTGTCTCTCAGCACCAGAGACCTCGGTTCGATCCTTACATCGAGTGCTGTCTGTGTGGAGCTTGCACGTTCTCTCTGTGACCGCGTGGGTTTCCTCCAGGTGCTCTGGTTTCCTCCCAACTCCCATTCTCTCTGCCATTGTTCATCCACATGCCTCCCTCCAGCTTTACATTTCACTCCTCCTCTTCTCTCCTCATCTGCCCATCACCTCCAGCCTTTGTCACTTACTCCACCCGTCTGCCCATCAGCCCCCCCCCCCCCCCCAACCTCTGTCCACCTATCACTTGTGTCGGAACGAATTGCAGATGCTGGTTTCAACCGAAGATAGACACAAAATGCTGGGGATAACTCAGCGGGACAGGCAGCATCTCTGGAGAGAAGGAACGGGTGACGTTTTGGATCGAGACCCTTCTTCAGACTCAGACCCGAAACGTCACCTGTTCCTGCTCTCCAGAGACGCTGCCTGTCCCACTGAGTTACTCCAGCATTGTTGTCTACCTATGATTTTTCCAGCATCTGCAGTTCTTTCTTAAACATTATATATTTACCAAATGTAACTAGGGAAACATCTGCTCGTTGATGGAGCTTCCTGCTGCGCTGCCACGGGGACAAACATCGCTCACAGTGTTCGCTCACAGTTTGAAATTCCACATTTAATTTCTATCTTCAGTCCATGAGTTGAGCAAGATGTTCGACTGTCATGCATTCAGTCATTAGTCGAGCTATTAAGTTAAATCACTTTTTGTGGCAGACAGTTGAACATTATTCAGTTTATGAAATTATTTAATGTCTCCCATGATGACTGCAAGGCTAAAAAGAAAAATTATATTCCTTTTAAAGACCTAAGTGGATTGGATTTCTTCAATCATTCTTAATCGGTGTCCTGAAGTATTTGGGTGGGATTGAGAGAGAGTTTGTGTGTTTGCTCTTTCACATTGGACGGTCCCGCCATCTGTGCCTCTTCACACAGGAGGGAATTTCCCAGTGGGTCACAGATTGGAGAGAAAGCAACATCATGATGCCTTTTACAAACCACTCACCAACATCATGATGTGTAAAGGGAATTCATTGTTATTGAAGGGTTGGAAGAACATATTTATACAGTACCATTGACAACCTTTATAATGTCTCCAAGTGCTTCATGTACTCTGGTTGAGTCCTCACTATAGATTTGGAGAAATCTACATCTAGTTTGTTCACAGTCAAGTTCCACTAACAGCTAACGGGAAGCCAATCTGTTGCAATGAGTGTGAAATGCTAGAGGCCATTGTCGTCCTTCACGTAGTCCTGCTTGATCAGGTGTGGCCTTATGTTACTGACTCATCCATGCAGTCAATGGGAATTTACGAACGAGAATCATAATTAGGACGTTTATGAAAATGGATGTGAAACGTCACCTATCCATGTTCTCCACAGATGCTGCCTGACCCGCTGAGTTACTCCAGCACTCTGTGAAACGTCACCTATCCATGTTCTCCAGAGATGCTGCCTGACCCGCTGAGTTACTCCAGCACTCTGTGAAACGTCACCTATCCATGTTCTCCACAGATGCTGCCTGACCCACTGAGTTACTCCAGCACTCTGTTAAATTCAGTGCTCGGCTCAGTGCTCATATTTTTAGTTTGCGGTCAATTCTTTTGACATTTCGCACCATCATGTCTGAATAAGCTCTTTGCACTGCTTGTTGTACTTTTGTACGGTTCGATTGTACTCTTGTGCAGCTTCATCTGACTCAAGTGAATAGCACGCTAACTAAAGCTTTTAACTGTCTCGGTACACGCCATACTGATAATAAACTTTGGATAGACACATAAATTGCAGACGCTGGAATCTTGAGTCAAACATTAAGTGGTGGAATAACTCGGCGGGTCAGGCTGCATCCCTGGGGGGTATGGATAGATGATGTTTCCGGTCGGGACTCTTCACACGGGACTCTTATTCAAGTCGGGACTTCCTCAGACAAATAAACTCTTTGATGAATATGAATAAGGAGTGGGAATTCCACATATAACCTTCCTTTACTGTTTCAGGAAGTATTTTCTGTAAGTGTATTTTCTGTACACCAGTGTGATCTAGTTTTGTGTTGAGGTATTTAAGGCAGAGATAGACACGTTCTTTGGAAGACCAGGGAACTGATGGCCCTGGGGAAGTTGTACAGAAGAGTAGTTGCTGCCAAGGGTGGATCAGCGAGGATTGTAATCGATGATTCCTGGAGAGACTGATTCCTGGGATGTCAGGACTTTCATATGAGGAAAGACTGGATAGACTCGGCTTGTACTCGCTGGAATTTAGAAGATTGAGGGGGGATCTTATAGAAACTTACAAAATTCTTAAGGGGTTGGACAAGCTAGATGCTGGAAGATTGTTCCCGATGTTGGGGGAGTCCAGAACAAGGGGTCACAGTCTAAGGATAAGGGGGAATTCCTTTAGGACCGAGATGAGGAAAACATTCTTTACACAGAGAGTGGTGAGTCTCTGGAATTCTCTGCCACAGAAGGTAGTTGAGGCCAGTTCATTGGCTACATTTAAGAGGGCGTTAGATGTGGCACTTGTGGCTAAAGGGATCAGGGGGTATGGAGAGAAGGCAGGTACAGGATACTGAGTTGGATGATCAGCCATGATCACATTGAATGGCGGTGCAGGCTCGAAGGGCCGAATGGCCTACTCCTGCACCTATATTTTTCTATGTTTCTATGATGGGACAAATGTTGAGGATCCAATGTCCTACACTTGCCGCTGTTTCACATGTTTCTGCAAGAGATGATTTTCCTCACATTGTCTTGGTTCCTTTGGCCAATAAACTTAAATCAATCCTACAGTCGATAGAATTACTCACTCTATCCAAAGTGTCAATGACTTTGAATCATATCACAACATTCTCTACAAAGCTGGAGTTCATGACCATGTCTACTATTCCAGTCATCGTTCCCTGAGCCAGTTAAAGGCCTGGATAGAGTGGATCTGGTGAAGATGTTTCCACTAGTGGCAGAGTCTCGGATCAGAGGTCACAGCCTCAGAATGAAAGGATGTTCCTTTAGGAATGAGATGATGAGGAATTTCTTTAGTCAGAGGGTGGTGAATCTGTGGGAGACTGTGGAGGCCAAAGCAATGGATATTTTGAAGGCAGAGATAAATAGATTATTGATTAGTAAATCCAAAGGGTTTCTACAGCTATATTAATAGCAAAAGGATAACAAGGGATAAAATTGGTCCATTGGAGAGACCGAGTGGACAGCTATCTGCAGAGCCAAAAGAGATGGGGGAGATATTGAACAATTTATTTTCTTCGGTATTCACCAAGGAGAAGGATATTGAATTATGTGAGGTAAGGGAAACTAGTAGAGTAGCTATGGATACTATGAGTTTCAAAGTAAAAGAAGTACTGGCACTTTTGAAAAATATAAAAGTGGATAAGTCTCCAGGTCCTGACAGGATATTCCCTAGGACATTGAGGGAAGTTAGTGTAGAAATAGCCGGGGCTATGACAGAAATATTTCAAATGTCATTAGAAACGGGAATAGTCCCCGAGGATTGGCGTACTGCGCATGTTGTTCCATTGTTTAAAAAGGGCTCTAAAAGTAAACCTAGCAATTATAGACCGGTTAGTTTGACTTCAGTGGTGGGCAAATTAATGGAAAAGATACTTAGAGATAATATATATAAGTATCTGGATAAAGAGGGTCTAATTAGGAACAGTCAACATGGATTTATGCCTGGAAGGTCATGTTTGACTAATCTTCTTGAATTTTTTGAAGAGGTTACTAGGGAAATTGACGAGGGTAAAGCAGTGGATGTTGTCTATATGGACTTCAGTAAGGCCTTTGACAAGGTTCCTCATGGAAGGTTGGTTAAGAAGGTTCAACTGTTGGGTATAAATGCAGGAATAGCAAGATGGATTCAACAGTGGCTGAATGGGAGAAGCCAGAGAGTAATGGTGGATGGCTGTTTGTCGGGTTGGAGGCAGGTGACTAGTGGGGTGCCTCAGGGATCTGTGTTGGGTCCTTTGTTGTTTGTCATGTACATCAATGATCTGGATGAAGGGGTGGTAAATTGGATTAGTAAGTATGCAGATGATACCAAGATAGGGGGTGTTGTGGATAATGAAGAGGATTTCCAAAGTCTACGGAGTGATTTAGGTCAGTTGGAAAAATGGGCTGAAAGATGGCAGATGGAGTTTAATGCTGATAAATGTGAGGTGCTACACCTTGGCAGGACAAATCAAAATAGGACGTACATGGTAAACGGTAGGGAATTGAAGAATACAGTTGAACAGAGGGATCTGGGAATAACCGTGCATAGTTCCTTGAAGGTGGAATCTCATATAGATAGGGTGGTAAAGAAAGCTTTTGGTATGCTAGCCTTTATAAATCAGAGCATTGAGTATAGAAGCTGGGATGTAATGTTAAAATTGTACAAGGCGTTGGTGAGACCAAATCTGGAGTATGGTGTGCAGTTTTGGTCACCCAATTATAGGAAGGATGTCAACAAAATAGAGAGGGTACAGAGGAGATTTACTAGAATGTTGCCTGGGTTTCAACAGCTAAGTTACAGAGATAGGTTAAATAAGTTAGGTCTTTATTCTCTGGAGCGCAGAAGGTTAAGGGGGGACTTGATAGAGGTCTTTAAAATGATGAGAGGGATAGACAGAGTTAATGTGGACAAGCTTTTCCCTTTGAGAATAGGGAAGATTCAAACACGAGGACATGACTTTAGAATTAAGGGACAGAGGTTTAGGGGTAACATGAGGGGGAACTTCTTTACTCAGAGAGTGGTAGCGGTGTGGAATGAGCTTCCAGTGGAAGTGGTGGCGGCAGGTTCGTTGGTATCATTTAAAAATAAATTGGATAGGCATATGGATGAGAAGGGTATGGAGGGTTATGGTATGAGTGCAGGCAGGTGGGACTAAGAGAAAAAAGTTGTTCGGCACGGACTTGAAGGGCCGAGATGGCCTGTTTCCGTGCTGTAATTGTTATATGGTTATATGGTTATTAGTGCGGGTGTCAGGGGTTACGGGAGAAGGCAGGTGAATGGTGTTGAGAAGGAAAGATAGATCAGTCGTGATTGAATGGCGGAGTAGACTTGATGGGCCAAATGGCCTAATTCTACTCTTAGCACTTATGAACAAGTGACCTCCTGTCTTAGGATGGAGCACTGTACCTGATCCGGGGACCAGCTCCTGTTTGATAATAGTTTAGACAAACGCCTTTTCAGTATTACTCAACACCAGTGCTTGAGAAGTCAAAGATCCTGTTGGGATTTTCATCACCATTCTCATTTTGTAATAAGTCCAAATGTTCTCGGACTAGAATTTGGCCATTCGGCCCATCAAGTCTACTCCGCCATTCAATCACGGCTGATCTATCTCTCCCTCCTAATCCCATTCTCCTGCCTTCTCCCCATAACCCCTATCTATCTACTGTATCTCTGCCTTAAAAATATCCATTGACTTGGCCTCCACAACCCCTGACACTTGTACTATCACCGGAGATTTGTGTTACCTGCCAATCCCTTACTCTGTTTAAGAAGGAAATGCAGATGCTGGAAAATGGAAGATGTTGGAAAATTGAAAAAGGGTTTCGGCCCGAAACGTTGCCTATTTCCTTCGCTCCATAGATGGTGCCTCACCCGCTGAGTTTCTCCAGCACTTCTGTCTACCGTAATCCCTTACTCTGATCCGCCTAAACGAGATCGGTTTTCAGCTGACTAACGTTAGCGTGGGAAGATCACTGTCAATAATTTTATCCACACAGGCTATGTTTCCTTGCCCTTTCTCACAACCACTCTGAACCAAATAATATTGTGATCAGTGTTTTCTAAATGCTCCCCCATCGGAGCAATCTCCACCTGTTCCTCCCTCCCGCATGTGGAGATCCATCAACACTTCTTTCTTTGTGTAGGAAGGAACTGCAGACGTTGGTTTAAACCAAAGACCGACACAAAATACTGGAGTAACTCAGCGTGACAGGCAGCATCGCTGGAGAGAAGGAATGGGTGACGTTTCGGGTCGAGATCCTTCTTCAGTCTGAAGAAACGTCACCCATTCCTTCTCTCCGGAGATGCTCAATTAAGTGCCCCATTAAGTTGCTCCAGCTTTTTATGTCCATCCACGCTCTTTCTTTGCCTGGAAACTTTCCGAACATACAGCACAAATGTCAGGAATTCCCCAACACATCAACCTTATTATTTTCTCCAGTGTATTTTGGGATAATTGGGATAATTGCTGCTTCCCATTGTGACAGTTTGAAGTACTTTTGCATGTCTGAACTTTATGTAGCAAACTGCATCCTCCTCATCCAGAATAACACAGAACATCAGAACGCACTGAATTCTCCCTCTCACCCTGTACTGGGATGTAGCCAGGGCCGAAGTGTAGACGGAGGCATTAGTGAGGAATTTGATCCATGTGATGGACTGGGCTGCAACCATCATTCTCTGCAATTCAAATACATATGAGGTCGTCATGTTGGCGCAGCGGTAGAGTTGCTGCCTCACAGCGCCAGTGACCCGGGTTTCATCCTCACTACAGAGGCTGTACGTACGGAGTTTGCACGTTCTCCCTGTGACCTGCGTGGATTTTCTCCGGGTGCTCCGGTTTTTCCTCCGCTCCAAAGACGTGCAGGTTTGTAGGTTAATTTCCTTCGGTAAAATTGTAAATTGTCCCTAGTGTGTGTGGGATACTGTTAGTGTGCGGGGATCGATGGTCGGCGCGGACCCAGTGGGCCGAAGGACCTGTTTCCGCGCTGTATCTCTAAACTAAACTCAAAACTAAATGGAGATAATGTACAGCATTGGATGTGCTGACCCAGATCTCACTCTTGATTAGTACGGGTGTCAGGGGTTATGGGGAGAAGGCAACTCACGTTGCAGCGGCACCATACAGCGTGTCTGTCTTTTTTTTTTTTTGTCTAGTTAAATGTAGTTGTTCGTGTTTTTTAATACTGTTTTCTTTGGGGAGGGAGAAACTTTTAAAATCTCTTCCCTGCACGGGAGACCCGACCTGTCGTTGGGGCCTAGTACCGTGGAGCGGCCTCCAACCTGAACGCCCTGAGGGGCTTCAGTCGCGGAGCTGTGGACTGCTCACCATCACTGCATCACTGCTGCGGCCCAACTCTGAAGTTCGGAGGCTCCAGCTGCAGCCGCAGGGCTGGTGGACTGTGATATCGGGAGCTCGCGGGTCCGCATGGGAGACCCGGAGTTGGAACGACCCGGAGCGGGGCCGTACATCGCCCGGCGCAGCTTTAATGGCCGCGGGACATTCCAGTGCCCACCGGGGGTCCAACTTTGTGACATTTGGACCTGGAGCGGGGCCGTACATCGCCCGGCGCGGCTTTGAATGGCCGTGGGACTTACCATTGCCTGCGTGGGGCTTCGACATCGGGAGAGAAATGGTGCAGGGGAGAGAGAAGACTTTGCCTTCCATCACAGTGAGGAGGAGATTCACTGTGATGGATGTTTGTGTAAATTGAATTGTTTGTATGATTTGTAGGAATTGTCTTTGTCTGTATGGCTGTGGAAACGGAGTTTCGTTTGAGCCTCACTGAGGTTCAAATGACATGGAATAAGATATTGTATTGTGTATTGTATAGATAGATCAGCCATGATTGAATGGTGCAGTAGACTTGATGGGCCGAATGGTCTAATTCTGCTCCTGCCACTTATGATCTTATGATCACTCCTTGTTTTGTGAATGGACACATGGAATTCACGCTGGTCTCTAAGGCTCACGACTGCTCTACTGCCCCACTAGATTAGTTTGAACCTTCCCTCACACTGAGAACATTGAGTCTCACATCACTGAAGTGTAACATTTATATTTTGTGCAGGGTTTTGAATATTTAATTCAGTGTACAGAACATATTAATGTTCCCATTCTCAATTTTATTAATTATTCATTGTGGATTTTATTGGATGCAGTTTCAAGCTCTTTAAAACAAATTTTAAACTTTATCCGCTCAGATATTTATACAGCTACTTATATCCACTTGCTCCTTGACTTTAAATTAATTAGTATTCCCACAGCAACCTCCCACCATCTGATATTCCCAACTGCAACTGTGCAGCCAATCCACAAACCTCCCACTAAGTTCTGAGCCCAAGACTGCCAGTTTAGTAGCAAAACTCTTAGAAAGCTGCTAGTTCAGAACAATAAAGCGATATGAATGAACACTTGAATGGATGAATACTTTGCGATCATAATTAAAATCTGTGCTTGCATACCCCAGGTGTGCAAATAGTCAAAAGGTCATAAGGAATAGGAGCAGTATTAGGCCATTTGGCCCATCATGTCTACTCCGCCATTCAATCATGGCTGATCTATCTCTCCCCCCTAACCCCATTCTCCTGCCTTCTCCCCGTAACCCCCGACACCCGTACTAATCAAGAATCTATCTACATCTTCCTCAAAATTATCCACTGACTTGTGGCTGTCTGTGGCAAAGAATTCCAGAAATTCACAACCCTCTGATGAAAGAAATTCCTCCTCATCTCCTTCCTGAAAGAACGTCCTTTGATTCTGAGGCAGTGCCCTCTGGTCCTAGACTCTCCCACTAGTGGAAACATCCTCTCCACATCCACACTCAAGTCGCCCATACAGGGCGCTAACAAAGCAGTACCCCCGCACCAGTTCCCCCTTTGTTCTCCCCCCCCCCCCCCCCCCCACCCCAATTGAGGGTTAATGGGCTGTGGGGCATCTGTTTCAGAATATAAAAGTGAAGGAGGTGCCAGTCCATAAAGTAACACGAATAATTGAAACTCATCAGTCTTTTGGA
Source organism: Raja brachyura (assembly GCA_963514005.1). The sequence goes on from OY740791.1 coordinate 2,012,132, forward strand.
GACACATCCCTCTTTCAGGCAGTGCTACCTTTCCTCGTGTAAATGCTTCAGGTTAGTAAGCAGGAATGATCAGTGGCGCAGCGAATAAACCTGCTGACTCAGCGCTCTAGAGACCCAGGTTCGATCCTGACCTCGGGTGCTGTCTGTGTGTGGAGTTTGTACGTTCTCTCTGTGACCACGTGGGTTTCCTCTGGGTGCTCTGGTTTCCTCCCATGTCTTAAAGATGTGCGGGTTTGTGGGTTAATTGACCCTCTAGTAAATTAGCCTCCCAACATAGAACTAGAGTGATCGATGGTTGGGTTGGACGTGGTGGGCCAAAAGGCTTGTTTCTATGCAGTATAATTAAACTAAATGAAGCATCTGTGGAGAACATGGATAGGTGACGTTTCACAGAGTGCTGGAGTAACTCAGCGGGTCAGGCAGCATCTGTGGAAAACATGGATAGGTGACGTTTCACAGAGTGCTGGAGTAACTCAGCGGGTCAGGCAGCATCTGTGGAGAACATGGATAGGTGACGTTTCACAGAGTGCTGGAGTAACTCAGCGGGTCAGGCAGCATCTGTGGAGAACATGGATAGGTGACGTTTCACACAGTGCTGGAGTAACTCAGCGGGTCAGGCAGCATCTGTGGAGAACATGGATAGGTGACGTTTCACAGAGTGCTGGAGTAACTCAGCGGGTCGGGCAGCATCTCTGGAGAGAAAGATCGTCTGCTGCTGTTTTTACAAAACAATGGAAATGAGGCAACTTGTCGAGATGCGCAAGTGGCGGACTTTGTCTCCCATACGACAGGTTTCTGGTCAATTTGCTGATTTGTAAATCTCATGGTGTTATTTATACATCGTAACCTGGCTCTCCGTTACAATTACATTGTGAATGCAATATTTAACACACAGACTATTTATGCTAGGTGATTAATGATCACAGCTTGAAATGCAAAATAAAATGCTCTCCTATTAAATAAAATATTCTGGTGTTAACCAGTTAGCGTGGGTAATGTGCCAATGAATTAGAAATGCTGCTCACTTGGAAACTATGTGCTGTTATACAGCCTTAAACCACAGCATACGTAACAGAAGCCAGAACCAAACCGTACAAGATTATTCTCTCTTAGTTCTTCAATTAAAAGTGAGAATATTGCAACCATTTAGACAATAGACAATAGACAATAGACAATAGGTGCAGGAGTAGGCCATTCGGCCCTTCGTGCCAACACCGCCATTCAATGTGATCATGGCTGATCATCCCCAATCAGTACCCCGTTCCTGCCTTCTCCCCAAATCCCCGGACTCTGCTATTTTTAATAATAATAATAATAATAATAATAATATCTTCTATTGTCGTTACACGTCAGTGCGACGAGATTTGGTTTGCAACTTCCATCCGATGTCATAACTTAAACGACTAATACAATTTAGGTTTATATACCCCGAGAACAAGGTTTGTGAAACGAACATTAGACCAGTAAAACAGTCAAAACAGACTACAGTGCAGGTGTGTCTGTGCGACGTGACCATCCGGGGGGGGGGGACAGTCCATGGGGGGGGGACACTCAGCAGGGCCGATTCAGAGCAGCTATAGCTCTGGGAATGAAGCTGTTCCCGAGTCTGGAGGTGCGGGCGTAGAAGGCCTTGTAACATCTGCTGGAAGGTAGGACTTCGAACAGTCCATTACAAGGGTGCGAGGAGTCTTTACGTATGCTGACGGCCTTCCTGAGGCACCGTGTGTGGTAGATGCCCTCCAAGGCTGGTAGCGGTGTCCCAATAATCTGTTGCGCTCTGTGGACGACGCGCTGAAGAGCTCTCCTCTCCGCCTCCATGCAGCTGAGATACCACACAGAGATGCCATACGTTAGTATGCTCTCTGCCGTGCAGCGGTCGTCAGCAGCTGTTGGGGCAGACCAGTCCGTTTCAATATTCTGAGGAAGAACAGTCGTTGCTGTGCCTTTTTGACCAGTGCAGCAGTGTTGGTGGACCATGTGAGGTCCTCTGAGGTGTGAGTGCCCAGAAGCTTAAAGCTGGACACTCTCTCCACACTGTCTCCGTAGATGGAGATTGGGGCGTATTCCCCATTCTGTGACCTCCTGAAGTCGATAATCAGCTCCTTGGTCTTGGAGGTGTTTAGCGACAAGTTGTTCCGTGAGCACCAGTCGCCAGGTTCTGTACCTCCACTCTATAGTTTGTTTCATCACCGTTGGTGATCAGCCCGATCACCGTTGTGTCGTCTGCAAATTTGACAATGGTGTTGTTGTCGAATGCAGGGACACAGTCGTGGGTGAAGAGGGAGTAGAGCATGGGGCTCAGTACACAGCCCTGTGGTGTGCCGGTGCTCAGGGTGATAGTGGAGGACAGGTGCGGCCCCAGTCTCACTGCCTGCGGTCGCTCCGTCAGATAATTCAGGATCCAATCGCATATCAGTGAGCTGAGGCCTAGCTGGTGGAGTTTGGTGGTGAGCTTGATGGGGATGACCGTATTGAAGGCAGAGCTATAGTCAATGAAGAGCATCCTCACGTAGGTTGCCTGTCTTTCCAGGTGGGTCAGGACAGTGTGAAGAGCCACAGAGATGGCATCCTTTGTGAATCTATTTGCCCTGTATGCAAATAGATGAGAGTCCAATGATACAGGGATGCTGGATTTGATGTGGGAGAGGACCAGCCTTTCAAAGCACTTCATTGGTATTGGAGTTAGGGCAACCGGGCGGTAGTCATTCAGGTTGGTGACTTTGGTACCGGCACTATGGTAGCTGTCTTCAGGCACTTGGAGACCGTTGCCAGAGATAGAGACAGGTTGAAGATCCTCGTAAATACCTCCGCCAGCTGCACAGCACAGTCCTTTAGTACCCTACCCCGACTCCATCCGGGCCTGCAGCCTTGCATGGATTGATCCTACGCAGACCACACTGTACCCCCTGGGTGCTCAGTGTTAAGGCCAGTCCCTCCGCCATGGCTGGGGATATTCCTCTCCTGGTGGTGTTGCCAGTTTCGAAGCGGCAAAGAAGGTGTTTAATTCATTGGCCAGTGTGATATCACTGTGGGGACAGGCTGGGCTGCTCTTGTAGTCAGTGATGTCCCTGACACCCTGCCACATGCTTCTGGTGTCTGCGGTGTTGAAGTGGTCTTCCACCCTTTGCCTGTGGATGTCTTTGGCCTTTTTTATGCCTTTGTTCAGGTTTGACCTGGCAGCACTGTAGGCAGAAGTGTCCCTGGATTTAAAGGCAATGTTGCGTGCCCTTAGCAGGTTCTGAACCTCCTTGTTCATTCACGGTTTCCGGTTTGGGAACATCTTTATTTGCTTGTCCACTGTGACAGTCTCCAAGAGCCCTATCTAACTCTCTCTTGAAAGCATCCAGAGAATCGGCCTCCACCGCCCTCTGAGGCAGAGAATTCCACAGACTCACAACTATCTGTGTGAAGAAGTGTTTCCTCATCTCCTTTTTAAATGGCTTACTCCTTATTCTTAAACTGTGGCCCCTGGTTCTGGACTCCCCCAACATAGGGAACATGTTTCCTGCCTCTAGCGTGTCCAAACCCTTAACAATCTTATATGTTTCAAATTTAGATCAGGAAATGGCCACAATTTGAGTGGCAAGCACTCTCTGCCGGTTAGATAGTTGCTATAACTTTGCACCTCTTTCAAGCTCCTCTTATTTGTATACACAGCCCTTAATGGGCATACCCCCCCCCCCCCCCCCCCCCCCCAATATCAAAAATCTGCTAACCCACCATTCTACCTCCAGGTCCCTCAGGTCGGCCGACTTGGGGCTACTGACTATCCCGCGGTCTAGGTTTAAGCTCAGGGGCGACCGCGCTTTTGTGGTTGCAGCACCTAGACTGTGGAACAGCATCCCTCTCCTCGTCAGAACTGCCCCCTCCATCAACTCCTTTAAGTCGAGGCTCAAAACCTATTTCTACTCCCTGGCATTTTTGAGCCCCATTGAGGGAGCGCTATAAACAGTTTATGTATGTATTGTTAGGCCTGTGTGCCGTTGTATGTAGCACGTTAGTACCTGCACTGATGTGAAGCACTTTGGTCAACGTGAGTTGTTTTTAAATGTGCTATACAAATAAAATTGACTGACTGACTGACTGACTACTCTGGGCAAGAGACTCTGTGCATCTACCCGATCTATCCCTCTCATGATCTTGTATACATCTATAAGCTCTCCCCTCATCCTCCTGCACTCCTTGCAATGGAGACCCAGCCTACTCAACCTCTCCCTATAGCTCACACCTTCTAGTCCTGGCAACATCCTCGTAAATCTTCACTGAACCCTTTCAAGCTTGACAATATCTTTCCTATAACATGATGCCCAGAACTGAACACAATATTCTAAATGCGGTCTCACCAACGTCTTATACAACTGCAACATGACCTCCCAACTTCTATACTCAATACTCTGACTGATGAAGGCCAAAGGGCCAAAAGCCTTATCTACCTGTGACTCGACCTTCAAGGAACCATGCACCTGTACTCCTAGATCCATCTGCTCTACAACACTACCCAGAGTTCTACCATTCACTGTGCAGGTCCTGCCCTTGTTCGACGTCCCAAAATGCAACACCTCACACTTCTCTGTATTAAATTCCATCAATCATTCCTCCACCTACCTGGCCAATCGATCCAGATCCTGCTGCAATCGTTCACAACCATCTTCACTATCTGCGAAACCACTCACTTTTGTATCATCAGCAAACTTGCCCTGTGTGTTCTCATCTAAATCATTGATGTAGATATGATGTAAATCATGGCTGATCTATCTTTCCCTCTCAACCCCATTCTCCTGCCTTCTCCCCATAACCCCTGACACCTGTACTGATCAAGAATCTGTTAAAAAGGAGGGGTGGGTGTATGGAACTTTTGATTTAACAATTGACCCATTTCAAGGGGTAAGCCATTTAGGACTGATCTCAGGAAAAACTTTTCACCCAAAGAGTTGTGAATCTGTAGAATTCTCTGCCAAAGAAGGCAGTGGAGGCCAATTCATTGGATGTTTTCAAGAGTTAGATATAGCTCAAAGGTAGACACAAAATGCTGGAATAACTCAGCGGGACAGGCAACATCTCTAGAGAGAAAGAATGGGTGACGTTTCAGGTCGAGACCCTTCTTCAGACTATAGATGACATTATACACATTAAACATTATACATTATATATACATTATAGCTCTTGGGGCTAATGGAATCAAGGGATATGGGGAGAAGGCAGGAACAGGGTACTGATTTTAGATGATCAGCCATGATCACATTGAATGGCGGTGCTGGCTCGAAAGGCGAAATGGCCTACTCCTGCACCTATTGTCTATGTTTCTATGTAAACCATGAATGAAAGGATTAGAGGTGAGAATCTGTCACAGAATTCCGCTCCAGAAATAAAAGGGTGGAATCTTGAGATAAGTGCTGACATTGAGGGCAGGGCAGGGCAGGGCAGCGCAGGGCAGGGCAGCGCAGGGCAGGGCAGGGCAGGGCAGCGTAGGGCAGGGCAGGGCAGGGCGATCAGCCTCGTTACACACTGCACATCATTTGGCATTGACTTGTTGCGTGTTGGCTGCATGCATGCCGCCAGCCTTTATTAACCAGCAATTACATTAATCATTCTGATCTCTCATTGTTATGATGGACGATTACCTTCTGAAATAGATTGCAGCTATCTTTGCGTAATTTAAAATTAGATGTATGTGTACAAAATGAAAAAAAAAAATCCTGATTCATTAACGAAAAATTATTTGAAGCCAAACTCCAGCAGGCATGGCAATTGTGGACTGCAGCGCGATGTTGCTCATTGTTCCCCTGAGAGGTTAATATCTATGAGTTCTGTGGCGAGTGTGTTCTCAATCATAATCAGCCCTGCTTACACCAGAGGCTGAGAACAATGGTAAACATGGACAAAATGGATATAATGTGTTATTATTTTACATGGCTAGGGCAGATTTGGAGAGATATGGACCAAACGCGGGCAGGTGAGACTAGTGCAGCTAAGAATCGCTGGCCAGTGTGGGCACGTTGGGCCGAAGGGCCTGTTTCCACGCTGTTTCACTCTATGACACTAAATCCTGTGTAGGAAAAAACTGCAGTTGCTGATTTACACCGAAGATAGACGCAAATAGCTGGAGTAACTTACCGGGTCAGGCAGCATCTGTGGGGAACATGGATAGGTGACGTTTCACAAGGTGCTGGAGTAACTCAGCGGGTCAGGCAGCCTCTGTGGAGAACATGGATAGGTGACGTTTCACAGAGTGCTGGAGTAACTCAGCGGGTCAGGGAGCATCTGTGCAGAACATGGATAGGTGACGTTTCACAAGGTGCTGGAGTAACTCAGCGGGTCAGGCAGCCTCTGTGGAGAACATGGATAGGTGACGTTTCACAGAGTGCTGGAGTAACTCAGCGGGTCAGGGAGCATCTGTGCAGAACATGGATAGGTGACGTTTCACAGAGTGCTGGAGTAACTCAGCGGGTCAGGCAGCATCTCTGGAGAGAAGGAATACGTGATGTTTCAGGTTGAGAAATTTCTTCAGACTAAGAAGGGTCTGGACCCAAAACGCCACCCATTCCTTTTCTCCAGAGAGGCTGCCTGACCAGCTGAGTTACTCAAGCACTCTGTGAAACGTCACCTATCCATGTTCTCCACAGATGCTGCCAGATCCACTAGGAAAATGGACAAGGGAGAGTCAGTGGATGTAGTGTACCTGGACTTTCAGAAAGCCTTTGATAAGGTCCCACATAGGAGATTAATGGGCAAAATTAGGACACATGGTATCTGGGGTAGAGTGCTGACATGGATAGAGAAGTGGTTAGCAGACAGGAAACAAAGAGTAGGGATTAATGGGTCCCTTTCAGAATGGCAGGCAGTGACCAGTGGGGTACCGCAAGGCTCGGTGCTGGGACTGCAGCTATTTACAATATACATTAATGATTTGGATGAAGGGATTCAAAGTAACATTAGCAAATTTGCAGATGACACAAAGGTGGGTGGCAGTGTGCACTGTGAGGAGGATGCTATGAGCATGCAGGGTGACTTGGACAGATTGGGGGAGTGGGGAGTGGGCAGATGCATGGCAGATGATGTTTTATGCGGATAAATGTGAGGTTATCCACTTTGATAGCAAAAACAGGAAGGCAGATTACTATCTAAATTGTGAAAAGGGGAAGTACAACGGGATCTGGGGGTCCTTGTACATCAGTCTATGAAAGTAAGCATGCAGGTACAGCAGGCAGTGAAGAATGCAAATGGCATGTTGGCCTTTATAACAAGAGGAATCGAATATAGGAGCAAACAGGTCCTTCTGCAGCTGTACAAAGCCCTAGTGAGACCACACCTGGAGTATTGTGTGCAGTTTTGGTCCCTAATTTGAGGAAGGACATTCTTGCTATTGAGGGAGTGCAGCGTAGGTTTACAAGTTTAATTCCCAGGATGGCGGGACGGTCATACATGTAGCATCCATCCACTCCCTACACAGTGGGGCAATTTACAGAGGGCCGATTAACTTTCAGACCCACACGTCTTTTGGGATGTGGGTGGAAACAGGACAGTTGTGAGTCCGTGGAATTCTCTGCCTCAGAGGGCGGTGGAGGCCAGTTCTCTGGATATTTTCAAGAGAGAGCTAGATAGGGCTCTTAAAAATAGTGGAGTCAGGGGATATGGGGAGAAGGCAGGAACGGGGTATTGATTGTGGATGATCAGCCATGATCACATTGAATGGCGGTGCTGGCTCGATGGGCCAAATGACCTACTCCTGCGGACAAAACCCACGGCGTCACAGGGAGAGCATGCAAACTCCAATCAGACAGCATCTAAGGGCAGGATTGAACCCGAGAGAAGTCCTGATGATTTTTTCCGCTGTCCTCGCCACTCTCTGCACTGTCTTCCAGTCGGAGGCTTTTCAGTCCCCAAACCAGACAGAGATGTAGCTGGTCAAAATACTGTCTATGGCGCCCCTGTAGAAAGTGGTGAGGACGGGATGGGGGAGGTGAGCTCTTCTCATCCGGCGCAGAAAGTGCAACAGCAGTTCTCTTAGCTGTTGATGTGATGTTATTTGACCAGGTGACTGTTAGTGATCTGTCATATGTTAGTGATGTGTCAGGCAGCAGCTCTACCCGCTGCCCCTTGTATCTATGGGAGAAGTGGAATCAGGTCAGGATCTATCTTGAGACTGAGGCAGGAGTGCCTGCCTGGTTTGCTGTGCAGGGAGGTGGGGCCAGTATAGATTTTGAAATGTAAATCAACAAAATAAGAAATTCTGAGCTGGTGTGCGATGAGATTGGTACAATTGCTGCAATAACCTGTTGTGGAGGAAAAGCTATGATCAATGAATATTGATAATTACTGGTGTCGTCCCTCAATGCCATCGTCGAGGATGCAGATTAAAAGATGTAAATCTGATCGACTTTCTGCACAGATGAGCATTAAAGGGCCTGTCCCACTTGGCGATTTCTTTCGGCGAAGTCTGCCCGCGTCAGTGTCACCAAAGGATTTTGAACATTTCAAAATCCAGCGGCGACAAAAAAAATGTTGCGACACTTGAAAAAACACCGCGCGTCAATACATCATCACGTTACGTTACGACACATCACGCCGCCAATGTTTTGGACAGGCCCTTATGACTGTATTATGGACTGGGGCTCTGAGTAATTCATATTTATCATTCAATATGACAAGGATGTGTATGCGAGTGCAACATTTGAATGTAGGTTAGTTCCCAGGATGGCGGGACTAGTGACATATGATGAGAGAATGGGTCGACTGGGCTTGTATTCACTGAAATTTAGAAGGATGAGAGGAGATCTTATAGAAACATATATAACTCTTAAGGGATTGGACAGGGTAGATGCAGGAAAAATGTTGGCGGAGTCCAGAACCAGGGGTCGCAGTTTAAGAATAAGGGGTCGGCCATTTAGGACTGAGATGAGGAAAAAAATTTTCACACAGAGAGTTGTGAATCTGTGGAATTCTCTGGCACAGAAGGCAGTGGAGGCCAATTCACTGGAGGTTTTCAAGGGAGAGTTAGATAGAGTTCTTAGGGCTAACGGAATCAAGGGATATGGGGAGCAAGCAGGAACGGGGTACTGATTCTGGATGATCAGCCATAGAAATACCTATTTTTTAGGTTTCTATGTTTAGGTTAGTTTAGTTTAGTGATACAGCATGGAAACAGGCCCTTTGGCCCGCCGGGTCTGCGCCGACCAGTGATTCCTGCCCACTAACACTATCCTTCACACACCAGGGACAATTTACAATTTTTATCAAAGCCAATTAACCTACAAACCTGTATGTCTTTGGAGTGTGGGAGGAAACCGAAGCACCCAGAGAAAACCCACACAGGTCACAGGGAGAAGGTACAAACTGCGTACAGACAGCGCCCGTAGATGGATCAAACCGGGTCTCTGGCGCTGTGAGGCAGCAACTCTACCCGCTGCGCCACCGTGATGCCCAAGTCGTCTAAATGAATTTACCACGTGCAATCCTGTCTTAGATACGTTGTGGAAGTACTTGGGTTTGTGCTGCAGTGAGAGGCTGGGAATCGGGCAGCAACTCTTGATGTGACGTCATTGAACTGAAATGGTAACTCTGTCCCTGTCCCACCCCAGCCATTCCTTCTTCTCCCCGCTCCCGTCCGGCAGAAAGTACAGAAGCTTGAAACTGCGCACCACCAGACTCAGGAACAGCTTCTTCCCCTCTGTTATCAGGCTTCTGAATGGTCCTCCCTTAAGCTAGGGTACTGTCCGATTCACCTCTAGCCCATTGCGGACATTGGACTTTGTCTGTGGAACTGATGCACTACAATGCTGAGAACTATATTCTGCACTCTGTATCTTCCCCTTTGCTCCACCTGTTGTACTGGAGTTTGACCTGATTGTATTTATGTGTGGTATTCTCTGATCTGAATGGATAGCGTGTAAAACAAAGCTTTTTACTGTACCTCTGTACGCGTGACATTAATAAACCTGCACCTACACTTTGTCTCCATGGATGCTGCCTGACCTGCTGATTATTTACAGCATTTCATTTTATTTTGTGAAGCAAGATTCTGTACATTATTTCTGGCTTTTTGAACTGATAAAGATTGAAATAAAACGTGAGGCAGATTTAAACTAATTTTTGGATTAGTTACCACCTAGTTTGTAGGAAAGGAAGAACTGCAGATGCTGGTTTAAGTCAAAGGCAGACACAAAATGCTGGAGCAACTCAGCGGGTGAGGCAGCATCTATCTTGTCTTATCTTATCTTACTGCCTCCTGGCATGAAAGGCAGCAACGAAGGTCCTCCACTCCTGTCTGTTTGATTCCTTCAGTTGCTGTTTCCGTAACATATTTGTTTTACGAGACAGGGTTGATAGCCCTGTGCTCAACCCCCAACCTGGAGGACCAGCGGACCGCTCTTCGTCTCACCTCTACCCTTCCACCTGTCCAGCATGGGAGACCCTAACAGGAGAGGAATCTCCCGCTGGCATCGCTCTGGGGGTCACTGAGACACACAAGCTCCCTGACCAGCACAAGGTTGCAATCCAACGGGGAGTGGGGCAAGCATCGATGGAGTGAAGGAATAGGTGAGGTTTCAGGTCACCCGCTGAGTTTCTCCAGCATTTTTGTCCACCTTCAGTTTTTCCAGCATCTGCAGTTCCTTCTTAAACAAGTTGCCAGAGGAGGTAGTTGGGCATATTTTATAACAACATCTGAAAGACAGTCAGACAGGTACGTAGATAAAAAAGGTTTAGAAGGATTATGGGCCAAACATCGCCAGGTGGGACTAGTGTAGATGGGGCATGTTGGTCGGCAGAGGGAAGTTGGGCTGAAGGGCCTGTTTGCCTGCTGTTTCACTCCATGAATCTCCATCATTGAGTTTCTGCTCGCCACTGGTAAACTGGAGGTTATATATAAATGCACTTGGAAATCCCAAAAAGTTAGGTGCTGAATTCCGATCAACTAAATATCCATTAAGCAAAAGCTTTTAGTGCTAACTGCCGTATCACACTCCTCAAAGTGATCGTTATATTTTTATAGTTTATAGTCTGATGCAGCGGGCATTGGTTTCCAATGAATTAATTTGACATATCATAATTTGTAAAGGATAGGCATAGTGACGGCGAATTGCAACGCACTTTGTCAAGCGTATTGCTTCCAATCAAGTGCCAGGCGACCTGCGTTGTTACATATATTGATTGTAAAGGCCTCAGCATTCTCTGCCTTTACATCAAGAGTAATTGAGTGCAAAACAATGACTTGGTTTATGAGTGTCACAAAATCAAAGCAGCAGCCGGGTTACACGCAGAATGGCGACACCGCTAATTCACCTTGATCTGTACCATGTGGCCACTTTAGTTTAGTTTACTTAAGAGATACAGCACGGAAACAGGACCTTCAGCCCACCGAGTCCGCGCCGACCTGTGATCCCCGCATACACTCACCAAGGACAAGGCGTAGACAGGGCATCTCGGTCAGCAGGGGCAATTTGGGCCGAAAGGTCTGTTTCCGCACTGTGACTTTGACATGTGGTCTCCAAAACCACTTCAACCTCACAGTTTCCCGAGCTCTTCAATGAAGGCTTAAGTAGTTTAGTTTAGTTTAGAGATGCAGCGTGAAAACAGGCCCTTCGTCCCACCGAGTCCGCGCCGACCAGCGATCCCCGCACACTAACACCATCGTACACACACGAGGGACAATTTCACATTTATATCAAGCCACAAACCTACAAACCTGCATGTCTTTGGAGTGTGGGAGGAAACCGAAGACATCGGAGAAAACCCACGCAGGTCACGGGGAGAACGTCCAAACTTCATACAGACAGCACCCACAGTCAGGATGGAACCCGGGTGTCCGGCGCTGCAAGTACCGTAAGGCAGCAACTCTACCGCTGTGCAGAAACCTGGGGTACGCTCGTAGCTCTTCGCTGTGATCAGCCACACTTGGAGATGTCAAGATGCTCTCGATCCATCACCGCCTGATCAAACTTGACCTGGATTTGGAGACACAAGAAACTGTAGATGCTGGAATCTTGAGTGAAACACAAACGTGCTGGAGGAACTCAATGGGTCAGGCAGCATCTGTGTGGAGGGAATGGCTCGGCAATCTTTCATGCCGGGACCCTTCTTCAGACAGCTGCCTACCAGAGATGCTGCCTGACCCGCTGAGATACACCAGCACTCTATGAAATGTCACCTATCCATGTTCTCCACAGATGCTGCCTGACCCGCTGAGTTACTCCAGCACTCTATGTACAGCGCAAATTCCAAGCATCTGCAGTTCCTTGTGTCTCTGGATTTTGCTGAAATTACTCCATCACCTGGAAAGGTAGACTCATTGACAAAGAGATGGCGCTCAAAATGATTTCTTGTGTAACGTGATTGGATCAGTTGAATGTTGGAGTTTTGCAAAGATAATGTGCAAGAGGCAGGCAAGCATGATTATTAATGTTCAATGTTCATAGATCAGGACCTGATGAAGTATCTATTGATGTTGATGCAGTCAGACAGGAGTATTAGAAAATGACTTTCAAGTCTAGTCAAGTCAAGAGAGTTTATTGTCAAGTTTCCAATAAAAAAACATAGAAACAATATTTCTTAATGTATCGACATTTGGTTAGTGCTTGTGTCAGAGGTAACGGGGAGAAGGCAGGAGAGGGGGGTTAGGAGGGAGAGATAGATCAGCCATGATTGAATGGCGGAGTAGACTTGATGGGCCGAATGGCCTAATTCTGCACCTATCACTTCTGACCTCCTGACCTTGCCCAGCGTGGAATGTGATGTAACTTACCATACTGTATACTCAAGAGATTTTAATTATCTAAACGTGTTCGTTATAGTCTGCATGCAGCGGCAAGCATGGATGAGATGGGCAGAGGGGCCTGTGTCAGTGCACTGTTGCTCCATAAATATATGAGTTCTGGAAAAAACCTTGATGACAAAGCCAAGCCTTCAGCTTCAGAGTAACTCAGTGGGTTACTCCAAAGCTTGTGTTCTGTGCAAGATTTCAGCAACTAGTGTGCAGCTGTAGACTTTCTACCTCACAGCGCCAGACATCCGGGTTATATCCTGACTACGGGCACTGTCTGTACGGAGATTGTACGTTCTCCCTGAGACCTACGTGGGTTTTCTCCAGGAGCTCCGGTTTCCTCCCACACTCCAAAGACATGCAGGTTTGTAGATTAATTGGTCTCAGTAAAAATTGTAAATTGTCCCCAGTGTGTGTAGGATAGTGCTGGAGTACAGGGATCGCTGGTCAATAGACAATAGACAATAGACAACAGGCGCAGGAGTAGGCTATTCGGCCCTTCGAGCCAGCACCGTCATTCAATGTGATCATGGCTGATCATCCCCAATCAGCACCCTGTTCCTGCCTTCTCCCCATATCCCCTGACTCCGCTATCTTTAAGAGCCCTATCTAACTCTCTCATGAAAGTATCCAGAGAACCAGCCTCCACCGCCCTTCTGAGGCAGAGAATTCCACAGACTCTGTGCGAAGAGGTGTTTCCTCGTCTCCGTTCTAAATGGCTGACCCCTTATTCTTCAACTGTGGCCCCTGGTTCTGGACTCCCACAACATCGGGAACATGTTTCCTCCCTCTAGCGTGTCCAAACCCTTAATAATCTTATATGTTTCAATAAGATCCCCTCTCATCCCTTTAAATTCCAGAGTATACAAGCCCAGCCGCTCCATTCTCTCAGCCTATGACAGTCCCGCCATGGACAGTCCTGACAAGCTCGTTGGTCGGCGTGGACTCGGTGGGCCGAAGGGCCTGTTTGCATGCTGTATCTGTAAACTAAATTAAACTAAACATTCTCCAGTTCTTTGTGACTATATTATGCCTTCAGTTTTACTGTCTGCCCAAAGATAATGAATTCCTTTGATGTTCAGAAGCTTTCAAGTGCAATTAAATATAAATTAAAAAAAATAAGAATAGGCCTCAAAAGATATTTAAAAATGATGATAGCAAATACAAACATTTTAAAACAATCAGCAAGAAAAAGGAAAACTCCAGCTCCAAATGAAAAGCAGATTTTAGCCAATGTTTCCTGCAGTTTTTATCTGTTTTCATAAATTAATTATCTGTTATTCGCACTCTTGTAAAGTCTCCACTGACATTGAGACCTGGCAGATACTGAACCTGCTTTTATTTGGCAGCCTCTAACAATTTAGCTGTTACAACTGAAAAAAGTAGTTTGCACAATGTAACGTAGACAAATATGCTGGAGAAACTCAGCGTGACAGGCAGCATCTATGGAACGAAGCAATGGGCGAAGTTTCGGGCCAAAACCCTCTTCAGACTGAAGTGAGGGCGGGGAGGGGGAGGGGGGAGGGGGGAAGAAAGGAAGAGGAGGGGCCAGAGAGCAGAGGGAGAGCTGAGAAGGAGAGGAGACAGCAAGGACTACCTGAAATTAGAGAAGTCAATGTTTAAACCACTGGGGTACAAACTGCCCAGGGGAATTATGAGGAGCTGCTCCTCCAATTTACGGTGGTCCTCACTCTGGCCGTGGAGGAGGCTCAGGACAGAAAGTTCGGATTCGGAATGGGAGGGGGAGTTATGACTGTGTGATTGTGGTAAACTATGCTCACAATGTAATATTATGAGGCATAGACATGGTAGACAGTCAGAACCTTTTCCCAGTGTGGAAGTGTTCAACAGCTATAAGATGAGGGGGAGAAAGTTTAATGGAGATATGCAGAGCATGGGGCGGCACGGTGGCGCAGCGGGTAGAGTTGCTGCCTCACTGCGCCACAGAACTGGGTTCGATCCTGACTACGGGTGCTGTCTGTACGGAGTTTGCACGTACTCCCCGTGACCTGCGTGGGTTTTCTCCGGATGTTCTGGTTTCCTCCCACACTCCAAAGATGGACAGGTTTGTAGGCCATTCTGCCCATCGATCACCTGTTCTCACTAGTTCTGCGATATCCTACTTTCTCTTCCACTGCCTACATACGTGGGGCAATTTACAGAGGGCCCGTTCACCCCGAATATCTTTGAGATGTTGGAGGAAAACCACATGGTCACAGGGAGAAATATTAAATTCAATAGACCATCGGTGCAGAGGTAGGCCATTCGGCCCATCGAGCCAGCACCGCCATTCAATGTGGCTGATCATCCCCAATCAGTACCCCGTTCCTGCCTTCTCCCCAGCCCTATCTAGCTCTCTCTTGAAAGCATCCAGAGAACCAGCCTCCACCGCCCTCTGAGGCAGAGAATTCCACAGACTCACAACTCTATGTGAGAAAAAGTATTTCCTCAGCTCCGTTATAAATGGCTTACCCCTTATTCTTAAACTGTGGCCCCATAGTTCCACACAGACAGTACCGGAGGTCAGGATCGAACCTGTGTTTCTGGCATTATGAGGCAGCAGTTCGACTAGCTGCACCACTCTACTAGTATTTTCGCATTACATATTTGTGGTTCAAGTCTACACCAATGAGCATAAGATATGATTCAATCTTCCACGATTCCTCATCTCTAGTGAACTCCTCACCATTGAGGTTTCCCTATCTTGGCATTAATCTTTCTCTTTGATGTAACTCAGTACACTTTTGTTTGAAAGAGATACAGAGTGCTGGAGTAACTCAGCGGGTCAGGCAGCATCTCTGGAGAACATGGATAGGTGACGTTTCACAGAGTGCTGGAGTAACTCAGCGGGTCAGGCAGCATCTCTGGAGAACATGGATAGGTGACGTTTCACAGAGTGCTGGAGTAACTCAGCGGGTCAGGCAGCATCTCTGGAGAACATGGATAGGTGACGTTTCACAGAGTGCTGGAGTAACTCAGTGGGTCGGGCAGCATCTCTGGAGAACATGGATAGGTGACGTTTCACAGAGTGCTGGAGTAACTCAGCGGGTCAGGCAGCATCTCTGGAGAACATGGATAGGTGACGTTTCACAGAGTGCTGGAGTAACTCAGTGGGTCGGGCAGCATCTCTGGAGAACATGGATAGGTGACGTTTCAGGTCGGGAACCTTATTCAGATTGAAACTCGAAACGTCACCTATTCCTTCTCTCCAGAGATGCTGCCTGACCCGCTGAGTTACTCCAGCACTCTGTGAAACGTCACCTATCCATGTTCTCCACAGATGCTGCCTGACCCGCTGAGTTACTCCAGCACTCTGTGAAACGTCACCTATCCATGTTCTCTACAGATGCTGCCTGACCCGCTGAGTTACTCCAGCACTTTGTATCTATCTTCGGTTTAAACCAGCATCTGCAGTTCCTTCCTTCACTTTTCTTTGAACTAATGTTGCCATTCTTTCTTTTAACTTATCGTCTTAACATTTGTCATAAAGCTTAATCTGCTGTCATCGCCAAATGTTGCTATTACATGGCAAAGTCCTAATTATTCATGAATATGATAAGAACAAGAACATGTTCTGATATAATGGATTTCATTAATGAAAGACATTATTGTAAGTTATTTTTCCAAAATGCTTTTCAGCCAATTTATGAACTTAAGAGTGAAACACTGGTAGATGGATGTCAATGGACATCCCTCCAGGTCTCTCAATTAGGAATGGGATGAATGATTAGCGTGGTGGGAAATCAATGCCTGGTCAGTAGCACGAGAAGCACTGTGCACTACCTTGTCTGCATCTAAGATTAATTCCATTTAAATCATTAGAATCAATTTAAACTGCAGAGAGACAGCACGGTGGCGCAGCGGTAGAGCTGCTGCCTCACAGCGCCAGAGACCCGGGCTCAATCCTGACCACGGGTGCTCTCTGTACAGAGTTTGCATATTCTCCCCGTGACTGCGTGGGTTTTCTCCAGGTGCTCCAGTTTCCTCCCACACTGCAAAGATATGCGGATTTGTGGTTAGTTAAGCTTCGGTAAAATTGTAAATTGTGTGCAGGGTAATTTTAGTGTGCGGGGTGATCGCTGGTCGGCACGGACTGGGTGGACAGAAGGGCCTGTTTCCACTCTGTATCACTAAACTGAACTAAACTAAAGTAAACAGATGGAGTCTACAAGTTCCTTGTGTCTACAAACGTGTTCTTTACTTTGTTTGTTCATCTGTTCTCGTGAGTTTAATGATGTTCAGGATGTGATTAATTATGTTCCTGTTCAGTTTCTGGGGATTTCCATAGCCATATTAAAGGCACTTGTCATGTGTTGAAGTCATTCAGTCTGGGTCTAAGCTACCTGAACTTTGCTGAAGGAAAGGAAGAGCTCAAGGTTTTAAAACATCTGATGCTTATCAATTCTTCCCTGCAAGCTGATTAGGTGTATTGATTTGGAATTACTTGGCGTCAGAGCAGCATCAAGATTCGGATCTCAACTTCGCTCTGACATTATTTTGTCAAATAAAACCGAGAGTGGTCATGAATTCAATTGACTTAGTCGTGGAGTCATAGAATCATGGAAAACAGGCTATTCATATTTGGTTTAGTTTCTCTTATTGTCACGTGCACCGAGGTAGAGTGAAAAGCTTTTGTTGTTGTCCCACTTGCGCGACTTTTTCGGCGACTGCCGGTACCCGTCATAGATTGTTGCAGGTTGGCGAACATGTTTTCAACATATTGAAAATCCAGCCGTGACCAGAAAGACGCTACGACTCTTTGGGCGACTGAGGAGGCGACTCATGCCCGTCCAGGCGACATGTCGCAGGGTGAAGCCTGTATGGTCGTGAGTAGTTGCCCAAAGAGTTGTACCTTGTTCTGGTCGCCGCTGGATTTTCAACGTGCTGAAAATTTTCGGCGACCTGTAACGACCTATGACGGGTGCCGGTAAGTCACCAAAAAAGTTGCCCAAGTGGGACTTGCCCATAACCAGTCAGCGGAAAGACAATACATGATTATAATCAGACCATTCACAGTGTACAGATAAAGGATAAAGGAAATAACGTGAATTCATATCAACTCATCCATCTGACTAAGATGTCCCGTTTAAGCATTTGTCCGCATTTGGCTATTATCCCTCGAAATCTTTCCTCTCCATGTACCTGTCCAATTGTGTTTTACATATGGTTATTGTACCTGCCTATCAAAATGCCTCAACAGCGGTATAGCTGCTTCACAGCACCAGAGACCCGGGTTCAATCCTGACCTTGGCTGCTGTCAGTATGTAGTACGGAGCAAAGAGGTCCTCCTGCAGATGTACAGGGCGCTGGTGGACCACACCTGGAGTATTGTGTGCAGTTTTGGTCTCCTAATTTGAGGGAGGACATTCTTGCTATTGAGGGAGTGCAGCGTAGGTTTACCAGGTTAATTCCCGGGATGGTGGGACTGTCATATGATGAAAGAATGGAGCGGCTGGGCTTATATACACTGGAATTTAGAAGGATGACAGGTAATCTTATAGAAACTTAAAATTATTAAAATTTGGACACCCTAGATGCAGAAAACATGTTCCCGATGTTGGGGGAGTCCAGAACCAGGCGCCACAGTTTAAGAATAAGAGGTAAGCCATTTAGAACTGAGATGAGGAAAAACATTTTCACCCAGAGAGTTGTGAAATTTCACCCAGAGAGTTGTGAATCTGTGGAATTCTCGGCAGTGGAGGCCGATTCACTTGATGCATTCAAAAGAGAGTTAGATGGAGCACTTAGGGCTAACGGAATCAGGGGATATGGGGAGAAAGCAGGAATGGGGTACTGATTGTTGATGATCAGCCATGATCACATTGAATGGTGGAAGGTAGATAAAAATGTTGGAGAAACTCAGCGGTTGAGGCAATATCTATGGAGCAAAGGAAAAGGTGATGTTTCAAGTCAAGACCCTTCTTCAGACTGAAGAAAGGTCTCGACCCGAAACGTCACCTTTTCCTTCGTTCCATAGATGCTGCCTCACCCGCTGAGTTTCTCCAGCATTTATGTCTACCTTTAATTTTTCCAGCATCTGCAGTTCTTTCTTAAACATCTTTATCCAGTGTGTTTGTTCAAAGTTAATGAGCTAATGTGACTATTATCATGCCAAAAAACATGTTGTGAATGGGAAAAGTACTGGCTGTATCAGCCTTTTGATTTGGTTCACTCTGGCACTGATCTGAAGACTGAAGTGTTTTGTCAAGGACTCATGACTTTGGAGCCAAGGTCGTCCCCTTCTCTGATGACTCGTAAATCTTGCCACGGGGGGGGGTCAGAGACGAAACAGAGAGTTAAACTTCAACAAATACATGTTGGCGCCTTCAGAACCTTCCTCAGCTCACAGTCTTTCTTTTTAAAAGTGTCTTTTTAATAGACTCGAGTGGTTCGGCTTGACACGCTGCGAATTACGTGTGCTGAATGTTCACATTCTAAGCTGGAAGGAGGATGTTGTCAGGACTCGAGGGCCTGAGCTACAGGGAGAGGTTGTAGCAGGCTAGGACTTCATTCCTTGGAGTGCAGAAGGATGATCTTATAGAGGTGTAAAAGGGGAATTCTTGCTATTGAGGGAGTGCAGCGTAGGTTCACAAGGTTAATTCCCGGGATGGCGGGACTGTCATATGCCGAGGGAACGGAGCGGCTGGGCTTGTACACTCTGGAGTTTAGAAAGATGAGACGGGTCCTTATTGAAACATATAAGATTATTAAGGGTTTAAGAAGGAACTGCAGATGCTGGAAAATCAAAGGTAGATAAAAATGCTGGAGAAACTCAGCGGGTGAGACAGCATCTACGGAGCGAAGAAATAGGCGGCGTTTCGGGTCGAGACCCTTCTTATGAATATTGACTTCTCTAACTTCAAGTAACCCTTGCTTTCCCTCTCTCCCCTCCCCCCCCACCCTAGTTTCACTGTCCTCCTGATTAATTTTATTGATTATATGCCTCATTGTCACCTTCCCCTCCGCCAACAATTAACCATTCTACGTTTACTTACCATCGTCTGCTTTGATCTGCATTTTCACACCTTACCCTTCCACATCTCTAGGCTCCCTCTCCCCTGACTGTCAGTCTGAAGAAGGGTCTCGGCCCGAAACGTCCCCCATTAGTTCGCTGCAGAGATGCTGCCTGACCCGCTGAGGTTCTCCATGCTGGTGTAACTCAGCGGGTGAGGCAGCATCGATGGAGCGAAGAAATAGGTGACGTTTCGGGTCGAGACCCTGCTCCACATGTGGGGTGATGTGGGACGGGAAGAAGAAAGGAAGAGGCGGAGACGGTAGGCTGTGGGAGAGCTGGGGAGGGGAGGAGAAGGAGGGAGAAATTAGGGACAACCTGAAATTGGAGAAGTCAATGTTCATACTGCTGGGGTGTAAGCTGCCCAGGACGTTTACTTAGCCTGTCGCAACTGGAAGCTGAAACATGAAGTCATCTATGTCTTGCAAATGCTGACATCACCAACAATGCACTTTCAGTAATTTCTGATTTTATTCCTCTGTCAATACCAGGGACCTGGGCAAAGTTTTAACGGCAAACTGATTTGGCCAATCGAATGTACTCTTAACGGGAATTGACTGACATGTAGCTTGCAATTATTTGCCTTTTCGGGAAGATGTCATGGTCTTGGGAAACTAAGTTTAGGATTCTCTTCCCTCCCCCTCCCTTTCTCCACCCCTGTCCACTCACATTCCTCCCTCTAGCTTCACAATTCCTCACCCTTCAATCCCTTTGTCTCTGACGCTGCCTGACCCGCTGAGTTACTCCAGCACTCTGTGAAACGTCACCTATCCATGTTCTGCACAGATGCTGCCTGACCCACTGAGTTACTCCAGCACTCTGTGAAACGTCACCTATCCATGTTCTCCACAGATGCTGCCTGACCCGCTGAGTTACTCCAGCACTCTGTGAAACGTCACCTATCCATGTTCTCCACAGATGCTGCCTGACCCGCTGAGTTACTCCAGCACTGTGTGTCATTTTCAGATTATATCATGTAGCTGTATATTGTTATGCTTTATTTGACACTGGCACCTGCTTTTTTTAATATGTCAAATATATTCAAGTGCCTGAATGGAGTGTTGTGGAATGTTTGACACAGACGGCTGTAGAGTCCAAGTCAGTGGATATTTTTAAGCCAGAGAAAGATAGGTTCTTGATTAGTACAGGTGTCAGGGGCTGTGTGAAGAAGGCAGGAGAATGGGGTTAGGGGGGAGTGATAGATCAGCCATGATTGAATGGCGGAGTAGAGCTGATGGGCCGAATGGCCTAATTGTGCTCCTATCACTTATGAGCATGAATGTGAATTCCTCAGCTTTTATGCTGCTATTTGAGCCCATGTTTCAGGGTCAATAGTCTAAACCTCCGGCAGTGAATCCACAAGCGTATCCACAGTGCGTTGTTTCATGTGAACGAGAATGAATACGTACAGAAAACAATTGTCGTCCATTGTGAAATATCTGTCGAAGTTTCTACAGATGTGTGAAGGGTTCTATAAGTTAGAACATAGAACGTAGAACAATACAGCACGGGTGATCGCCGGTGGGCGCGGACTAGGTGGGTCGAAGGGCCTGTGTCCATGCTGTGTCTCTCAACTAAACTCAACTAAAAGATTCTAAACAACTAAACTAAATTAAACTAAACAACCTATCCAGGGGTGATCTTACAGTGGTGTGTAAAATCATGAGGGGAATAGATCGGGTGAATGGACAGGTGTTTAAGAAAGAACTGCAGATGCTGGAAAAATTGAAGGTAGACCCAAAAATGCTAGAGAACCTCAGCGGGTGAGGCAGCATCTATGGAGTGAAGGAATAGGTGACGTTTCGGATCGAGACCCTTCTTCAGACTCACAGGGTGAATGGACAGAGTATTTTACACACGGGGGGGGGGGGGGCAAATCAAAAGCAGAGAGTATCAGTGGGAGGTGAGAGGGGAAAGGTTTAATCAGAACTGATGAATCAACTGTTTCACCTAGAGGGTGGTGGGAATGTGGAACGAGCTGCCAGAGGTTCAATCACAACATTGAAAGGACATTGGGAAAGGTCCAGGTACATGGATAGGGACGTTCTTGAGGGATGTGGAGCAAACATGGGCATGTGTATCTAACTCAGGTGGAGCGCCTTGGTTAGCATGGACAAGTTGGGCTGAAGGGCCTGTTTCCATGTTGTGTGGCATTCCAATTGGTCAAGGCTGCCACACTGAGGCCGTAAACAAGGGTGGAGACTGCGAAGGGATTAAGCTTTCACCGACACCTGTTGGAAGGTATTGTTTGAAGGAAGAGAACGTGTCAGTTCCCATTTGTGATCCAGACCAGGTTGGAATCTCTGGCCTGCAAAGGAGAGGAAAGGGGTGGAAGATTGCAACCTTCACGTGGTCCGCCCTGTTTCGACTAATGCAATCAACTCGACGTGCACAAACGGAAGACCAAATAGAACAAGTTGTCCAACAACTTTAGGCTGTGCACGCCACACGAAAGAAGAAGAAAGGAGGGGAACGACATAGGAAACCAGAAGAGGATAGAGCTGGGGGAGAGATTGTCCATGCCATGTCGATCTCCACCGAGACCTCTGCATTCTTTATGGATCAGCAGAATTTTTTAACAGTTCTTATTGGATTGCATCTTTCAGTGGCTTTGACATAATTGTTTTGGTTTTTTGTAGCTTTCCATTACGATCAATCAGAGAAGACTGAAAACACAATTACGATCACCAATTGTATTAGCCAGAGCTGGAGCAGTAATTGGAAAGGCCAGTGAGACTGTAAAAAGTATAATAAACAGAATTTCTATTTTGAAAGCTTGCAATAAGGGAGGATCAGCAGTATTGATTAAACCATTATCTGATGCGCCCATGTCTTGCATTCAATTAAAAGTTGGCCATAGTACATTTCTGAGGAGACTTGTGGGACTTGCAAACATCTAAAGGATTATTCACAATTACAGGTGGCTGATCCACCAAAATAATTACCATCACTTCCAGAGCCTTTCAAATGGTGAATACGATCGACTCTGGGCGAGTTTCACAAATCCAATAAAGGTTACTGCAAATATTAACCAATTGCAGAATGTAGCAATGTTACAAAATTTTGAGATTTTAAATATCAAGTCTGCAATTTATCCCATCAGATAAAGCATAAAAAGAAGTTTAATTTGACACCTAATTCACTTTCATATCTTCAGTATTAAGAAAGTTATGGCCATTTTCATACTCGGAAATTAGTATCTTGTTCCCCATTGCCTTTCAATTGACTTAACTCAAAAGCTGTGATCTAGAATAGTCAAAAGCCCATAACTTTCTTAAAAATTAAGAGAACTCAATGAAATTGTCAATTATAGATTGAAGCATTCTGAAACAAATATGAAACAATCTTACTTGGATGACCTGAAATTAAAGCATATAATTAGTTAGTTATCTAATTGTAGCTAATTACAAAATTCAATGAGTAGATCTAAACATCTATCCATTTCTTAAGAAAAGATAAACTTTTTTTAAATTGCCTAAGGGTCAAAATAACATTCACACAATAATCCACAATATAACATAATTTTTAA
Source organism: Raja brachyura (assembly GCA_963514005.1). The sequence continues at coordinate 2,035,430 of OY740791.1, forward strand.
ATCTCATTTTCATGAATTTTTAGGCCAAATGGAAGGAATTTAGTGTTTAATGCCTGTAAATTAATGGCCATTTAAATCAACTAGCGAGTGGGTTTTAGTGGAATGCGGTGGATTGGAACGTTGCGGTTTGCGGTGAAGTCGGGAGGAAAAATACGGTTGGTTCATACATTTTTTTGGACCCCATTTCACAACATGAAAATGTGATTAAAGCCTCCCTAAAAAACAACTTTTAATATAAAAATAAACTGTGTACCATTTTTTCTCCCCTACGCAAAATCCTTCCCGTTGTCGGCGCTCACAGATTTTGAAGGTGATTTTTAAATTACTCTAGTTAATAAATAATCTAGCGTAGTTTAAAAATACCTTCATGAATGAAATGTCGGAGCGATTTTTCTTCCGCAACAAAATCGCCCGACATTGATCGATTTTCCCAGTCTGTAGAAAAACGGCACTTTAAGCCCGCCCCCCCTCTGAAAGGCGCCAAAGTCTCGCACACGGGGAGCAGCAGAACTGCAGCGCTGCTCAAGGTAAGTTTTGTAACATACCTACAGAATGTAAATGCTTGAGATCTCAAATATAACTTTAATTTAGAAACATAGAAACATAGAAAATAGGTGCAGGAGTAAGCCATTCGGCCATTCAATATGAGTCATCCAAATCAGTATCCTGTACCTGCCTTCTCTCCATACCCCCTGATCCCATTAGCCTCAAGGGCCACATCTAACTCCCTCTTAAATATAGCCAACGAACTGGCCTCAACTACCTTCTGTGGCAGAGAATTCCACAGATTCACCATTCTCTGTGTGAAAAATGATTTTCTCATCTCGGTCCTAAAAGACTTCCTCCTTATCCTTAAACAGTGACCCCTTGTCCTGGACTTCCCCAACATTGGAAACAATCTTCCTGCATCTAGCCTGTCCAACCCCTTAAGAATTTTATAAGTCTCTATAAGATCCCCCCTCAAACTTCTAAATTCCAGCGAGTACAAGCCGAGTCTATCCAGTCTTTCTTCATATGGAAGTCCTGCCATCCCAGGAATCAGTCTGGTGAACCTTCTCTGTACTCCCTCTATGGCAAGAATGTCTTTCCTCAGATTAGGAGACCAGTCATTGACCATAGAACATTACAAGAACAGTCCCACACAACTCTGTGTGATGGGCAAAGTCAAATACTAGCGGGCATAGTTTTAAGGGGCAGAGGGGCAAAGTTTAAAGGAGATGTGTGGGGCAAGTATTTTTTACACCTGGTGCTGGGTGCCCGCAACATGTTGCTGGCGGTGGTGGTGGACGCAGATAAGATAGTGGTGTTTAAGAGACTTTTGAATAGGCGTATGGATATGTAGGGAATGGAAGGATGTGGATTATGTGCATGCAGGTAGGAGTTGGACTTGGCATCATGTCTGGCACAGACATTGTGGGCTGAAGGGCCTGTTCCTGTGCTGTACTGTGTTTTATGATAAAGCAGACTACTGCCCACCTTTGTAAACTGTCCTGACCTGAAATTCAGAAAAGGAGAAATGTCACCTATCCATGTTCTCCACAGATGCTGCCTGACCCGCTGAGTTACTTAAGCACTTTGTATCCTTTTGTGTGAAGGTGCATCAGCAGTTCTTTGTTTCTACCCTAAACATTCACTCCGTCCAACACTGGTGCACAGTAGCGCAGTGAGGCCCATCTCCAAAATGCGACGTAGTTATGTGCCCAGGTTACACCGACACTGCACTGGTGCAGCGGTAGGGTTGCTGTCTTGCAGTTGCTGTCACGCCAGAGACCTGGGTCTGTATGGAGCTTGTGCGTTCTCCACTTTACCTGCGTGGGTTTCCTCCCACACTCCCAAGACGTCCATGATTGTATGTTAATTGGTATAAATGTAAAAATTGTCCCAAGTAAGTGTAGGACAGTGTTAATGTGCAGGGATCGCTGGTTGGTGCGGACTCGGTAGGCCAAAGCGCCCGCTTCCGCGATGTATCTCGAAAGTAAACGCTCCCAAGCTATGAGGTCCACCACCAAGTTGTAGTTACAAAGGGACCGCCACCAGGCTCCCTCTGTCTCTTCCACCATGGCAACTCCAGGGCTGTTGCATTTTATGCTAAGAGACATAATGTTCTAGCTGTTTATATAATAATATTTTTTAAACATCATCCTGAATTAGTTCACTTTAGGGGAAGCATTATTCATTTTGAAGGTTAATGTAGAAATAAGAGAGTTACACGTTGGTATTTGACACAATTTTATTAACATTGCAACTTCGATTTTTCTCAAAAAATGAATATGTTCTACGCTTCAGAAAGGCAACTATATTACTGAGGAACGGCATAGGAGCCTTGTGGAACTGAATGTTAACAAATAATTTCAAAGTAAACTGCATAAATATTAATAATAAATAATAAAGCAAGGTTGTACAGGTACCAACATTTTTGGTGCAGTTGGAAATTCATTGATGGAAAATATAAATTTAAAGTTTTCGAGCGTAGTTGTCATCTTAAATAATATTGTTGGAAGATATTTATGCTTCTGTTGATGAAGATGGAAGCAATGAAATCCTCTGTGGTTTCTTGAATGCCCCTCTCCTGTCGGGCGACAGATACAAAAGCCCATCATGCAGCCTTCCCCCCCCCCCCCCCCCCCCCCCCATCATCTCCATCTACACTTCACGCTGCTTCGAGAGAGAGCGGACAACATAATTAAAGATCTTTTGCACCCCGTCTATTTCCTCCGTTTCCTCCGAATTAGAGTTGCCGCCTCGCGGCGCCAGAGACCCGGGTTCGATCCCGACTAGGGGTGCTGTCGGTACGGAGTTTGCACGATCTTCCAGTGATGACGTAGGTTTTCTCCGGGTGCTTTGGTTTCCTCCCACTTCGCAAAGATGTGCGGGTTTGTAGGTTAATTGGCTTCTGTGAATTGTCACTGGTGCGTCGGATAGAACTGGTGCACGGGTGATCGCCGGTTAGCATGGACTCGGTGGGCCGAAGGGCCTGTTTCTATGCCGTATCTCTAAATGAAACTTTTTTTTCTCTTTGCATGGCTAATTGTACATGTGTATAGCTTGTGTATGTACAGCATGAACTAACTGGGCAACATACACACATAGGTTTTTGCTGTATCTCGGTACACCGGAGATCATTATCCAATGACAATAATGAAATGATTGATGGGTTGAAACAGGCAGATGTACATTTTCAAAAGGCATTTGCTAAACGCAGGAACGATGTGGAGCCTTTGGAGAGAGTGCAGAAGAGGTTTAGATTAGAGCATTGCAGTAACTCAGCGGGTCAGGCAGCATCTCTGGAGAACATAGAAACATAGAAACACAGAAAAATAGGCCATTCGGCCCTTCGAGCCTGCACCGCCATTCATTGTGATCATGGCTGATCATCCAACTCAGTATCCTGTACCTGCCTTCTCTCCATACCCCCTGATCCCTTCAGCCACAAGAGCCACATCCAACTCCCTCTTGAATATAGCCAATGAACTGGCCTCAACGACCTTCTGTGGCAGAGAATTCCAGAGACTCACCTCGGTCCTCATCTCGGACCTAAAGGAATTCCCCCTTATCCTTAGACTGTGACCCCTTGTTCTGGACTCCCCCAACATCGGGACCAATCTTCCAGCATCTAGCTTGTCCAACCCCTTAAGAATTTTGTAAGTTTCTATAAGATCCCCCCTCAATCTTGTAAATTCCAGTGAGTACAAGCCGAGTCTATCCAGTCTTTCTTCATATGAAAGTCCCGACATCCCAGGAATCAATCTGGTGAACCTTCTCTGAACCCCCTCTATGGCAAGAATGTCTTTCCTCAGATTTGGAGACCAAAACTGTACGCAATACTCCAGGTGCGTTCTCACCAAAACCCTGCACAACTGCAGTAGAACCTTCCTGCTCCTATACTCAAACCCTTTTGCTATGAATGCTAACATACCATTTGCTTTCTTCACTGCCTGCTGCTCCTGCATGTCTACTTTCAATGACTGGTGTACCATGACACCCAGGCCTCGTTGCATCTCCCCTTTTCCTAATCTGCCACCATTCAGATAATAGTCTACCCTCATGTTTTTGCCACCAAAGTGGATAACCTCACATTTATCCACATTTTACTGAATCTGCCATGCATCTGCCCATTCACTCATCCTATCCAAATCACCCTGCAGCCTCCTAGCATCCCCCTCACACCTACCTATACCCCCCAGTTTGGTGTCATCTGTAACTTTGGAGATGTTGCATTCAATTCCCTCGTCCAAATCATTAATGTATATTGTAAATGGCAGGGGTCCCAGCACTGAGCCTTGCGGTACCCCACTACTCACTGCCTGCCATTCTGAAAAGGACCCGTTTACTCCTACCCTTTGCTTCCTGTCTGCCAGCCAGTTCATGCCAGAACATGGATAGGTGACGTTTCACACAGTGCTGGAGTAACTCAGCGGGTCCGGCAGCATCTGTGGAGAACATGGATAGGTGACATTTTGGGTGGGGACCATTCAGACCCCTGATCAAAAACATCACCTATCCAAGTTCTCCAGTAACCTGTTGAGCTCTTCCAGCACTTTCTCTTTTTTTTTCTTGCCAGCACCTGCAGTTCCTTGTGTCTCTAGATGTAAGGTGAATCTGGACAGATTTGGATTGTTTTGTCTGGAACGTCAGATGATGCGGGGAGATCTGATAGAAGTGCTTAAAGTTGAGGTGTAGGGAGGTCAGTACCTGTGATGGACCTTCGATGGTGGGGAGGTCAGTACTGTGATGGGCCTTCGATGGTGGGGAGGTCAGTGTCTGTGATGGACCTTCGATGGTGGGGAGGTCAGTACTGTGATGGGCCTTCGATGGTGGGGAGATCAGTACTGTGATGGACCGGGCAGTGACTGGGCAATAATCCATGAGATTTAGGTATTTGCACCTTTTCTGTACTCTGGCTTAAATCTGTCTGATTTAAGACTATTAGATTTCAGTACAAGATTACCAGACATAGACTGTAAAAACAACAAACTCATTAAGTTTTATATTTCTCACTGGTGTGTAAGATGCAATATCTTATTTATGACTTGCTGTGTTGAAAGGCCATTGTCAGCTTTGGAAACTTGTTAAGTGAGCATTCACCCCCCCCCCCGGCCATATTGCAGGAACCTCCCATGCTGTGTATAAGGTAAATACTTGCCCCAGACATCACCTTTAAACTACAAATAACTTGTATCCCTCCATTGCCTGCATATCCCTGTGCCTATCCAGAAGGTGGTTGAACACTACTGTCGTATCTGCCTCCACCCCCAATGCCTGGCAGCGCGTTCCAGACAACCACCACCCTCTGTGTAAAACAAACTTGTCCCTCGCATTGCTTTAGACTTTGCCCCTCTCACCTTAAAGCTACGCCCTCTGGTCTTTGACATTTCCATCCCGTCAATAGCTAAAGTTGGTATTTAAAAGATTTATAAGAGCCCAACATATTGAGCTTTTTTTCCCCACACACAGAGTTATGAGTCTGAGGAATTGTCTGCCTCAGAGGGCGGTGGAGGCCGGTTCTCTGGATACTTTCAAGAGAGAGCTAGATAGGGCTCTTAAAGATAGCGGAGTCAGGGGATATGGGGAGAAGGCAGGAACGGGGAACTGATTGGGGATGATCAGCCATGATCACATTGAATGGCGGTGCTGGCTCGAAGGGCCGAATGGCCTACTCCTGCACCTATTGTCTATTGTCTATTGGCATGGCAGACCTCAGAATATTGTTGAGGCTAAAACATAACCTTTAGCAGCTAAAAGGTAAGATTGATGTTTTGGATAATGGATCAATGTTGTAACACGAGCACGTGCAGGGAATGTGAATCTGGCAATGCTGGCAAATGCCCGTGGATAAGGCAGCATCTGTGGAAAGTGAAACAGTCCATACAACCAAACTCCCACTCCCACTCTGATCTGTCTGCTGTGACCTCTTGCATTGTTCCAATGAGACATGCATCACATGCTCCCAAGTGCAACACATCGTTGGTTTGGGCGTGTGGCAGCCTTCTCATCTCAATATCTAATTCAAGTTTACATGAGGACCATTACATAGAAACATAGACAATAGGTGCAGGAGTAGGCCATTTTTGGTCCTTCAAGCCAATATTTAATATTACCATGGCTGATCAACTAAAATCAGTACCCCGTTCCTGATTTTTCCCCATATCCCTTGATTCCTTTAGCCCTTAGAGCTCAATCTAACTCTCTCTTGAAAACGTCCAATGAATTGGCCTCCACCTCCTTCTGTGGCAGAGAATTCCACAGATTCACAACTCTCTGGGTGAAAACGTTTTTCCTCATCTCAGTCCGAAATGGCCGACCCCTTATTCTGAAACTGTGACCCCTGGTTCTGGACTCGCTCAACATGGGGAACATTTTTCCTGCATCTAGCTAGTCCAATCCTTTAAGAATTTGATATGTCTCTATAAGATCCCCTCTCATCCTTCTAAATTCCAGCCTGCCTGCAAACCCTTTGTTTTTCTTCTCCTCTCTGTCTACAGAATGTGTGTCAGTCGGCCAGAACCACATCAACACATTTCCCAACTGCAGTGGGTGAATCTTGCCCTGCTGGCCACATGTTTTCACTCGTTCAAGGAACGTCCCCTGGTTTCAGCGTGCTTTACCAAGGTGCAGAGTTAAGTTGTGTAACAGGCGCAGGGAAGAAGCTGTTCCTGAACCTGCTGGTCCGGAAACAGAGAGGCCTGTAGCGCCTCCCAGATAGGAGGAGGGTAAACAGTCTGTGGTTGGGGTGAGACCAGTCCTTGACGATGCTGTGCGCCATTCGCAGACATCGCTTGCTATGGACAGACTCAATGGAGGGGAGTGAGGAACCGGTGATGCGTTGGGCGGTTTTCACCACCCTCTGCAGTGCTTTCCGGTCGGAGACAGAGCAGTTGCCATACCATACTGTGATACAGTTGGTAAGGATGCTCTCGATGGTGCAGCGGTGGAAGTTTACCAGAATCTGAGGAGACAGATGGACCTTCTTTAGTCTCCTCAGGAAGAAGAGACGCTGGTGAGCCTTCTTGACCAGTGTTGAGGTATTGTGGGTCCAAGAGAGGTCATCAGAGATGTTGACCCCCAGAAACCTGAAGCTGGAAACACGTTCCACCTCTGTCCCGTTAATATGGATGGGGGTGTGCGTGCAGCCCCTAGACCTTCTGTAGTCCACAGTGAGCTCCTTGGTCTTCTTGGAGTTAAGGGCCAGGTTGTTGTCAGCGCACCATGCTGTTAGGAGCTGAACCTCCTCCCTATAGGCCGACTCATCGTTGTCGCTGGTGGGGCCAATCACCGTTGTATCATCTGCATACTTGATGATGGTGTTAGAACCATGTACAGGTGTGCAGTCGTAGGTGATGAGGGAGTAGAGGAGGGGGCTCAGCACCCAGCCCTGTGGAACGCCGGTGTTCAGGGTGAGGGTTGAAGAGGTGTGCTTGTCTAACCTAACAGGCTGGGGTCTGTTAGTTAGAAAGTCCAGTATCCAGTTACAGAGGGAGGGGTCGATGCCCAGGTCGCTGAGTTTGGTGATCAATTTTGAGGGGATAATGGTGTTGAATGCTGAGCTAAGGTCAATGAACAGCATTCTCACGTAGGTGTCTCTGTTGTCGAGGTGGGAGAGGGCGGAGTGGAGTGCCGTTGAGATGGCATCCTCCGTACTCCTGTTCTTGCGGTAGGCGAACTGATAGGGGTCCAGTGTGGGAGGTAGGCAGCTTTTGAGGTGTGCCAGGACCAGCCTCTCGAAGCACTTGGTGATGATGGGAGTAAGTGCAACTGGGCGGAAGTTGTTGAGGCTTGCCGCAGTGGAGTGTTTTGGCACTGGCACGATGGAGGTGGTTTTAAGGCACGTGGGGACAACTGCTTGGGCAAGTGACAGGTTGAAGATGTCAGTCCAGACGTCTGTCAGCTGCGCAGCACAGGTCCTGAGGACGTGCCCGGGGATGCCGTCAGGGCCAGCAGCCTTTTGTGCATTAGTGCTCATGAGTGTTTGTCTATGTCCAAATGTTGCCTGATTTGCAGAAAGTTCCCATCTGTTGTTGCATTAGATTGGTTGGTGGGGCGGAGATGTGGGTGCTACAGAGAAGGAAAATGGCTGAACATCCAATTAGAAATTTACCAAAGAACAATGCTGGGATCTACAGTCTGTACCTTCTCCTTTGCAGTACCTAGGAATACGTTTTTTGGCCAAGTATTCATATACAAGGAATTTGTCTTGGTGCTCCGTCCGCAAGTGACAACATGACATACAGTTAGGAATGATACATAAAACATTAAGCATTAATAATAAAACATTATCGATTAAATATGTGAATTAAATAAAATACCAGATCATCAGGCAGCTACAGATTTTTGGCTGTTGAGTAGAGCTACTGCTCGTGGATAAAAAACTGTTTTATGTCGGGCTGTGGCAGCTGTGACAGTCCGGAGTCGCCTTCCAGAGGGAAGTGATTCAAAGAGTTTGTGGCCAGGGTGAGAGGGGTGAGAGATGATCTTGCCCGCTCGCGTCCTGGCCCTTGCAGTGTACAGTTCGTCAATGGGGGGGAAGGTTACAGCCAAGTATTGAACCGAAGTTTCACTTCATTGTCGTCACATTGACTCTTTGTATTTATGTCGGCGGTTACGGGGAAAAAGCAGGGGAATGGGGTTGAAGGGGAAAGATAGATCAGTCATGATTGAATGGCAGAGAAGACTTGATGGGCCGAATGGCCTAATTCTGCTTCTATAATTTGTAAGTCTTCTGTCTGTCAGTGATGGAGGTTCTAAACTCTGGGGCAGGCTGAATGCTACACACTAGGGGCAATTTACAGAGGGCCAACTAACCTGCTTGCCTTTGGCATGTGGGAGCAAACCGGAGCACCCAGAGGAAATCCATGCAGGCCCAGGGAGAACGTGCAAACTCCACACACACAGCACCAAAGGCCAGGATGGAACCTGGGTCGCTGGTGTTGTGATGCAACAGTTCGATCGCTCTGCACCCTCTGAACCCTTTTACAGCATCTGCAGTTCCTTCTTCAACATTGTGGTTCATTTGTCTTTTTAGCAGTCCATTCTCACTTGCTCTTTGTTCCGTTTTTCTAGTGTGGATCAGGCTCACATTTGTGTAGGAAGGAAGTGCAGATGCTGGTTTAAACCAAAGATAGACACAAAATGCTGGGGTGATTCAGCGGGTCAGGCGGCATCTTTGGAAAGAAGGAATGGGTGACGTTTTGGGTCAAGACTCAAAAAAGACTTTTGGGTCACCTCCATGACTATTTCAGAATTGTGCTTCTGCTACTGAATTTGCTCATTGACTTTCTGTAAGTTTAAAAGTTGACGATTTAATTGTAGAGAGGAACTGCAGGCTTTAGAATAATTGCCTGATGTCTTGGTCAGCTATTGATCTGAGTGTTGGAATAACTGCATTTATTACCAGATGTAACCGTTTTAAACATTCGGTAGCAATGCAACACTCTGGGAAAGATGAGAACATACTGACAATCTCAAACGATAACGTCTTAACGTCCAATGCAACAAAGCCAGCAAAAAATACACAGTGCCAGATTAACTGGGACTCGCAACGTTTAAGAAATATTTAGACAGGTACATGGATAGGACAGATTTAGAGGGATATGGGCCAAACGCAGGCAGGTTGGACTAGTGCAGATGGGACGTGTCGGTCGGCGTGGACAAGTTGGGCTGAAGAGTCTGTTTCCGCGCTGTAGGGCTCTGCAGGAGAGCGCGCTCGTTTCTATTCTGGCTTCTTCTGGGAAGTTTAATCTGTTTCTGGAGGTGGTTGATACCAAATCAAAAGTGACAGGTTCTAATGGATTGTCCTAGGTGCTCAGACACCTGTCAAGCTCATCACCTGCCAGAGCTTGCTGCAAGTCATCGCTGCCGTCTCATCCAGCTGGGATCACCCACTCCTTGACAAGTGGCAAAACCACTTCAAGAACCTATCGCAAAGGTTTGTTTACAAAACTTTCTGCGTGCGACAAGATGAGTGGAACTCACAGAGAATTGTTGGGAATTGCAGTAAAATGAGCAGCTATTATCCCAGATGCATCCCTGACATAAGGGAACCAGCATCTGTTGCATCTCCTGTTCTTTAATGGACATTCAACATACTGTGCAGAGTAATATCACCGCAGTTGTAATATAGTGAAGACCTTTCTATATTTGCGATCTGTTTGATAAAATCACCCTCTGCAAAATGCTGGAGGAAAGGGCCTGTCCCACTGTATGAGCTAATTCAAGAGCTCTCCCGAGTTTTTTAAAAAATCAACTCGTGGAAGCACATAGAATGTACGTAGCGGGTACGTCGGAGTTCGGGACGTCTCTTAGCGGCTCATAACTCGGGAAACGCGGTAAGCTCGGGAAGACTCGTGAAGATTTTTCAACATGGTAAAAAATGACAACGAGAGCCCCGAGTACCTGCGAGCGGCTATTACCGTAATTCTCTGTGTTCGAATCAGCGAAAACTCGGGAGAAACATCAACTATTCCTTGGGGTGGGAGATTGCAACCTTCACGTGGTCTGCCCTGTTTCGACGAATGCAATCTACCCGGCGTGCACAATCAAATAAGATCAAATAGAACAAGTTGTCCTACTGTGCGCGCCATGTGCAAGAAGAACTATTCCTTCTCTCCAGAGGTGCCGTCTTAAAAAAGATCCACTGATTTGGCCTCCACAGCCTTCTGTGGCAAAGTGTTCCACAGATTCACCACCCTGTGACCAAAGAAATTCCTCCTCATCCCCTTCCTAAAGGAACGTTTTATAATTCTGAGGCTGTGACCTCTGGTCCTAGACTCTCCCACTAGTGGAAACACCCTCTCCACATCCACTCTACCCTGGCCAATAATCAATAATACAAAAAATTAATAATTGGTGATTTGTTTCAGTTTTACATATACAGTATGGAAACGTGTCATTTGGCCCACTGAGTCCATACCCAACCATTGACCTGCCAAAGATAGACACACAATGCTGGAGTAACTCAGAGGGACAGGCAGCTTTTCTGGAGAGAAGGAATGGGTGAGGTTTTGGATCGAGACCCTTCTTCAGACCTTCTCTCCAGAGATGCTGCCTGTCGCGCTGAGTTACTCCAGCATTTTGTGTCTATCTTCGATCTAATCCAGCGTCTGCAGTTCCTTCCTACACATTGATTCCCAATGTCCAGCTGATGCTTATCCCTTGTTCAACAAGAGGTGATCTTTATCTCGTTACTGTCTTTGCAGGTTGTTCTTTTCAACGGTATGATGTGATTACGCTTCAAAAGTACATAATTGGTTGGAAGAAGTATTGGGATGTTCCGAGCTATGGCGAACAAATAACTATGGGCTAAATTCTTCTTCAGTTCCATAATTAGTTGTGAAGTCGAGCCTTCAACAGTCATATGCGTGCTAATCCCAACAGCTTCCAATTTGCACAGAAGGTTTGAACAAAGGTCTTCAAGGCACCTTTCATGAGGGGAGAGGTTCTGGTACTGGAATACCACAGCTCTGCGCTGGCCTGTTGCTGCCAGTTCATCCATGTTCCCTGATTGTCCAGAGAGCAAACGTCAACTTTTAGTCACATTTATGTTTGACTCAACCTTCAGGATGTTGACAGTGTTGCTTTGTGTTGTAAATATTCAGCACGTGGCAGGAAAAATATTGTTTGATTCATTATTGTCACGTGCACTTGTTAGAGTGGAACTCTAACTCGATACGATGCTCAAATATGCAAAGAGTTGCTTGGTAGTCAATGCCTAGTATGTTCTGTTGTGCTGAAGCAAAGCAAGAATGTCATTGTCCTATCAGGGACACATGACAATAAACTCACTTGAACTTGAACTTGGTAGAGGGTGCTGACAAAGTTCCGTAATTAATATATTGTCCCAATGGTCTCTCTTCCTTCTCACCCCCTTCCCCAGACTTGTCACTCTTTGTTCTTGGTGGCCACCTACACCGGGTCACAGAGTATAGGTCATAGGAGCAGAATTAGGCCATTCAGCCCATCAAGTCTACTCCTATAACATGGTGCCCAGAACTGAACACAATACTCTAAATGCGGTCTCACCGACGTCTCACCAATGTCAGAGAATGGAGCGGCTGGGCTTGTACACTCTGGAGTTTAGAAGGATGAGTGGGGATCTCATTGAAACATATAAGATTGTTAAGGGTTTGGACACGCTCGAGGCAGGAAACATGTTGGCGGAGTCCAGAACCAGGTGCCACAGTTTAAGAATAAGGAAGAAGCCATTTAGAACGGAGACGAGGAAACACTTTTTCTCACAGAGCGTGGTGAGTCTGTGGAATTCTCTGCCTCAGAGGGCGGCGGAGGAAGGTTCTCTGGATGCTTTGAAGAGAGAGCTAGATGGGGCTCTTAAAAATAGCAGTCAGGGGATATGGGGAGAAGGCAGGAACGGGGTACTGATAGGGGATGATCAGCCATAATCATATTGACAATAGACAATAACTGCAGGAGTAGGCCATTCGGCCCTTCGAGCCAGCACCGCCATTCACTGTGATCATGGCAGATCATCCCCAATCAGTACCCCGTTCCTGCCTTCTCCCCAAATCCCCTGACTCCACTATCTTTAAGAACTCTCTAACTCTCTTTTGAAAGCATCCAGAGGGGCCGAATGGCCTACTCCTGCTCCCATTTCTGTGCTTCTATGTTTCAATACACCTCCGAGCAGTAGTGCATCTGTAGTTTTGGATGGATTGGAGGCAACAATAGCCGGCATTGGTGCTCAGCGCTGTAAACAGCTGCAGAGAGGGATCATCTATCAGATGGCAGTCATTGACAAACACTTCCATTCTGAGCTGACTGGTTAAATAGGAACTCCATCACCCTGTTATTGGAAATGTTTCGTTCGATGTGATGCCAAAATCATTATTTTAAACTCTCTTGTTGAAATGCATTGTGAGCAGTTATTCCTGTTTGTACATTGGGGCAATCCACTGATAATTGCTTCGATATTTGTCATCAATCCAGCAAGATATGACTGTTTCTGCATACAATTGGTGTGATTATCAATGTATGATTTGTATTTCCTGGTAATCTGCTCATTATCCAAGTTTAGTTTATGCACTGATTGGGTGGCACGGTGGCGCAGCGGTAGAGTTCCTGCCTTAAAGGGCCTGTCCCACTTGGCGATTTTTTTTCGGCGACTGGTTTTGTATTTTGCACGATGATAAATATAGATGAACAAGCCCAGTTGGTTGGTAGATACAACAACCTGCAGATGCTGGCAGCTTCAGCAAGTAAACAAGCAACTCAGCGGGTCAGGCAGCATTCCTGGAGGACATGGACAGCTGACGTTTCTGGTCGGGACTCTTCTTCAGACTGAGAAATTCTTGAGTAATAGTAACATATCACAACATGATACTAAACAAGTCTGAAAAAGTGCCTCGACCCGCAATGTCACCTATCCATGTTCTCCACAGATGCTGCCTGACCCGCTGAGTTACTCCAGCACTCTGTGAAACGTCACCTATCCATGTTCTCCACAGATGCTGCCTGACCCGCTGAGTTACTCCAGCACTCTGTGAAACGTCACCTATCCATGTTCTCCACAGATGCTGCCTGACCCGCTGAGTTACTCCAGCACTCTGTGAAACGTCACCTATCCATGTTCTCCACAGATGCTGCCTGACCCGCTGAGTTACTCCAGCACTCTGTGAAACGTCACCTATCCATGTTCTCCGGAGATGCGGTGAGCAAGCAGTTTACAGTTGAGTCTGACTTTGGAATTGGTTTGTTGTTGTTGTTGCTTCCTTGTGGGGGTTCCACTGACTGACATCACCAGGACTGTGGCATGTGCAACGTGAACCTGTCTTCAGCATCTCTAGTGTTCCATGACACAGCAGTACCCTTAATTGATTATGTAGGCTGCATTATTTATATTGTCAGGGTCTATATTACTATCTTTAGACATTGTGTTGGCCTGCTCAGTTTAATTTAAATTTGTATCTGTTCTGGCTGTTCGGCTTGGAGATATTTTGCTGATATATCACTTGGGCAGCTTACCATCCAGTGACATGAGCATTGACTTCTCTAACTTCAAGTAACCCTTGCTTTCCCTCTCTCTCCATCCCTCCCCCACCCTAGTTCTCCGACTAGTTTCACTGTCCTCCTGATTTAATATTACTCCTCATTGTAACCTCGTTGTCACCTTCCCCTCTGAACAATGATCCGTTCTAAATTTTCCTTGAACATCGTCTCTTTGATCTCTCATTTTCACACCTTACCCTTCTATGTCTCCCTCTCCCCTGGCTCTTGGTCCGAAGAAGGGTCTCGAACCGAAACGTCACCCATTCCTTCTCTCCAGAGATGCTGCCTGTCCCTCTGAGTTACTCCAGCATTTTGTGTCGAAGCCAGCATCTGCAGTTGCTTCCTTAGTCAAAGTCAAACAAACTTTATTGTCAGCTTACAATGGCCTGCTTCCTTTATCACCAATACTTTTTTGCATATCTTTCACTCATTGTTCCTTATCTCTCCACATCACTGTTTATATCTCTTGTTTCCCTGATCCCTGACCAGTCTGAAGAAGGGTCTCGACCCGAAACGTCGCCTATCTCCTTCGCTCCTTAGATGCTGCTGCACCCGCTGAGTTTCTCCAGCTTCTTGTGTAACCCTCGATTCTCCAGCATCTGCAGTTCCTTCTTTAAAACTTTATTGTCATTTAGAAATACATTGATATATGCAGTTCCAAACGAAATTCCGTTGCATTTGGCTCCCTGTGCAACACGATAATTAACAGAAGGATAAACATGGATAAAAGGATAAATAGACAATGGTGGCAGCCCATTACATGGCATTCAGGAGTCTGATGGCTCGTGGGAAGAAGCTGTTGCAGAACCTTGATGTTCTGCTCCTTATGCTACGATATATTTTGCCCGAGGGCAGCAGAGTGAACAGTCTGTGCTGGAGATGTGTGGGGTCTTTTATAATACTGCTGGCCTTAGACACACAACATTTGGTCGCAATATCCCCGATTGAGGGGAGAGAGGTCCCGATGATTTTTTCCACTGTCCTCTCTGCATGGACTTCCAGTCGGAGGCTTTACAGTCCCCAAACCAGACAGAGATACAGCTGGTCAAAATACTCTCTATGGTGCCCCTGTAGAAAGTGGTGAGGATGGGATGGGGGAGGCGAGCTCTTCTCATCCGGCGCAGAAAGTGCAACCGCTGCTGCGCTCCCTTAACTGTTGATGAGATGTTATTCGACCAGGTCAGACTGTTAGTGATCTGCATCCCCAGGAACTTAGTGCTATTCACCACCTCCACATCGCTGTCATTGATGTGAAGTGGTGTGGGACTGTGCCTGTTTTTCCTGAAGTCGACGATGACCTCCTTTGTTTTTTCGACATTCAGGATCAGGTTGTTATTGCACCAGTCCACCAGTTGGTTCACCTCCTCCCTGTAAGCCAGCTCATTGTCGTCCCTGATGAGGCCCACCACTGTTGTGTCATCTGCGTACTTCATGATGTGGTTTGTACTAAACCTGGCACAACAGTCGTGAGTCATCAGGGTGAACAGCAGTGGACTCAGGACACAGCCCTGAGGGGAGCCGGTGCTTAGAGAGATGGCATTGGAGGTGTTATTTCCAACCCTCACAGACTGAGGTCTGTCAGTGAGGAAGTCCAGTAGCCAGTTACACATGGGGGTGCTGAGGCCCAATGGAACCAGTTTGCTTAGCAGCTGCTGAGGGATAATTGTGTTGAATGCTGAACTAAAATCCACGAACAGCATTTGCACATAAGTGTTCTTCTCCTCTAAATGTTCCATGTTCCAGATAGAGTACGGAGGATATAGCGTCCTCTGTGGAGCGGTTTGGCCTGTAAGCAAACTGGTAAGGGTCAAGTGTGGAGGGGAGTCTGGAGGTGATGTGGTCCCTGACCAGCCTCTCGAAGCACTTCATCATTATGGGGGTGAGTGCTGCAGGGCGGTAATCATTGAGGCATTGTATTTCAGATTTTTTTGGCACTGGTATGATGGTGGCAGTCTTGAAGCACGATGGGACGACAGCCTGGTTCAGCGAGGTGTTAAATATGTCCGTAGGACATGTGCCAGCTGATCAGCACATTCCCTGAGCACCCGCCCTGGTATGTTATCAGGGCCTGCCGCCTTCCATGCGTTCACACCTTTTAGGGTCCTCCGAACATCCACTATGTCAAGACTGAGTGTCTGTTCATCACAGTGAGGAATACCTTTGCTTGCAGGTGTGTTATTTAGTGCCTCGAACTGTCCAAAATAGTTGTTGAGTTCATTGAGGAACTCAATGTTGTCATCACAGGGTGGTGGAGCAGTCTTATAGTCCGTGATTGATTTGATTCCCTGCCACATGCGCCTGGTGTTCTTGGGGTCATGAAAGAAGCTCTGGATTTTCTGACCATGGGCACGCTTGGCCAGCCTGACGACTCGGTTCAGGTTGGCTCTTGCGGATCTGAGTGCCACCACGTCGCCGGATTTAAACGCGGCATTACGTGCTCTCAGCATTCCACGTACCTCTGTGGTCATCCAGGGTTTCTGGTTGGCCCGTACGGTGATGGTCTTGGTGACACAGACATCCTCTATGCACTTCTCCATGTAAGCAGACACGGACGCAGCATACTCCTCCAGGTTGATGTGTTGGCTGACAGTTGCAGCCTTCTTGAACATGTCCCAGTCCGTGCATTCAAAACAGTCCTGTAGTGTCGTCATAGCTCCCTCTGGCCAGACCCTGACCTGCTTCACAGTAGGTTTTTCTCTGGTAAGCAGGGGCCTGTATGCAGGAATTAGCATCACAGAGATATGGTCTGAGGAGCCAAGGTGGGGGCGGGGGACTGCCTTGAATGCCTTCTTGATGTTTGTATAGGCTAGGTCCAGTGTGTTCACTCCCCTGTTCACTCCCCGTAACATTCAATAATGTGCAGGAGTAGGCCATTTGGCCCTTCGAGCCCACACCGCCATTCAATGTGATCATAGCTGATCATCCACAATCCCCGTTCCTACCTTCTCCCCATATCCCCAGACTCCGCTATCTTTAAGAGCCCTATCTCGCTCTCTCTTGAAAGTATCCAGAGAACCAGCCTCCACCACCCTCTGAGGCAGAGAATTCCACAGCCTCACAACTCTCTGGGTGAAAAAGTGTCTCCTCGTCTCCATTCTAAATGAGTTACCCCTTATTCTTAAATGTGGCCCCTGGTTCTGGACTCCCCCAACATCGGGAACATGTTTCCTGCATTCGGACTGTTCAGCAGTTTGTTTTCCACATCACCAGAGGGAGAATGGATTGCTAGTGACTTGTGGTGATAAAACTGAACGGTGAAACACATTCTTGGGCTTGCAATTTAACTGACAAATAAATAAAATCTATTGGACTATTTGAAGCAGTTTCCTTCGAGGCTTAGTGTCTGACCCAGAGAAATACAAGCGTTGCAATATATCCAAACTTACAAGTAGAAGCACAAAAAAAAGTCTTTAACATAATCATAATAATACTTTATTAGCCAAGTATGTTTTGCAACATACGAGGAATTTCATTTGTCATACAGTCATACAATAAAAAGCAACGGAACACACAACATATTTTAACATAAACATCCACCACAGTGACTCCTCCACATTCCTCACTGTGATGGAAGGCGTTAAAAATTCAATCTCTTCCCTTCTTTGTTCTCCCGCGGTCGGGGTCCTCGAGCCCTCTGTTGACGGGATGATCTAGGCACACATATAGCAGGTGGTCAGGCCCTCCGCCTCGGGTCAATCAGCTCCTGCATCGGGGGGGATCTCAGCTCCCTGCGCCGGCCGATCAGACCCCGGGTCGAACCTCCTGCGACTTTGGAGCTTCCCGACGTCAGCCTCTACCCGAGACTGCGAGCTCCTCGATGGTGAAATCCGCAGGCTGCGTTTGGAGCGTCTGATAACAGCGGGGATGTGACAGATCACAGTAAATGGGTGGAACACAAGCAGATGACATGTGTAGGAAGGAACCGCAGATGCTGGTTGAAACCGAAGGTAGACACAAAGCTGGAGTAACTCAGCGGGTCAGACGGCATCTCTGGAGGAAGAGGAACTGGTGACGTTTCGGGTCGAGACCGTTCTTCACTGAGAATCAGGGGAAAGGGAAACGAGAGATTTTGACGATGATGTAGACAGAGCGAGATGGTCCATCATTGCCTATATCTCTTGTTTCCCTTTTAATAGACAATAGGTGCAGGAGTAGGCCATTCGGCCCTTCGAGCCAGCACCACCATTCAATGTGATCATGGCTGATCATCCCCAATCAGTACCCCGTTCCTGCCTTCTCCCCATATCCCCGGACTCCACTATCTTTAAGAGCCCTATCTAGCTCTCTTGAAAGTATCCAGAGAACCGGCCCTCTGAGGCAGTGAATTCCACAGACTCACAACTCTCTGTGAGAAAAAGGGTTTCCTCGTCTCCGTTCTAAATGGCTTACCCTTTATTCTTAAACTGTGGCCCCTGGTTCTGGACTCCCCCAACATCGGGAACATGTTTCCTGCCTCTCAGTCTGAAGAAGGGTCTTGACCCAAAATGTCACCTATTCCTTTCCTCCAGAGATGCTGCCTGATCCGCTGAGTTACTCCAGCTTTTTGTGTCTATCTTGGGAATGCTGGCAACTTTGCTGAATGTGATAATGAGTTATTCCTGATGCAGAAACAAGTTTTAAATTGTTTAAATAGGTACGGCTCCAATCAATAAATGACTGTCATAACAGCCAGTAATTGATTTGGTTAAATCAATTGATTTAATCAGGTCTAACTTTAGAGTTTCAAAGCACAAATTAAATCAATTCTGCTCATTGTGATGTAAAATATCCTAATTAAAATCAGGTTGATGAAACAGATACACTCTTGTAACATACTAATTTTGTCTTCAAGTTTTGGAGAAATATTTCCATTTGATCTCTCTCTCTCTCTCTCTCTCTCTCTCTCTCTTTTATTTGCGGAGGGTGAAGCTTTCTCAATTAAAAATAAAACGAGCTTGTTTCTCATTGAATACTTCTTCCACAAAAGATTCAAGGGTCCAGAGCTGGTATCCATGCAAGCGATTCCGATATGTTTATCGTTGTGATCCCACAGTGGTCCAGGAAGCTGGAAAGAGTGCCGAGAGGATTTGCACGGATTTTAGTTTCAAGGAACAGGCCCATGGTACGGACTGTACCCGTAGTCAGGATTGGACTCTGGTCTCCAGCGCTACAAGTGCTGTAATGGAACTGTCATATGCTGAGAGAATGGAGCGGCTGGGCTTGTACTAGCTGGAGTTTAGAAGGATGAGAGGGGATCTCATTGAAACACATAGGATTGTTTGGACACGCTAGAGGCAGGAAACATGTTCCCGATGTTGGGGGAACCAGGGCCACAATTTAAGAATAAGGAGTAAGCCATTTAGAATGGAGACGAGGAAACACTTCTTCTCACAGAGAGTGGTGAGTGTGTGGGATTCTCTGCCTCAGAGGTCGGTGGAGGCCGGTTCTCTGGATGCTTTCAATAAGAGCCCTATCTAGGTCTCTCAAAATAGCAGAGTCAGGGGATATTGGGAGAAGGCAGGAACGGGGTACTGATTGGGGATGAATAGTGGTGCTGGCTCGAGGGGCCAAATGGCCTACTCCTGCACCTATTGTCTATTGTTACACCAGTGCCCACGTGCATCTGCCAAATCTCGGAAGCATTCCACACTCGGTCAAGGGCGGCTCGACGACTACAAACCACTGCCGGTCTCCACTGCCCACGTTGCACCAGGGTGTGTGGATGGCGGATGTCCTCTACAGACATCTGCAGACCCACAAGTAGACGACCCTATGGAGAGGAGAGGACTGTCATACTCGCTTTGAGTGGCTGCCGTTGATGACACGGTCTCCTTTGATTACACACAAAACGGCTGTGGAGATTCAGAATAAAGTTCGCAATTGCCCATTAGAAATCCGGCTGCATAATTTCATTTGGAACAGAGAGATAGACTTCAAGCTGTTTATCATTTACTGGGAAGGCAAGACACACTCGCACACAAAACCCTGAATGCAAACAGCTTTGAGCAGATAAATGTGGTTTTATGAGCAGCCGTAAACAATATGTTACAGTCTCATCAAACAGCAAGACAAACTGCACTGTTATGTAAGCCAGCTTTAGATTGCCGCGTTTATAGAAAAACAGTCTCCTCTCTGGCAAAATGACTGCAAAATCATTCCCCTTTTCAGGTATTGTTTAAGTTGACAACATGCCCAAAGGTTGCGCACTACTTAGTCAGTGATTCATCTCAACGAAAATTCCTTCGGGCTGGGGCGAATATAAGATTGTTAACAGTGAAGGAGAATGGTTGTACTGTTGAAAGGAACAGCGTGGAAACAGGCCCTTCAGCACACACTAACCATCCATCACCCGTTCACACTAGTTCTATGTTATCTCACCTTCTCATCCACTCCCTGCACACTGGGGAAGTTTACAGAGGGCCCATTAACATGCAAACCCGCACGTCTTTGGGACGTGGAAACCGGAGCACCCGTAGGAAACCCACGCAGTCACAGGGAGAACATGCAAACTCCACACAGACAGCACCCGAGGTCAGGATAGAACCTCTATATAGGGTCTCCGGCACTGTGAGGCAAATGACATGATGCTGTAAGATGTACAAAGCTTATGTCAGATCAATATTTAGATCAATAATTAGAGCTTGCCCAACCTCTCTGTACAGATCAGGCCCTCGAGTCCTGGCAACGGTGGCGCAGCGGTAGAGTTGCTGCCTTATGGGCCTGTCCCACTTACACAACTTCTTCAGCAAATACCGGCACCCGTGATAGGCCGTAGCAGGTCGCCATCATTTTTCAACATATTGAAAATCCAGCGGCGACCAGAACAAGGTACAACTCTTTGGGCGACTACTCATGACCATACAGGCTTCACCCCGCGACATGTCGCCTGCATGGTCGCGAGTTGTCTCCTCGGTCGCCGAAAGAGTCGTAGCGTCTTTCTGGTCGCCGCTGGACTAAATTAAAATAGCAAGATGCAAAAAACACTCAGTCTGAAGAAGGGTCTCGACCCAAAACGTCACCAATTCCAGGATAGATGCTGCCTCAACTGCTGAGTTTCTCCAGCATTTGGGTCTACCTTCAATTGTTCCAGCATCTGCCGTTCCTTCTTTAACATTTTCAATGGATCTCTTGTACTGCTGTAAGGGACATTGTCTAATCTCAAAAGGGGATGTCTTGTTATTTGTCACATTCTTTGAGTAAATATGTACTGCTAGGAAGGGTAGGTTTTGCTTAAAATATCCAGCAATTTATTTTGATTTGGTGACTTGAAAGGTTGTGATAATCGGTGCCAAGGACTGCATCTTTCTTTTAGTATAATTGAAAGATGCAGCGTGGAAACTGCCCCTTCGACCCACCGAGTCCACGCCGACCCGCGATCCCCATGCACTACCACTATCCTACACACAATAGGGACAATTTACAATTGTACCAACTCAAATAGCTTACAAACCACCGAGTTCACACCGACCAGCGATCCCTGCCTATCAACACTACCCTACACACATTGTGGACAATTTACATGATATTAAGCCAATTCAGCTACAAACCTGCACGTCTTTGGAGTGCGGGAGGAAAATGGAGCACCCGGAGAAAACCCACGCAGGTAACGGGGAGAACGTGCAAACTCCGTACAGACAGCACCCGTAGTCAGGATTGAACCCGGGTCTCTGGCGCTGTGAGGCAGCAGCTCTACCGCTGTTGTTTCCCACGTCCTATTTTGCCACCATTCAGGCTGTGTTGACGTTGAGAGAACATTATTTCAGAAAGGGGATGAATAGTCTTTTTTTTGTTCTTCTGGAAAGTAAAATGGTGATAAGTTTGACCCTCCCTCTGCCAGTGTGATGTTTGCTTGCAATACAGATGTTGGCTGAGCTACATCTAAGTTCTGTGAGCAAGACCATCGAATATAATAATTCTGGAATAAAAGCAGCTGTGCGTGTAGCTGGCAGTCGTGTGTGGTTTTAATGATTATTGCAGCGTCGAGACTGTTGGGGGAAAGAGAATCATTCTAATTAATATTTTGAACAACAAATATTGCACTAATCTTTCCTAAAAGCGAGGGCATAATTATTTAATGAGCAGTTTTTGAATCATTTTGTTTTGCTGCAAGAGCTCTCAGCTGAGAATTTCTCCTCCTCCTCAATTGATTATCTTTTTTTTTTAAATGTTGCCCTGCGAGTCTCTTTAAAACTTTGGCGTCTATCTTCAGTTTAAACCAGCATCTGCAGTTCCTTCCTACACATAAAGCCAGTGAAATCTGATCAAAGACAGTCCAAGGTCCTGTCATTTTTTAAATTTATCCACCCTTGCCTATTCAGTATTTTCTGCAGCTGGTAGTGCATTTGTCTAGTACAGGTCACATTAAACATTGAAAAGCCCTATTGATCCCAGCTCCTCTAAGATGCTGCGGCGAGGGTGGATGAGTGATGGTTGATAGACACAGATGCTGGAGAAACTCAGCGGGTGAGGCAGCATCTATGGAGAGAAGAAAATAGCCAACGTTTCGGGTCGAGACCCTTCTTCAGACTGAGGTGAGGGGTGGGCGTGGATGGGGGGCGGGAAGAAGAAAGGAAGAGGCGGAGACAGTGGGCTGAGGGAGAGCTGGGAAGGGGAGGGGAAGGCAGGGGGCTGACAGGAGATGGCCATCAGCCAAGAACCTGAGCCAAATGGTAGACCAGGAGAGAAACTCCAAGATCCCAACTGAAGCGATTCCAATATGTGATGATGAACGTAGGTCAAGCAACTGGGTATTTATGAAGCCGAGATCGACAGGCTCTTGATTAGTACGGGTGTCGTGGGTTACGGGGAGAGGGCAGGTGAATGGAGTTAGGGGGGAGAGATAGGTCAGCCAAGATTGAATGGTGGAGTAGACTTGATGGGCCGAATGGCCTTATTCTACTCCTATCACTAGTTTTTTGAGAAACAGCATGGAAACGGGCCCTTCAGCCCATCGAGTCCGCGCCGACCAGCGATCCCAACACACTAACACTATCCTACACACACACACACACACACACACTAACACTATCCGACACACACACACACACACACACACACACACTAGGGATAATTTACATTTATACCAAGCCAGTTAACCTACAAACCTGTACGTCTTTGGAGTGTGGGAGGAAACTGATTGGGGATGGAACCCGGGTCTCTGGCGCCGTGAGGCAGCAACTCTACCACTGTGCCGCCATTGTTACACTGGGTAATGTTAAAGCAGAGATTGATGGATTCTTGATTAGTACGGGTGTCGGGGGTTACGGGGAGAAGGCAGGAGAATGGGGTTGAGAGGGAAAGCTAGATCAGCCGTGATTGAATGGCAGAGTAGACTCGATGGGCCGAATGGCCTAATTCTGCTCCTATGATTTTTGAAGGTTGCCACGGTGCCTTTTGGAACAATTGGAAATTTGCAAAGTAATTTAGTAACTGTGATGGTGTCTGCAGAGAAACCCTGTGATATCTAAGCCCTGTATCATGCTGGGAAGCAGAGAGCAATGGTATCGTTCTGATTGTTAAGCCCCTGTCCCACTGTATGAGGTAATTCAAGAGTTCTCCCAAGTTTTCCCCTGATTCAAACTCGGAGAATGTCTGTAGCGGGTCCGTGGGAGTTCATGGATGTCTCGTAGCGGCTCGTAATTCTAACGGTTGGTATAAAAAATAACAATTGTTTTCATCACGAGTATTTTTTTACTCGTGGTCATTTTTTGCAGGGATGAAAAAATGTCTGGAGTTACAGGATGTCCCGAGTACCTACTGTTAGCATTATGTACCCCGTTCCTGCCTTCTCCCCATATCCCCTGACTCCGCTATCTTTAAGAGCCCTATCTAGCTCTCTTTTGAAAGTATCCAGAGAACCGGCCTCCACTGCCCTCTGAGGTAGAGAATTCCACAGACTTACAACTCTCTGTGTTTTTCAACTGTAAATTTATTTAAATCCAGCAGAAATTCTGCACCTTATTTCAAACTGTAGAACAATTAAAAAAATAAATAGCCTCGACTATTTTAAGATGGCCAAGGAACCTATTGAGAATGACTATCAGTACCGTCAAAACTCTTTGCGTCTGCATCTTGGTTCCGATGTTCCAACAACAATTAAATGTTAATTGCCTTTCATCAGTGATTGCCTCTGCATTAATTAATAATCTACAATGTCGGATCAATATACCAATAAGTCACAAGATGAGCAAACTGTTCTCCGCACTATATTGACTCTGGTCAGGCGGTGGGCAAGCGTAAGTCATCTTCGAATGCTTGGATTGATTTGTAGCAAGTAGCCAAGGGTGTACCTTTAGAAGGGTCTCGACCCGAAGCGTCACCCATTCCTTCTCTCCAGAGATGCTGCCCATCCCGCTGAGTTACTCCAGCATGTTGTGTCTATCTTCGATTAAACCAGCATCTGCAGTTCTCTCCGACATCGTACATTTAGATATTTAAGAAGGAACTGCAGATGCTGGAAAAACCAAAGGTAGATAAAAATGCTGGAGGAACTCAGCGGGTGAGGCAGCATCTATGGAGCGAAGGAATAGGTGATGTTTCGGGTTGATACCCTTCTTCAGACATTTAGATGTTGTGACTTTAACTGTATTCGAAGGTCTAGTTTAGAGACACAGCAGGGAAACTGGCCCTTCGGCCCACCAAATCCACACCCACCAGCGATCCCCGTGCATTAACACTACCCTACACATACTAGGGACAATATACATTTATACCAATCCAATTAACCTACAAACCTGCACGCCTTTGTAGTGTGGGAGGAAACCAGAGCACCCGGAGAAAACCCACGCAGGTCACGGAGAGAACGTACAAACATGTCGTGAGTAGTCGCCCAAAGAGTCATACCGTTTCCTGGTCGCCGCTGGATTTTCACCATGTTGAACATTTTTGGTGTCCTGCTGCGACTGTGACGGGCGTCGGCAAGTCGCCAAAAAAATTGCGTAAGTGGGACGGGCCTTTTAGTCCGTCAAAGGGATGATCAAATCTATCCCCATCCATGAATGCAATCTGCCAGTCGCCCTGCTAATGCTGCACACTTACATTCATCTCCTTCTGCCAGTTTTTATTCTCTAATTTCAAGCCCTTGTGATATGTCGCAATTTTACTCCACTAAATTATCTACAATTCAAACCAAACATGGCTGTGAAAATAACTATCAGTTTAATTCTTTAAGTGAATGAGGTGATTTTGCTGTTTAAGATATGCTTTCTGAGTTTTATTGACCGCTTTGGGAACAAGATATCGGCTATGCAAGCGAGCTCAAATTAGAATCTAATCGGCACAGCGGTGGGTGAAGCACAGGCCATGATAGATTTTGGATTGCCTGACACACTTTTATCAGTTCTTCTGCCACTTACAAACTTTAATATCCTTTGAGATTCGCGCACTTTAGTCCTTTACTGCACAACGCAGTTGTCCATTCGCAGAGCAGTTCTCATTAAGTGTGAAAACAAAATGTCTGGGTGAGGCGTTGGACCTAGCGAGAGATGGACAGAGATTGGAGCAGCTCGATGTGACCAGAGCAGTGTGTGGATGTGACTGCCCACCTGGTACTCTGCTGCGGGCAATCCTATTGTACAGGCACTGTGGCTGTTTCTGGTCAAGGAACATAGAGAGAACATAGAACAGTACAACACAGGAACAGGCCCTTCAGCTCACAATGCCGGCACCGAACTATGCCAAGTTAAACCAAATTATTCTGCCTGTACGTGATCCGTATCGCTCCATTCTCTGCGTATCCGTGTGCCTGTCTCTAAGATTCTTAAACGCTACCATCTTACCTGCCTCCACCACCACGTCTGGCCGTGCGTTCCAGGCACCCACCAACCTCTGCGTGTAAAAAAAAAACTTGCCTTGCTCATTGACTTTAATCTTTCCCCCTGTCACCGTAAAGCTGTGCCCTCTAGTCTTTGACATTTCCACTCTGGAAAAGGTTCTGACTGTCTACCCTCTCTATGGCAGAAGGGAATCTGTGTGTCCGTGTGTCTGTGAAAATACAAGGGTAAAGTATCGATAATATCTCTCTCATAATTTCCCAAAGTACTTCACATTAATTAAAGGTGGACAAAACTGCTGGAGAAACTCAGCGGGTGAGGCAGCATCTGTGGAGCGAAGGAATAGGCGACGAGACGAGACCCTTCTTGGGACGAGACCCTTCTTCACATCAATTAAGTTATTTTGAAGCCCCCCTTGTGGTCAAATTAGAAATGCAATAAACATGCATAGAACATTCCCACCTGCATAACATGGTAATATTCATAATAAGGCATGGAAACAGGCCCTTCGGCCCCAGCCTGCCCATGCCCGACAAAGGTGCTCCATCGACGCGATGAGCTGCTGCCTCACAGCGCCAGAGACCCGGGTTTGATCCTGACTCCGAGTGCTGTCTGTACGGAGTTTGTACGTTCTCCCCGTGACCTGCGTGGGTTTTCTGAGATCTTCGGTTTCCTCTCACACTCCAAAGACGTGCAGGTTTTGTAGGTTGACAAGCTGGAGTAACTCAGCGGGACAGGCAGTATCTCTGGAGAGAAGGAATGGGTGACGGTTTGGGTCAAGAGCCTTCTTCAGACTCAGAGATTGTGGAATCTCACTGATGGAAATATCTTTGCATTTGGGTAGGCGAGGAGAGGAATTAGAAATGGCTTAAATTTCAGGTGAGTAATGTGTATATTTGTTGAGAAGTGTAAATTGAATGTGGAGAGGATGTTTCCACCAGTGGGAGAGTCTAGGACCAGAGGGCACAGCCGCAGAATAAAATGACGTTCCTTTAGGAAGGAGATGAGCAGGGATTTCTTTATTCAGAGGGTGGTGAATCTGTGGAATTCATTGCCACAGACAGCAGTGGAGGTCAAGTTAGTGGATGTTTATAAGATTGAGATTGACAGATTCTTGATTAGTACGGGTGTCAGGGGTTATGGGGAGAAGGCAGGAGAATGTGGTTGAGAGGGAAAGATAGATCAGCCATGATTGAATGGTGAAATGGACTTGATGGGCCGAATGGCCTGATTCTGCTCCTAGAACTTATTTTGGCGAAGGAAATGAAAGAGCACTTGCTGTGATTGTTCTGCCCCCTGTCTCTCCTGCTCTGTACGTGACTGATGACCTGACGATCTCTCGGTTGAGACAATCCTTTGCCACAGACAGCTGTGGAGGCCAAGCCAGTGGATATTTTAAAAGCAGAGATTAGACAGTTAGATTCTTGATTAGTGCGGGTGTCAGGGGTTATGGGGAGAAGGCAGGAGAATGAGGTTAGGAGGGAGAGATAGATCAACCACGATTGGGGGAAAAAGAAAATGCTGGAGCAACTCAGCGGGTGAGGCAGCATAGAAACATAGAAAATCGGTGCAGGAGGAGGCCATTCGGCCCTTCAAGTCAGCAACGTCATTCATTGCGATCATGACTGATCGTCCCCAATCAATAACCCGTGCCTGCCTTCCACATATCCCTTGATTCCACTAGCCCCTAAAGCTCTATCTAACGATAGACCATATCTATCGAAAAGGGTATCGACCCGGAACGTCACCTATTTCCTTCGCTCCATAGATGCTGCCTCACCCGCTGAGTTTCTCCAGCATTTTTGTCTACCTTCGATTTTTCCAGCATCTGCAGTTCCTTCTTAAACGATCAGCCACGATTGAATCTGAAGAAGGGTCTCGACCCGAAACGTCACCCATTCCTTTGCTTCATAGATGCTGCCTCACCCGTTGAGTTTCTCCAGCATTTTTGTCCACCAGCCATGATTGAATGGTGGAGTAGACTTGATGGGCCGAAATGGGCCTAATTCTGCTCCTATCCCTTGTGACGTACCTTCATGGGAGGAGGTACTTGTCGGGGTTTGGACACACTAGAGGCAGGAAACATGTTCCCGATGTTGGGGGAGTCCAGAACGAGGGGCCACAGTTTAAGAATAAGGAGTAAGCCATTTAGAACGGAGACGAGGAAACACTTTTTCTCACAGAGAGTTGTGAGTCTGGGGAATTCTCTGTCTCAGTGGGCGGTGGAGGCATGTTCTCTGGATGCTTTCAAGAGAGAGCTAGATGGGGCTCTTCAAGATAGCGGAGTCAGGGGATATGGGGAGAAGGCAGGAACGGGGTACTGATTGGGGATGATCAGCCATAATCACATTGAATGGCGGTGCTGGCTCGAAGGGCCAAATGGCCTACTCCTGCACCTATTGTCCATTGTCCATTGTCTATTGGGAGTGGCAGAGAATTCATTTTACCACTCAGTTTATTGTCAAACAATTCTAGGTGGCCGGTACTGGCGGAGCAGCAGGGGCGGTTGAGGTATTGGGTGATGTTATACCATCTCCCCTGTGGTGTGCGGGCAGCTTAACTATTGAGCATTCAGCGGCCACGGTTGTCAGCATCTCTCGTGGCGATGGACGCAACCGGTTAGAGAAATAAACCCATGTAAATCAGATGGAGCTCATCTAAATTCAGTTCAAATTAGTTTCTGCAGAAAAGCTTTTCACGCTGGCTGTAACCATAGCCACTACCTGGTTTTTAACCATTTCTCATTAGCAACATGCAGATGTAAAATATTTCAGGCAATTTACTCAAATTAGAATTCCACACATCCTCCCCCCACCCCCCCCCCACCCCCAAACACCCCCCCCCCCCCCGAACATTACAAATAGATGGTTAAGAAGCAGACAGATCCCAGTTTGCAAATCAATATTTAAGTGGTCTCTGCCTGACCTCTAATTGCTTGTAATGGGACAAGAGGCCCCAGCTCATCATGTTGTAAAATATGTGCCAAGAACAAGGAGGAAATAAATTAGTTTGCGACATTCTACAGCTGTTTTTGAAAATTATTCTTCTTCTTTTGATGGGTTAAATAATGCAGCTGTATTTGAGTGGAGAATTGTTCATACAAATACAGTAACTGCTTGGATAGGAGGCTGCCGGTCCCATGTTGCCAAGGAGATTCATTTATCTTGCCGGAGATATTTGGGCCCAGATGTGAGACTCTGCTCAAAGTAAAATTATTTTGTTTCAGATTGGATTTGTACAGATGCTGATGGTATAGTTTGATTTATTTTTTAATGGGCTGTTATCTAGGATTTTTTGTTTAAGAGCCAATAGACAATAGGTGCAGGAGTAGGCCATTTGGTCCTTCGAGCCAGCACCGCCATTCAATGTGATCATGGCTGATCATCCCCAATCAGTTCCCTGTTCCTGCCTTCTCCACATATCCGCTATTTTTAAGAGCCCTATCTAACTCCCTCTTGAA
The DNA here is from genome assembly GCA_963514005.1 of Raja brachyura. The sequence continues at coordinate 2,064,635 of OY740791.1, forward strand.
TGTATCCAGAGAACCGGCCTCCACCGCCCTCTGAGGCAGAGAATTCCACAGACTCACAACTTTCAGGGTGATAAAGTCGGGCGGTCTTTCTTCTGCATTGCTCTTGCTGAGGGACGTCTGGGATTCCAAGACTCGTAGCAAGGTATAACATTTAACTCATGCACTTGCTCTAATACATCTTCACTGAAGGTCTGAGCCACCGTAATACCAAAACATTGAGCAGAAGATTAAAATGTAGAAATCCATCGCAAGGAAAGACAACTTCAGTTTTATTCCACCCATTGTGGCGTTCCAAACTATATCCCAACATCACAGCACGATGGTGTGAATGTGGGATTCTCCCATTCTGGAGTTTAGAAGGATGAGAGGGGATCTTATTGAAACATATAAGATTATTAAGGGTTTGGACACGCTAGTGGCAGGAAACATATACCCGATGTTGGGGGAATCCAGAACCAGGGGCCACTGTTTAAGAATAAGGGGTAGGCCATTTAGAACAGAGACGAAGAAACACTTCTTCACACAGTTGTGAGTCTGTGGAATTCTCTGCCTCAGAGGGTGGTGGAGGCCGGTTCTCTGGATACATTTAAGAGAGAACTGGATAGGGCTCTTAAAGGTAGCGGAGTCAGGGGATATGGGGAGAAGGCAGGAACGGGGTACTGATTGTGGATGATCAGCCATGATCACATTGAATGGCAGTGCTGGCTCGAAGGGCCCAATGGCCTACTCCTGCACCCATTGTCTATTGTCAATTGTCTATGTGATACCCCTCCTGGTCTTCCCTTCTTTCCTCCCGTCCACTTCACCCACGATCCTACCCCAGTCACGGCTCCTTTCCTCCCCTCCAAACTCGTCTCCCATCCCCAAATCCCTAATTTCCATTTTATTCCCCCCTCCTCTTTCATCCCCTCCTCCTCCCCATATCCCCGCCTCCAGCTTAACATTTCACTGCTCACATACTCCACCCATCTGTCAACTGAACTTTCCTCGCCTGTATCCACCTATCACTCGCCAGACTCTGTCTCTGCCCCATCTCTCTTTTCCAGTTCCCCCACCCCACCTCCCCCATGCCAATGGTCGGAAGCAGGGTCCTGACCCAAAACGTCACCTATCCACGTTCTCCACAGATGCTGCCTGACCCGCTGAGTTACTCCAGCACTCTGTGAAACGTCACCTATCCATGTTCTCCACAGATGCTGCCTGACCCGCTGAGTTACTCCAGCACTTTGTCTTTTTTGTAAACCAGCAAAAAGATGATGTTAATCAAGCATTTTTCCCCTCTCTCATTAATTTTGTTGTTTACCGTATACGATGTTTACATATTCTGTGTGCTGCTTCAAGGAAGAATGTCATTAATCCATCCGAGACATATGACAATAAAACACTCTTCAATCTTTATTTTGAACAGTCTAAATTAGACAGTTTCACGCCTAGAGTTGTTATCAGGGAACATTTGTCTGACTTTTCAGTTTCCCATTCTGCTGCACAAATGGTTATTAATTCATTGTTTTGACGATCATTGCATTATCTGTGTGACATTGTGCTTCTCGGCATGTTAAAGCTGCAGCAAGCAAGAATCGCACTGTTCTGTGGCCGGTTGATATGATGATGACTCTCGACATGGGAGTTTCTTGACTTGGAATTTTACCTGAATGTCTGTTGCTTGGCTACACTTTAGACAATAGACAATAGGTGCAGGAGTAGGCCATTCGGCCCTTCAAGCCAGCAACCGCCATTCAGTGTGATCATGGCTGATCATCCATAATCAGTACCCCGGTCCTGCCTGCTCCCCATATCCCCCTGACTCTGCTATCTTTAAGAGCCCTGTCTAGCTCTCTCTTGAAAGTATCCAGAGAACCTGCCTCCCTCGTCCTCTAAGGCAGAGAATTCCACAGACTCACAGCTCTCTTGTACGAAAAAGTTTTTCCTGATCTCTGTTCTAAATGGCTTACCCCTTATTCTTAAACTGTGGCCCATGGTGCTAGACTCCCCCAACATCAGGAACATGTTTCCTGCCTCTGTCCAAACCCTTAATAATCATATATGTTTCAATAAGATCTCCTCGCATCCTTCTAAACTCCAGAGCATACAAGCCCAGCCGCTCCATTCTCTCTGCCTATGACAGTCCTGTCATCCCGGGAATTAACCTGGTGAACCTACGCTGCACTCCCTCAATAGCAAGAATGTCCTTCCTCAAATTAGGGGACCAAAACTGCACACAGTACTCCCGGTGTGGTCTCACTAGGGCTCTGTACAACTGCAGAAGGGCCTCTTTGCTCCTATACTCAATTCCTCTTGTTATGAAGGCCGACATGCCATTCGCTTTCTTATTAAAGAAATGATGCTAAAGTTGTCTAGCACAGGGTGGTGCAGTGGTAGAGTTGCTGCCTCACAGCGCGAGAGACACTGTTTCGATCCCGACTACGGGTTCTGTCTGTATGGGGTTTGTACGATCTCCCCGTGACCTGTGTGGGTTTTCCCCGAGTGCTCCGGTTTCCCCTCGCACCAAAGATGTACTGGTTTGTAGGTTAATTGGCTTCTGTAAAATGAAAGTGTATTGTCCCTAGTGTGTAGGATAGCGATGTTGTCGGATAGTGTTCGTGTGCGGGGTGATTGCTGGTCGGTGTGGATTCGGTGGGCCGAAGGGCCTCTCTCCCCGCTGTGTCTCTAAAGTCCTAAACTTGTAACAGTAATGAGGATGCCTGTGTTGGCGGAACTACAATGGCTGCCAGATTCGTGCGTTCCGCATTGCAACCATCGCGCGGAACAGAACTGGAGAGGATTAACACCAATGAAGGAAATCTCTGTGATGGAGAGGAGCTAACTATGATCCGTCACGCGTTCAGCTCGCGGGATAACAATGGTAAATAGAATGTGGAGCTAGTCTTCCCAATTGACTGGTGGTTTTCAGCTTTGAGTGTGAAAGACTTCGATAACAAGACCCACAGAGACACACTTCCAGCTTCTAAATGTCATTTTCTGCTTCACTCCTTTATCTTTCCACAGAAATAAATGAGGGATTTGTTCTGAGCTTTACAACTGAGCCTTCGATTCAAAAAGCGAATCTCCGATATGAAACGATCCTCGACCTTTCACCCCTTTCCAAAACTACTTGTAATCGTAAACTCTATATCGGTTCCGGATGAAGAATCGGACCCATTTTCTCTTCTGTGTCTTGAATTCGCCTCCAGCTTCAACCAGGCACTGAGTTCAAAATCAGCCCGAAATCCTTGTGGTGGAAGGAACTGCGGACGCTGGTTTAAACTAAAGATAGAGTCAAAAAGCCGGAGTAACTCAGCGGGAGGGGCAGCGTCTCTGGAGAGAAGGAATGGGTGACGTTTCGGGTCAAGACCCTTCTTCAGACTGAGAGTCGGGGGAAAGGGAAACAAGACATATAGAAGATCTTTGTATTGTGGCTGATTGGCGATGATCAGCCATGATCACATTGAATGGCGGTGCTGGCTCGAGGGGCCGAATGGCCTACTCCTGTGTCTATTGCTGGACCAACTCAGCGGGTCAGGCAGCATCTGTGGAGGGAGTGGCCAGATGATGTTTCGTGTCGGGACCCTTCAGACTGAAGTGTGGATGGGGGGGGGGGGGGGGGGGGGAGGGATGCTGAAAAAGGGAGGTGGGGGTGCGGGGGGGGGGGGGAAAGCTCGGCAAGTGATGAGTTTAGGAAGGAAACAGCAGGTGCTGCTTAATGCCGAAGGTAGACACAAAATGCTGGAGTAACTCAGTAGGTCAGGCAGCATCCCTGGAGAGAACGGAATGGGCGATGTTTTGGGTCGAGACCCTTCAGACATGAGAGTGATAGGTGGATACAGGGGGAGGGGAGGATTGGACAGATGGGTGGAGGAAGTAACGAAGGCTGGGGGTGAAAAGGAGACAAAGGGTGTCTGAGGAAGAGTGAAATGTAACGTTGGAGGGGAGGGGACAGAGGGGGGGGGGAATAGAAGGGAACTAAGAGATTTATGAATAGGATGTTATACGTACAGAAGAGTGGAAATAACCAGCGTGACTGGGGTGGTGGAGGTTTAGTTTGGGTTTAGTTTAGAGAAACAGGCCCTTCGGCCCAGCGAGTCCGCGCTGACCTGCGATTCCTGTACACTTGCACTATCCTACACACACGAGGGACATTTTACTATTTTACCAATTTTACATTTGTGGCTGATCTCTGCTTCCTAATCCCCTTTTCCTGCCTTCTCCCCGTAACGCTTGACACCCATTCTAATCAAGAATCTATCCATCTCTGCCTTAGCAAATATCCACTGACTTGGGCTCCACAGCTGTCTGTGGCAAAGAATTCCACAGATTCACCACCCTCTGATTAAAGAAGTTCCTCCTCACCTCCTTTCTAAAAGAGCGCCCTTTAATTATGAGGCTATGCCCTCTGGTCCTAGACTCTCCAACCAGTGGAAACATCGTCTCCAGATCCACTCTAACCAGGACTTTCATTATTCTGAAATTTTCAATGAGGTCCCCTCATCCTTCTAAGCTCCAGCCAGTACAGGCCCAGTGCTGACAAACGCTCATCATTGGTTAACCCACTCATTCCTGGGATCATTCTTGTAAACCTCCTCCGGACCCTCTCCAGAACTTCCTCAGATATGGTGGCCTAAATTTGCTCGCATGCTAATATCTCAAATGATTCATTGCGCCCCTGCTCTGAGCTCTCTAATAAATGCCTAGAATATGTTCCCATATCCAACACTATCTCAATGTAGCCTCAGTAATAGCGTTGCAATTAAATGCACTCAACAGGTCGAGCAGGTATGATGAATTTCCATTGTTTTGGTTACATTAGCAATTTTGCTGAATATATTAATATCACAACAAAACTGTTCTTTTCCACATTAGTTATTGAGCAGGAAAACAAATGCTGCATCAATTATGTTAGAAGGAACTGCAGATGCATGTTTTAACCGAAGATAGGCACAAAGTGCTGGAGTAACTCGGGACAATAGACAATAGGTGCAGGAGTAGGCCATTCGACCCTTCGAGCCACCACCACCATTCAATGTGATCATGGCTGATCAGCCAAATCAGTACCCCATTCCTGCCTTCTCCCCATATCCTGACTCAACTAACTTTAAGAGCTCTATCTAGCTCTCTCGTGAAAGCATCCAGAGAATTGGCCTCCACTGCCTTCTGAGGCAGATTCACAACTCTCTGGGTGAAAAAGTGTTTCCTCATCTCCGTTCTAAATGAACTACCCCTTATTCTTAAGTTGTGACCCACGGTTCTGGACTCCCCCAACATCGGGAACATGTTTCCTGTCTCTAGCATGTCCAAACCCTTAATAATCTTATATGTTTCAATAAGATCCCCTCTCATCCTTCTAAATTCCAGAGCGTACTAGCCCAGCCGCTCCATTCTATCAACATATGACAGTCCCACCATCCCGGGAATTAACCTCGTGAACCCACGCTGCACTCCCTCAATAGCAAGAATGTCCTTCCTCAAATTTGGAGACCAAAACTGCACACAATACTCGAGGTGTGGTCTCACAAGGGCCCTGTACAACTGCAGAAGGACCTGTTTACTACTATACTCAGCTCCCTTTGTTATAACGGCCAACATGCCATTAGCTTTCTTCACTGCCTCCTGTACCTGCATGTTTACTTTCAGTGGCTCAGTCGGTCAGGCAGCATCTGTGGAGAACCTGGATAGGTGATGTTTCACATAGTGCTGGAATAACTCAGCGGGTCAGGCAGCATCTGTGGAGAACATGGATAGGTGACGTTTCACAGAGTGCTGGAGTAACTCAGCGGGTCAGGCAGCATCTGTGGAGAACATGGATAGGTGACGTTTCACAGAGTGCTGGAGTAACTCAGCGGGTCAGGCAGCATCTGTGGAGAACGTGGATAGGTGACGTTTCACAGAGTGCTGGAGTAACTCAGTGGGTCAGGCAGCATCTCTGGAGAGAAGGAATGGGTGATGTTTTGTGTCGAGATCCTTCTTCAGACTGATGTTGGGGAGGGGGCGGGACAGGGATAGAATGTAGTCGGAGACAGTAAGACTGGTGGGAGAACTGGGAAGGGGGAGGGGACGGAGAGAGGGAGAAAGCAAGGCCTATCTGAAGTTATAGAAGTCAATGTTCATACCGCTGGGGTGTAAACTACCCAAGCAAAATATGAGGTGCTGCTCCTCCAATTTACGCTGGGTCTCATCTGACAATGGAGGTGTTCAGTGAAACGATCGCTGAGCCTGCGCTTGGTCTCGCCCATGTCGGTGTGCAGTGGCATCTTATAAGCTGCTGAAGGGCCTGGACCACCTGATTTAATTAACAAATTATTTAAAATGAATCCTTTGCCAATGTAATGTGTAAGTTTGTGGAGGTGCCACTTGGTGCAAGACGCCAGTGAGTTCCGTCAACTGCGTGTTGGTTTTTAGATAAGGGCTGTTTACATTCTGTGTCGGGCTTGTCTCGGTGCCTTTCCTTCACTGCGGTACTGGAGGGAAGTCAGTAGTTTAAAATAGCAAACCAACTACTGTATTAAATAAAAGAACAGCTTGCAGTAAGAGACAGCAATTTGGTTTGTTTACTCCCACACACACACACACAGGTTTAAAGCTGCTCCGTGTAGCAACATTCAGGACATTTGCTCATGTGCTGCTTGTCTTGAAGCGTCAAAAATAAATAACAGACTTGACAATGGTCAGACAATGTGCGGGAAGGAACTGCAGATGCTGGTTTACACTGAAGATGGACACAACATTGTTTGTGTGTCTTGGTTTTTTTTTCTTGTTGTATGACTGCTGAAACCAAATTTTGTTTGAACTTCATTTGAGATTCAAATGACATTGTATTGTATGTAAAATGCTGGAGTAACTCGGATCCCCTCTGCCCAAAACGACACCCATTCCTTCTCTCCAGTGATGCTGCCTGTCCCACTGAGTTACTCCACCACTTTGTGTTTGTCTTTGACGTAGTCAGATTTCCACCCTGAACCACAGCAGAGACTATGTGCTGGAGTAACTCAGCGGGTCAGGCAGCATCTGTGGAGGACATGGATAGGTGACGTTTCACAGAGTGCTGGAGTAACTCAGCGGGTCAGGCAGCATCTGTGGAGAACATGGATAGGTGACGTTTCACAGAGTGCCGGAGTAACTCAGCGGGTCAGGCACCATCTGTGGAGAACATGGATAGGTGACGTTTCATAGAGTGCTGGAGTAACTCAGCGGGTCAGGCAGCATCTGTGGAGAACATGGATAGGTGACGTTTCATAGAGTGCTGGAGTAACTCAGCGGGTCAGGCAGCATCTGTGGAGAACATGGATAGGTGACGTTTCACAGAGTGCTGGAGTAACTCAGCGGGTCAGGCAGCATCTGTGGAGAACATGGATAGGTGACGTTTGTGTCTGAAGGATCTCGACCTGAAATGTCACCTATTCCTTTTCTCCAGAGATGCTGCCTGTCCCGCTGAGTTACTCCAGCACTCCATGTCTATCTTCGGTCTAAACCAGCATCTGCAGTTCCTTCCCGCATAGGTTTGTAAGGCCATTGGCATCTGTAAATTGTAAATTGTCCCTAGTGTGTAAGATGGAGTCAGTGTAGGGGGTGATCGCTGGTTGGCGCGGACGTGGTGAGCCAAAGGACATGTTTCCGTGCTGTATCTCATCTGAAGAGTTGGTTATTGTTCCACGTCAAACCTGCCCACCATTCAGTATGATCATCTCTTACGTATGTTTAAAGTAAACTTGTACTTAAATCCGCCATAATCACAGTGAATGGTGGTGCTGGCTCGACGGGCAGAATGGCCTACTCCTATACCTATTGTCTGATAAATATTGTCTATTGTCTATAAAATGAAAATTAAGTGTTGCGTTCTATTTCTTCCCAGGTGATTGCTTTCTGAGCTGGCCCCTTCTGCAAGAGACTTGGTAAGCACCTTGTACCGACTTTGGTCTATTGTATGTGTTTCTGGTCTCCCATTAGGGGCAGGATGTCGCGAGCCTTTTGAGAAGATGCTTTACCAGAACACTGCCTGGATTACAGGGTTTCAGGGACAAGGCGAGGTTGGACTGAGTTGGATTGCTTTCTCTCGACTGCTGGAGGTTGTTGGGGAAACCTGCTAGAAGTGTGTAAGATTATGAGAGGCGTAGATAGGGTAGACAGTCACAACCTTTTTTCTCCCCAAGGGTGAAATATCAAAACTAGAGGCCATCAAAACTCTGAGGACGAGAGTGCGTGGCCAGGTTATTATTTCAGAGGATGGAGGGGGTGGTTGAAGCAGACATGATAGTGGCATTTTAAAGGCTTTTGGATTGGCACGTGGATATGTAAGAAACTGAGTGATACTGGTTATTTAATGCAGATGGTCTTGGCACTTTGTGGGCCGAAGGGCCTGTTCCTGTGCTGTACTCATCTACATAACTAAATGAAGCCTTGTTTTTAATACAGTGAGATATTTTGATATGGGTGGCATTTCTTGAGAACTGTCACTGTATGTAGTTGTCACTTGCGGGTGGAGCACCAAGCAAATTCCTTGTATGTGAATACTTAGCCAACAAACTTATTCATTCATTCACATCCTGAGGGAAATTGAGGAATACCTTTCCAGTCTCCTCTGTCTGTGCATGATCCGTGTCCCTCTATTACCTGCACCACCATGCGTCTATCCAAGAACCTATTACACACCATTATCTCCACCACCACCCATGGTAGCGCATTCCAGGCCCCCTCCACCCTCTGTGTGCAAAAACCTGCCCCGCACACCTCCTTCAAACTTTTCCCCCCTCTCACCTTTCAGCTCTGCCCTTTCGTGTCGGACTGTCTATCTATTTTTTTCACACAGAGAGTTGTGAGTCTGTGGAATTCTCTGCCTCAGAGGCCGGTTCTCTGGCTACTTTCAAGAGAGAGCTAGATAGGGCTCTTAAAGGTAGCGGAGTCAGGGGATATGGGGAGAAGGCAGGAACGGGGTACTGATTGTGGATGATCAGCCATGATCACATTGAATGGCTCGAAGGGCTGAATGGCCTACTCCTGTGTTGATTGTCTGTGGTCTATGGTTTTAAGCAGAGGCTGAGGGTGCAAACTAATTTGCAAGATCTTTCAGACACAGAAAACGTGAACAGTCACTTGGGAGAACACTGTCAAAACAATTTGTATTTATTCGTCTCACTGGTTCCCCATCTTTTGTCACATTTACCATTATGTTTTACATAAAAATAATGTGTTTTAAAGATCAGTCATTGTTTGGTACCTTCTGGGCAAAGCGTACCTTGTTGTGTCGGAGGGAACTGCAGACGCTGGTTTACACCGAAGGTAAACACAAAATGCTGGAGTAACTCAGCGGGACAGGCAGCATCTCTGGAGAGAAGGAATGGGTGGCATTTAGGGTCAAGACCCTTCTTCAGACTGATGTCAGGGGAGAGGGAGACCAGAGATATGGAAAGGTCAGGTGTGAAAACGAGAGATCAAAGGGGACACTGTCAATGAAATGTAGAGTGGTACATTGTTAGCTGAGGGGGAATGTGGCAACGAGGTTTACGATCAGGAAAATATCAGTTCAATTAATCAGGAGGACAGTGAAACTAGTGGGAGAACTAGTGTTTGCCTTTCTTGCTTCAAGCTTTCAGTTATTCAAATACATTGCTTTGAGTGGTAAGGGCACTTAGGCAATTTTTTTTTAGGCGCCTATCGGCGACTACGACAATGGAATTCATTGAAGTCAGCACTGGCGACAATCTATGTCATCCTGGCGACAACCTACGCCCCACCTACATCAGGAGAAGACAAGCTACGACAAACCCACGGTCGCCGACTGTCGTTGAAAAATTTTGAACATTTCAAACAGTTAACATCGACCAGAAAGACGCTACGACTCTTTGGGCGACTGAGGAGACGACTCACGACCATACAGGCGTCGCCCCGGCGACCATGTGGCCACAGCCTAGTCGCTGGCAGTCGCCGAAAAATCCCCTAAGTGGGACAGGCTCTTTTATGAAGTTTTACGAAGGAGGGAGAATGAGAGAGAGAGAACAAGAGAGAGAACAAGAGATAGAGAGAGAGAGAGAGAAAACGAGAGAATGAGAGATAGAGAGAGAGAGAGAAAACGAGAGAATGAGAGATAGAGAGAGAGAGAGAGAACGAGAGAGGGAACGAGAGAGAGAGAGAGAGAGAGAAAACGAGAGAACGAGAGATAGAGAGAGAGCGAGAGAGAGAGAGAACGAGAGAGAGAGAGAACGAGAAAGGGAACGAGAGAGAGAACGAGAGAGAACGAGAGAAAGAACGAGAGAGAACGAGAGAATGAGAGAGAGAGAGAACGAGAGAGAACGAGAGAGCGAGAGAACAAGAGAGAGAGAGAGAGAGAGAGAGAACGCTGGTCACCGCGTGGGGTTGAGAGTATTGTAAACAATGAATGTACTGTTGTACTACAATGATTTATTTGTTATAATGTGATTTTTTGATTATGTTTTGATGTGCTGTATTATATGATTGTGTTGAATAAAGTATTTGGAAAAGGTAAAAAAAAAAGAGAGAGAGAACGAACGTTGAGTTAAACTGTCATGACAATACCCTTCTCTCGTTAAATGGATTGAAGCATGTAACAACAAGATTGGTTTTAAAAATTGACAATTTTTTTTCCCTTTGTAATATCATTAAAGGATGTCTTTGAGCAACTGAAAATTGAAAAGGGAGTATTTTGCCCTGTAGCAGATGTGTAGTTAATAACTTTAATAAAGAGTCGGTGCTTGAAGGGCCACCATGGAGGTGAGGAGCAGAGTGGAATTATTATTGGGGAGCTTCAGATAACAGCCGTTGTCTCCTGTGTTGCGACGAAGAGAGTGAAGGCCAACAGGAAGAGCAAGATGTGCCCAGAGGGTTAGACCAAAAAGATCCAGGCCTACCGCCAATCTTCACCGGGTCCAGCGATCCCCGCACACTAACACTATGGTACACACACTACAGACAATTTACATTTATACCAAGCCAATTGACCTACAAACCTGGAGTGTGGGAGGAAACCAAAGAAAACCCACGCAGGTCATGGGGAAAGCGTGCAAACTCCGCACAGACAGCAACTGGTGGACCGGCACCTTCTTTAATCCAGACAAAATTACCAAGAGAAAATTACAAATCCTCCCCCTGAAAATGTGGCACCCAGGCCGGGCAAGGAGGCTGGTCTCTACCTTGTCTGAACTTCCGCACTAATCGACGGGTCAGATTTGCCCACTGCGGCCGGGGGGGGGAGGGGATCTAGAATGATGTCATTCTTTCTTGCCGCAGTTCAACAAAAAGTCTGCGAGAAAAAAAAACGCCCAGATATAATGATCAATAATACAATGGAACAATAACCGTAATACCAGGTAACGAATGCAAAACCAGGTCCGCAATGTACGCAAAGCCACAATCTGTAGAAGGTCACAGTCGCTGACGTCACTGTCGTGCAGTGATGGTTGTTGGGAAGAAGCTGTTCTTGAACCTGGAGGTCACGGTTTTCAGGCTCCTGTACCTTCTTCCCCATGGTAGCAGCGAGATGAGAGCGTGGCCAGGGTGGTGTGGGTCTTCTGTACATCTCTAAGATGGTGGGGAGGTCAGTACTGTGATGGACCAGACAAATTAGATTATATTCCATCAGCTGTTGTTCTGTCTATCTCAGACAAGTTGGTTTAGGTTATCATGTAGTACCTAATATTGTTAAGATCCCTTTTGCTGAACTAATGGCCTTCATATGAGGGAGTTCTGTCTCCCTTCTCCGGTCTGGCTTTTGTACAAGTTTACAACTGTTCATGACTGAATCCTAAACACAGTTGTGGGAACTGAAAAGGTTACCCCTCAAGCTCCTATTAAATCTTTCCTCCTTCATTTTAACCCTATGTCCTCTGGTTTAGTTTAGATGCAGGGCGGAAACAGTCCCACCGGGTCTGTGCCGACCAGCGATCCCCACACATTAACACTATCCTACACACTCCAGGGATAATTTACATTTATACCAAACCAATTAACCTGCAAAGCTGCACGTCTTTGGAGTGTGGGAGGAAACCGAAGAAAACCCATGCAGGTCACGGGGAGAACGTGCAAACTCCGCACAATCAGCACCCGTATTCAGGATCGAACCCGGGTCTCTGGTGCTGCAAGTGGTGTCAGGCAGCGACTCTACCGCTGCTCCACCTTGCCTCCCACTGTTCGTTGTGATTAGCAATCAGAGAACGATCCGATGGGTAACTTTTTTTTTTGAAGTGGAGTCAGTTCTTAAACTGATCATTTTAATTGAAGCAGGCAAAATATAGAGCTTTGGAAATATTTCAAAGGCCAGATGTCAGGATGAAGTGGAATCAGGCATTGGAAATTAAGAATGAAAAGGAGGTAATGTGTTTTTTTAAAGACTATAGAAAGATGAAGATGACACAGTAATGGGGCAAAGTGGATGAAGAGATAAATCCAGAGCGCGGGTGGAAGCCAGACGTACAAATCCAGGAGGGCTACGCCAAATTAATCTATTAATGAAGATCATCTGAAGCTAATGAGGTCGGGAAGTTAAGCTATTATTTGAGAAAAATACCACTAGAGATGGAGGATAAAGTGAAAACACAGGAATATACGTCATAAGGCCGTGGTAGATTATACACCAGCTTGGATAATTGATTAATGAAACAACATGGAAACAGGCCCTTCAGCCCACCGAGTCCACGCCATCCATCCATCACCCACTCACACCAGTCCCTATCATCCACACTCTACACACCAGTCATGTTATACAGCAAAGAATCTGGGCCAACTCGTCAATGCCGACCAAAATGCCCCATTGAACTAGTCCCAATTGGTCCATATCCCTTGATGTACATGCCAATAGACAATAGACGATTGGTGCAGGAGGAGGCCATTCGGCCCTTCGAGCCAGCACCGCCATTCAATGTGATCATGGCTGATCATCCCCAATCAGTACCCCGTTCCTACCTTCTCCCCATATCCCCTGACTCCGCTATCTTTAAGAGCCCTATCTAGCTCTCTCTTTAAAGCATCCAGAGAACCTGCCTCCACCGCCCTCTGAGGCAGAGAATTCCACAGGCTCACCACTCTCTGTGAGAAAAAGTGTTTCCTTGTCTCCGTTCTAAATGGCTTACCCCTTATTCTTAAAAATGTCCAATGTTATTGTCCCGTGCCTCGACTACCTCCTCTGGCAGCTCGTTCCATACACCCACCACCTTCTGTGTGAAAAGGTCACCGGTTAAATCTGTCCCCCCCACCCCCCCTCACCTAAAAATATCTAGTTCCTCCATAATAGTAATACTAATAGACTTTATTTTGGACTCAAGGTCCAGACAAGGGAAAACATGACATAAAAAGACATTACATATAAAAACACCATAAAATACATACAACATCTTAGTCTTGTTTAAGAAGAAACTGCAGATGCTGCAAAATCAAAGGTAGACAAAAAAGCTGGAGAAACTCAGCGGGTGAGGCAGCATCTATGGAGCGAAGGAAATAGGCGACGTTTCGGGTCGAGACCCTTCTTCAGACTGATGTCGGGGGGGAGGGGGGATTCATACCGCTGGGGTGTAAACATGATTTAAAATCCGGAATAAAAAATGAAGGTCAGTGTGCTACAACGAGACAGCGATACCGCTGTCTGCACAGCTGGGATTGGTAGCGTGTCGTGCCAATCCTTACGTAAAAGACCCAATGGGAGCAATTTACAGAGGGCCAATTAACTTACAAACTTGCATGTCTTTGGGATGGGGGGAAAATGTGATTTTTCCAAAGCTAGATGAGAGGAAGATGAAGAAAGTGTGGCCGGTAGTGGGTGGACAGAGGAGAGGGAGGGGGTTGATGGGAAGATGGTTTGACAAAGGCCAGTGATGTGAAAAAAATGAGACATCAAAGGATTGAAGAGTTGCAATTTGTCAATCCGGATGGGGGATTGGGGGGGAGGGGAGTAATAGGTGTGAGTCCAGGCGGGGGAGGGTGGGGGGGTACAAGGTGGTGCTGGGGCGGGGTGGGGGGGGGGTGTAAGGTCACCTGAAACTGTTGAGTTCAATGTAGATACCATCGGGTCTAAGCTACCCAAGTGGACTATCTTTGTCTGAAGAGTCCCAACCCAAAACAGCACCCATCCATTTTCTCCAGAGAGGCTGCCTGACACGTTGAGTTACTCCAGCATTTTGTGTCTACCTTCAATTTAAACCGGCACCTGCAGTTCTTTCATAGACTATCTTTGCTTGCTCTGCTGGAATCTCTGAAGTGTGAATGCTCTGAAGATACTTTCATGAGAGAGCTAGATAGGGCTCTTAAAGATAGCCCTATTAAAGGACTGGGCAGTGGTCACAACTTGAATCTGGTGAATCTGTGGAACTCATTGCCACAGAAGGCCAAGTCAGTGGAGATAGATTTGTGATTAGTACGGATGTCAGGGGATATGGGGAGAAGGCAGGAACGGGGTTGTGATTGGGGATGATCAGCCATGAACACATTGAATGGCGGTGCTGGCTCGAAGGGCCGAATGGCCTACTCCTGCACCTATTGTCCATTGTGAATCGAAGATGAAACCTCCTGACCCTCGTCTTGTCACAAGTGATAGGAGCAGAATTGGGCCATTTGGCCCATCAAGTATACTCTTCCATTCAATCATGGCCGATCTGTCTCTCCCTCCTAACCCTATTCTTCTGCATTCTCCCCATAACCCCTGACATCCGTACTAATCACAAATCTATCTCCACTGACTTGGCCTTCTGTGGCAATGAGTTCCACAGATTCACCAGATTCAAAAAGTTGTAACCACTGCCCAGTCCATCACCGGCTCTGACCTCCCAACCATCGAAGGGATCTATTGCAGTCCCTGCCTTAAAAAGGCAGCCAGCATCATCAGAGACCCACACCATCCTGGCTACACACTCATCTCACCCCTGCCATCATGAAGAAGGTGCAGGAGCCTGAAAACTGTAACGTCCAGGTTCAGGAACAGCTTCTTCCCTGCAGCCATCAGGCTATTAAATGCGACAACACATAAGCTCCGAACTACAACAGATTATTATTATTGTTATCGCACTGTTATTATTTGTTTTGGGTTTTTTTCAGAGTTTTTGTTATTATTTATTATGATCACATATTCTGTTGTGCTGCAGCAAGTAAGAATGTCATTGTTCTATCTGGGATATATGACAATAAAACACTCTGGACTCTTGAATCTAACTAAACAGTTTTTCCTCATCTCCTTCCTAAAAGAACGTCCTTTAATTCTGAGGCTGTGCCCTCTGGTGCTAGACTCTCCCACTAGTGGAAACACCCTCTCCACATCCACTCTATCCAGGCCTTTCAGTGAAGTGTCAGTGAGGTCCCCACCTCATTCTTCTAAGCTGCAGCGAGTACAGGCCCAGTGCCGACAAACGCTCATCGTACGTTAACCCACTCGGTCCTGGGGAGTTATGGCTGGGGATTAAATGGATTGCTCACTTTCTCCCACAGCAAGGCTCGACTATCAAGCCCACTGCATATTTTAACGACTTTGCTGCAACTGATGTATATTATCTCAAAGATATACAGTGTTTTTCACAAAAAAAAACCAGACTAATGAAGCAGTGATTTGCTCTGGCCGTCGCCATTTTGAAACATGCGACTCGTGAGAGAAGTGTTGTATTAACAGCAATGGAAAATCACCAGTTAATCATAGCACCTTTAGAGTAATATACCTCCAGCAGTTAGAAAGTTACTTAACCAGTCTGAGTTTTGGAAATCCTGGTTATAGATTGAGTTGTTGTTACAGCCACAGGGAGTATATACAGTCAAGACAATATTTACCTTTAAGGTTCAGTGTACACATATTCCTTGATTGATGGAAACACTTGGTTTACATATTTCCTCACCCCAACCTCTGGTCCTTGGAGGCTTCCATGTACAAAGCTGTTTCTCACAACAATGAACTGCATGTCACTTTCTGCACATCGCTAACACTGCACGACACACACACACACACACACACTGCACCGCACACAATCTATCTGTTGCATTACTGCCATGCTCCAGTTTCAGTCTCAAGAAGGGTCTCGACCAAAAACGTCACCTATTCCTTCTCTCCAGGGATGCTGCCGGACCCGCTGAGTTACCCAGCACTTTGTGTCAGTCTTCACCATGTGTAAGATCATCATTACAACACTGAACGGTCCTTCCATAAGCTAGGGTACTGTCCGATTCACCTTTACCCCATTGCAGACATTGGACTTTGTCTGTGGAACTGGTGCGCTACAATGCTGAGAACTATATTCTGCACTCTGTATCTTCCTCTTTGCTCGACCTGTTGTACTGGAGTTTGACTTGATTGTATTTATGTGTGGTATTCTCTGACCTGTTTAGTGATACAGGGGGTAAACAGGCCCTTTGGCCCACCAAGACAGTGCAGACCAACGACCACCCCAAACACACAATTTTGCTAAAGACAATTAACCTACAAACCTGTACGTCTTTGGAATATGGGTGGAAACCGGAGCACCCAGAGAAAACCCACCCAGGTCATGGGGAGAACGTAAATACTCTTAGTCAGCACCCGTAGTCGGTATCGAACCCGGGTTTCTGACGCTGTGAGGCAACAACTCTACCGCTGCGCCACCGTGCCACAAGATAGCATGCAAAGCACAGCTTTTCACTGTACCTCAATAAACCGATACATAGCGTGGCCAGGATAGCACTATGTTGTGGTCAGTCTGAGCAAATTGATGGGTTATATTCCCAGTGTTTAAGAAGGAATTGCAGAAGCTGGAAAAATGAAAGGCAGACAAAAATGCTGGAGAAACTCAGCGGGTGAGGCAGCATCTATGGAGCGAAGGAATAGGTGACGTTTTGGGGCGAGACCCTTCTTCAGACTGATGTCGGGGGGGGAGGGGGGGGTTGTCGGGAAGAAGAAAGGAAGAGGCGGAGAAAGTGGGCTGTGGGAGAGCTGGGAAGGGGAGGGGAAGGAGGGAGAAAGCAGGGACTACCTGAAATTGGAGAAGACAAGTTCATACCGCTGGGGTGTAAACTACACCAAGCAAAATATGAGGTGCTGCTCCTCCAATTTGCGGTGGGACACACTCTGGCCATGGAGGAGGCCCAGGACAGAACGGTCGGAGTGTTCTATTCCCAGGCTCCATTGTTACTGAAGAAACCAGGAACTGCAGATACAGGCTAACAAAAAAGAAGAGACAAAATGCTGGAGTAGCATGATGGGTCAGACATGATGGGGACCATGTTTCCATTGGTCCATTGCTGGAGTAACTCTGTGGGACAGGCAGCATCTGTGGAGGGAAGGAATGGGTGACGTCTCTGGTCAATAGACAATAGGTTCAGGAGTAGGCCATTCGGCCCTTCGAGCCAGCACCACCATTCAATGGGATCATGGCTGATCATCCACAATCAGTACCCCGTTCCTGCCTTCTCCCCATATCCCCTGCCTCTGCTATTTTTAAGAGCCCTGTCTAGCTCTCTCTTGAAAGCATCCAGAGAACCGGCCTCCACCGCCCTCTGAGGCAGAGAATTCCACAGACTCACAACTCTCTGTGAGAAAAAGCGTTTCCTCATCTCCGTTCTAAATGGCTTACCCCTTATTCTTAAATTGTGGCCCCTGGTTCTGGACTCCCCCAACATCGGGAACATGTTTCCTGCCTCTAGCGTGTCCAAACCCTTAATAATCTTATATGTTTCAAATGAGACCCTTCTTCAGGCTGAGATCTCCACAGTACCCGGATCCTGTTCAGGGACACAAGACCTTGGACAGCGACAATTACAATGAGGATGCATTGGAAAAGGTGAGTGTAGATCCAGTACTGAATGTGATTGCAGGTACAAATGAATAGGGTGCAGTCAATTCCAGCCACACGAGCAGTCACGGCTGTCTTTGCGGGAATGGTGATTGAGTTTCAATCTGGTGTTTGCACAGTTTCCTGCCGCTCTGTTCACCGTGGAAAGTCTGTGTTGTATTCAGTGCGTTCCATTGTTCTTTACTCCACTGTGCATTGGCAGGGTCGGCTCTCGGTAATATCTGACATGCCTTTGGATTCGACATGGTCCTGTGTAATGTAATTACTGCCAGACAAATAGTAATACATCGATCTGTATTTTGTATCTTCTCCACCTATTTTAAAATTAATTAACACTTTTGAATCCACAGTTCCTTGACTGCAGTATCAGTTTTTGTTCCCCAGGGTTATTCATTCCCTGGGCAGTCTGTGTGTGCCAGACCGGCTGTGGGTTTTTAGCTATCCTTTGTCTGGTTTCATTTAGCACAGGTTATTTCTTGTTAAATACAAGTAGCTGTGATGAGCTACTTCCATTAACGCCATTTACACTTCATGCTGCACCCAAGCAGAAGGGAATGTTACTCTTACGTTTGCATTTGTCCTCAGCATGGCAGTGGAGAAGGCAGAGAACTGACAGGTGGGAATGGGAACAGGAGCTGGTGTTATACAGACTGAGGTCACTTGATATGAATTTTTTCCTGTGTCAGTCAGTCTTTACCATGTGTAAGACCGTCATTACAACACTGAACGGTCCTTCCATAAGCTAGGGTACTGTCCGATTCACCTCTACCCCATTGCGGACATTGGACTTTGTCTCTGGACCAATGTGCAACAATGCTGAGAACTATATTCTGCACTCTGTATCTTCCCCTTTGCTCTACCTGTTGTACTGGAGTTTGAGCTGATGGTGTTTATGTATGGAGGATAGATACAAAGAGCTGGAGTAACTCAGTGGGACAGGCAGCATCCCTGGAGAGAAGGTATGGGTGACGTTTTGTGTCGAGACCATCAGACTTTTCGGGTGAAAGGGAAAAGAAAGATATATATATATATATATATAGACGGTGATGTAGAAACATATCGAACAATGAATGAAAGATGTGCAAAAATAACAATGAGAATGGAAACAGGCCGTTGGGTGAAAACGAGAAGCTGGTGCGACTTGGGTGGGGGAGGGATGGAGAGAGAGGGAATGCCGGGGTTACCTGAAGTGAGAGAAATCAAGTTTCTTACCACTGGGCTGTAAGCTGCACAAGCGGAATATGAGATGCTGTTCCTGCAATTCGCACTGGGCCTCACTCTGACAATGGAGGAGCCTCAGGACAGATAAGTCAATGTGGGAATGGGAAGGGGATTTATAGTGTTTGACAACCGGGACATCAGGTAGGTCCTGGCAGACCGAGCGAAGGTGTTCAGCAAAACGTTCACCCAGTCTATGTTTGGTCTCGCCCATGTATAATTTATATATTGTGTGTCTGGGGGTAAGATCATCTCTGACCCCTCTCACCCTGGCCACAAACTCTTTGAATCACTTCCCTCTGGACGGCGGCTCCATACTGTCAAAGCTGCCACAGCCAGACATAAAAACAGCTTTTTCCACGAGTAGTAGCTCTACTTAACAGCCAAAAAATCTGTTGGCTCCTTTTGCTCTGGTATTTAATTCACATGTTTAATTGACAATGTTTTATTATGAATGTTTTATGTGTCATTCCTAACGTTCACTGTATGTCATCGCTTGCGGGTGGAGCACCAAGACAAATTCCTTGTATGTGAATACTTGGCCAATACACTTATTTATTCATTAACAATAGACAATAGGTGCAGGAGTAGGCCATCCGGCCCTTCAAACTAGCACCGCCATTCAATGTGATCATGGCTGATCATCCACAATCAGTACCCCGTTCCTGCCTTCTCCCCATATCCCCTGACTCCGCTATCTTTAAGAGCTCTACCTAGCTCTCTCTTGAAAGTATCCAGAGAACCGGCCTCCACCGCCTCCACCGAATAGTGTGCAAGATAAATCTTTCCTCTGTACTGCGGTGCACATTGATAATAACAAAGCTAAACCGACTGCGTAGAATTCAGAGTAAGCAAGAGCCTTTTACAATATTAATATTTTATGCCATGTTTCTTCAACAATGGGGGGGAAAAAAGATAATGCATAACTTGGGCACGAGCTGCTGAAGGCATGCAGTGCAGGTTATTATGAGAATTCTCCAGGCTGCTCAGAGGTGTCTGATAGTCATCTTGAAGCAACTCTTCCCAGAAGAGTTTGAGAGAACGGAGAGCTGTGTGTGGGGGAAGTGTGCTCTTGGAGCTGGCATGTCCCAACCCTGTGGAGTAGCCTCCACCAACTACAATACATTGATGTTTAATGCCAACTATCTTTCTCCATCTGCCGACTACCATCGAGCTAGAATTGTCCTCAGTGCATTCTCTTCTGTTGTCAATATAGAACAGCATTTACAAACCAATCTTTTGTATTAAAATCATCTGCTTTGTTTGCATTTGGGAACCATGCCACGGTTGGGATTTTGAGGTGTTAGAGATAACAAACCAGACTCGCGAAGATATTGCCTGGTACAAAGAACGCAAATCAAAAAACATGTTTGTTTCAGGTGCTCGGGCGATTAAAAAAACAACTTTATTCCGAGTTTAGATTCTGTTCTTCGTCCCCAGCCTCCAACGTTCCATCTCTGGGCCTGCACCCGCTGGAGTTTGGGATGATGAGGGGGGAACTTCATTGAAATTTACCAAATAATGAAAGGAGGTGGATGTGGCGAGGATGTTTCCACTAGTGGGAGAGTCTAGGACCAGAGGGCACAGCCTCGGGATAAAAGGACGCACCTTCAGGAAGGAGACGAGGAGGAATATAGTTCTCAGCATTGTAGCGCATCAGTTCCACAGACAAAGTCCAATGTCCGCAATGGGGTAGAGGTGAATCGGACGGTACCCTAGCTTATGGAAGGACCGTTCAGAAGCCTGATAACAGAGGGGAAGAAGCTGATCCTTAGTCTGGTGGTGCACGTTCAAGCTTCTGTACCTTCTACCGGACGGGAGCGGAGAGAAGAGGGAATGACCGGGGTGGGACAAATCTTTATGTTGGCTGCTTGAAGAGTCAGAGGGTGGTGAATCTGTGGAATTCTTTGCCACAGACAGCAGTGGAGGCCTTATGTGGCAAAGACTGTGTTTAAAGTCCCGTGACTTTCTGTCTGATGAAGGGTCTCGACCCGAAATGTCCCCCATTCCTTCTCTCCAGAGATGCTGCCTGTCCCACTGAGTTACTCCGGCTTTTTGTGTCTTTTTTTCTACGACTTTGTATTTCTTTTTTGAAGCTCTTCTCGGCAAATCATGAGATTGGGTTTATTTCCATTGTTTACCCATGAATATATACATTTTAAAACCTTCAGACAAAGGACTAGGGAAATGCTTCAGTTAATCCGAATACTAATCTCATTTTAAAGGGATTGGTGTTAGATTTTTGGAGAACCGACATAGCTCTTGTTGGATTCGCTCATCGCTTCTTATCCCAAAAAATATCAATTATTTTCTGCACATCCATTCGGCCCTTCGAGCCAGCACTGCCATTCAATGTGATCATGGTTGATCATCCACAATCAGTACCCCGTTCCTGCCTCCTCCCCATATCCCCTGACTCCGCTATCTTTATCTAGCTCTCTCTTGAAAGCATCCAGACAACCGGCCTCCACCAACCTCAGAGACTGAGAATTCCGCAGATTCACAACTCTGTGTGAAAATGTTTTTCCTCATCTCCGTTCTAAATGGCTTACCCCTTATTCTAAAACTGTGACCCCTGGTTCTGGACTCCCCCAACATCGGGAACACATTTCCTGCCTCTAGCGTGTCCAAACCCTTAATAAACTTATATGTTTCAATAAGATGACCTCTCATCCTTCTAAACTCCAGAGTGTACAAGCCCAGCTGCTCCATTCTCTCAGCATATGATAGTACCACCATCCCAGGAATTAACCTTGTAAACCTATTCTGTACTCCCTCAATAGCAAGAATGTTCTTCCACAAATTTGAAGACCAAAACTGCACACAATACTCCAGGTGTGGTCTCACAATTGCCCTGTACAACTGCAGAAGGACCTCTTTGCTCCTAAACTCAACTCCGCTTGTTATGAAGGCCAACATGCCATTAGCTTTCTTCACTGCCTGCTGCATCTGCATGCATACTTTCAGTAAATTATTTTTGCATGACAGTGATTTCAGAGTAAACACAGTATTGTTGGGTTTAGGTGGATTATTGTCACTTGTGCAGAGGTACAGTGAAAAGCTTTGTTTTGCATGCTATCCAAATTTGTGTATAAAATCATGAGAAGAATAGATCAGGTCGATGCACAGAGTCTCTTGCCCAGAGTAGGGGAATCGAGGACCAGAGGACAAAGGTTTAAGGTGAAGGGGAAATGATTTACTTGGAATCTGAGAGGATCATCAGTCACTGAAAGTAAACATGTAGGTACAGCAGGCAGTGAAGAAAGCGAACGGAATGTTGGCCTTCATAACACAAGGAGTTGAGTATAGGAGCTAAGAGATCCTTCTGCAGTGCTACAGGGCCGTAGTGAAACCACACCTGCAATACCTATGAGAGAAATGAAATTATGTATTGAAGAATAGCATCTAAATTATGAATTAATGGTCACGGTGGCGCAGCGGTAGAGTTGCTGCATTACAGCGAATGCAGCGCCGGAGACCCTGGTCCGATCCCGACTACAGGTGCTGTCTGTACGGAGTTTGTACGTTCTCCCTGTGACCTGCGTGGGTTTTCTCCGAGACCTTCGGTTACCTCCCACACTCCAGGTATGTAGGTTAATTGGCTTGGTAAATTTTAAAAAATGTGTGTTGGACACTGTTAGTGTGCGGGGATCGCTGATCGGCACGGACCCAGTGGGCCGAAGGGCCTATTTCCGCGCCGTATATCTCTAAACTAAACGAAACTAAATTTTACACCTGACCTTCTATGCAATATTTTTGCTGTCTGCATTCTTCTTGCCAGGGAATATGTTAGAGAAGCTGAGATGTCATCTGTCTAAAACCTCACAATCCCTGCTACTGTGTGGTTCCCTAAAGCAAACACACCATTCTCATAGAGATCTTATGAAGTGATTTAGCACAAAAGACCACTTTGTAGCTTAGAACATGCACACTGCGTGAAGCACATGCAGTAATGGGGTACTGATTGTGGATGATCAGCCATGATCACATTGAATGGCGGTGCTGGCTCGAAGGGCCGAATGGCCTCCTCCTCCACCTACTGCCTATTGTCCACCTTCTGATGCATGTAGACAATTGGGAGAGACTGGAGAACAATAAAGAGAGCAGATGGAGCAACAGTCCTAGGTAAATCATAATTCATGAAGGTTAGAGCAATGCAAGTTCTGAAACCACATCGCTGCCACTCAGTAAGGTTCTGTATAGTTCTGGAGGTGACATAGAGCTGGAGTAACTCAGCGGGTCAGACAGTATTTGTGGAGAACATGGATTGACGATGTTTTGGGTGGGGACCCTTCTTCAGACACAAAGGACTGTCACTTATCCCTGCTCTCCAGAGATGCTGCCTGACCCCCTGAGTTACTCCAGCATTTTGTGTCCTTCTTCAGTGTAACCAGCATCTGCAGTTCCTCGCTACACAGTGTGAGCACTCCAGCACTTGGTAACTGTCTATGTACTCGTGACGTGTGACTCTGCCTTGAAGTTGACCCTGGTGCTGCTCTCTCCTGACACCCACTCCCGCCAGATCTCCACCGCATGTTGATGAGTTCCATGTGCACTCTCTCTCTCCACGGGGAAGCACGGGCTTGGATCCTGCTGGAGTAGCAGAGACGGACAATGTTACACTTGTCACATGTCCAAATTTGTCATGTCCGACTTCAGTTATCATACTTTGCAGTCCGCTGCCTTCGTCCCTGACATCAGATAGTCCACCTTCACCTACCTTTCAGACCTGGGATTTAAGTCTGCGGGTGAGGCAGCATCTCTGCAGAGAAGGAATAGGCGACGTTTCGGGTCGGATGAGAGGGAATCTCATTGAAACATATAAGATTGTTAAACCAGGCCTATCTCCTTCACTCCTTAGATGCTGCTGCACCCGCTGAGTTTCTCCAGCTTTTTGTGTAACCCTAAGATTGTTAAAGGTTTGGACACGCTAGAGGCAGGAAACATGTTCCCGATGTTGTGGGAGTCCAGAACCAGGGACCACAGTTTAAGAATAAGGAGTAAGCCATTTAGAACGGAGACGAGGAAACACTTTTTCTCACCGGGAGTGGTGAGTCTGTGGAATTCTCTGCCTCAGAGGGCGGTGGAGGCAGGTTCTCTGGATACTTTCAAGAGAGCGCTAGATAGGGCTCTTAAAAATAGCGGAGTCAGGGGATATGGGGAGAAGACAGGAACGGGGTACTGATTGGGGATGATCAGCCATGATCACATTGAATGGCGGTGCCGGCTGGAAGGCCCGAGTGGCCTACTGCTGCTTCTATTGTCTATTGCCTATTGTCTATTGTCTATAAACTATAATCAATTCACTTCAATCAATGGGAGATGCAGCCTTCAGCATTGAAACCAGTGCAGGAGCTGCAGTGTGACAGGCTAGGCTGTGATCACCAGCAAGCACCTCTGCTGGCAATCCACTAGTTCCATCAGACGAGAATTAAATTGGCATTCGGTGACACCAGCGCTTCCACTCCCATCTCTGTGAGCAAACGCCAGTCTCAATTACGCCAGAGTGACAGGGTGATTTATAGATAATAAACACTGATCTTAGGAGACTTAAATTAATAAAACAAAAGCGGAATTAACATGCAAATTTATGTGACTGGTACTGGTAACTATAAGTGGATGATTAATTAGGCTGTTTTTTAACTGATCCACCCGCTGTGATTTCAGCGTTACTGCTTTCCAATAGAAGCTCTTATAATGATTTGCAATCTCCGAATCTCAAATATAATTTGAGGTTATTTCATTTTCTTAATACATCCCCAACCTGTCCCACACTTGTGTTCTGCCTTTAGGGTCGTCACGATATTAGAACGGAGACTAATTGTCCAGCCCCCCTCTCCCGGGTGGTGGGATTTCAATCAGTGCATTTAACAGCAATTACCTGCAAATCTTTCTTTAATTGATCACTGCAGGCAGACTGAAGTCTTCGCGGACGCCCCGTCAGGTTGCGACTTGCGACCAGATCCACAGACTGTGGGGCTAAAGATTAATATTTCATTTGCAATTCAAAGAGTGCAAGCCTGGCACGAAAATGTGGAGGATCTTGAGTTAAAGTCGGAATCCTGTCCATGGGCCCGGCTCCATCCACAACCAACAATATAAGGGAAGGTAGATAAAAATGCTGGAGCAACTCAGTGGGTCAGGCAGCATCTGTGGAGAACATGGATAGGTGACGTTTCACAGAGTGCTGGAGTAACTCAGCGGGTCAGGCAGCATCTGTGGAGAACATGGATAGGTGACGTTTCACAGTGTGCTGGAGCAACTCAGCGGGTCAGGCAGCATCTGTGGAGAACATGGATAGGTGACGTTTCACAGTGTGCTGGAGCAACTCAGCGGGTCAGGCAGCATCTGTGGAGAACATGGATAGGTGACGTTTCACAGAGTGCTGGAGCAACTCAGCGGGTCAGGCAGCATCTGTGGAGAACATGGATAGGTGACGTTTCACAGTGTGCTGGAGCAACTCAGCGGGTCAGGCAGCATCTGTGGAGAACATGGATAGGTGACGTTTCACAGAGTGCTGGAGTAACTCAGCGGGTCAGGCAGCATCTGTGGAGAACATGGATAGGTGACGTTTCACAGAGTGCTGGAGTAACTCAGCGGGTCAGGCAGCATCTGTGGAGAACATGGATAGGTGACGTTTCACAGTGTGCTGGAGCAACTCAGCGGGTCAGGCAGCATCTGTGGAGAACATGGATAGGTGACGTTTCACAGAGTGCTGGAGTAACTCAGCGGGTCAGGCAGCATCTGTGGAGAACATGGATAGGTGACGTTTCACAGAGTGCTGGAGTAACTCAGCGGGTCAGGCAGCATCTGTGGAGCGAAGGAATAGGTGACGTTTTGGTTCGAGACCCTCCTTCAGACAGAGAGCTAGGGGAAGGGGAAATTAAAGATATAGACGGTGATGCGGAGACATATAGACCAAATTTATGAAAGTTTTGGGTCGAGACCCTGAAGGAATAAGTGACGAATAAAAACATTACCCTATTCCTTCGCTCCACAGATGCTGCCTGACCCGCTGAGTTACTCCAGCACTCTGTGAAACGTCACCTATCCATGTTCTCCACAGATGCTGCCTGACCCGCTGAGTTACTCCAGCATTTTTATCTACCGTCGATTCTTCCAGCATCTGCAGTTCCCTCTTATACAATAGATGGGATATGCATTTAGAACTTTGCCGAAAACAAAATGCTTCCGACGCTGGAGAATCCAAAGTAGAGACACCCGACCCAAAATGGTGCCTGTCCATTCTTTCCACATATGCTGACTGACCTGCTGAGTTACTCCAGCACTTCTTGTTTTGCGAGTCGGGTGGAGGACGGGGGGACGGGGGGACGGGGGAGATCCCCCCGCCACGGGTACCATGTAATCCCGTGCTACCTGCTCCACGGTGAGATAGTCAATGGACAGTAGGTGCAGGAGTAGGCCATTCGGCCCTTCGAGCCAGCACCGCCATTCAATGTGATCATGGCTGATCATTCCCAATCAGTACACCGTTCCTGCCTTCTCCCCATAATCCCCTGACTCCGCTATCTTTAAGAGCTCTATCTAGCTTTCTCTTGAAAGTATCCAGAGAACCGGCCTCCACCGACTCACAACTCTCTGTGTGAAGAAGTGTTTCCTCGTCACTGTTCTAAATGGCTTACCCCTTATTCTTAAACTGTGGCCCCTGGTTCTGGACTTCTCCAACATAGGGAACATATTTCCTGCCTCTAGCGGGTCCAAACCCTTAATAATCTTATATGTTTCAATAAGATCCCCTCTCATCCTTCTAAACTCCAGAGTATACAAGCCCAGCCACTCCATTCTTTCGAAGGCTAAACCGTCTCCCCCACCTGGTTTGCCAGGTGAGGAGGGGGCTGTGGACTCCCAGCAGGACCAAAAACAAGACCTGTCAAAGGGCGGATGAGCTCCTGGTGAGCCATCCACACTTCAGTAGACGTTGCGATCACTGTCGTACATGGCGTTGTACGGCACCGTGCCCGGTGATGTTTTCAATGATGATGATTCTTGTTTTGCTCAAGATAGAACCTCTGAGAGTCACAGAACACGGAAACAGGACCTTCAACCCAACTTATCCACACCAGCAAACATGCCCCATCTGCATTAGTCCCATTTGCCCATGTTTGTCCCATATCCATCCAAAATATTCCTCTTCATAAGTTCTAGGAGCAGAATTAGGCCATTCGGCCCATCGAGTCTGTTCCGACATTCAATCATGCCTGATCTAATTCTCCTGCCTTCTCCCCATAACTCTGGACACTCGTACTAATCAAGAATCTGTCAATCTCCGCCTGAAAAATATCTACTTAGATATTTGGCCTCTACAGCCGTCTGTGGCAAAGAGTTCCACAAATGGTATTATCCGTACAAGTGTCTTTTAGACGTTGGTGGAAGCAGTCACAGGTCAAGTCTTCTTCTTGCGTATGGCGTGCACAGCTTAAAGTTGTCATTCTACTTGTTCTGTTTGATCTTTTGTTTGTGCACGCCAGTTTGATTGCATTTGTCGAGAAAGGTGGACCACGTGAAGGTTGCAATCTCCCACCCCGACAGGGGATGTGACAGATGGCAACAAATGTAGATAGGATCGTACAATCGGATCGATGCTAACACTGCCTCCCTCTTCGCAGATGCTTATGAAGTGTTCAAACCCAAAACATTGCCTGTTCATTCCTCCACAGAAGCTGCCTGACCCGCTGAAGGGTTTTGGCCCGAAATGTTGCCTATTTCCTTCGCTCCATAGATGCTGCTGCACCCGCTGAGTTTCTCCAGCACTTTTGTCTACCATCATCTGTTTTGTTTTCCAGCATCTGCAGTTCCTTCTTAATCAAATTACAATCGAGCCGTTCACAGTGTACAGATACAGGATAAAGGGAATAACGTTTCGTGCAAAGTAAAGCTAGTAAAGTGCGATCAAGTATTGTCCGAGGGTCACCAATGAGGCAGATAGTTGTTCAGGACCTCTCGCTAGTTGGTGAGAGGACGGTTCAGTTGCCTGATAACAGCTTGGAAGAAACTGTCCCTGAATCTGGAGGTGCGCGTTTTCACACTACAACTGGATTGTAACTGGACTAACATGAAGATGGATGTCCTATGCCCTCAGTGGTATATCTCTCTCTCCATCATATTTAATGTGCCGCTTTTAAGACTCCAAAGTAATTCTTAAAAGAACTCAGACTGAAAATTAGCAATTTAATTTCAATGCAGTATTTATTTCACCAGGAGATGGTGCTGTTTCAGTTCCTCGCCCCCGTCCTGAGCTTCAAGATCTCAACTGTGCCCTCGTCATTGGTGAAAGTCCTTATTAGTATTCGGAGATACAGCATGGAAACGGGCCCTTTGGCCCACTGACTATCGATCACCCGTTCACACTAGTTCTATAGACAATAGGTGCAGGAGTAGGCCATTCAACCCTTCGAGCCAGCACCGTCATTCATCGGCGTTGCATCGTGGCTTGGTTCGGCAACTTGAGCACCCTGGAGTGGAAAAGACTACAAAAAGTAGTAAACACTGCCCAGTCCATCACCGGCTCTGACCTCCCTACCATCGAGGGGATCTATCACAGCCGCTGCCTCAAAAAGGCTGGCAGTATCATCAAGGACCCACACCATCTGGCCATACACTCATCTCCCCACTACCTTCAGGTAGAAGGTACAGGAGCCTGAAGATTGCCACGACCAGGTTCAGGAATAGCCACTTCCCCACAGCCATCAGGCTATTAAACTCGGCTCGGACAAAACTCTGAATATTAATAGCCCATAATCTGTTTATTTGCACTTTATCAGTTTATTTATTCACGTGTGTATATATTTATATAATGGTATATAATGATCTGTTCTGTATTCGTGCCTACTATGTTATGTTGACCTGAATCAAAGCAAGAATTTCATTGTCCTATCAGGGACACATGACAGTAAACTCTCTTGAACTCTTGATCATGGCTGATCATCCACAATCAGTACCCCGTTCCTGCCTTCTCTCCATATCCCCCGACTCCACCATCTTTAAGAGCCCTATCTATCTCTCTTGAAAGTATCCAGAGAACCGGCCTCCACCGCCCTCTGAGGCAGAGAATTCCACACTTACAACTCTCTGCGTGGAAAAAGTGTTTCCTCATGTCCGTTCTATATGGCTTTCCTCGTATTCTCAAAAGGTGAAATAAATGCCACCCCATATTCTATGTTATCCCAACCCCTACCAACTGGGGGAGAATTAACAAAGAGCCAATAAGATGTTGTTCTGAGGTTCTAGAAACAGTTAGAGACGCGCGCTGGTATCTTGAGCAAAGCAGAGTGCTGGAGGAACTCAGCGGCTCAGGCAGCGTCTGTAGAGAGAATTGATTTGAATACTTTATTGTCACATGTGACAAGTCACAATGAAATTCTTTGCAATATGTACACAAGGTATGCCAATAGT
The DNA here is from genome assembly GCA_963514005.1 of Raja brachyura. The sequence continues at coordinate 2,094,001 of OY740791.1, forward strand.
GGCCACATAAAGGACAGTTACAAAGTATCCTGTGCCAGGTCCCCCTTTGTTCTCTCTGGATGGTGATGTTTCAGGGCGGGACTCTTCTTCAGATCAAGATTGAGAACTTGCTGATAGAGGACAATGAATTCAATCCTAAAATGTAACAGAGAAGAATATTAATCAAAGCTGTTCAAGGTACAAGGTGCCCCTGGTCAGGGTCCAGGTACTGTGAAGGTAACCATGTCACAAATAGTCACTGAAGAGAGACACAAGATGCTGAAATAAAGGGGCTTTCCCACTGCGGCAACCTAATTGGCGAGTTTAGGAGAGTTTGAAAAAGTGTCATGTTGAAGACCAGCTTCGACTATGTTGAAGATTAGCTACAACTAACTTCGGGAAAATTGGACACTGAATAGTGGAGAGTGAAGACAACCTCCTTCAATCTCCTTCGATCTCCCTTCGACTATTATGAAGACCTACTACTACCATCGACTACCTACGACTAACATGCCGACCTACTACGATCTACTTTGACTAAACCTACGAGTAAAAAAAGTATCTATTTTTTCCATGGCGACCTTTTTTTACTCGCGGGCATTTTTCAGCATGTTGAAAAATACTCCACGACCTAGCTGAGGCCTCGAGTACGCGGGGACCACTCTCGAGCATGAAGGAGAGTTACAAAGACCTAGGCCCTCGTGTCGACCATGCTGCGAGTATGAGTCGGGGGCAAACTCGTCTGAACTCGCAGATTAAGTCGCCACTGTGGGACAGCCCCTTTACTCAGTGGGACAGGCAGTATTTCTGGAGAAAAAGGATGAGTGATGTTTCGGGACAAGACTTAGTCTGAAGAAGGGTCTCGACCCGAAGCGTCACCTATTCCTTTCCAGAGATGCTGCCTGTCCCGTTGAGTTACTCCAGCATTTTGTGTCTATCCTTGGTGTAATTCAGCATCTGCAGTTCCTTCCTGCTCGAGAGTTGTCCCCCTCGTTTCTCCGTCTATCTGGGGTTTGGAAACGTGTTCCCGATGTTGGGAGAGCCCAGAACCAGGGGCCACAGTTTAAGAATAAAGGGTAGGCCATTTAGAACGGAGATGAGGAAAAAAAATTCTACACAGAGATTGTGAATCTGTGAGATTCCCTGCCTCAGAGGGCAGTGGAGGCCAATTCTCTGGAGGCTTTCAAGAGAGAGTTAGATAGAGCTCTTAAAGATATATGGGGAGAAGGCAGGAACGGGGTACTGATTGGGGATGAGTCTTGGACATTCTTTCCTCCAGCTGCATGACAGGTCTCTAAACACAATGCGTCTAGAAAATATATGAAACTAATCCATACATAGTGACCACAATAAAAGTGCAAACAAAAAAACAAACATCATAAGACAATCCCAATTATACGAGGTAACCATAACAATGCAACACCACTGTGCACAAAGCCACAATCCACAGAAGATCACAGTTTCTGGGGTTAGTGTTGTGCAGTGTTCAAGGGGCCTGATGGTTGTTGGGAAGGAGCTGTTCTTGAACCTGGAGGTCACGGTTTTCAGGCACGGTGACGCAAAATAAACTAGCATAGGCAATGACCGTGCGTCACCCGTACGTCATCGTGTGAAAGGACGCACAAACTGATAAGACACGTAGATGTCGCACGAGGATTTTGAACATTCCAAAATCCTGGGGCGGCGGGGAGACAACGCGCGTCACCACACGCGTCACGACCGCGACACGACCCGACCACGACGCGACAACCGCTTTTCAGGCTGTCACCTAAATGTCACCCGAGTGGGACAGGCCCTTTACAGTCAAGAACAATTAACTGTCACCTGTTGGATTGTAATCATGTACAAGGCTGGATATCACTCACCAAAAGCTTTCCAATGTACCTTGCTCCACGTGACACCGAACTGAACCGTTCAACTATTCTGACCATGGGAGAATTGAATTCATACTTCCAGCAGCATAACAGGTGTGTAAGCACAACATACCGACATGATATATAACAACAAACGACTTGATTAGTTGATAGCCACAACAATAATGCAAAATAAAAGTCTGTGGTGCAACTAAGGACAGTTCATTGGAGGTCACAGTTGTGGTTAGTGTTGTGCGGTGTTCAAGAGCCTGATGTTTGTGGGATGAAGCTGCTCCTGAACCTGGACGTCAGTTTTCAGACTCCACCTTCTTCCCAATGGCAGCGGTGAGATGAGAGCGTGGCTCTTAAATGAGTAACTATTTCTCCATTTTATTATTCCACTTCTGGTGATGACTCAACTGCATTCTTCATTGACGTGACCTCCTTTCCCCTCGCATTACCAAGTTCATCACTAATTCTATTATTAAGCTGCTTGAAGTCAACTTCTTCCTGATATTTTCATTTAAAGGACAAAACTATTTGAAATGTCTTCACTGCGCTGTCTGCTGAGTTTATTATTGCCGTTGCTTATCAGCCTTCCCCGAGCCCGCTTGCTTTCGGTGTTTGTTGTGTTTGACTCGTCCTTGTGCGTTTCTCCTTCCGATTGCTTTGTCTAAATACAATGAAAGACTTAATTATCCTTTGAATACAAAGTGGGAGCTCGCGGGAGCGGAGAATATTCTAAATTAGTTTGGCAGGCCGTGTGTGTGTGTCGCTTCTGCCGTTGTCTTATCGTGCGGTAATTACCACGGCGCGGGGGTACACAACACACACGCTGCCATTGTAGTTGCTTTAGTGCAGCCCGTAGATTATGGACTCCTTTTGTCATAATTGTTACACTCCAGAGAAGCGAGCAAGACTCGGAGGTCGTTAGTGAAGTGTAATTAGGTGTGAATTCCTGAAGCGGGCTCTCAATAAGCTGCTGATTTAACATTTAGGACGCAAGAGATAAATGGAATTCAAAGCTCGCAGATGAGGACAACTAAACACACCTGTGTGGGTTTCCAGTTCATTGGCACGTGTACCAAGGTACAGTGAAGAGTTGTTGTTGTGTGCTCTCCATTCAGCGGAAAGACGTGGTTGGGTTAACAACTGTGGAAGCGGATGCCTGCAGTTAACGGGGGGGAGAGTGTAGGTAAGGTCACATTTAAACTCACAAGGCAGGGGGGGGTGGGAACCAATGCAAGGAGGCAGAGGGCCACAACAGGACAAAAGCAAACGGTAGAAGGGAGATAAGGAAAACTCACCTGGAAGTTCTGTGCCTCAATGTGAGGAGTATTCGTAATAAGATGGATGAATTGAATGCAGTTAGGAGTTAAGTGGTTTGATGTAGTTGGGATTATAGAGACATGGCTCCAGGGTGACCAGGGCTGGGAGCTAAACATAGAAACATGGAAAATAGGTGCAGGAGTAGGCCATTCGGCTCTTCAAGCCTGCACTGCCATTCAATATGATCATGGCTGATCATCCAACTCGGTATGCTGTACCTGCCTTCTCTCCATACCCCCTGACCCCTTTAGCCACAAGGGCCACATCTAACTCCCTCTTAAATATAGCCAATGAACTGGCCTCAACTACCTTCTGTGGCAGAGAATTCCACAGGTTCACCACTCTCTGTGTGAAAAATGATTTTCTCATCTCGGTCCTAAAAGACTTCCCCCTTAAACTGTGACCCCTTGTTCTGGACTTCCCCAACATCGGGAACAATCTTCCTGCATCTAGCCTGTCCAACCCCTTAAGAATTTTGTAAGTTTCTCCCCTCAAGCTTCAAGTTTTGTAAGATCCCCCCTCAATCTTCTAAATTCTAGTGAGTACAAGCCGAGTCTATCCAGTCTTTCTTCACACGAAAGTTCTGCCATTCCAGGAATCAGTCTGGTGAACCTTCTCCGTACCCCCTCTATGGCAGGAATGTCTTTCCTCATGTTAGGAGACCAAAACTGTACGCAATGCTCCAGGTGTGGCCTCACCAAGGCCCTGTACAACTGCAGTAGAAAAACATGCAGGGGTATTTGATATTCAGGAAGGATAGACAGAAAGGAATGGGAGGTGGGGTGAATTTTGTTGGTTAAAGAGGAGATTAATGCAATATGAAGGAGAGACATTAGCTCGGATGCTGTAGAATCGGTATGTGTACAATTGCAAAATAGCCAAGGGCAGAAAACACTTGTTGGAGTTGTGTACAGGCCACCAAACAGCAGTAGGGAGGTTGGGATAGCATCAAGCAGGAAATTAGGGATGCGTGTAGCAAAGGTACAGCTGTTATCATGGACGACCTATAATCTACATATAGATTGGGCCAGCCAAATTGGTAACGGTGCTGAGGAGGAGGATTTCCTGGAATGTATACAGATTTTTTTTTTTTTTAAGCCAATGTGTAGAGGAACTGACTAGAGGGCAGGTCATCCTAGACTGGGTATTGTGTAATGAGGAAGTGTTTAAGAAAGAACTGCAGATGCTGGAAAAATCAAAGGTGGACAAAAATGCTGGAGAAACTCATAGGGGGAGGCAACATCCGTGGAGCGAAGGAATAGGTGACGTTTCAGGTTGGAACCTTCTTCAGACTGATGTGGGGGGGGGGAAGAAAGTAAGAGGCAGAGACAGTCGGCTGTGGGAGAGCTGGGAAGGAAGGAGAAAGCAAGGACTACCTGAAATTGGAGAAGTCAATGTTCATACCGCTGGGTGTAAACTACCCAAGCAGAATATGAGGTGCTGCTCCGCCAATTTGCGGTGGGACTCACTTTGGCCATGGAGGAGGCCCAGGACTGAAAGGTCGGATTCAGAATGGGAGGGAGAGTTGAAGTGCTGAGCCACCGGAAGATCAGGTTGGTTATTGCAAACTGAGTGGAGGTGTTGTGCGAAGCGATCGCCAAGCCTGCGCTTGGTCTCACCGGGGTTGATCACACGCTGAATAATCCAACCACAGTTTTGTTTGGAAGTGGGAAGATATAATATAAATTGCATTCATTGCAAAGTGTAAAAAGAGGTGAGATACTGTATTGTAATTTTGCCGCATGTCGTTGTGGTATATATCATGTCTTGATTGGTGAATACGTTTAGTTTGTCACTTTGTTTGAAGCAGAAATAATATGTGAATGCTTCATCGACCATAATTCCGACTGGTAACTACGCACTTCGTCCGAGCACATTATCGCACGTGTCATGCAAGCCATCTTAAACGACCACCTAAACTGTCATTTGGCAACCTAAAAAGCTGCCTAGGTTTCCCGGCTGACAACAGGGAAAAATAAATTATGTGAGAGCCCAGATATAGAAACATATAAAATTCTTAAAGGATTGGACAAGCTAGTTGTAGGAAAAATGTTCCCGATGTTGGGGGAGTCCAGAACCAGGGGTCATAGTTTAGGAAGGTGGACAAAAATGCTGGAGAAACTCAGCGGGTGAGGCAGCATCTACGGAGCAAAGGGATAGGTGACGTTTCAAGTCTTTAGTCTGAAGAAGGTTTTTGGCCCGAAACGTTGCCTATTTCCTTCGCTGCATAGATGCTGCCCCACCCGCTGAGTTTCTCCAGCATTTTTGCCTACCTTTGATTTTCCAGCATCTGCAGTTCCTTCTTAAACAAATGTCATAACTTAAGAATAAGGGGTTGATCATTTAGGACTGAGACGAGGAAAAACATTTTCACCCAGAGAGTTGTGAATCTGTGGAATTCTCTGCCACAGAAGGCAGTGGAGGACAATTCACTGGATGTTTAATAAACTTTACTAAAAGTGCTACTGAGATAGTTGGACATTTACTGATCCCATTATAATGTAGCTGAGATACCGTTGGTTGTGATGGTCATTAAGTCAAGCTGAGCATTGATTGAAACAACAAGATTGTGTGTATTAATATCTGCCTTCATCACCACCCTGCCCAATTATATCATTAATTTCCATCAATCCCATTCGATTTTGAATTTAAGAGCAACCATTCACGTCTTGCAAGAGAAAACGAGTTCTGCAGGTAACTCCTTTGGACAGAGGAAAACGAAGGAGGAGGACTGAACTTTGGTGCCTTCCCTCACAGTGGGAAACGTTGATCCCGCTGTGTGGGGGTGTCTATGTTAAAGACTATCGTGTTCTGTGCTCTTTTATCCGTATGGCGATCACACATTTCACTGTACCAATTGGTATATGTGACAAATAAATGTATCTTGTCTTTGAATATTAATCCCCGCAGGGTTTTTTTAATTTCTTGATTTCTCTTTAAAAGACTCGCCAGGGATAGATTCCCTGCTTCAGAAAAATCCCTGATGGAAAGGTTCACACATGTAAGCGGTTTCTAACGAGGAAAGTTCTTCTTTAAAGAGCGGCTGTGATTTTTTTTTTTTCCATCGCTGCCAGAATTCCTTGCGTAAAATTACATCAATTCACTGGATGTTCAGTTTGTAAAGTTTTGCATTACATGGTTTCTGCCCCATTTAGCAGCGTATTATTAAGGTAGGATTTACCTGCCTGAGCTCATTTTCGAGCCAGTGATGTGTGTCAAGTGGTGGTTGATAGTATAAATAAGTGAAATTGCTGGGGTCTGCTTTACATACAGTGGTATATTCAGTGATCCAGTTGATATGCAGAGTCAAATGGGGAAGAAATACAGAAATACAGTAGCTGATCCCCAATCAATACCCTGTTCCTGCCTTCTCCCCATATCCCCTGACTCCACTATTTTTTAAGTAAAAGTAAAGTATCCTTTCTTGTCATTCAGATCTTTCAGTCTGAACGAAATTTCGTTGCCGTGCAGTCATACATTTAATAAAATAACAAAACGCACAATGAACACATAGTAAGATTAAATGAGAACTTACCAGTTCAAAGTTTGATCCTTATTTTATGAGGAGTTAGGATGAGGGATTTCGTGAAGACCCCGCCAGCACGCATGCGCGACATTCTTCAAAGCAGCGGTGTGAAATCACCAATAGTAAAGTTGACTGAAGATAGTAAGATGAGAGAAACTAACATACCAGTTGAACTTATAATAAAAGGTTGGGAGCGGAGGGCACGAAATCCCTCATCGTAACTCCTCATAAAATAAGGATCAAACTTCGAACTGGTAAGTTCTCGTTTAATCTTACTATTTTCCTTTGGAGTCACATGAGTGACTACATGATGATTTCAAAGCTCTTTGATTTCATGCCCTGGAAAATGAGTAGATGTTCACACATTGCCATAATAACCAATGGAGGAAGTATGTTAACGTATTTCAGACTTGTACAGATCTGAAAAACAAACAATGTATTATTTAATAATAATAACCCCTAAATTCGGGGAATTATAATACAGAACTTAAAATAGTGTCTGTGGATATCCCAGGTGTAGCCACAGGTTTGTTATAACCGCTGGAAGTTGTTTCATTAGACAAAACCGGCGTTACAAGGGCGTGGCCCATGGGACTTCCATCATCCTTGATGTAGCTGCAGTCCTGGTGAAATGAGATTTAAATATCGGTATCCACCCCTGCTGCACCACCCTGAGTCATCTTGATATGGTCTGCATGGTACTCTGTGATGAGGATGTTTGAACTTATCAATAGAGCCATGTCCGTATCCCTGAGATAATTGGTGGCCTCCAGTTAATGTAGGAGGTGGTTCACTATGCATAGGCGTCTATCTACGGGATAAGCCAGGAACACCAATTTGAGGCCAGATGACCCAGGCCTGTTTTGTTAGGTAACTCATGAATGTGAAAGGTTACTTATTTTGGTGTATTACATGGTGTCCAGTCTAGTTTGTGCAGAGACTGGACCTGCTGCACCATTACAAGTGTCATCAGCATCACTATTTTATACGTGCTAGTGAGAGGGACGTGGCTGGTGCCCAGTCTCTGAATAGGTCAGAACAATGCCAATATCCCAGGTCCGGGTATATTGAGGCCTGGGGATTTTTGTGTTAAAATCCCCTCGTGAGTTTTGACACCAGAGGGTGAGATACTCCTCAATAGTGTTCTAGCTCCTATCCCAGGTATGAGGATAGGGCACTTTGCGCAATTGACGGCATTTTAACTCGAGCCTTCATCGAAGTGTAGATTTACCGGGAACTCTAGCACAACCGCGATGGTGGCTGTGTTGTAAGTTGTGTCTGTCCTGGTATAAAATACCTCCCATTTCTTGATATGGGTGAGGTACTGTTTCCTGATGGTCTCTCTGCATGATGCCGTGATTATATTCATGGTTCGGTCCGACAGCCCAATTCCAGGAGAGGTCTTTCCCAAATTTCGCACCCAATGGGTTAATTCGGTCATGGCATGGATGACTCTCCCTTGTCACAATTGTACCAGCATTTGAGCATTTGTAGATCGAACTCGGGCATTTGTAGATCGAAATCCATTGCTCTTACCATGTCGAGTCCCACAGTGTACCATGGCTGAGTAGGCCAATCCGATACTCCCAAATACCTGATGTGGAGTCTTGTTGAATTTTCTGCAGGACCCGACTAAGGAGGCAGAAAAGGGGGGGAAAAAAATGCATAGAAAAAACAATCCCCCTCCTCCCAGTGTAGCGAGATGCTGTTGGCAATGGTGGCCCCTTTTGTGAGGGCATCGCAACTTGGATGCCATCCCGAGTAGCTACTCTTCTTGCACCCCTAGCATGTTGTGTTTCTTCTGCCAACACCCCTTATTCAGAGTCAGCCCAGACCTGACTCCTTATGCTCCCCTGCGAAGAGGGTGAGCATTTGGCAGCCATGTAAAGGGTACTGCCGTGGGTCTGCTAGGAGACCCACGGTGACCAGACTCCTCCTGGAGTGGGTCACGTTGGGACTAGTGCTCCCCATCCGCTCCATGCGGGATTATCGACTGCCGTTGCTACCCGCAAACGGCGAGTGTCCGAGCCTGGACCCTGCCGGGTCAACGTGCTTGCCTGACTTCCCGGTAGCATTGCCGCCAGTCCACGGAATTCCTGCGGGCTGCAACATTTAGTCGGAGCTCCAGCTCTGCCTTCGCTACCCGCAAACGGCAGTCTCCTAGCCCGGACCCTGCCGGGTCAACGGGCTTGCCCGACTTCCGGGTTTGTAGTGATGCCACCGCTGACTGCCCGCGTTTCTGCTGTCCGCAGTCAGTCTTTCGGTCGACGATATGTCGCGCATGCGTGCTGGCGGGGTCTTCACGAAGTAAAATTAACATCCACCACAGTGGTGAGTTCACCAGGCACCTCCTCACTGTAATGGATGGCAAAAGTCTTAAGTCTTTGTCTCTTCCCTCCTTGCTCTCCCTCTGCGCTGAGGCTATCCAGGCTTCTGATAAGATCCCTATCTAGCTCTCTCTTGAAAGTATCGAGAGATCCAGCCTCCACCGCCCTCTGAGGCAGAGAATTTCACCGACTCACAACTCTCTGTGAGAAAAAGTGTTTTCTCGTCTACATTCTAAATGGCTTACCCCTTATTCATAAACTGTGGCCTCTGGTTCTGGACACCCCCAACATCGGGAACATGTTTCCTGCCTCTAGCGTGTCCCAACCCTTAACAATCTTGTATGTTTCAACGAGATACCCTCTCATCCTTCTAAACTCTAGAGTGTACAAGCCCAGTCACTCCATTCTTTCAGCATATGACAGTCCCGCCATCCCGGGAATTAACCTTGTAAACCTATGCTGCACTCCCTCAATAGTCACCTATCCATGTTCTCCACAGATGCTGCCTGACCTGTTCAGTTACTCCAGCACTTTGTGTCCTTTTTTAAAAACTAGCATCTGCAGTTTCTTCTATCTCCAATTTCCACTTATTTCCTCTTTAGCATCATAAAACATTAAAGAAAATAATGTTTCTTATAAATCTGAAAAAAATTCCCCCCTTTTACTTGTACTTATGCCCCTGTCCCACTTAGGCGATTTTTTTTAGGCGACAACAGGCGACTAGGCTGTCGCCACATGGTCGCCTGTGTGGTCGTGAGTCGTCTCCTCAGTCGCCCAAAGAGTCGTAGTGATTTTCTGACGATGGGTCTTGACCTGAAACGTCACCTATCCCTTTGCTCCACAGATTATGCCTCACTCGCTGAGTTTATCCAGCATTTTTGTCTACCTTTGATTTTTTCCAACATCTGCAGTTCTTTCTTAATCATAGCGATTTGTCTGGTCGCGGCTGGATTTTCAAATGTTTAAAACTTTACGGTGACAGTGGGTTTGACGCCAATGAGCGTAGCTTGACTTCTCCTGACGTAGGTGCTGTCGTAGTTGTCGCCAGGATGACGTAGGTTGTCGCCTTGGCGTGGGTCCTTGATAATGCTGCCAGCCTTTTTGAGGAACCGTATAGATTCAGATTATTGATGAGTTGAGCGTGCAAACTGAACATCCAGTGAATTGATATAATTTTACACCAGGAATTCTGGCAGCAATGGGAAAACTCACAGCCACTCTGTTCATCAGCTCTGACTGCCAGGCGTGTGTGGGTGGATGACAAATGGTGCATATTGACACCTCCTTGCTCACTAATATTATTTAGGAAAGCGGGTCTCCAGTCCCTGTCTAGACATGCTCAGTGTGACGCTGACAACTCCCACCATATGACTCATTCTTCACTGCCCTCTGACAGGACCCATTAAGTACAAGGAGCGGCAGTAAACGTTTTATCATCAATGTCTTATTATTATTAATGTTTAGTGTTTTCTGAGCCATTCGTTACTGTCACTGTATGTCATGTTGTTACTTGTGGGCGGAGCACCAAGGCAAATTCCTTGTATGTGAATACTTGGCCATTAAACTTTTGCATCAATGTCATTTGTTTTGCAGGCTTTAACTTTGTACAGTCTTGCAGAATTTTTGTCCGACTTGTGTGTTGGTGCGTTTGTCTGGGTCTATACGCCTGTACGGGGCAAGCAAGATTTTCCAATCAGCTCCTTGGTACACGTTGGTCCCCGGCCCCAGTTTCCCTGCTGTACTAATCTGCGGCAGGATTAGTGATTGACAGCGTTGTGACTCTCGCAGTGAATGCACGACACAGTTGCTCAAATCACCAGGCAGTTCAGATTGTGAACATTGATTATTTCCCAACAAGATGACAGCAGTTGAAATGATTTTGTTTTCATACAGCTATATCAATAAAGTGCTTTTCATTTACCTTCTGTCTCCGAATGTCTGTAACTGGAAGACTGCGAGTCTAAATGGTTATTAGGAGGATTTCCAACCCATTTAATCAACCTTGGAGTTCAGCTATTCATTAGAAGTTTTGATTTGATTTTTATGGAGCTTCTGTCAGAGTTGGGACGTTGGAATCAGTCACAGCAGACAATCTTGGTGTCTGTAACTGAGAGTGCGTGATGTTCCAGGAGTGCTCTACATGGAGTCTTTCATTTACTTATAAGTGACAGCGCTGTGCAGAAATGCCAGAATGTCCTCGTATTTATGATGTAAGTCTTATCAATCCTCATAACGAGCTGTGCTATCCTGACTCCGACATCCCGTGTCAGCCACCGTTTTGACGACGTTAGCAAGTTGTTTTCATTTTGCAAATGTCTTCGTGCTAACTCAAGATGGCGGCATCTATCATCGAGGATGGCCCCATCCGGGTCGCACCCTCCGTCGGTCAGGTGGTACGGAAACCTGAAGTTCACACCACCAAGTTCAGGAACAGCTACTTCCCCGCAGCCATCAGGTTCTTGAAAAGGCTCTCACAATCCTATTCGGCCCATCGAGCCAGCACCTCCATTCAATGTGATCATGGCTGATCTTCCACAATCAATACCCCGTTCCTGCCTTCTCCCCATATCCCCTGACTCCACTATCTTTAAGAGCCCTATCTAGCTCTCTCTTGAAAGACCTCACTACAGACCACATGGAGATGGACACAAAATGCTGGGGTCATTCAGCGGGACAGGCAGCATCTCTAGAGAAAAGGAATGGGTGACATTTTGGGTCGAGACCCTTCTTCAGACTGAACTCTCGACCAGAAACATCACCTATTCCTGTTCTCCAGAGATGCTGCCTGGCCCACTGAGTTACACTAAAGATAGACACAAAGTGCTGGAGTAAGCCAGCATCTGCAGTTTCTTCCTTCTACAAACCACCTCTTGCACTACCACGGACAGATTTATTTTTTCTCAATGTATTTTTGGACCAATGTCATTTGTTTCGCAGGCTTTTCTTTTTACAGTCTTGCACAATTCTTGGACCGTTTATGTGTTTGTTTGTTTGAGTACATGGTTTCCTTGAACATGACTCGAATTGAGTTTCTGCACAAGATCAAGTTAGGTAAAGAAAGACGCAAAATGCTGCAGTAACTCAGCGGGTCAGGCAGCATCTCTTCAGTCACGAGCTGAATGGTCACCCGTCCATGTTCTCCAGAGATGCTGCCTGACCGGTGATGGGATCAGTCAAAGTCAGCATGGATTTATGAAGGGGAAATTATGCTTGACTAATCTTCTGGAATTTTTTGAGGATGTAACAAGTAGAACAGATAAGGGAGAGCTAGTGGATGTGGTGTAGCGGGACTTTCAGAACGCCTTCGACAAGGTCCCACACAAGAGATTAGTGTGCAAAATTAGAGCACATGATATCGGGGGTATGGGATTGACATGGATAGAGAACTGGTTGGCAGACAGGATGCAAAAAGCAGGAATTAATGGGTCCTTTTCACAATGGCAGGCAGTGACTAGTGGGGTGCCACAAGGCTCAGTGCTGGGACCCCAGTTACTTACAATATATATTCACAATTTAGACAAGGGAATTAAATGTAATATCTTCAAGTTTGCAGATGACACAAAGCTGGGTGGCAGTGTGAACTGCATGGAGTATGCTATGAGGCTGCAGGGTGACCTGGACAGGTTGGGTGAGTGGGCAGAAGCATGGCAGATGCAGTATAATGTGGATAAATATGAGGTTATCCATTTTGATGGCAGGAACAGGAAGGCAGATTATCATCTGAATGGTGTCACATTAAGAGAAGGGGAGATGCAACAAGACCTGGGTGTGCTTGTACATCAGTCACTGAAAGTAAGCATGCAGGTACTGCAGGCAGTGAAGAAAGCCAATGCCATGTTGGCCTTCATTGCGAGAGGATTTGAGTTTAGGAGCAGTGAGGTCCTACTGCAGTTGTACAGGGCCCTGGTGAGACCACACCTGGAGTATTGTGTGCAGTTTTGGTCTCCAAATTTGAGGAAGGACATTCTTGCTATTGAGGGAGTGCAGCGTAAATTCACCAGGTTAATTGCCGGGATGGCGGGACTGATGTATGATGAAAGAACGGATTGACTGGGCTTGTATTTGCTGGAATTTAGAAGGATGAGAGGAGGTCTTATGGAAACATATAAAATGTTCTAGAGGTCACAGTTTAAGAATAAGGGATCGGCCATTTAGGACTGCGATGAGGAAAGGCTTTTTCACCCAGAGAGTTGTGAATCTGTGGAATTCTCTGCCACAGAAGGCAGTGGAGGCCAATTCACTGGATGTTTTCAAAAGAGTTAGATTTAGCTCGTAGGGCTAAATGAATCAAGGGATATGGGGAGAAAGTAGGAACGGGGTACTGATTTTGGATGATCAGCCATGATCATATTAAATGGCGGTGCTGGCTCGAAGGGCTAAATGGCCTACTCCTGCAACTATTTTCTATGTTTCTATGACCCACTGAGTTACTCCAGCACTCTGTGAAACGTCACCTATCCATGTTCTCCACAGATGCTGCCTGACCCGCTGAGTTACTCCAGCACTCTGTGAAACGTCACCTATCCATGTTCTCCACAGATGCTGCCTGACCCGCTGAGTTACTCCAGCACTCTGTGTCTATCTTTAGCATAACCCAGTACCTGCTGTTCCTTGTTATCATGTGTTATCATATCAAGTTATGCAAAACCTGTTGAGAACCAGGTAACAATGTAACATCTGTTTCCTTTTAAATTTGTTTTAGACACGTTTTCCAACATGAACTCCAAAGTGAGGATTGATAAAAACGTTTTAAAAATAACTTGTTTACAAAATCATGAGAGGAATAGATCGGGCAGATGCACAGAGTCTCTTGCCCAGAGTAGGGGAATCGAGGACCAGAGGACATAGGTTCAAGATGAAGGGGAAGGGGAAAAGATTTAATAGGAATCTGAGGGGTAACTTTTTCACACAGAGGGTGGTGGGTGTATGGAACGAGCTGCCGGAGGAGGTAGTTGAGGCTGGGACTATCCCAATGTTTAAGAAACTGTTAGACAAGTACATGGATAGGACAGGTTTGGAGGGATATGAACAGGTGGGACTAGTGTGGCTGGACATGTTGGTCGGTGTGGACAGGTTGGGCTGAAGGGCCTGTTTCCACACTGTATCACTCTATGACTCCAATTCTTCACAAAGTAATTTGAATTACTGATCATATTTGGACGACTTTCCTTTACAACGTCTGAGACTAATAACGCAAATTACTTGACGAATATCGGAGATCGTTGGCCGACGTTTTCTTGTTGGAATCGCATCGGGAAAGCTATTAAATATATCTTATTCGTGCTCGTGCTCCCGAAATAATCAGCTTAAATTTTTTAAAACCTACCTGAAGACTTGCAGATGAGAACAATTAGCATAATCTCCTAATTCTGATTAATTCCCCTCCAGGGAGGTGGCCAATCAGTGAGACTTGTCTCTAACACAACACTGAAAAACAAGCACCAAGGTCTGTGGGAACTAGTGTAGCGTCGAAGGCAAATTCTTCTTAAAGTTATGGAATAATTTATGTGCTTCTATTGATTTTAGCAGCGTGGGACAAATTCCTGGCCCTGGTCTTGAGCTGGCATTGGGTTCAGCTTTCAAGAGTCCCATGATGGGAATCCATAATGTAACGCTGCGGGAAGCAAAAGCTGCAAACAGTCGCTGTTTGTTGGTCTGTTCGCTCTGACCTCCTGAAAGCCATGCCGGAAACAGTTTGGAGAGCGGCAGATATTGGTTGATAAGGAAGGAACTGCAGACGCTGGTTTAAACCGAAGTTGGACACAAAATGCTGGAGTAACAGGCCTGTCCCACTTATCCTGTTTCTTTTCGGCGACTTGCCAGCATGCGTCAGTCACGGCAGGTCGACGAAAATTTCCAACACGGTGAAAATCCAGCGGCGACCAGAAAAAGGTACGACTCTTTGGGTGACTACTCGCGACATGATGAAAAGTTTCGGCAACCTGCTGCGACTATGATGGAAAAAATCATGTGAGTGGGGCAGGCCCTTGAGTCTCCCCACATTCTCACTGGAAGTAAATGAGGGGCTTCCAGTGAGAATATTAAATTGATAATCAACCGAAGATAGACACATGCTGCTGCAGTAACTCAGCGGGACAGGCAGCATCTCTGCAGAGTAGGGATGGGATGAGGTTGGCTATGGAAAGTTTGGGCTCTGATGACATGTGCAACGCTGGTTTTCATGCTGAACATGGCGCAGACTTCGTAGAACATTACAGGAATCTGAGGGGTAACTTTTTTCACACTTTTTTCGGTGGGTGTATGGAACGAGGTGCCGGCGGAGGTAGTTGAGGTAGGGACTATTTGCAATGTTTAATAATCATTTAGACGGGTGTATGGATAGGACAGGTTTAGAGAGATATGGGCCAAATGCAGGCAGGTGGGACATGTTGGCCGGTGTGGGCAAGTTGGGCCGAAAGGCCTGTTGCCGTGCTGGAAGACTCTATGACTCCGTAACATAGTACGAGCAGCGCAGAGTTGCTGCCTGACACCGCCAAAGACCCAGGTTCGATCCTGACTGCGGGTGCCATCTATAAGGAGATTGGACGTTTTCCCCGTGACCTCGTGGGTTTACTCCAGGTGCTCCGGTTTCCTCCCACACTCCAAAGATGTGTTGGTTTGTGGGTTAAGTGGCGTTGGTAAAATTGTAAATTGTCCCGAGTGTATAGAATAGTGTTAATGTACGGGGTGATCGCTGGTCGGCATGGATTTGGAGGGCTGAAGGGCCTGTTTCCCCGCTGTATCTAAAGTATCTAAAATTCAGCACAAGAACAGGCCCTTCGGCCCACGATGTCCATGCCGAACTTGATGCCAATCTAAACTAGTCTCCTTGCTTCCTCGTGATCTATGTTCCTCCACTCCCTGCATATCCATGCACCTATCTAAAAGCTTTGAATGCATGACTCCACCACCACCCCAGGCAGAGGTTTCCTGGTACTTACCACCCTCTGTGTGTGTATATATATATATATGTATATAAAAAAAAACTTGTGCGCACATCACCTTGAAACTTTAAGCTCTGAAATAGAAACATAGAAAGTAGGTGCAGGAGTATGCCATTCTGCCCTTCGAGCCAGCACTGCCATTCAATATGATAATTGGCTGAACCAAATCAGTACCCCATTCCTGCTTTCTCCCCATAATCCTTTGATTCTGTTAGCCCTAAGAGCTATATCCAACTCTCTCTTGAAAACATCCAGTGAATCGGCCTCCACTGCCTTCTGTGGCAGAGAATTCCACAGATTCACAACTCTCTGGGTGAAAATGTTTTTCCTCTTCTCAGTCCTAAATGGCCGACCCCTTATTCTTAAACTGTGTGACCACTGGTTCTAGACTCCCCCAACATCGGGAACATTTTTCCTGCATCTAGCCTGTCCAATCCCTTAAGAATTTTATATGTTTCCATAAGATCCCCCTCTCATCTAAATTCAAGTGAATACAAGCCCAGTCGACCTGTTCAGACAATTCCACCTCATTTTCAAAATGCACGTCCAGAAGTGTAGCACTTCTGCCGAGGGATTCTTGTCGATGACAG
This sequence comes from Raja brachyura, assembly GCA_963514005.1. The sequence continues at coordinate 2,110,549 of OY740791.1, forward strand.
GATTAAGTTAATTAGTCAAATCACGAGACTCATCCCAGGAGGAATCTTGATGTGCGAGAGAGAGACGAGCCATTGTCGAGCTCCATGTCAGTACCTGTGACATGGAGGGGAGAGATGAGATCTGCTGAGCTTGTGGAAGCAACTATGTCCTAAACTAAAAACCAGAATGGAGATTTGGATTACTACCCGAGTCAAACACTGGTGGAATAGGACCTAGAGCATAGAATGTAATAGGCGCTTGAGGGGAGACTTTTCACCCATAAACACACCTCTCTCTGTGTGAAAATTTGCCCTTTGACAATAGACAGTCAGTGCCGGAGTAGGCCATTTGGCCCTTCGAGCCAGCACCACCATTCAATATGATCATGGCTGACCATCCAGAATCAGTACCCCGTTCCTGCTTTCTCCCCATATCCCTTGATTCTGTTAGCCCGAAGAGCTAAATCTAACTCTTGGAAACCTCCAATGAATTGGCCTCCACTGCCTTCTGTGGCAGATAATTCCTCTGGTTCTTTGGTTACTATGGTTAAAAAATTATGTGCATCCACTCTATCTAATCCTCTCATGAGTTTCTATACATCTCTACAAGATCAGAGAAGGAAGAGAAAGTTTAAGAAGGTCGCTGAAAGTCTTCAAAATAATATGATAAGTGATAGGAGCAGAATTAGGCCATTCAGCCCAGTAAGTCTACTCCGCCATTCAATCATGGCTAATCTATCTCTCCCTCTCAACCCCATTCTCCTGCCTTCTCCCCATAACATCTGACGCCCGTACTAATCAAAATAGATAAGTTAATTGATCAAGGAAAACCATGCAGTTGGATTAATTAGAGGAAACAAGATGTTGTGCTTCAGCGGGAAGCTGTTTCAATCTGTTTAAGAAACAGTTCGACAGGTACATGGATAGGGCAGGTTTGAATAGATATGGACCAAACGCAGGCAGGTGGGACTAGTGTGGAACACCGACTACCGCAGATGAGGTTGGAGGTGGTACAAATTCATGAGAGGAATAGATCGGGTAGACGCACAGTCTTTTGCCCAGAGTGGGGGATCGAGGACATAGGTTTAAGGTGAAGGGAAGGAAAAGATTTAATAGGAACCTGATGGGTAACATTTTCACACAGAGGGTGGTGGGTATATGGAACAAGCTGCCAGAGGAGGTAGTTGAGGCACGGACAATCACAACATTTAAGAAACAATGAGACGGGTACATGGATAGGACAGGTTTGGAGGGATATGGACCAAGGTGGGGCTAGTGTAGATGGGACATGTTGGCTGGTGTGGGCAGGTTGGGCCAAAGGGCATGTTTTTATGCTGTGTAACTCTGAGCTGCAAGTGTCTTCCCATCTACTGATGAGACCATAACTAGACTTCTGATGGTTTCAATGTCCTCATGTACTGTCTGTGCCTGCATGAGAGATGGTTCATAGAAGGTTCATGGAAATGCACAGAGTGTACAATTCAATGCTCCGAAATTGACCAGAAATTGCACATATTACTGGGTTTACACTCTAGGTTGCATGAACTTAAAGTCTTATGATTTTAGACTCCTAGACATAGAGTGATACAATGTGGAAGCAGGCCCTTCAGCCCAACTTGCCCACACCGGACAACATGGCCCATCTATACTAGTCCAACCTGCCTGTCTTGGGCCCATAACCCTTTAAACCTGTCCTATCGTACCTGTCGGCATGTTTCTTGTGATATTGTGAATGGTTGATAGGTCGGCACGGTGGCGCAGTGGTAGAGTTGCTGCCTTACCGCCGGAGACTCTGGTTCAATCCCGGCTACGGGTGCTGTCTGCACAGAGTTTGCATGTTCTCTCCGTGACCTGCGTGGGTTTTCTCCGAGACCTTCCGTTTCGACATTCCCACACTTGAATAACGTACAGGTTTGTAGGTTAATTGGCTTGATATCAATGCAAATTGTCCTGTGTGTGTGTGTAAGGTAGTGTGAATGTGCGGAGATCGCTGGCCGGCATGGACTCGGTGGGCCGAAGGGCCCTATTTATCTCTGTATCTCCAAACTATATCAAAACTAAACTAAATTAGTGACATTGCCATTGCATCTTCCCCAACTACCTCCAAGCAGCTCGTTCCAAACACCCACCACCCTCTGTAAAATAGATAGTTACCCCTCAGGATCCGATTAAACCTTTCCCCTTGCACCTTAAACCTATTTCGTCGGGTTCTCGATTTTACGGTGGTATGTGGTTACATTATCAAGTCAAGTCAAGTCAAATCACTTTTGTTTCTACACACACTCTCGTTGACCAAAGTGCTTTACATTGATTCTAATAAAGAGATTTATTCTGATGGAGATTATATTGACCTATTTTTTAGAGATATTTTGTTAGCGTTAGTGCCAGTGAATTAGTGTTTAAGAAGGAACTGCAGATGCTGGAAAAATCGAAAAAGCTGGAGAAACACAGCAGGTGAGGCAGCATAGATGGAGTGAGGTATCTAGCATCTATGGAGTGAAGTAATCTGCGATGTTTCGACGACCTGAAACGTCGCCATTCCTTCACTTTTCGAAGGGTCTCGATCCGAAACGTCGCCCATTCCGTCACTCCATAGATGCTGCCTCACCCGCTGAGTTTCTCCAGCATTTTTGTCTACCAGTGAATGAAAAGAAGTTATTTTTTTATGTTTATTTTATTAGAAGAAATATATCGACATAATTATGCAATTTTCGTACAGCTTCAGTTTTAACATTTTATAAACTGACAATAGGTCCAGGAGGAGGCCATTCGACCCTTTGAGCCAGCACCGCCATTCAAGGTGATCATGGCTGATCATCCACAACCAGTACCCCGTTCCTGCCTTCTCCCCATATCCCCTGACTCTGCTATTTTTAAGAGCTCTATCCAGCTCTCTTTTGAAATTATCCAGAGAACCTGCCTCCACCGCCCTCTGACTCACAACTCTCTGTGTGAAAAAGTGTTTCCTCGTCTAATGGCTTACTCCTTATTCTTAAACTGTGGCCCCTGGTTCTGGACTCCCCCAACATCGGGAACATGTTTCCTGCCTCTAGCGTGTGCAAATCCTTAATAATCTTATATGTTTCGATGGAATCCCCTCTCATCCTTCTAAACTCCAGAGTGTACAAGCCCAGCCGCTCCATTCTCTCAGCATATGACAGTCCCGCCACCCGGGAATTAACCTGGTGAACCTACGCTGCACTCCCTCAACTGATAAGAGAATCGGAAAAAAGTAAAAGATGAAGAAAGATACAAAAAAGAAAGAAGAAAAACCCCGGAACTAACAAAGAAGTGGGGAAAAAAAAGAAAAAGTGGAGATATATCCCACTACCCTTCCCTACGCTCGCTCACCCCACCCTAGCGCCGGTTTTGAGTTTGTGTTCAACCATTCTGTTGTAGAAGAAATTCAATGAAAGGAGACCATATTTTGGAAAATTGATCTGGTTTGTCAGTCAAGACAAGCCTTATTTTTTTTCTAGATGTAGTGTCTCCGTCATTTCTGTGATCCACATCTTCACTGTGGGGACTGTTATCTTTTTCCAGAATTTAAGTGTAAGTTTTTTCGCAGTTATTAAACCGTAGTCAAGGAGACGTCTTTGGAATATCGTTACCTTAGGGCAGCCCTCTGACATTCCTAATATTATTAGTTTTGCATCTGACTCCAATTGAATTTTAGGTGTTTTAGAAATGGTATTGAATATTCCCATCCAGAAATGTTGTATTTTTATACACAATGCAAACGAATGGGTTTAGGGTAGCTTCTTGGAGGTGACATTTATCACAGAGAGGGGAGACGGTTGGGAAAATCTTATTCAATTTGGTCTTTGAGTAGTATAACCTATGCAATACTTTGAATTGTATCGGGCGATTAATAAGAAGTTATGTCCGACAATAATCGTTTCAGCAATTCCTTGGAGTTCAATGAAGGGACTTTTGAAATGTAATCCCATTATTGCACTCCTAATGTAACTAGTTGCCTGAGTAAATGAGAGTATATAACCCGGAGTGTAAACCCACTAGAATGTGCCGACTGCTCAACACTTGTAACTGATTCACTGCTCCACACATTAAGTCAGACTGAGTGAGAGAGAAAGATATATATAGATAGAGAAATGGCTTTGGATTTACTGTTTTTAATGCCTTAGCAGAAAGAAGCCCTATCAGGAGCTGTGCAAAATGGAATTGACTGTATTCCATAAAGAACTGATTGTGATCTTCAGGCAACAATGATTCCAAGTGGAGGCTTGGTTTGTGCCTCAGAGGAGCAATGTAATGGACGATGGTTAAGCAGGAACTGCAGATGCTGGAAAAATCGAAGGTAGACAAAAATGCTGGAGAAACTCAGCGGGTGAGGCAGCGTCTATGGAGCGAAGGAATAGGTGACGTTTTGGGTCTGAAGAAGGGTCTTGACCAAGGAATTGCAGATGCTGGTTTAAACCGAAGATAGGCACAAAATGCTGGAGTAATTCAGCGGGACAGGCAGCTTCTCTGGAGAAAAGGAATGGGTGACGTTTCGGGTTGAGACCCTTCTTCACACTGGGTCGGGATAAGGCTGCTTGTCCCGCTGAGTTGCTCCAGCTTTTTGAGTGGAATGGAAGGTGTGGGCGGCTCTTCCCACCTCAGAGTGCAGCGGCCACAGGGAGTGTTCCTCTGCCCTTCCTGGAGCTGCTGTGAACTCCCACACCACTCCTCAAAGACCACTGAATGGAGGTCACTTCGGTCTTCAGAACATAGAACAGGACAGCACAGGAGCGGGCCCTTCGGCCCACAATATCCGTGCCGTTCACGATGCCAAGACCAACTCCCAACAGAACAAAGCAGGCATTGACTACAAAACAGATCAGTGTGTCCATAATTATGAAGCAGGTGTGTGTGTGTGTGTGTGAACATTTTGACATTGTTATTTGGTGGATGGAGGGGCTGTGCTTATTTACCCGAGACTGGAAAATCAAACGTAACTTGAGCAAGCGATTAAATGTTTTGAGGATGTAAATGGTGAATCCCACCAGCCGACACGTTGGTAATGACAGGGTGAATACTGTAGATTAGTATTGGCTATCCTGAACTCCATAAAGTACATTTTGTAAATGGTACAAGGAACTGCAGATGCTGGCGACTTGGGAAACACACAAAGTGCTGGAGGAACTCAGCGGGTCAGGCAGCATCTGTGGAGGGAATGGACAGATGATCCAATCGGGTCATGGCCCTCCTACAGACCAAATCAGTCTGAAGAAGTGTCCAGACGTGAAATGTCGTCCGTCCATTTGCTCCACGGAGGCTGCCTGACCTGTGGAGTTCCTCCTGTAAATGTAAATCACTGTTAAATATTGTGAATGATTTGGTTGAGAAGGAACTGCAGATGCTGGAAAAATTGAAAGTAGATTAAAAAAATGCTGGGGAAACTCAGCGGGTGAGGCAACATCTCTGGAGAAAAGGAGTAGGCTGGCAATGTTTCGGGTCGAGACCCTTCTTCTGACTTGATCCAAGATTTGGATGATTTGCAGATGTCTGCCAAGGTTTGTGTGGGGGTTAGGACATTCATGGATCGTCACCCACAAGCAGACCCAGATGTGCTGGATATTGTGCAGAGTTTAATTTACCAGTATGTATGTGTTCATATTAAATGTCAGTGAAAAAATAATATAACCCAGATTGGAAAAATCTATCTGAATCGTTTTAGTTTATTAGTTTCCAAAGATTCACTCAATGGCATGAAGTGACAAGCAAAGAGTCCAAGGGTTCATTTCTCTCAAAGCAAAGTATTCTGATTCATCTTTGTGTGAAACCTTGCTTGATTTTCAATTCATTCACTGAGTGCCATTGCGATTTCTCAACACCAGATATAGAGGCTTCTGAAAAATTCAAGTGACAAATTACAAGAATTATAATCCAATTTGTGAGCAGGAGATGTTATTCTCAATGTGTAAGCATGTGTATTTGTTTTTGTGAATACTGGTCCAATATATTTCTACACGCGACAAACACTGAGTCGTCCGAGTGGACCTGTCCCTCCTAGGCAACTCTTTAAGGGCCTGTCCCACTTGGCGATTTTCTTCGGCAACTGCCAGCATCCTTGACTGAAAATTCTGCGGCATGATGACTTATTGACGCGTGGTATTTTTTCAAATGTCGCAACATTTTTTTTGTTGTCTCTGAATTTTAAAATGTTCAAAATCTTTTGGCGACACAGATATGACGCCAGCAGTCGGCAAGTGGGACAGGCCCTTTAGGCGACTGCCAGTGATGAATTTTAATAGAATTTACTTACGACATCTGGCGACAACCTACGACAGCAAAAATTGTCATTGAAAATCTTTCAACATTTGCGGCAGTCGCCTGTAGTCGCCCAAAAAATTGCCCAAGTGGGACAGGCATCATAACATCATAGTCTGCACTCTGGTATATTTAGCTTTGCACTTGTGTAAGGTTTTTGGACGACCTGTTGTACTTGTGCAAGGCTTGATTATACTCGTGCATGGCGTGATGTGAGTATAGTGTAGGCAAACTAAAATCTTTCACAGTCCCTCTAAATATGTGCTGATAATAAAACCAATCTCTGTTCCATTACTGTCCCGACCCTAAACGTCACCTGCCGATTTCACTCCACAGATGCTGTCTGAGCTGCTGAATTCCGACAGCAATCTCCAATTGAGTTCATAAGACATGGGAGCTGAATTGGGTCCTTTGGCCCATCGAGTCTACTCTGCCATTCAATCATGGCTGATCTACCTTTCCCTCTCAAGTCCATTCTCCTGCCTTCTCCCCGTAATCCCTGACACCCACACTAATCAATCTCCTGTTTCCACACTGAATCTCCGAAGTTTCAAGTAAATACCTTATTAATAATTTCCCCACCTACATCCCTCTCTCTGGCTTTACAATCCTCCTCTGATTCCCTTTGGTCTCCTTTCTCGCCCACCTGCCGATTTGTGCGCCCCACCCCCCTCACCTGTAGCCACTTATCACTTGCCAGGCTTCATCCCACCCCCAACCCCTTCCGGCTTTCTCCCCTCTACTGCAATCAGTCTGAAGAAGGGTCCCGACCTGAAACGTCATAAATCCATGTTCTCCACAGATGCTGCCTGACCCACTGAGTTACTCCAGCACTCTGTGAAACGTCACCTATCCATGTTCTCCACAGATGCTGCCTGACCCGCTGAGTTACTCCAGCACTCTGTGAAACGTCACCTATCCATGTTCTCCACAGATGCTGCCTGACCCACTGAGTTACTCCAGCACACTGTGAAACGTCACATATCCATGTTCTCCACAGATGCTGCCTGACCCACTGAGTTATTCCAGCACTGTGGGTTTTTTTGTTAAACCAGCGTCTGCAGTTCCTTCTGTCCCCTCCCTCACACATTTATCAGCTTCTGATACAGCTCTGTTGCACACTCCACAGCATACACCTTCTCAGCATTGTGTGTTGTCCACTTATTGGCGAAGATGTTGTCCAGATCAGAATGGACACAGTGACTTATAAGTGAGTGTTATGTGAGGCTTTAGAGATATAGCCCGGAAACAGGCCCTTCGGCCCACCATGTCTGTGCTGACCAGCGATCACCCCGTACACTAGCACTATCCTACACACAAAAAGACAATTTACAGAAGCCAATTAACCAACAAACCTGGACAATAGGTGCAGGAGTAGGCCATTCGGCCCTTCAAGCCAGCACCGCCATTCAATGTGATCATGGCTCATCATCCCCAATCAGTACCCCGTTCCTGCCTTCTACCCATATCCCCTGACTCCGCTGTCTTTAAAAGCCCTATCTAGCTCTCTTGAAAGTTTCCAGAGAACCAGCCTCCATCGCCCTCTGAAGCAGAGAATTCCACAGACTCACAAGTCTCTGTGTTAAAAAGTGTTTCCCCATTTGTGTTCTAAATGGCTTACCCCTTATTCTTAAACTGTGGCCCCTGGTTCTGGTCTCCCCCCAACGTGTTTCCTGCAGAATGCCCAGGAGGAAACTGGAGCACCCGGAGAAAACCCACACAGGTCACAGGGAGAACGTACAAATTCCTTACAGCCAGTGCCCATAGTCAGGATGGAACCCGGGCCTCTGTCGCTGTGTGGCAGCAACTCTACCGCTGCGCCACTGTGCTGCGCCCTTAAATCAAAGAAACATCCATCTCAGAACTAGATTTTCAAACTTTACTTGAATATTAGAAAAAGTACACAAAATGAAAGGTAGACTGGAAATGAAAGAAAGAGGGCATGGGTGGTTTCTGCAGAGACTCCATCAATAACACCAGTCACCAGTGGTTTAATTAATGGTGCAAGTGAATGTAATGAGGCAGTGGACTTGATAAGGTTGGAGGAATGTTACAAGAGTCATTTGTGTACTACATTAGTTTGAGTGTAATTAATGGAATTCGAATCGCAGGCTAAATGAGAAAAATGCTCCCACATTAATCGCCCTGGTTGTGTTGATAGGTTGCCCAGTCTGCAACGCCTTCTGGAGGGCCGTTGACAAAGCCGGCAGCCATCGGCTCCTGGGTCTGTGGGGCCTGTGGCTGGGGCCTGCATTGGTGGAGCCCGCAGCTGGAGCCTGGGTCGGTGCAGCCAGTGGATGGGGCCGGGGTTGGTGTGGCCGGCGGCTGGCCCCTGGGTCGGTGGGGCCCATGACTGGGGCCGGGGTTGGTGGAGCCCACAGCTGGGGCCTGGGTCAGTGGAGCCCACAGCTGGGGCCTGGGTCAGTGGAGCCCACAGCTGGGGCCTGGGTCAGTGGAGCCCACAGCTGGGGCCTGGGTCAGTGGGGCCCACAGCTGGGGCCTTGGTCAGTGGGGCCCACAGCTGGGGCCTGGGTCAGTGGAGCCCACAGCTGGGGCCTGGGTCAGTGGGGCCCACAGCTGGGGCCTGGGTCAGTGGAGCCCACAGCTGGGGCCTGGGTCAGTGGGGCCCACAGCTGGGGCCTGGGTCAGTGGGGCCCACAGCTGGGGCCTGGGTCAGTGGAGCCCACAGCTGGGGCCTGGGTCAGTGGGGCCCACAGCTGGGGCCTGGGTCAGTTGGGCCCACAGCTGGGGCCTGGGTCAGTGGAGCCAACAGCTGGGGCCTGGGTCAGTGGGGCCCACAGCTGGGGCCTTGGTCAGTGGGGCCCACAGCTGGGGCCTGGGTCAGTGGAGCCCACAGCTGGGGCCTGGGTCAGTGGGGCCCACAGCTGGGGCCTGGGTCAGTGGAGCCCACAGCTGGGGCCTGGGTCAGTGGGGCCCACAGCTGGGGCCTGGGTCAGTGGGGCCCACAGCTGGGGCCTGGGTCAGTGGAGCCCACAGCTGGGGCCTGGGTCAGTGGGGCCCACAGCTGGGGCCTGGGTCAGTTGGGCCCACAGCTGGGGCCTGGGTCAGTGGAGCCAACAGCTGGGGCCTGGGTCAGTGGAGCCCACAGCTGGGGCCTGGGTGGGTGCCACGGAGACGTCCAGAGAGAACCCAGCAGTGATAATGGAAAGGTCGATTCGTCGGGGAATGCCAGGGCTACCTGTGAGAGAAATCAATATTCACACCACTGGGCAGTAACCCGCCCAAGCGAAATATGAAATGCTGTTCCTCCAATTTGCGTTTAGCCTCACTCTGACAATGGAGGAGACCTGGCAGCGAAGCAAGGGCCAGAAGCATAAACTTGTGCTGCGTCACGCGTTTGACATGCAGACGCCAGGTATACATGGAGACGAGGACTAAGTGTAACCGATCCATTCTCTCTCTTTCAGGTCTCCCAGACAAAGAAACACTTGGTCTCCACTCACAGCCTGGCTTTGATGTAAGTGCTGGAACTGAAGTGTATTAAAGCGGTCTCTAAATGTTCCTGGTGCATAATGTCATGGGAGATGCTTTCTGTGGGAGGCTGTATATACGACTGATGTAGAAATGCATAGTTTGTGTTATGTTACTCAATTCACCGCCCTTAATGAATGAATGAGTAAGTTTATTGGCCAAGTATTCACATACAAGGAATTTGCCTTGGTGCTCCACCCACAAGTGACAACATGACATACTGTGACAGTTAGGAATGATACATAATACATGAACCATGTTATTATGTTTAAGAAATGGAGAAACTCAGCGGGTGAGGCAGCATCTGTGGAGCAAAGGAATAGGTGACGTTTTGGGTCTCGACCCGAAACGTCACCTATTCATTCTCTCCATGGTTGTCGCCTCACCCGCTGAGTTTCTCCAGCATTTTTCCCTACCTTCGATTTTTCCAGCATCTGCAGTTCTTTATTAAACATTAAATGTTAAATTAAATGTTTAAGAAACGCATCATTTTTTTATTTTGAAATGTGGAATTTAGATGTTCCTTTGCAAACCTTCTCGTTTGGCCGTGGGACTCCTCGGTTGTACAGTAATGTTGCATTAATACAAAGAGTTGCTTCTGGGCAAATCTGGTTGCCCAAATCTGATGCGAACCTTGCGCAGTTCCATATTTGTGCAACCAGGGAACCTTTCCACGGGCTGGAAGCTCAACTCGGTCCTTTAGAATGTGTCTGTAGGTGTGATCCTCGGATCCTCATCGGATGGTTGTCTGAGCGAGGTGAAGAGAGGTAGTCAACTCGGACGTTGATCTCCTCAGTGCCACTCCAATATCAGAGGTATTGGAATGGCGCGGCAACCTGAGTGTCCAGGAGCAGAAAAGGCTGCATCGAGGGGATCTATCGCAGTCGCTGCCTCAAAAAGGCTGCCTGCATCATCAAGGACCCACACCATCCTGGCCACACACTCATCTCTCCGCTGCCATCAGGTAGAAAGTACAGGAGCCTGAAACCTGCAACATCCAGTTTCAGGAACAGCTTCTTCCCCACAGCCATCAGACTATTAAACACAACATCAAACAAACTCTGAACTATAACAGCCTATTGCATTTTATGTGTTTATTTATGAGTGTGTATGTGTGTGTATAAGAATATATATATATTTTCTCCAAGGTATATGGACACACTGATCTGATCTGTATACATGACTACAATATTCTGTTGTGCTGAAACAAAGCAAGAATTTCATTGTTCTATCTGGGACACATGACAAACTCTCTTGACTTGACTTGAGGTGCAGCCCTGTGTAAGCACTGCTTGCCCCCTGGTTTTGGACTCCCCCAACATCTGGGACATGTTTCAAGCATCTAGCACTGTCTAATCTCTTAAGAATTTAATGTGTTTTGATAAGATTCCCTCTCATCCTTCTAAATTCCAGTGAATACAAGCCCAGTCAATCCATTCTTTCATCACTTAAGAGGGCGTTAGATGTGGCACTTGTGGCTAAAGGGATCAGGGGGTATGGAGAGAAGGCAAGTACGGGATACTGAGTTGGATGATCAGCCATGATCACATTGAACGGCGGTGCAGGCTCGAAGGGCCGAATGGCCTACTCCTGCACCTATTTTTCTATGTTTCTATCATACGTCAGTCCTGCCATTCCGGGAATTAACCTGGTAAACCTACGCTGCATTCCCTCAATAGCAAGAATGTCCTTCCTCAAATTAGGAGACCAAAACTGCACACAATACTCCAGGTGCAGTCTCACCTGGGCCCTGGACAACTGCAGTAGGACCTCCTTGCTCCTAAACTCAAATTCTCTCGCAATGAAGGCCAACATATCATTAGTTTCCTTCACTGCCTGCTGTAGCTGCATGCTTACTTTCAGTGACTGATGTACAAGGACACCCAGGTCTCGTTTCACCTCCCCTCCCAAGACGTGCAGGTTTGTAGGTTAATTGGCTTCTGTAAATTATCCCTGGTGTTTCGGATAGAACTGGTGTACAGGTGATCGTTGGTCGCAGTGGACTCGATGGGCCGAAGGGCCTGTTTTTACACTATCTCTAAACTAAACTATAGGAATAGCAATTTCTGTTACAAACTGAAGAAACCTGTAGATATTTTTTTTCTAAATGCTTTTCTACACTGTTTTCATCTCTTCAGCAATAATTTTGCATGGTCTGGCCATAATAAACCCATAATGGGCCTGTCAATCTTGGGTGATTTTTTAGGCGACCATGAGAGACTAGGCTATTGCCACGTGGTCGCTGGGATGTCGCCTGTATGGTCGTGAGTCGTCTCCTCAGTCGCCCAAACAATCGGCCAAACATGTTGAAACATTTTTGGCGACAGTGGTGACCTTGGGTTTGACGGCAATGAGCGTAGCTTGACGTATTTGCTGTCGTAGTTTGTCGCCAGGTTAACGTGGGCTGGTGATGACTTGGGTGAATTCCATTGCTGTAGTCACCGGCAATCGCCGAAAAAAACGCCTAAGTGGTTCTTCTAGTCATCTAGGGACCACTTGGGCAGCGACTCTGGAGAGAAGGAATGGGTGATGTTTCTGGTCGAGACCCTTCCTCAGACCGAACTGAACTCCGTATTTAAAATCCGTATTTAACAACACAAAATCGTACGTCAGTATTCTTATCGCATTTCCGTACAAAATACGGAAAATCCGTAATACTTGGCTGCTCTGATATGGGCTAAATATGGGCTGGGACTAGATTGGACATGGCATCTCAGTTGGTATGGATGAGATGGGCTGAAGGGCCTGATTCCATGATGTCCGTATACACATATTCCCCTCGTGATTATACACCTCAATAAGATCAGAGGGTGGTGGGTGCCTGGAACGCGCTGCCAGGGGTGATGTTGGAGGCAGATGCAATAGTGGCGTTTAAGAGACTTTTGGATAGGTGCATGGATATGCAGGGAATGGAGGGATGTGGCTCATGTTCAGGTAGATGGTCTTGGCACTATATTCAGCACAGACATTGTGGGCCAAAGGGCCTGTACCTCTGCTGCATTGATCGATGTTTTTCACACAGTGAGTTGCAAGTCTGTTGGAATTCTCTGCCTCAGAGGGCGGTGGAGGCCGGTTCTCTGGATACTTTCAAGAGCGAGCTAGATAGGGCTCTTAAAGATAGCGGAGTCAGAGGATATGGGGAGAAGGCAGGAACGGGGTACTGATTGGGGATGATCATCCATGATCACATTGAATGGTGGTGCTGGCTCGAAGGGCCGAATGGCCTACTCCTGCACCTATCGACTGTTGTTCCATGTTCTAAATGAAAGAAAATGCTTCACTTTTAAACATCTTCACATTGACATTTTCTATTTCATGACTTTTGTAACTCCGTTGTTATGTTGTTCAGAGTGGAATTCGGTTCTGTTATTAGATGATAAACACTACAGAATTTCCTGCTGAGTTCAGACAATATTTGGAGGTTGTTAGAAGCGTTAAATGAGCTTCTTTGGTTTCTAAATGTTAGCACCTGTGGGAGATGGAGCCTTGAGGAAGTTCTGCTGGTAATGACAGAGTAATTGATATGTGGGAACGAGCATTAACTTGCAGCCTAATTGAATGATTCAGGGAGTTTACCTACAAAATGGAATGCCTGGGAATTGGAGGCCAGTTTCAAATGGAAGCCTTTTAGATGGTCGATTTACAAAAAAAAAACAGATTATGAATGAATGATTATAATGTAATTCAATCGAAAAGCTTTTCATCTTCCTGTTCTGTGGCTTTTCCCAGTCGGACAGCATAATTGGTTGTGTGTAGGAAGGAACTGCAGATGTTGTTTCATACCAAAGGTTGATGCAAAGTGCTGGAGCGACTCAGTGGTGCAGTTCATTTTCAGTTTAGTTTATTAATGACAACTTCACCAATTCCTCTTTCCCTCTCCTCTTGCTCTTTGGGCAGGCAGTAAAACTGAAGGCATAATATCGACACAAAGAACTGGCGAATGTTTAGTTTACAGATACAGCGCGGAAACATGCACTTCGGCCCACCGAGTCCACAACAACCAGTGAGCCTGTCGGGACTGTCCATGGCGGGACTGTCATATGCTGAGAGAATGGAGTGGCTGGGCTTGTACACTCTGGAGTTTAGAAGAATGAGAGGGGATCTTATTGAAACATATTAGTTTGTTAAGGGTTTGGACACGCTAGAGGTAAGAAACATGTTCCCAATGTTGGGGGAGTCCAGAACCAGGGGCCACAGTTTAGGAATAAGGGGTAAGCCATTTATAACGGAGATGAGGAAACACTTTTTCACGCAGAGAGTTGTGAGTCTGTGGAATTCTCTGCCTCGGAGGGCGGTGGAGGTCTGTTCTCTGGATGCTTTCAAGAGAGCTAGGTAGGCTCTTAAAGATAGCGGAGTCAGGGAATATGGGGAGAAGGCAGGAACGGGGTACTGATTGGGGATGATCAGCCATGATCACATTGAATGGCAGTGCTGGCTCGAAGTGCTGAATGGCCTACTCCTGCATCTATTGTAAAAAGTACCATCTATTTGATTGTCGATTGAGATGAAGATGCAATGGTTTAACCTCACGCACTTTGACCTTGTGGTTTATATATGAATATCGTATGCAATATGTCCCATTGGTGAATATCTTGAAGGGCCTGTCCCACTTGGGCGACCTAATCCGCGAGTTCTGGTGAGTTTACCCTCGATTCATACCCACAGCATGGTTGACACGTGGTTGTAGGAAGTCTTCGTAACTCTTCGTCATGCTCAAGAGTGGTCTCCGCGTACTCTAGGCCTCAGCTGGGTCGAGGTAGTATGTTCAAAAATGCCCGCGAGTAAAAAAAGGTCGCCATGGGAAAAAAATCGATACTTTTTTTACTCGTAGGTTTAGTCGTAGTAGGTCGGCACGTTGGTCGTAGGTAATCGAGCGTGGTCAAAGATAGTCTTCATCATAGTCGAAGGAAATCGAAGGAGGTCGTCTTCACTCTCCACTATTCGGTGTCCAATATTCCTGAAGTTAGTCGTAGCTTGTCGAAGCTGGTCTTCAACATAGTCGAAGGAGGTCTTCGACATGTCATTTTTTCATTCTCTTCTAAACTCGCCAATTAGGTCACTCAAGTGGGACAGGCCCTTAAGAAGGAGGAGTTCCAGATTCTTGTGTGGGAAGGAACTGCAGATGCTGGTTTACAACAAAGACACAAAATACTGGAGTAATTCAGTGGGCCAGGCAGCATCTCTGGAGAGAAGGAATAGATGACGTTTCGGTTCGAGACCCTTCTTCAGGCTTCTGAAGAAACGTCACCCATTCCTTCTCTCCAGACACTCTTGCCGAGACAGCTGCAGATCAGTGTGTGATGGCACTGATCCGGTTAACAAAAGCTGCCTGGATTCGAACAAGTCGGTATTTGCCCAAAGACCTATTCAGACTCGGGTAGGTTTATTGCCATATACACCAGGGAGCGATGAAAGCTTGCCTGAAGCTTGTAGAGGAAACAGTATACACAGTAATGACAGCGACAGCAATAAATGCAACACAAATGCAGAACAGTGTGGTGCAAAGTATGAAGCACAATCTGAAGTAATGCAAAACAAACTAAAGTGCAATAATTATGGTAATAACAGAGTGAGGTGGAGTTAGCAGCAGGTAGACAAATGCTGGAGAAACTCTATAGATAGATACTGCCTCACCCGCTGAGTTTCTCCAGCATTTGTGTCTACCTTCGATTTTCCAGCGTCTGCAGTTCCTTCTTAAACAGAGTTAGCAGCAGCTTGTTTTGTAGACAGTAAGGCCAAGGTGCAGTGTGGGAAGGAACAGTGGAAAATCATGAGAGGAATAGATCGGGCAAATGCACAGAGTCTCTTGCCCAGAGTAGGGGAATTGAGGACCAGAGGACAGGTTCAAGGTGAAGGGGGACGGATTTAATAGGAGTCTGAGGGGTAACATTTTCACACAAAGAGTGGTGGGTGTATGGAACAAGCTGCCAGAGGAGGTTGTTGAGGCTGGGACTGTCCCATCATTTAAGAAACGGTTAGACAGGGACATGGATAGGACGGGTTTGGAGGGATATGGACCAAACGTGGGCAGATAGGACTAGTGTAGCTGGGACATGTTGGCCGGAGTGGGCAAGTTGGGCCGAAGGACCTGTTTCCATGCTGAATCACTCTCTGACTCTGCTGGTTTAAACCGAAGACAGATAAAAATCTAGATTAACTCAGCGGGTCAGACAGACTGGCAAAGAGGAATAGGTGGCATTTTGGATGGAGACACTTCCTCAGACCGAGAGTCTTGACCCGAATCATCACCTATCCACGTTCTCCAGAGATGCTGCCTGACCCGCTGAGTTACTCCAGCACTCTGTGAAACGTCACCTATTGGCGACTGTTGGTGACATGGTGGCGCAATGGGTGGAGCTGCTGCCTCACAGCGACAGAGACCCGGGTTCCATCCTGTCTGTACAGAGTTTGCCCGTTCTCCCTGTGACCTGTGTTTCCACTAGTGGGAGACTCTTGGACCAGATGTCACGGCCTCAGAATTTAAGGGCGATCTTGTAGAAAGGAGGTGAGGAGGAATTTCTTTAGTCAGAGGGTGGTGAATCTGTGGAACTCTTTGCCACAGACAGCTGCGGAGGCCAAGTCAGTGGATATTTTTAAGGCAGAGATGGACAAATTCTTGATTAGAACGGGTGTCAAGGGTTATGAGAAGAAGGCAGAAAAATGGGATTAGGAGGCAGAGATCAGCCATGATTGAATGGCGGAGTGGACTCGATGGCCCGAATGGCCTAATTCTACTCCTATAGCTTGTGAACATGTACCTGGGTGGGTTTTCTCCGGGTGCTCCGGTTTCCTCTCACATCCCACTGACGTGTGGGTTTGTTGGTTAATTTGCATCTTAAATTGTCCTTGGTGTGTAGGATAGAACTATTCTAGGGGGTGATTGCTGGTCGGCATGGACTCGGTGGGCCGAAGGGCCTGTTTCCACAGAGTTCCTCTAAACTCTTCTTGAGTTTAACTAGAGGTTTCAATAGATTTTTTCCACCAGAATAGATGGCATTTAAAGTTGTTGAATCCAAGCATCCCACTGTCCTTCAGACTGAAGGAGGGTCCCGACCCGAAACATTGTCTGGCCATTTCCCTGCACAGATGCTGCCTGACCTGCTGAGTATCTCCATAGTCACTGTGTTTTGCTGAATATTGGAGTGTTGGAGTAGAGAGGTAAATTAATATGATCAATAAATGGATTTAGGCAGCGTAGTTGTAGGAAGCCTTACCACATTACACAAGTGGACATCTTGCAATCAATGATTGTATTGGCATCCATAAACAAAGCAAGATAAAGGCTAATATCTACTCCTATAGAAAGCTTTTGGTGTGCTGGCCTTTATAAATCAGAGCATTGAATATAGGAGTAGGGAAGTAATGTTAAAATTGTACAAGGCATTGGCAAGGCCAATTCTGGAGTATGGTGTACAATTTTGGTTGCCTAATTAAAGGAAGGATGTCAACAAAATAGAGAGAGTACAGAGGAGATTTACTAGAATGTTGCCTGGGTTCCAGCAACTAAGTTACAGAGAAAGGTTGAACAAGTTTGGTCTTTATTCTTTGGAGCGCAGAAGGTTAAGGGGGGACTTGATTGAGGTCTTTAAAATGATGAAATGGATAGACAGAGTTGACGTGGATAAGCTTTTCCCATTGAGGGTAGGGAAGATTCAAACGAGGGCATGACATGAGAATTAAGGGACAGAAGTTTAGGGGTAACATGAGGGGGAACTAATTTGCTCAGAGTGGTGGCTGTGTGGAATGAGCTTCCAGCAGAAGTGGTGGAGGCAGGATCGATTTTAACATTTAAAAGTAAAGTGGATAGGTATATGGACGGGAAGGGAATGGAGGGGTGTGGTCTGAGTGCAGGTAGATGGGACTAGGGGAAAATAAATGTTCGGCACTGACTGGGAGGGCCGAGAGGGCCTGTTTCCGTGCTGTAATTGTTATATGGTTATAATAACAATTGAACTAAAACTTAAGCTGGCGTAGTAATCTAGGAGTGAACTAATATATAATTTTAGACTTTAGCGATACAGCGTGGAAACGGGCCCTTCAACCCGTTGAGTCCATGCAGACCAGCGATCGTCCCGGTCACTAGCAATATCCGACACACTCCGGAGAATTTCTTTAGAACTTACCAAAGCCAGTTAACCTACAAACCCTGCACGTCTTTGGAGTGTGGGAGGAAACCGGAGCACCCGGAGAGAACCCACGCAGGTCATGGGGAGAACGTACGTACGAACTCTGTACAGACTGTACGCGTTGACAGGATCAAACCCGGGTCTGGAGCCCTGTGAGGCAGCAGCTCTACCACCTTTTGAGAATTTCTACAAAATCTACAAGGAACCTGAGTGGTACCTTTTTCGCATGGAGGGTGGTGGGTATATGGAATGAGCTGTCGGAGGAGGTAGTTGATGCAGGGACTATTGCATAATTTAAAAAAACAATTAGACAGGTAGATGGATAGGACAGGTTTGGAGGGATATGGGCCAGACGCAGGCAGGTGGGACTGGTGTAGATGGGGCATGTTGGTCAGCATGGGCAAGTTGGGGTGAAGGGCCTGTTTCCATACTGTATCACTCTATTAGTTTAGTTTATCGTCACATGTACCAAGGTACAGCTAAAAGCTTTTGTTGTGTGCTATCCAGTTAGCAGTAAGACAATACATGATTACAACCGAGCCGTGTACAGATACAGGATAAAGGGAATAACGTGTGTGTGTGTGTTCGAAGGTCGAAAGAAAATGCTGGAGTAACTCAGCGGGACAGGCAGCATCTCGGGAGGGAAGGAATGGGAGATGTTTTGTGTCGAGACCCTTCTTCAGACTAGTTGTGGTTGGATGATTGTGTTGCCTGATAACAACTGGGAAGAAACTGTCCCTGAATCTGGAGGCGTGCCGTGACTCTATAACAGAAGGAGTCTGCTGCTTTTCCATAGAGCCGCTCATAGCTGCTAAATGTGATGTTCCACCCAGCAGCAGGATGTTTGCCTCTGCGTTTACTGGTGGTGCGTGCGTGCATGGAGTTTTGACGCTGCCTTCACTTCAAGCTGGAGTAAAGTCCCATTAGGCTTGGTGCAGATGAAGCACGGTCTGAATTCTTTGATATTTCTCTGCCCTTCCCCGGCCTGTCAGAGCTAATCACTGAGACTCTGTCGCTGCACGACTTTTACATCAAAGTTCTAAGGAGTTGGCTCTGTTTCCTCGTTCAGAACATTACTTCCAACCTAGTGGGAACAGACGTTTGAATCATGAATAACTAGGCCCGGCCTGAAAGGTTAGGCAGCTTGTCTGGAAAATGGATCTTTTTCCCCACTGAAATGAAGGTTTTGAAGTAGCTTCTCCCCAGAAAATCTTCCCGTTCAAGGTCAGTGAACAACAATCTGTGATTGAACACACCCAGAGGACAAGTAACTTCCAATTGCTTCCCACAAAGGAGGCTTCTTTAGATAAAGACGAAGCATGGAAACAGGCCCTTCGGCCCATCGAATCCATGCTGATCGTCGATCACCCATTCACACTTTCATATCCACACTACATTTACAGGTTTAGTTCCTTTATTGTCTCGTCTTCCAAGGTACAGTACAAAGCTTTGCTGTGCATGCGATCCAAACAATAGTATGATACTGGCATGGTGGCACTGAAACGTGGACAATAGGTGCAGGGGCAGGCCATTTGGCCCTTTTAGCCAGCACCGCCATTCAATATGATCATGGCTGATCATCCAAAATCAGTACCCCGTTCCTGCTTGTTCCCCATATCCCTTGATTCCGTTAGCCCCAAGAAAACCCTCTTGAAAACATCCAGTGAATTGGCCTCCCCTATCTTCTGTGGCAGAGAATTCCACAGATTCACAACTCTCTGGGTGAAGAAGTTTTTCCTCATCTCAGTCCTAAATGGCCAACTCTTATTGTTAAACTGTGGCCCCTGGCTCTGGACTCTCCCAACATCAGGAACATTTTTCCTGCATCTAGCCTGTCCAATCCTTTAAGAGTTTTGTATGTGTCTACAAGATAACCTCTCATCCTTCTAAATTCCATTGAATACAAGCCCAGTCGACCCATTCTTTCATCATATGACAGTCCCGCCATCCCGGGAATTAACCTGGTGAACCTACGTTGCACTCAATAGCAAGAATGTCCTTCCTCAAATGAGGGACCAAAACTGCACACAATACTCCAGGTGTGGTCTCACCAGGGCCCTGTACAACTGCAGAAGGACCTCCTTGCTCCTAAACTCAATCCTCTCACAATGAAGGCCAAAATGTCATTAGCTTTCTTCACTGCCTGCTGTACCTTCTGTGCAGCGTAGCGATAGAGTTGCTGCCTCACAGCGCCAGTGATCTGGGTTCTATCTTGACTACGGGTGCTGTTTGTATAGAGTTTGTACGTTGTCCCTTTGACTGCGTGAGTTTTCTCCGGGTACTCCGGTTTCCTCCCACACTCCAAATACATGCAGGTTTGTAGGTTAATTGGCTTGGTATATATGTAAAGTTGTGCCTAGTTTGTGTGGGATAGCGTTAATGTGCGGTGATCGCTGGTCGGTGGGCTGAAGGGCCTGTTTCCGCGCTGTATCTCCAAAAACTGAAACCAGAAAATAGATAGAGCAAAGGGGAAGATACAGAGTGCAGAATATAGTTCTCAGCATTGTAGCGCATCAGTTCCAGAGACAAAGTCCAATGTCCGCAATGGGGTAGAGGTGAATCAGACAGTACCCTAGCTTATGGAAGGACCGTTCAGAAGCCTGATAACAGAGGGGAAGAAGCTGTTCCTGAGTCTGGTGGTGCGCGCTTTCAAGCTTCTGTACCTTCTGCCGGATGGGAGCAGGGAGAAGAAGGAATGACCGGGGTGGGATAATCCTGATCAGGAAGCAAGTGTTCAGGGACAATATTCCAGCCACACTGACAAACACGTCACGGTGGCGCAGCCTCACAGCGCCAGAGACCCAGGTTGAATCCTGATCTCAGGTGCTGTCTGTGCGCGATGGCACGCTGCCGACACCTGGCTCATCTTCGTGACTCCTCTTGTACAAGTGCAGACAGCCTGATTACCAAGGCATGTCGTGCCAGAGACACCTGTGTTTCCACTTTGAAAACTCGGGAAATCCTCGTTGTCTTTGGGTAATTTTAGAGAAATTAATTCATTTTGGGAAATTTCTGCATCCGGCTCACCGAGGGTCCAATCCAGCCCGCGAGTCAAATCAAGTATATTTACTGCGCTATTTGGGGGGGGGGGGGCGTCAGCCGCGTCACAATTGCAAATGGTGCCGGTGACGCAAAGTGACGCCGTCTCCCACCACGTGCGCAGCGGGCCTAGTATCTGCCCGTTAGCAGTCGCACATAGCAGCTGGGGAATTTCGGGAAATACCATCAAATTCCAGGAAATTTGGGATTCTATTAAAGGAAAATGTTTTTTGAGGTGTGGAGGCACTGAGTGACGCCCTCCACCTCGTGACACTCACAAAGGTTGTCTTGTTTGCGAAAGGGCGGCACGGTGGTGCAGCGGTAGAGTAGCTGCCTCACAGCACCAGAGACCTGGGTCCATCCTGACCTCGGGTGCTGTCTGTGCGTGGAGTTTGCACGTTCTCCCTGTGACCACGTGGGTTTCCTCCAGGTGCTCCGGTTTCCGCCCGCATCCCAAAGACGTGCGGGTTTGTCGGTTAACCGGCCTTCTATACATTGCCCCCTAGTGTGTCGGGAGTGCATGAGAAAGTGGGATAACATAGAACCACGCTGGTCGGCGCGGTGTTTCCATGCTGTATCTCTAAAACCTAAGCAGCAATGTCGATTGATTTTGCTTCATGCATTACACGCTTAGCCCTGTGATTTCCGAAAGATGGCATTTATTTTAAGTTCTCGATGTCACTGGGCGATGAGAGGAGGTAAAGGGCATTGCATAGCAGTGAATTAATGAGTACATTGTGATTTAAATATAGTGTCGTACGCAAAGTATTCAGAGCATTACACGGGTTGATATTCACCCACTGATAAAATTGTATCGGGAGCTGAATCTCACGGCACAGAATCTTACCGGGCTACCTTCACTCTGGCAATAAGGATCACTGCGGTAAGATGAGTTTCCGCCATTTAAGTTTGTAAGTTCACGGAGCAAGTTCGAACCAGTGCGGGTCAGGCAGCATCTCTGGAGAAAATGGACGGGTGACGTTTTGGGTTGGGACCGCTGAGCTATCTAGTTTTAGTTGAGAGATACAGCGTGGAAACGGGCCCTTCGGCCCACTTAGTCTGCGTGGACCAGCGATTCCCACACATTAACACGATCCTACACACACAAGGGACAAGTTACTCTTATACCAAAGCCAATTGACCTACACACCTGCACATCTTTGGAGTGTGGGAGGAAACCGAAGATCTCAGGAAAAACCCACGCAGATTACGGGGAGAACGCACAAACACCGTACAGGCAGCACCCGTGTTCAGGATCGATCCCGGGTCTCTGGTGCTGTGAGGCAGCAGCTCTACCCGCAGCGCCACCGTGCCGCCCACTCCAAGTTCACAGCACGCCAAGTGTGCGCCCTGGAATCCGAATATCCGTCGTAAATAAACACAGCAGGAACTGGAGTGTTATTTTGTCAGACGTTTGTCCATCCTTGTGTGAAATCTGCTGGGAGCGCTGACAAGGCAGCGAGTGCTCGCTTTAACTGTTGACATCAGTGTCCCCACTGACATCAACTTGTCCCTGCCCCGTCGATGGGATCAATAATGTCTGGTGGGCGGAATACCTGCCGTCCCTGGCAGTTTTAAACACAACACACGGGATCCTCACGGGATACTGTCTTGTGCTGTTCAGTTTGGAGATTTAGCGTCTACTGTTTAAACCAGCATCTTGCCGTTCCTTCCTACACAGTTTGAAGTTATATTTACCGCAGGCTCCAGTCAACAAGTGAACTTGTGGCTTTCCTTCAAGTTTCTACCACAAATTTTGCTTCTGATCAAATTACTTCTCTTTCAAAGATAACGCTGCCCTTAATTTAGAGACATCTGCCAGATCGGGGAACACATTCACACATGAATGCTGCCCGCAAGGCCGTCGCTTTCTTTCCTTTCATAACCATGCTGTAATTTTATGCCACCTTACAGTTGATAACATGCATCCTTTGTTTTAGACTGTGACATTTTAAAAGACAGAATTAATGATCTTTCTTCACGACTAGGTCCATAGTTCAAAGGAGAAAAAAATCCAACGAGCGAAATGTGGAGTTGATGGTGAATTCCAATAATTTCATCAACTGTAAAATTACTTAATCACGGTGTCTTGCGTGATGGATTAAATATGGAATGCTTTTATTCTTTATCTTATCACAGCCCTGCAGAAGAGTATTGTGTGTCATCAAAATGACATCCTCATGCGGCTGAGCAGAGTAGCAGAGTACAATGTTAGATGTTGGTTGCATTTTGGGGTTTTATTTTGATATTGAGGGAGCTACGACTGGGTGGAGGAAAGCCAGGCAAAAGCAATGTTCTACATCATTGCTTTGAGATAAAACCTTTTTTATTCACCCCCTCCATTTTTGTTACAACCAGCTTCACTATTTTGTGGATGAATTCAGATCAATGCTGAATGAGACGAGGAAAAACGTTTTCACCCGGAGGTTTGTGAATCTGTGTAATTCTCTGCCACAGAGGGCGGTGGAGGGCCGTTCTCTGGATGTTTTCAAGAGAGAGTTAAATAGAGCTCTTAAAGATAGCGGAGTCGGGGGATATGGGGAAAAGGCAGGAACAGGGTACTGATACAATAGATGCAGGAGTAGGCCATTCAGCCCTTCGAGCCAGCACCGCCATTCAATGTGATATGGGTGATCATCCCGATTGTGGATGATCACAGTGAATGCCGGTGCTGATTCGAAGGGCTGATTGGCCTACTCCTGCGTCTATTGTCTATCCCTCCAAACCTGTCTGATCCATGTACCTGTCCAACTGCTTCTTAAACTACTCAACTACATCCTCTGGCAGCTCGTTCCATATACCCACCACCCTTTGTCTTAGGAACTTTGAACCTTGGGCTGCTATGATGTTACAATATCATTCTCTACCCCAGAATCAGGGGTCACAGTTTAAGAATAAGGGGTAAGCTATTTTGAACAGAGACGAGGAAACACTCGTGAGGTTGCCTCAGAGGGCAGGTGGAGGCCGGTTCTCTGGATACTTTCAAGAGAGAGCTAGATAGTGCTCTTGAAGATAGCGGAGTCAGGGGATATGGGGAGAAGGCAGGAACGGGGTAGTGATTGGGAATGATAAGCCAGGATCACAGTGAATGGCGGTGCTGGCCCGAAGGGCCGAAAGGCCTACTCCTATTGTCTATTCAGTTATTGTCTGACCTTGTACCACCACAATGTGTTTTCCAGTGTTATTCAACGTACGTCTGCGTATACTTGTTATTATTGTTGGATGCTCTTTGTATAGAACAGCCATTATGTTCTCAAACAGAACAATAGTCACTTCATTTAAAAAGTAATTAATTACATGAAGTGCTTTAGATGTACTGATTTGGTACAGGGTACTATATATGCAAATACTTATTGAAATTTGAATGACCAAAACTTGTAACAGAGATCAGAACTTTCTGGAAACGCAAGAGGGATTTTAATTTGCATTGTCTTCTCAAATAATTGCCTAATTGGCAAAAATATAATATTTCGCTGAAAAGTTTTGATAAATTAAAATGAATTATAGATGATAATGCCAGCTAGCTGTCTGGGGGCTGAATCAGTCCCTGTACAGTTATAGACAGTGTGTTCAATACATTTAAATTACTGCAGAGGTCCAGGGAGACAGTTCTTTGTTCAAATATCTCCTGCATTGTCCTTGTGCAAAGAAAATTGGATCGTATATTTAAGGTGAGCAAGCAAAAGATTTGCCTGGAACCTGAGGGTAACTTTTTCCCACAAAGGGTGGTAGGTGTATGGAACGAGCTGCCGGAGGAGGTAGTTAAGGCTGGGACTATACCAACGTTGGAGAAATATTTGGACAGGTATATGTAGGGAGGAACTGCAGTTGCTGGTTTAAACCGAAGATAGACACAAAAAACTGGAGTAACTCAGCGGGTCAGGCAGTATCTGTAGAGAAAAGGTATGGGTGACGTTTCGGGTCGAGACCCTTCTTCAGCCTGAGATTCAGGATAAAGGGACACGAGAGATTTAAACGGTGATGTCGAGAGATATTGAACAAATGAATGAACGATATTGCAAAAAAGTGCTGGAGTAACTCAGCGGGTCAGACCGAATCAAACAGGTGATGTTTCAGGTCGGGATTTAAGAAGGGTCGTGACCAGAAATGCCACGTGTCCATGTTCGCCAGAGATGCTGTCTGACCCGCTGAATTACTCCAGCATTTGTGTCTCCTTTTGTAAAACAGCATCTGCAGTACCTTGTGTCTACGTTGTAAAGCAAACATAGAAACGCAGGCGTGCATGAGGAGGCCATTCGGCCCTTGGAGCCAGCACCGACATTCAATATGACCATGCCTGATGTGTTTTTCACACACGCCTTTCAGACTCAAACACAACATATCTTCACAAGAGAGACTGGAATCTTGAGCAAAAATAAAGTGCTGGAGGGCATCGTGCAGCATTTTGTATTTTGATAGAGGCCAACGTATCTTTAGTTTAGAGGTACAGCTTGGAAACAGGCCCACCGGGTCCGTGCCGGCCAGTGATCCCCGAACACTAAAGGGGCTGTCCCACTTGGGCGACCTAATTGCCGAGTTTAGGAGAGTTTGAAAAAATGTCATGTTCAAGACCTCCTTTGACTATGTAGAAGACCAGCTTCAACTAGCTATGACAAACTTCGGGATAATTGGACACCGAATAGTGGAGAGTGAAGCCGACCTCCTTCGACCTCCCTTCAACTATGATGCAGACTATCTATGATTACCCTCGACTACCTACGACTAACATGCTGCCCCACTACGACCTACTACGACTAAACCTACGGGTAAAAAAAAGTATCGATTTTTTTCCATGGCGACCTTTTTTTAATCGCGGGCATTTTTCAACATGTTGAAAAATATGCCGCGACCTAACTGAGGCCTCGAGTACGTGGGACCTGCTCTCGAGCATGAAGGAGAATTACAAAGACATCCTAGCACCTCGTGTCGACCATGCTGCGGGTATGAGCCGAGGGCAAACTCGCCAGAACTCGCGGATTAGGTCGCCCAAGTGGGACAGGCCCTTCACACTATCCTACACACACTGGAGACAATTCACAATTTTACCAAAGCCAATTAACCTACAAACCCGCACGTCTTTGGAGTGTGAGAGGAAAGCGAAGATCTAGAAGAAAACCCACGCAGGTCACGGGGAGAACGTACAAACTACGTACAGACAGCACCCGTAGTCAGGATCGAACCCGGGTCTCTGGCGCTGTGAGGCAGCGACTCTACCGCTGCGTCACCATGCTGCCTAATTTCTCTGATAAAATCTACAGTGAACTTTATACTCAAAATTTAAGATGGGAACAGTTGCACTATTACACAGCTCATATTGGAAATGTTCAAACTAATTAATATTTATGGCCCAATTTTAAAATGAATTAAAATAAAATCTGTTGAAACAAGCAATTGGTTTTTAGCCGAGGATCCTTAAATCCATGGCCAGCAAATTTGCAAAGTTAAAGCTGTGTTGCCATTATCACCTCCATTATCTATTAATTTGTGATTGGCATCAGAGCCAATTCAGCCCATCTATTTTATGGAAGCTCTCAGGGCAATTCTAATTCCCCATGAATTGGCCTGCAACTTGTTCGCTTTACAACTTTTTAACAAACTGCTACCTCCAAGAGAAGATGGACACAAAAAGCTACAAAAGCTGCTAAAAGTAACTCAACGAGTTTCTGTTTAAGAAGGAACTGCAGATGCTGGAAAAATCAAAAATAGACAAAAATGCTGGAGAAACGCAGCAGGCGAGGCAGCATCTATGGAGCAAAGGAATAGGAATTTCAGAGACGTCTGAAGAAGGGTCTCGACACGAAACATCACCTCTTCCTTCGATCTCTAGATGCTGCCTCGCCCGCTGAGTTTCTCCAGCTTGAGTTACTCCAACTCTCCGTGTCTAGAAACATAAAAAATAGGTGCAGGGGTAGACCATTCGGCCCTTCGAGCCAGCACCGCAATTCATTGTGATCATGGCTGATCGTCCGCTGTCAATAACCCGTGCCTGCCTTCTCCTCATATCCCTTGACTCCTCTAGCCCCTAGAGCTCTATCTAGCTCTATCTTAAGTCCATCCAGTGACTTGGCCCCCACTGCCCTCTGTGGCAGTGAATTCCACAAATTCACAACTCTCTGGGTGAAAACGTTTTTTCTCACCTCAGTCTTAAATGGCCTCACCTTTATTCTAAGACTGTGGGTCCCTGGTTCTGGACTCGCTCAACATTGGGAACATTTTTCCTGCATCTAGCTTGTCCAGTCCATTTATAATTTTATATGTTTCTATAAGAACCCCCTCATCCTTCTAAACTCCAGTCTACCTTTAGTTTAAACCAGCATCTGCAGTTCCTTGCCACACCTCGTCAAGAGAGTGGAGTCAAGTCTAGGTGTATTTCATTGTCATTTGTATTGGGACTGGAATAATGAACGTCTTGCCTGGTGCTCCCTGCAGCAGCCACAGTGTGTGAGCAAGGTGGGCAGAGTTCCCTCATGGACAACGAGACTGCCTTACTTGTTCAACACCTCCTGCACAAACATCACTGTGAGCACCGCCTGCGACCCATTGCCCCAACAAACACATCGCTTCCCTCTCCATCCTGAACTTGTGATTACCTTGATGAGGAACTCGATTAGCAGGGTCACCACAGAGTTTACAATGTCTGGACTCTGGAGAGATTTGAGATTTGATATAAACACAGGTTAATGGAGGACTGTGAATGACTAAAAGGTTGTAATTTAATTGGACTGAGCCAACCCTGATTGAAACTGGAGTGTTTATGACCATCATCTGATGCCCTTGATTACATTTATAGCCTTTCACTTATACTCTGTTATTCATACTTTTGGTTCCATCAGAATATACCAGTAATGAAACGAGATCTCTACTAATTTCATTAGGTGAAGATTAAGAATGGCCATGGTGGCGCAGTGGTAGAGTTGCT
This sequence comes from Raja brachyura, assembly GCA_963514005.1. The sequence goes on from OY740791.1 coordinate 2,138,377, forward strand.
GCCTCACAGCGCCTGAGACCCGGGTTCGATCCTGACTACGGGTGCTGTCTCTACGGAGTTTGCACATTCTCCCCGTGACCTGCATGGGTTTTCTCCTGGTGCTCCGGTTTCCTCCCACACTCCAACGATCTGCAGGTTAATTGCCTTCTATCAATTGTAAATTGTCCCTAGTATGTGTAGGATAGTGCTAGTGTACGGGGTGATCGCTGGTGGGCGCGGACACGATGGGCCGAAGGGCCTGTTTCCATGCTGTATCTCTAAAGTCTAAACAATAATGAACAAGATGCTAAAGCTTTCCAATTAATGCAAATTTGAAGAGAAGTGCAAATGTCACGTGGACTGATGAAGGAATAGTTCTCAAAGATTTGAAACAAATTAGTGATGAGTGTCGCATAGACAGATGAATGGTAAAATAATGTTGCAGAGAATGTCTTTGGGCATTGCTTTGAAATAACTTGTTGAAACTGGCAGATGTAATCGAGGTTACTTTACAGAAGTCATTCCGTTCATGGTGTGAAATTCAAGTGGTCAACTTTATTTGTCACATACAGATGTGCAGTGAAATGAAAGTGGCAATGCCTACGGGATTGTGCAAAAAAACTACACACCAACAAAACTGAACCAGTATTTATATTTTAGAAATATAAAAAGACACAACACAACAGTAAAACAGTAAACACAACTTGAAATATTTCTCCTCTGAATCTCAGCAATATTTTTTTGGAGAGATTTTAAGGGGATTCAATGATGTAACAAGACCGAAGGAACTGCAGATGCTGGGTTCCAAAGACACAAAGTGCTGGCCGGTAAATCCAGCCGGGTCAGGCAGCATCTCTGGAGAAAGATCCTCACCCGAAACATCACTCATTTTTTTTTCTCCAGAGATGCTGCCTGACCCGCTGAGTTACTCCAGCACTCTGTGAAACGTTACCTATCCATGTTCTCCAGAGATGCTGCCTGACCCGCTGAGTTACTCCAGCACTCTGTGTAATCTCTGGAGAACATGGGCAGGTGGCGTTTCGGGTCGGTATCCTTCTTCAGACTGATTATGGTGGAGGCGAACTCTGCTGGAGATGAGGGACAGGACAAAGCCTGGTGAGTGATGGGTGGATACAGGGGAGTGGGGTTTCTGATTGGCAGATGGTTAGACAAAGGCCAGAGATAAGAACTCAAAGAATGTGAGATCAGGATGGAGGTGCGAGTTGTGAAGCCAGAGGGAGGAATGTAGGTGGACGTGGACAGATTGGGGGGGGGGGGGGGGGGGGAGCGGAGGATGTCTGGGGATCTAGGTGGGGCTCGGGGAAGAGAGGATGAAGGAAAAACAAAAGGGAGGGGGATGTTTGTTTGTAAGTTACCGAAAATTGCAGGATTCAATGTTGATACCATGAGGATGTTAGCTACCCAAGCGGAATATCAAGCGCCACGGTCGGCTGTACGTTCCTCCAAAAATGATCACTTCCTCTGGAACTGAAGCTTAGCAACTTGTCCCATCTCTTTGTCCACAATATGCTCCTTCGAACCCACAGACCGACTTGCAGAATGCTGAGAAATCCAGAGATTCCCTGACCACAGTTGGCTGGGTTTATTGCAAAATTGGTGTCAGCGTGGTCAAAGTCAACTCAATGAAAATCTTCTAATAACGATATGATTTGCAAAATCAGAGCATGACTTTAAAGATTTGGATGTCAGTGTGTCTATGTGCTGAATGTTGGCACACTTAAATCCCCTCTTTATTAAACCATTTACTCATTCACTAGGATCATATCGACCAGATATTGCATAGTCGTAGTGTGATGCTGCGTGGAATCAGGCCATTCAGCCCAAATTGCCCACACCGGCCAACATGTCCCAGTTACACTAGTCCCACCAACCTGCACTGGGTCCATATCCCTCAAAACCTATCCTATCCATTTACCTGTCTAACAGTTTCTTAAAGGTTAAGATATTCCCTGCCTCAATTACCTCCTCTGGCAGCTTGTTCCATACACCCACCACCCTCTGAAAAAGTTACCCATCAGATTGCTATTAAATCCTTTCCCCTTCACCTTGAACCTATGTCCTCTGGTCCTCAATTCACCTATTCGGACAAGAGACTGTGCATCTACCTGATCTATTCCTCTCGTGATTTAGTACACCTCTATAAGATCACCCCTCATCCTCCTGCGCTCCAAGGAATAGAGACCCAGCCTACTCAACCTCTCCCTATAGCTCAGACTCGCCGCTAGTCCTGGCAACATCCTTCCCTGACAATGTCTTTCCTATAACATGGTGCCCAGAACTGAACACAATACTCTAAATGCGGTCTGACCAACATCTTATACAACTGCAACATGACCTCCCAATTTCTATACTCAATACTCTGTCTGATGAAGGCCAAAGACCACCAGGTGCATTGCATAGTGTTGTTCTTTCATTAGAATCAGACAGCACGAAAACGGGCCCTTCGGCCCAACTCCTCCATGCCAACCAACATACCTATCTAACTTAGTTCCACCTGCCCACATTAGGAGGGTGAGATAGATCAACCATGATTGAATGGGGGAGTAGACCTGTTCCTGCCTTCTCCCCATATCCCCTGACTCCGCTTTCTTTAAGAGCCCTACCTAACTAGGGGGCGCCGTCCTGTGTGGTATGGCTGCCCAGCCTGCAGCTGTCTGTTTCGCTCTTTTTATTTTTAGTGAGTTAAAGTATTTTGTTTGGAGTCTATTCTATTTTATGTTTGGGGGGGGGGGGGGGGGAACTACTTTTCCTGGTCCCTACCTGGTCGGAGAGGCAGCTTTTCTCCGGGCTGCATCTTTAACCCGTCCTCGCGGCCTACCGGCGGGCCTGGAGCGGCGTTTCTTGAGGCGACTGCCCAGAACCTTGGCTTTGGCAGCGGCACAGCGCTGGAGCACCATCGCGGGGCGGAGTGGACAATGCCTTGCCTGGGTTGCCGCGCTGGAGCTCCGGTGAGCTGAAACCACTGAGAAAAAAACATCGCGATGTTGCGGGCCTGTGGAGCGGCCAGCGGAGGGCGGCGCTGAACTTTACATCGGGAGCCAGGGGTGGAGCTCCATTCAGCGCGGCCTTGTTAGCTTCGGAAGCCGCAGAGGCAGTTCCGGGTGTCCCAAGCCGCTGAGAGGATTCTCCCGACGCCAGAGCACCATCACCCGGCGAGAACGGCCTGGAACATCGGGCCTCCGTGAACGCGACTGTGGAGGCCTCAATAGGTCCGACTATGGGTGGACATGAGATGGGGACTGGACATTGTGCCTTCCCTCATAATGGGAACCATTGTGGGGGGGATGTTTTTTGTGTTTAAAAATTTCTTTATTATTATGTTTGTATTTTTTTTAAGGGCTGCATTGGCAAGAAACATTTCACTACACCAATTGGTGTACGTGACCAATAAAAACCTTTGAACCTAGCTCTCTCTTGAAAGCATCCAGAGAACGGGCCTCCACTGCCCTCTGAGGCAGAAAATTCCACAGACTCACAATGCTCTGTGTGAAAAAGTATTTCCTTGTCTCCGTTCTAAATGGCTTACCCCTTATTCTTAAACTGTGGCCCCTGGTTCTGGACTCCCCCCAACATCATCACTTATGAAGATTCCCACGAAGATGGAGTGATTTCAAAACCAGTCAATGTCAGGCCTCAGTATAAAGGATGGGCACAAAATGCTGGAGTAACTCAGCAGGACAGGCAACATCTCTGGAGAAGAGGAGTGGGTTGCGTTTTGCCTCAACCTGAAACGTCACCCATTCCTTCTCTCCGGACCTGTAACCTGTCCCGCTGAGTTACGCCGGCATTTTGCATCCATCTTCAGTGTAAACCAGCATCTGCAGTTCCTTCCTACACACTCAGTAGATATCAGGTCACCTTGAAGGATTTTGATAGATGCTACACCAGACGGAAGATGCACAATTTTAATTAACTTTTTAAATGTGTGGAACACCAAATGAAGAATTAAACAATCACATATGATGAAGGTAGGAGCTAGAATATCATGAATATTGAAAAAAAAAGTAACCCTCTTAAATCCTGCGTTATTTATGAGCGATTATGTGGATAATAATGTGGATAAATGTGAGGTTATCCACTTTGGTGACAAAAACAGGAAGGCAGATTACTATCTAAATGGTGTCAAGTTGGGAAAAGGGGAAGTACAATGGGATCTGGGGGTCCTTGTTCATCAGTCAATGAAAGTAAGTATGCAGGTACAGCAGGCAGTGAAGAAAACGAATGGCATGTTGGCCTTTATTACGAGAGGTGTTGAGTATAGGACCAAAGTGGTCCTTCTGCAGTTGTACAGAGCCTAAGTGAGACCACACCTGGAGTATTGTGTACAGTTTTGGTCCCCTAATTTGAGGATTCTTGCTATTAAGGGAGTGCAGCGTAGGTTTACAAGGTTAATTCCCGGGATGGCTGGACTGTCATATGCTGAGAGAATGGAGCAGCTGGGCTTGTACACTGTGGAGTATAGAAGGATGAGAGGGAATCTTATTGAAACATATAACATTATTCAGGGTTTGGACACACTGGAGGCAGGAAACGTGTTCCAGATATTGGGGGAGCCCAGAACCTCCATGTTGCGAGGGAGGAAGGCGCAGATGTGGTTCTTGATCAGCCTCTTGAAGCATTTCATGACTACCGGTCGGTAGTCATTCAAGCAAGCTGGAGAGGCATTCTTCGGCACTGGAACCATGGTGGATCTCTTGAAGCAGGCAGGGGCCATGGGCTTGGCCAGGGAGAGGTAGAATATTGTGGTAAGCACTGGAGCTAGCTGAGTAGCACAAGACTTTAGTACTCGCCCAGATATACCATCTGTGCCTACAGCTTTCCTCGTGTTCACCCGTGTCAGAGTCCTCACGTCGTGCTCGGACAATGTGTGCACACCACTTTATGTCCATCATCACTGCCGCCTCCCGTACTATCCGTTGTTTATACTCCGGCAGCAGGAACAGGGTCTCAACTTACTCAACCTCTTCTTATAGCTCAGACCCTTCAGTCCTGGCAACATCCTCATGAATTTTATCACTACCCTTTCCAGCTTGACAAATTCAAGTTGTTATGTGGTGTTTTCTCTGGTCAGGTCGGGGTCAGTTCCCCCCGCCACGGGTACCATGTAACCCCGTGCTACCTGCCCCAGGGTCGGATAGTCGGCGACTAAACCGTCTCCCCCACCTGGTTTGCCAGGTGAGGAGGGGGCTGTGGACCCCCAGCAGGACCAGAAACAAGACCTGTCAATGGGCAGATGAGCTCCTAGCGAGCCAACGGCCATCCACACTTCAGTAGAAGTTGCGATCACCGTCGTACACGGCATTGTAAGGAATGATGATAAAGCACACACACCAACGTCCTAGACTTCCAGCGGCAGAAGTCCGCAGGAACTGGAGGACAGAGATGTGTGGTGCGTCCGCCACCATTCCCGTCGGAAACCAGCACCACTGCGTCGCTAATGTTTTCAACGATGATGAATGATGAATTCTCATAATGTTGGTTGCGTGCCAAGTAACTGGGTCAATGTCTCACAGATGCTGTTCACTGCCGCCTTGCTGTGGTGAACTCTGTTCAACAGTATCACCCGCTGCCTGTCCCTCCGTTACACCATTGCTACAAGGGACCTTGTAACACTCGCCACCCCTCACATCAGTCGCCCCAGCCCACGTGGACCAGACAAACTGATTAGCAGCTATAAAAGCTGCCGCGTCGGGTTAATGTGTGACAAACGACACAGCTGGTGGAGCTGCTGCCTTAACGACCCAGGCCAATGCTCACCTTGAGTGCTGTCTGTACGGAGTTTGTACGTTCTCCCTGTGACCTGCGTGGGTTTCCTCAGGGTGCTCCGGTTTCCTCCCACACTCTAAAGACGTGTAGGTTTGTCGGCTAATTGGCTTCTGTGAGTTGCCCCGAGTGTGTGTCGGATAGAACTAGTGTACGGGGTGATCGCTGGTCGGCGTGGGCTGAAGGGCCGAAGGGCCGGTTTCCATGCTGAATCTCTAAACTAAAGCGACTGCAGTCCCCTGTGTCTCCTTTGATGCAACTTATTTTTATCCTTATTCGTTCGGCCCCAAGTGTGCTTGCCTCCACTGCCTGAGTTACTGCTGCTTTTAATCAGTCACCAGAGAGTGTGTGGAACTCACACCAGGAAGAGAATCTCTTTCTATTGCTCCACTGTGCCACCTGTGAGGAGTCTCAGAGTAACTTTGGTTCAGCACAGCCGAGACTGACTCAGCCGGTGAGCATGTGTGGACCCCGGGCAATGATCTGAAGAAGGGTCTCGACCTGAAACATCGCCCATTCCTTCTCTCCAGAGATGCTGCCTGTCCCGCTGAGTTACTCCAGCTTTTTGTGTCTCTTTGGCCATCTTCTGATGATAGACACAGAATGCTGGAGAATCGGTCACGGTTGCTGCCTTACAGCGCTTGCAGCACTGAAGAGCAGAGTTCGATCCTGACTACAGGTGCTGTCTGTATGGAGTTTGCAAGTTCTCCCCGTGACCTGCGTGGGTTTTCTCTGAGATCTCCGGTTTCCTCCCACACTCCAAAGACGTGCAGGTTTGTCGGTTAACTGGCTTGGTAAATGTTTTTTTTTAAATTGTCACTAATGGGTGTGGGATAGTGTTAGTGTGCGGGGATCGCTGGTCAGCGCGGACCCGGTGGGCCGAGGGGACTGTTTCCACGTTGTATCTCTAACTAAACTCTGCGGGTCGGGCAGCATCTCTGGTGAAAAGGAATAGGTGATGAGATCCTTCTTCAGACTGACAGTCAGGGGAAAGGGAAATGAGAGATATTAATGGTGATTTAGTTTAATTTAGTTTAGAGATAAAGCTTGCAAACAGGACCTTCAGCCCACTGAGTCCGCGCCAACCAGCGATCCCCGCACTGTAACACTATCCTACACACACTAGGGACCACTTTACACTTATACCAAGTCACTTATACCACGATCTTTGGAGTGTGGGAGGAAACTGGAGATCTCGGAAAAAGCTAATTTGGACACGGGGAGAACGTAAAACTCCGTCGTGATCGAACCCGGGTCTGTGGCGCTGAAATGCAGCAACTCTACCGCTGCGTCACCATGCCGCCCTTATAGGTTAAAACCAAAATAAGTCTATACTTCTGTGATGGAGTCATCGAGATGAAGAAAGGTGTGGAGATGGTCAAAGTCAATTTGAGCACAGGATGGATTTAATCTGAAAGATCGGGTTGACTAGGCTTGTATTCAGTGGAATTTAGAAGGATGAGAGGGGATAGAAACATAGAAACATAGAAAATAGTTGCAGGAGTAGGCCATTCGGCCCTTCGAGCCTGCACCGCCATTCAATGTGATCATGGCTGATCATCCAACTCAGTATCCCGTACCTGCCTTCTCTCCATACCCCCTGATCCCTTTAGCCACAAGTGCCACATCTAACGCCCTCTTAAATATAGCCAATGAACTGGCCTCAACTACCTTCTGTGGCAGAGAATCCCAGAGACTCATGACTCTCTGTGTAAAGAATGTTTTCCTCATTTCGGTCCTAAAGGAATTCCCCCTTATCCTTAGACTGTGACCCCTTGTTCTGGACTCCCCCAACATCGGGAACAATCTTCCAGCATCTAGCTTGTCCAACCCCTTAAGAATTTTGTAAGTTTCTATAAGATCCCCCCTCAATCTTCTAAATTCCAGCGAGTACAAGCCGAGTCTATCCAATCTTTCCTCATATGAAAGTCCTGACATCCCAGGAATCAGTCTGGTGAATCTTCTCTGTACCCCCTCTATGGCAAGGATGTCTTTCCTCAGATTTGGAGACCAAAACTGTACGCAATACTCCAGGTGTGGCCTCACCAAAACCCTGTACAACTGCAGTAGAACCTCCCTGCTCCTATACTCAAATCCTTTCGCTATGAATGCTAACATACCATTTGCTTTCTTCACTGCCTGCTGCACCTGCATGCCTATTTTCAATGACTGGTGTACCATGACACCCAGGTCTCATTGCATCTTCCCCCTTTCCTAATCTGCCACCATTCAGATAATAGTCTACCCTCATGTTTTTGCCACCAAAGTGGATAACCTCACATTTATCCACATTATACTGCATCTGCCATGCATCTGCCCATTCACTCAGCCTATCCAAATCACCCTGCAGCCTCCAAGCATCCTCCTCACACCTAACTATACCCCCCAGCTTGGTATCATCTGCAAACTTGGAGATGTTGCATTGAATTCCCTCGTCCAAATCATTAATATATATTGTAAATAGCTGGGGTTCCAGCACTGAGCCTTGCGGCACCCCACTAGTCACTGCCTGCCATTCTGAAAAGGGCCCGTTTACTCCTACCCTTTGCCTCCTGTCTGCTAGCCAGTTCTCTATCCACATCAATACTGAACCCCCAATACCGTGTGCTTTAAGTTTGTATGCTAATCTCTTATGCGGGACCTTGTCGAAAGCCTTCTGAAAGTCTAGATATAACACATCCACTGGTTCTCCCTTATCCACTCTACTAGTTACATCCTCAAAAAATTCTATCAGATTTGTCAGACATGATTTACCTTTCGTAAATCCATGCTGACTTTGTCCAATGATTTCACCACTTTCCAAATGCGCTGCTATCCCATCTTTAATAACTGACTCTAGCAGTTTCCCCACTACCGATGTTAGACTAACTGGTCTGTAATTCCCCGTTTTCTCTCTCCCTCCTTTTTTAAAAAGTGGGGTTACATTAGCTACCCTCCAATCCTCAGGAACTACTCCAGAATCTAAGGAATTTTGAAAAATTATCACTAATGCATCCACTATTTCTGTGGCTACCTCCTTGAGTACTCTGGGATGCAGACTATCTGGCCCTGGGGATTTATCGGCCTTCAATCCGTTCAATTTACCCAACACCACCTCCCGGCTAACCTGGATTTCACTCAGTTCCTCCATCTTATTTGACCCCCGTTCCACTGCTATTTCCGGCAGATTATTTATGTCTTCCTTAGTGAAGACAGAACCAAAGTAGTTATTCAATTGGTCTGCCATGTCCTTGTTCCCCATGATCAATTCACCTGTTTCTGACTGCAAGGGACCAACATTTGTTTTAACTAGTCTCTTTCTCTTCACATATCTATAAAAACTTTTGCAGTCAGTTTTTATGTTCCCTGCCAGTTTCCTTTCATAATCTATTTTCCCTTTCCTAATTAAGCCCTTTGTCCTCCTCTGCTGGATTCTGAATTTTTTCCCAGTCCTCCGGTAGGCTGCTTTTTCTGGCAAATTTGTATGCCTCATCTTTTGTTTTTATACTATCCCTGATTTCCCTTGTTATCCATGGATGCACCACCTTCACCGATTTATTCTTTTATTCTTATAGAAATACATAATATTCTTGAGGGATTGGACACGTTAGATGCAGTAAACATGTTCCTGATGTTGGGGGTGTCCAGATCCAGGGGTCACAGTTTAAGAATAAGGGGAAGGCAATTTAGGACAGAAATGTGGAAACACTTTTTCACCCATAGAGTGTTTAAGAAGGAACTGCAGATGCTGGAAAATCGAAAGTAGACAAAAGTGCTGAAGAAACTCAGCGGGTGCAGCAGCATCTATGGAGTGAAGGAAATAGGCAATGTTTCAGGCCGAAACCCTTCTTCAGTCTGAAAAGAAGTCACCCAGCGAGTTGTGAATCTGTGGAATTCCAAGACAGACGTGAAGCTCAGCGTTTGACCTGTTTTTACAAATGTTAAATGGTCAGCTAGACATAGATCACAAGACCTACACCAACCCCAAACCAATTAGGAGCAGACGAGGGCATTCGATACAATTTGTGGTCCCAGCCTCAAAGACAGATGTGTACAGCAATACGTTCTTTCCACGCACTATTAAAGCATGGAATAATCTCCACCAAGCCACGGTTGCCCAGCCAGATGCAACTAAATTGAAAGTGGCACTTTCTTCCCAATAACCCTCTCTGGCTAAACCCCTCCCTTCACCACCTCCAGTTTAAATTCCAGTTGGAATATTTTGGAGGGCCAAGTAACCAAGAACCAAGAATTCGCTGCAACAGAGGGCAATGGAGGCCGATTCTCTGAATGTTTTCAAGAAAGAGTTAAATCCCTGTCTCACGGTGCGAGTTGGCCCACGAGTGACCCCGAGTTTTCACTCGTGGTGATCACGTACAGCCAACGTAGCGGGAACGTGGGACCTCGCGCGATCAACTTGTCCACTCGTGGCGCTAACGGCAGGTACCCGCGAAACTTGTGAACTCGTGAAAAAAGTCAAACATGTTTGACTTTTTCCACGAGTCAAATTTACTGTTCAAGTTTAAAATTGAAACATTTAGACTCGTTGTAAGAACGTAGGGCCCGTGCGTTTAACGTAGTGATTCGTGAGTCTACCGTGGGAACTCTTTAAATTATTTCAGTGCCATTCACACTCGAGTCTTAATCACAAAATTTAATTCACCCTAGACTAAATATTCTTTGTTTTTTGATCATTTTCGTCTTATTTTCCCACGTGTACAATTTTATATATAATGTATATCCTAAAAATATGTTAAAAAAAACTAGGAGTGAAAAAAAAGTTTAATTACCAGGAGTTGGAAAATCATTCTATTAGAATGATTAAAAAAAAACATTCCAACGTCTAAACACTGGGCTTCAGCCCTATCCTACCCTTTCGGGGGGTGATTACTGCAGTTATTTATTGGAAAATTAGCTATAAAAACCATGGAGATGAATCAATGAACATTGGATTTTCCTGACGCGTAGATCTGGTTTTGGGGTCCCGCCAAGAGGAGGTGATGTGGACACGGTTTCAGTTACAGTTCTAGAGGAACATTGCTTCCGATCTAAGTCTCTTATGCACTCCTCAGAAGAACTGGGTGTGCTCTTCACCATTATGGCTCCCAGCCTACAGGTTTCTGATCTGAACAACTAACTTCTTCCCAATTTCTCCTCCACCCACTCCCCCACCCCCCCCCCCCCCCTATTTCCCTCTCCTCCTCGGCGCTCTTGTTCACTCCCTCCCTCCCTCCCTCCCTCCCTCCCTCCATCCCTCTCGCAGGGCTTGGTTCAAAGGGGGCAACGAGCCAAGCGGGGTCTGAACCCTTTCTGAAAACGAGCGCAAAGAGTAAAAAGTATTGTCAAGCGCTCCAAACTTCGTTTAAAATAAGTAAATCCGACCTTGGCTAATAATTTAAAAATAAATCCTTATACAAAACCAACACCCTACAAACTCTCTGTCTCTCAAGCTGCCTGTTGCCTTGTGGGGGTTGTGTGTCGGAGAGAGGGGGTGTGGGTGTGGAGGGGACCCGATGTGAATGTTACCACTATAGGATGGCGAGCTTGGGCTCTGAGCTGCAGTGATAGAGAGCAGAGAGAGAGAGAGAGAGTGGGTGTGCGCGTCAGCAGCAAAGTTATATACAACGGGGGTACACAAAAGGCTGGAGAAACTCAGCGAGTGCAGCAGCATCTAAGGAGCGAAGGAGATAGGCGACGTTTCGGGTCGAGACCCTTATATACAACGGGCTTGTACGCGCTGGCAAGGTGGGTTTCCTTTGTTCTCATCCGGGGCTTCAGAGAGATCGGAGAGAATTAAGTCTCCTTTGCACACCACTCCTAACCCAAGGGCCTTGTCACCCCAGACAGATTAATGACGCCCCCCCCCTCCCCAACCTCCCTCACACCTGGGCACCAAAGCAGCTCAGGAGGCGAACCCTGAGCTCCGTCTCCCAACAATCTGATGCGCATTTTCCCTTTGTAGTTCATATTAATAGATGCAGCCGCGCTGATTTCTATCTTTAACTCAAAGCCACAGGATGGAGGTGTTTTCTTTAACATTGTTGCTTTATTAAAACATACCTTCATTCATGGTTGGCTCAAGTGTAACGGGAGAGGAACTTGGTAAGTCGGGAGAGCACCTTGGAACATCGCATAAAGAACATGCCCGTGGGAACTCGGTTAAACACTTGACCATAAACTTTGAATCTCGTGCATAACCACGAGTCCGTTTTTTTTCTTTCACTTGGGGTCACTCTTGGGTGGACTCGCACTGTGAGACAGGGCCTTTAAGGGGCTTAATTCACGACGTCTGCTGAGGTCGTGAATTGACTCACACACGCAGCATGGTCGTCACAAGGTCGTAGGAGGTCGCAGGTAGGTCATAGCAGGCCCTGATGCTGGTCGTAGGTACACGTTGCATCAAGTAGGTCCGGGCGTTTTTCTAGCCTGATGAAAAATGTCCATGAGTAAAAAAGGTCGTGGAAGTGGAACAGGCCCTTTAGGTTTAGCTCTTAGGATTAACAAAAGTAAGGGATATGGAGAGAAAGCAGGAACGGGGTACTTATTGTAGATGATCAGCCATTATCATATTGAATGGCGGTGCTGGCTTGAAGGGCTGAATGGCCTATCTTGCCCCTATTGTCTATGTTTCTGTGCCCCCACATTGTCAATGAATCTGAGGCCAATGTGAAACATCTGCCCGTGCAATTTGAAACCAGGGTTAAAGCAATTATGATACTACACAAGTTTGATAGTTACATCTGTAACACACAGTAACTCTACAGTGGAACTCAATGTCTTTTAGGGGACAATTATATTAATAAATGCGGCAACAGCTGTGAAAACATATGGTTTGGTGACTCTGTGCCCATGTTAATTATATGTAAATAGGAATTTAATAACAAGCAATTAACATGCGAATTCTCCAGTTTGGGGATTTTTTGCCCGATCTTCACCGCTGTAAGGTTAAATTAGTTCCAGCAGGTTTTACACCCAACATCAAAAGCTGACGCTGCTAAGCTGCTAATCTTGTGTGCAGAGGGGACAACTCTTGTCCTTTCTTCAAAAGGCACGTTGCAAAAAACTGAACATTTATCACCATTAATATTTTGTCAAATGGTTCAGCCTGATAGTCTTGCTGGGAACAGCTCCATCCAGGACCGTTCCAGGAACGTGAGAAATTGCAGTGAATTTTGGACGCAGCCCAGACCATCACACGCACAAACCAACCTTCCTTCGATTGATCCATCTACACCTCAGGCCAGCACCATCATCAAGGACCAGTTTCACCCCGGTCACTCCCTCTTCTCCCCTCTCCCATCAGGCAAGAGGTACAGAAGCGTGAAAACGAATGCACACCTCCAGGTTCGGGGGCAGTTTCTTCCCAGTTGTTATCAGGCAACTGAACAGTCCTCTCGCCAACTAGAGAGTAGTCCTGAACTATGGTCACAGACTTTAAAACATTAATTTTCCCTCTTTTCACAGACCTACCGAGATTTTCCAGCATTTTCTGTTTTTATTTCAGGTTTCCAGCATCTGCAGTTTTGTTGTGCAGGACACACACAAACCCGTGCTTGCATTTCATTGTCATGACTTTGGGATCCATGCAGCAATGCCCACGTGACGTGCTGGAGTAACTCAGCGGGTCAGGCAGCATCTGTGGAGAACATGGATAGGTGACGTTGCACAGAGTGCTGGAGTAACTCAGCAGGTCAGGCAGCATCTGTGGAGAACATGGATAGGTGACGTTGCACAGAGTGCTGGAGTAACTCAGCGGGTCAGGCAGCATCTGTGGAGAACATGGATGGGTGACATTTCACAGAGTGCTGGAGTAACTCAGCAGGTCAGGCAGCATCTGTGGAGAACATGGATAGGTGACGTTTCACAGAGTGCTGGAGTAACTCAGCGGGTCAGGCAGCATCTGTGGAGAACATGGATGGGTGACATTTCACAGAGTGCTGGAGTAACTCAGCGGGTCAGGCAGCATCTGTGGAGAACATGGATGGGTGACATTTCACAGAGTGCTGGAGTAACGTTTCGTGTTGGGACCCTTCTTCGGATGAAGTGGTACAAAAGGAGTACGGACTCTTTTATCTTGTGTCCTCAATGATGGACGTCTATTAAATGGAGCGAGGAGGCCATCATTTGGGAAATCAGAGAAGCATTTTTGCCAAAGAAGAATTCAGAACCAAATTGCTGACATCAGCAAGGGGAACAGATAGAGTTGGGAGAGAGCGTGAAAGCAATGAGGGGGATGTAATGGAAGGAGAGATTGATCGGGTTGTGAGAGATTGGGTGGGAGGGTGATGATATGGGCATATTAACTGCCGCAGACCTCTTGACCTAAATGGTTCATTCGAGTGCTGCAAATATCCTGTAACACTAGTTATAATCATGGCTGGAATTTTACAATCTAATCCAGGGTCTGGCAGATTGCTTCTTGCATGACCTTCTGAAGAGGTAAAATATCCTGAGTATGTAATGTAACAGGGATGTGTAACACAACAAAGGGGAATTTTGTGGAAGCAGGGAACTGCACAAAGGGACACAGAGTGATGGAGTAACTGAACTACACGGCGTAACATGCTCAAAAGAGCTCAGCTGGAGAGTTCGCTTTAAAACAAGAGACAAATAGAGTGGCACGGTGACGCAGCGGTAGATTTGCTGCCTCACAGCTCCAGAGACCCTGGTTCGATCCCGACTACGGGTGCTGTCTGTCCGTTCACTCCATGTCCTGCGTGGGCTTTCTCCGGATGCTCTGGTTTCCTCCCACACTCCAAAGTCGTACAGGTTTGTTGGTTAATTAGCTTGGTGTAAGTGTAAATTGTTCCTAGTGTGTTTAGGACAGTGTTAATGTGTGGGGATCGCTGGTCAATAGACAATAGGTGCAGGAGTAGGCCATTCGGCCCTTCGAGCCAACACCGCCATTCAATGTGATCATGGCTGAACATCCCCAATCAGTACCCCGTTCCTGCCTTCTCCCCATATCCCCTGACTCCACTATTTTTAAGAGCCCTATCTAGCTCTCTCTTTAAAGCATCCAGAGAACCTGCCTCCACAGACAGGATAGCTAGATAGCTATCAAGACTGAGCTACATCATAGATAGCTGGAGAGCTAGCTACATACTGTCTGAGCTACATACTGGATAGCTAGGTAGCTAGCTAGATGGCTACATACAACATAGCTGGAAAGAGAGCTACACTAAACAACATACTGGATAGTGAGATAGTTAGCTAGTTGGCTATATACTGGATAGCTGGATCACTAGATAGACTGAGCTCCATACTGGTTACCTAGACAGCTAGCTAGATAGCTACATAGATGGCAAGATTGCTAGCTAGATAGCTAGCTGGATATCTATGTACTGGATAGCTAGATAGTTAGCTGGACAGCTAGATAGCTAGCTAGACTGAGCTACATGCTGGATAGCTAGATAGATAGCTACTGGATAGCTGGGTCGCTAGCTTTGAGCTACATGCTGGATAGCTATATAGATAGCTAGATGGCTACATACTGGATAGCTAGGTAGCTAACTAGATGAAGCTACATACTTGGATAGATAGATAGATGGACTGTGCAACATACTGGATAGCTAGCTAGATGTCTACATATAGGGGAGGGTGCCCAGAAATAAGGGGGAATTTAGGGAAGGGCACCTGTAATTGGAAGGGGGATTTAGGGGAGGATACCTTTAAATGGTGAATATGAAGGGCATCTGTAAATGGTGAATTAAGGGAGGGCACCTTTAAATGGTGCATATGAAGGGCATCTGTAAATGGTGAATTAAGGGAGGGCACCTTTAAATGGTGCATATGAAGGGCATCTGTAAATGGTGAATTAGTGGAGGGCACCTTTAAATGGTGACTATGAAGGGCATCTGTAAATGGTGAATTAGTGGAGGGCACCTTTAAATGGTGCATATGAAGGGCATCTGTAAATGGTGAATTAGGGGAGGGCACCTTTAAATGGTGACTATGAAGGGCGTCTGTAAATGGTGAATTAGTGGAGGGCACCTTTAAATGGTGAATATGAAGGGCATCTGTAAATGGTGAATTAGTGGAGGGCACCTTTAAATGGTGACTATGAAGGGCATCTGTAAATGGTGAATTAGTGGAGGGCACCTTTAAATGGTGCATATGGAGGGCATCTGTAAATGGTGAATTAGTGGAGGGCACCTTTAAATGGTGACTATGAAGGGCATCTGTAAATGGTGAATTAGTGGAGGGCACCTTTAAATGGTGCATATGGAGGGCATCTGTAAATGGTGAATTAGGGGAGGGCACCTTTAAATGGTGACTATGAAGGGCATCTGTAAATGGTGAATTAGTGGAGGGCACCTTTAAATGGTGCAGTAGTGAAGGCATCTGTAGATTTAGGGGAGGGCACCTGTAAATCCAACATGAGCAACAACTACAATTGAAGCTTTACAACAACTGGTATGTTGTTACACCAATCCACGTAACAATCTCATATAATTCTTTCCCCCTCATTAATTTATTCTCACGTGTACCAGGGTGACGTCGGCACGGACTCGGTGGGCCGAAGGGCCTGTTTCCGCGCTGTATTTCTAAACTAAACATGAAATAAATGAGCCATTATAAAGATTCAGGATTACTTTAAAAATGATCTAAAGATCAACAAGTAGATTACTAATGTTTTTCAAGCTTTCTTGTTCTTTGAAAAGGAAAGTGATTTAATTACGTGTTTTAATTAAACTGATTCGGCAATCACTGTGTTAGAATGAATTGCAGATGCTGGAAAAATCAAAGGTGGACAAAAATGCTGGAGAAACTCAGTGGGTGAGGCAGCATCAATGGAGAGAAGGGATAGGCTACACATCGACCCGAAAGATCGCCTATTCCTTCTCTCCAGATTCAGAGACAGTTTCTTCCCGGCTGTTATCAGGCAACTGAACCATCCTACCACAACCAGAGAGCAGTGCTGAACTACTATCTACCTCATTGGTGACCCGCGGCCTATCTTTGATAGGGATTTCCTGGGTTTACCTTGCACTACACGTTATGCCCTTATCATGTGTCTGTACACTGTGAATGTCTCGATTGTAATCATGTATTGTTTTTCCGCTGATTAGCACGCAACAAAAGCTTTTCACTGTACCTCGGTACACGTGACAATAAACTTAACTGAAGCTGAACACATTAAAGATAAACAAGTAAATATGATTTTGTTGCATTCATTTCCAGGGCTTTTTTTCTAATTTCACAGTTCATCAATGCTACTCCGCCATTCAATCATGGCTGATCTATCTCTGCCACCTACCCCGATTCTCCTGCCTTCTCCCCATAACCCCGACACCCGTACTAATCAAGAATCTCTCTGCGTCGTAAATATATCCACTGACTTGGCGTCCACAGCCTTCTGTGGCAAATAATCCCACAGATTCGCCACCCTCTGCTGAACCCCTTGCTGAAGGAACGTCCTTTAATTCTGAGCCTGTGACCTCTGGTCCTGGACTCTCCCACGAGTGGAAACATCCTCTCCACATCCACTCTATCCAGGCAGTCAGTCTCAGGAAAAGAGTGACCATTTATACTAGCGCTGCTGGCATTATTGATAAACACTCCACTATCTTCCATCTCATGCTAGAACATTGTATCAAGGTTGGTCTCTGTATTACCTGCTGATAGAGATCAATATCTGAGTTTCAGACGGTTGAAAAAGAGGCCTTTATTATTTGTATTTCGTCCCAGTTCTGAAATGAAATATAGAAAGTGCGAACTCTGTTTAAAAAGGAAGTGAAGGATGGTCATGGTGGCGCAGCAGTAGAGTTGCTGCCTTACACCACTCACAGCGCCAGAGACCCGGGTTCGATCCTGACTATGGAAGCTGTCTGTACAGAATTTGTACGTTCTCCCCGTGACCGTGTAGGTTTCCTCCGGGATCTTCGGTTTTCTCCCTCACTCCAAAGACGTACAGGTTTGTAAGTCAATAGACTTGGTATAAATGTAAAAAGATTGTACCTAGTGTGTGTGTGGGGTAGTGTTAGTGTGCGGGGATCGCTGGTTGGTGCGGGTTCGGTGGGCTGAAGGGCTTGTTTCCGCGTTGTATCTCTAAACTAAACTTGAACAGGTACAAGGATAGAAAAGAGTTAGAGTGATGTGGGCCAAACGTAGGCAGCTGGGACTAGTGTAGATGGGACATGTTGGTTAGTGTGGGCAAGTTGGGCTGAAAGGTCTGTTTCCATGCTGTAACACTCTAATAGTCATTCTGAAGAAGAGTCTCGACCCAAAACATCACTACCAATTTTCTCCACAGATGCTGCCTGACCCGCTGAGTTACTCCAGCACTCTGTGAAATGTCACCTATCCACATTCTCCACAGATGCTGCCTGACCCGCTGAGTTACTCCAGCACTCTGTGAAATGTCACCTATCCATGTTCTCCACAGATGCTGCCCGACCCGCTGAGTTACTCCAGCATTTTGTGTCTGGCTTTGTTGCAGCATCTGCCTCCATAACCGCCTCCAGCTACCAGCAACTCTTCCACCTTGAAACGTCCGGCCAATGAGCTAGCACAAGGGACGTTCCTAATCCTTTCAGGATGCGGTGACAGCCCTGTGTTGCTGGCGAGAGAGATCAGATCATGTATCTCCACTTGTCAGTGGGCAGTGATTTCACTTGACAAGCTCGCTGCCGACAGAGCCAACCCGAGTCTGAGCTTGAGCTGCTGCTACAGATATGGGACGTGCTGTCTGAAGTCCCAGCCAGACGATGAGGAATTGAACATCTGATAGTGAAGTATAGAATTGCCAGCTGACATTTATTGGTAATCAGAGACTGTCAACATGCGTTGCCAGAAGTGCTATCTCATCTGCAGCTACCTGGACCAGTTTCAGGGGCAAACTGATGGTGCTGATGGTTCCCATTCACCCGCGCTGACTCGAGAATCTCCCAAAGATAGACACAGTGCTGGAGTAACTCAGCGGGTCAGGCAGCATCTGTGGAGAACATCGATAGGTGACGTTTCAAAGAGTGCTGGAGTAACTCAGCGGGTCAGGCAGCATCTGTGGAACACATCGATAGGTGACGTTTCACAGAGTGCTGGAGTAACTCAGCGGGTCAGGCAGCATCTCTGGTTGGTGATAGGACGGTTCAGTTGCCTGATAACAGCCGGGAAGAAACTGTCCCCGAATCTGGAGATGTGCGTTTTCACACTTCTGTACCTCTTGCCCGATGGGAGAGGGGAGAAGAGGGAGTGACCACGGTGAGACTGGTCCTTGATGATGCTGCTGGCCTTGCCGAGGCAGCGTGAAGGGTAGATGGAGTCAATGGAAAGCAGGTTGGTTTGTGTGCGTGATGGTCTAGGCTGCGTCCACACCTCTGCAATTTCCAATGGTCTTGGACAGAGTTGTTCCCATTTCATGCTCTGCAGAATGACCACATATCTATTGGCACCAAGTACGGAAGGCATTTATTCAGCTGCCATTCCTGACTTTATGTTTCAGAAAAACTATTCTCGACATTTAAATTTAGTTTAGATAGTTCGAAGGGCTGAATCCTGCACCTATTGCCTATTGTATATTGTCTATTAGGTACAACGTTTAAAGGATCTGTGCAGGCAAGTGTTTTTACATGAAGCAGAACGTAGTGAGTAGCTGGAACACATTGCCAGGGACGGTGGTGGAGGCAGATGTGAAGTGGTGTTCAATTCCAGAACTAGGGGCCCAGTTTAAGAATAAGGAGTAAGCCATTTAGAACGGAGATGAGGAAACACTTTTTCACACAGAGAGTTGTGAGCCTATGTATATTCTCTGCCTCAGAGGGCGGTCGGTTCTCTGGATACATTCAAGAGAGAGCTAGATAGGGCTGTTAAAAATAGCGGAGTCAGGGGATATGGGGAGAAGGCAGGAACAGGGTACTGATTGGGGATGATCAGCCATGATCACATTGAATGGCGGTGCTGGCTCGAAGGGCCAAATGGCCTACTCCTGCACCTATTCTCCAAAAGACTTTTAAATGGTCAAAGATAGACACAAAACGGGTCAAGCAGCAACTCTGGAGAAAAAGGCTGGGTGATGTTTTGTGTCTGGACCCTTCATTGCACATTCTTGTTCTCCAGAAATGCTACCCAGCCCACTGAGTTACTCCAGCACTTTGTGTCTATCTTTGGGATAAACCAGCATCTGCAGTTCTTAGTTTCTGCTTTTGGATTGGGAAGTTTGCAGGGAATGTAAGGATATGAATCATGTGCAGGCAGAGGAGATTAATTTAACTTGTTATCGTGGTTAGCATGGACATTGTGGGCCGAAGGGCCTGGTTCAATGCAAATCCAGTGGTGGAGTAGCTCTGTGGGTCAGGGAACATCCATGGGGGAAATGGATAGGTGACATTTTAGTCTGAAGAAGGGTGCTGATGTGATACATCGCGTGTCCAATCCCCCGCAGATGATGCCTGATCCACTGAGTTCCTCCAGCACTTTGTATTTTGCTCAGGCTGCCAGCATCTGCAGTTCCCTGTGTCTACACATTACTTGGCCTGTCCTGTGCTGTACTCTACTGTTCCATGTGAATTGTAGAGAGTTGGTATTCACCGGACGTGGATGGCTACAGACTTCTGGCTCAACCGTTAATGAAACATGGAATTCCTGGACCAATACCGAACCATTACTTTTGGTTATTGGTGAATGTACATAGAGTGATACAGCATGGAAACAGGCCCTTTGGCCCAACTTGCCCATGCCGACCAACATGCCCCATCTATATGAGCCTCACATGCCCATGTTTGGCCCATATCCCTCTAAACCTGTCCTATCCATGTACCATTATTGTCTATTGTCTAATTACAGTTAAGGCAAACTCCAGTACAACAGGTAGAGCAAAGGGGAAGATACAGAGTGCAGAATATAGTTCTCAGCATTGTATGGCATCAGTTCCGGAGACAAAGTCCAATGTCCGCAATGGGGTCTCTTCATCCTTGTGACCAGGATTTTATCTTGCAACCTAGAGTCACACAGTGAGGAAACAGGCCCTTCAGCCCAACTTGCCCACGCCGACCAACATGTCCCATCTACACCAGTCCCACCTGCCTGAGTTTGGCCCATATCCCCCTAAACCTGTCCTATCCATGTACCTGTCTAAATGTCTGTTAATTGTTGTGATAGTCCCTGCCTTTTCTGGCAGCTCGTTCCATACACCACCACCTCTGCGTGTGGAAACGTTGCCCCTCAGGTTCCTATTAAATCTTTCCCTCTCAACTTAAACCAATATCTTCTGGTTCTTGTTCACATTGTTGATAAGTCAGTATGCCAGCACAAAGAAGGTTTGGTTCAGTTGAGGTCAGTTTAGAGATACAGTGCGGAAACAGGCCCTTCGGCCCACTGAGTCAGCACCAACCAGCGATTCCCACACACTAACACTATCCTACACACACTAGGGACAAGTTAAATCTATACCAAGCCAATTAACCTACAAACCTGTACATCTTTTGAATGTGGGAGGAAACCGAAGATCTCAGAGAAAACCCACACAGGTCACGGGGAGAACGTACAAACTCCGTACAGACAGCAGCAGTAGTCAGGGTGGAACCCGGGTCTCTGGTGCTGTGAGGCAGCAACTCTACCGCTGCGCCACCGTGCCACCCCAGTAGTGTTTGTACTTTGTACTTCAGTTTGGCTCGTTTATATAACTATTATAGCGAAACAAGTCATTTTTATTGGGTTAAACCAAGAACAGCTCACACGTACCTGGACCACACTGTACGCGTGTGTATGACGATAAAGCTGATTAAAAAACAAAATTCTGGAGTATTTCAGCGGGACAGACAACATCTCTGGAGGGAAGGAATGGGTGATGTTTCAGGTCGGGCCCTTCTTCAAACCCACCAGCCTGTCCATTCCCTCCACAGATGCTGCCTGACCCACTGAGTTCCTCTGGCACTTTGTGTTTTGTTCAAGATTTTGCTGTTCATTGTATCCCTATTAAACTTGAATATCTTGGGGTTGGCACAGTGGCTGCCTCACGGCGCCACAGACCCGAGTTTGATCCTGACCACGAGTGCTGTCTGTACGGAGTTTGTACGTTCTCCCCGTGACCTGCGTGGGTTTTCTCTGGGTGCTCCGGTTTCCTCCCACACTCTAAGACACATGGATTTATAGATTAATTGGCTTTGGTAAAATTGTAAATTGTCACCAGTGTGTGTAGGACGGTGTTAGTGTGCGGGGATCGCTGGTCGACACGGACTAAGTGGGCTGAAGGTCCTGTTTCTGCACTGCATCGCTCAAGCTCCAAGTGGAATTAAAATCCTGACGGTATTCTCAGTTACCTCAGGAGCAAAGGGAAGGCAGGTCCTGGAGATTTTATCTGCACTTGATTTATTCCCCGTGGAAACTAAATTGATTGTGTGCAATCCTCAATATCGTGAGTTCAATCCAGTTTGGAAAGGTCCATACATTACCCAGCTTGTTGTGTAATAGGTCACCACAGTTTCTTTTTAATATGATACCAGCATCTGCAATTCCATGTGTCTCCAAGTGAACAGAATTATTGCCAAGAAGGGTCCCGACCCAAAAAGTCACCCACCCTTTTTCTCCAGAAATGCTGCCTGACCAGCTGAGTTACTCCAGCACTCTGTGTCTATCTCTGGGATTGTCTGGAGCAGTGAACATCTATTTGGAAGTACGGTTTCACAGTGGTAGAGTTGCGGTGGGATTCTATTCCATGGAGCGCAGGAGGATGAGGGGTGATCTTATAGAGGCGTACAAAAGCATGTGAAATAGATCGGGTAGATGAACAGAATCTCTTGCCTGGACAAGGTGAATTGAGGTCCAGAGGACATAGGTTTAAGGTGAGGTGAGGGGGGCGGAAAGATGCAATGGGAATCTGGGAGGGAACTTTTTCACACAAAGGGTGGTGGGTGTATGGAACAAGCTGCCAGATAAGGTAGTTGAGGCTGAGACTATCCCAACCTTTAAGAAACATTTAGACAGGTATTAGACAGAATTTAAGGACGTACTTTTAGGAATGAGATGAGGTGAATTTTCTTTAGTCAGAAGGTGGTGAATCTGTGAAATTCTTTGCCACAGACGGCTGTGGAGGCCACAAGTCAGTGGATCTTTTAAGGCAGAGATAGATAGATTAGCACGAGTGTCAGAGGTTATGGGGAGATGGTGGAATTGACTTGATGGGCCGAATGACTTAATTCTACTATTCCTGATGACAGTTAAATGGATAGTGGGGAGAAGGCAGGCACGGGCTATTGATAGCGGATGATCAGCCATGATCACAATGAATGGCAGTGCTGGCTCGAGGGGCCGAATGGCCTCCTCCTGCACCTACTTTCTATGTTTCTATGATAGGGCTGGTTTAGAGGGATATGGGCCAAATGCAGGCAGGTGAGACTAGTGTAGATGGGACATGTTGGCCGGTGTGGGCAAGCAAGGGCCTGTTTCTACTCTGTGTGGCTCTAACAGAACACTAGCTGGCATTGTTCTGCATAGTTGCAGCTGCGGGTGATGCAAGGAGCGAGTCGCAGGTGTGACACCAGTCAGTTCTTGCTGGAGAATTGCTTCCTGCAAACTGGGTTTAACGCCCCTGTCTCTCCATCGTAGCTCGTGAGTGGAGATGTATCGCTCGTCACTTCGGCGAGCCCTAACTTCATAATTCAACAAGCTGACGGCACGAAAATCCGATGCCTTCAAATATCACAATAGACAATAGAGAATATGTGCAGGAGTAGGCCATTCGGCCCTTTGAGCCAGCACAGCCAGTACCCCGTTCAGTCCTTCTCCCCATATCCCTTGACTCTGCTATCTTTAAGAGCCCTATCTAGCTCTCTCTTGAAAGTATCCAGAGAACCTGCCTCCACTGCCCTCTGAGGCAGAGAATTCCACAGACTCACCACTCTCTGTGAGAAAAAGTGTTTCATCGTCTCTGTTCTAAATGGCTTACCCCTTATTTTTAAACCGTGGCCCCTGGTTCTGGACTCCCCCAACATCGGGAATATGTTTCCTGCCTCTAGCGTGTCCAAACCCTTAATAATCTTATATTTTTGAATAAGATTTTCTCTCATCCTTCTAAACTCCAGAGTGTACAAGCCCAGCCGCTCCATTCCCTCAGCATATGACAGTCCTGCCATCCCGGGAATTAACCTTGTGAACCTATGCTGCACTCTCTCAATAGCAAGAATTCACAAAAGATCATTCCAGCGATATATTGACTAAATAAAGAGTAATGTTTATGTAAACTAGCTATAAATTGCCATCAGTGGCACCTCCACCAAGTCAGATTACCACCATTTGATCAGCTACGCTCGCATGAAGCTGCCTATCTGAGAGTTATGGGGGACAGAGCAGATGCAGACGCACGCTTTATGGATAAATAATGATTTATCACAGCAATTTATATTAAAAATATCACCTTGACTGCACGCAGTGTACCTACTTAGGGAGTCAATGAACAAAACCATGCACGACTATCAAAGCTGCTCCTGTTTACAGATATCCTGATTTCCATTCAAGGGCCATTTAGTGATCTAGTTCTGACATGAGGACAATCCTTCAGTATTTAGTTTAATGTGTGGCCCAGGACATTGTTCTCCCATTTCCCCACCGATAGCTAGATAGCTTGCACCGGTGACCGTCAGAAATTAGTTTAAGAAGGAACTGCAGGTGCTGGGAAAATCTGGAGAAACATTGAGGGTGTTTCAGAGGAGGTAGTTGAGGCCGGGACTATCGCAACGTTAAGAAACAATGTTAACAGGATACGGACAGGTTTAGAGGGATACGGGCCAAATGCAGGCAGGTGGGACTAGTGTAGCGGGGTCATGTTGGTCAGAATGGGCAAGTTGGGCCGAAGGGCCTGTTTCCAAGCTGTATCACTCTATTACGTCATTGTGATGAATAGACTCATTTTGAAAACTGATTTTTAAAGAATTGTTCTTTAGAGGCAGGATGCATGGGTCTGCACGGTGCCGCAGCGGTAGAGTGACTGCCTCACTGCGCCAGAGAACCGGGTTCAATCCCGACTACGGGTGCTGTCTGTACGGAGTTTGCATGTTCTCTCCGTGACCTGCATGGGTGTTCTCCGCATGCTCAGTTCCCTCCCACATTTCAAAGACGAGCGGGTTTGTAGGTTAATTGGCTTCAGTAAATTATCCCTAGCGCGTGTAACACAGAACTAGTGAATGGACAATCGCTGGACGGCACCGACTCGATGGGCCAAAGGACCTGTTTCCGTGCTGTAGCTCTAAACTAAAAGAGAAAAGAACTGCATTGTTGCGATGTTTAAGAAGGAACTG
Source organism: Raja brachyura (assembly GCA_963514005.1). The sequence goes on from OY740791.1 coordinate 2,163,351, forward strand.
CAGATGCTGGAAAATTGAAGGCAGACGAAAACGCTGGAGAAACTCAGCGGGTGCAGCAGCATCTACGGAGCGAAGGAAATAGGCAACATTTCGGGCCGAAACGTTGCCTATTTCCTTCACTCCATTGATGCTTCTGCAACCGCTGAGTTTCTCCAGCATTTTTGTCTACCTGCATTTATTGCAAACAGTTTTCGTGACGTTGTGCGGATTTAGATTGGTTAGAGGTCATGGACATATTAAAAGGAATCTTTCTAGTGGATTAAACAAATCATCTAGAGATCGGGTCACCGGCAGGCAGGCTCATTCTGAGGAAACTAATCATTGTCTAAATGCGATAATTCATAAATGGCCTTCCAGGTACATGACACACGACTGGGTGACATTTCATTACATCTATACCCACGTGAAAGAGTGCTGTAATTTATTAACTGATGTGCCTGTCCTTGTTTAAGAAGGATCTACAGATGCTAGAAAAATCGAAGGTAGACAAAAACACAATCCACTGCGCTCAACGAATGAAAGAATACGTTTATTAGCCAAGTATTCACATACAAGGAATTTGCCTTGGTGCTCCGCCCGCAAGTGACAACATGACATGCAGTGACAGTTAGGAATGACACATAAAACATTAAACATGTTATTATGTTTAAGAAATGGGGAAACTCAGCGGATAAGGCAGCATCTATGGAGCGAAGGAATAGGTAACGTTTAGGGTCGAGACTCCTTCTTCAGACTGATGTGGGGGTGGGGGGGGGGGGGGGATTGGCGGGAAGAAGAAAGGATGAGGCGGAGACAGCAGGCTGAGGGAGAGCTTGGAAGGGGATGGGAAAGAGGGTGAAAGCAGGGACTACCTGAAATCGGAGAAGTCAATGTTCATACCGCTGCGGTGTAAACTGCCCAAGCGAAATATGAGGTGCTGCTCCTCCAATTAACAGTGGGCCTCACTCTGGCCATGGAGGAGGCCCAGGACAGAAAGGTCAGATTCGGAATGGGAAGTGCTGAGCCACCGGGAGATCAGGTTGGTTATTGCGAACTTAGCAGAGTTGTTGGGCGAGGTGATCGCCAAGCTTACGCTTGGTCTCACCGATGTAGAGCAGCTGACACCTAGAGCAGTGGATGCATTGGATGAGGTTGGAGGAGGTGCAGGTGAACCTCTGCCTCATCTGCACCAGCGCTTGTTGAATTCTAGAATGCCACCTGGTCAAAAAGGCATTTGGCACATTCGCCTTCATCAGTCAGAGTGTTGAGTACAGAAGTTGGGAGGTCATTTTGCAGTTGCATGAGACGTTGGTGAGGCCACATTTGGGGCATTGAGTTCAGTTCTGGGCTCCGTGTTATAGCAAAGATGTTGTCAAGCTGGAAAGGGTTCAGAGAAGATTTACGAGAATGTTGCCAGGAGTAGAGGGTGTGAGCTACAGGGAGAGGTTGAGTAGGCTGGGACTCTATTCCTTGGAGCGCAGGAGGATGAGGGTGATCTTATAGAGGTGTACAAAATCATGACAGAAATGTGTAGGAATGTGGGAGGAAGCCGGAACTCCCGGAAAAAAACCCATGCAGGTCACGGGGAGAACATGCAAACTCCGTTCAGACAGCACCCGTAGTCAGGATCGAACCAGGGTCTCTGGTGCCGTGAGGTGGAAAATCTACCGCTGCGCCACCGTGCTCCCCCTAAATATTAAACACTCACATATCCTATATGTGCACACTGAGGACAGCTTGATTGTAGTCATGTACAACGTTTTCTCGCTACAAGTGTTTCACTCAACCTCGAGTCACGTGACGATACTAAATGAAACTAAATGAAGAATGTCAAGGGCCTGTCCCACTTAGGCGATTTCTTTTGGTGACGGAAAATAGGCGGTGGCGACATGACGTGGGTGATGCGGGTGATTTTATGTGACACGGGGTGATTTGAAAGGTTCAAAACCTCTCAGCAACAGTGGGCTTGATGTTGCCTGTCTTCTCCTGTCGTAGGTTTGCACCAGGGTGACGCTAGGTGACGTTGGTTGTCGCCGGGCGATGACCTCGGTGAATTCCATTGGCGACTACCTACGTTAACCTACGTCAACCCACTTTCACGACTTAATTCAAAACCTCTGCCAAGTTTAAAGGACCTAAAAAAATAAATGAAGATCGTGGTATTCTACGAACTCCTACGACCTTCCATGACTATGTTCACGAACTCCTACGAACTCCTACGAGTATGTCCACGAATTCCCACGACTATTTCGATGCCCTCCTTACGAGTAAAAAGTTGCAATTTCTTTCATCCCGACCATTTTTTACTCGTGGACATTTTTTATCGGGCTGGAAAAAAACGTCCCGACTATATGATGCCACGAGTACCTACGGCGGACAAAATGAGCCGCTGCTATATATCTACGAACTCCTACGATCTCCTGCGGACTCGTTCCGAACATTCTGCGAGTTTGTATCAAGGGGAAAACTCGGAAGAGTTTGTGGAAAACCCATGAAAGTGGGACAGACCCTTAACTTCGAGTGTTGTAGGTGGTCGTAGGTGGACGCCCCAAGTCGCAAGGGATTATGTCACTGGTTGACGTAGCGTGTCGTAGCTTGACGTCGACTGGGCGGTCGCTTGTCGTGGGGTGGGTGCATTTCCGGCCTCATGCAGTGACAGTGACTGTCGCCGCGGTTGCCTAAAAATCGTCTAAGTGGGACAGGCCCTTGACTGTATCTGCAGTCGGTACACGTGACCTTACGTAGCACTAAACAACGTGTCGTCAACCTTGCCCTCCAAGCCCAGGACTTCTGCAGCCCAATGTTGTTCTATTTCAGAGATGGTGCCTTATTGCTGGTGATATGAAATTGGTGGGTCATGAGAAATGATGACCCTGACTCTGCCAGGAATCTAACAGCTCATGTGAAATGCTTCAGGTACATTTCCATTTAACATGGGGGTGGGGGAAAAATACAAGTTAACTGTCAGGTAGATAAAAATGCTGGAGAAACTCAGCGGGTGAGGCTGCATCTATGGAGTGAAGGGAATGGGAAATGGAAAGGGACGTCGGGCAGTGTTTGCGTTGATCGGAGGCGAGGCTGACACAGCTTCAGAGAGGAGCTTCCTCATCAGACAAGTTCGTGCAGTGGTAGAGTTGCTGCCTCATAGCGCCAGAGACCCGGGTTCGATCCTGACTACAGGTGCTGTCTGTGTGGAGTTTGTACGTTCTCCCCGTAGCTTTTCTCCGGGATCTTCGATTTCCTCCCACACTCCATAGACATGCAGGTATGTAGGTATGTATGAAGAAACGTTGTCTATTTCCTTCGCTCCATAGATGCTGCCTCACCCGCTGACTTTCTCCAGCATTTTTGTCTACCTTTGATTTTTCAGCATCTGCAGTTCCTTCTTAAACAAGTTAACTGTCAGGATCACATAGCTTTATGTGGTTTATGTTCACATAAATGCAGATTGGCAAGCTTAAATGACACGCACTATGGAAGCACACAGATTTAGAACTGCTACCAAGAAGCCTCAGGCTAGCGTTTATCCGTTTCAATGCCACGCTAAAGAGACTTCCATTGGAGGCTGCATGTGGTTTAAATTTAATATTACGGTGTGTGTCATTGTCTAAGAGACTGTGTGGACGAACGTTGTCCAGTAAATCTTCCTTGAACAGAAAAAAACAAGATGTTCGGGTGAAAGAATTTGCATTTTATTTCTGTGTAATTGACTTCTGGTGCATCCGTGTTGCGAGCATGGAAACGCCCGATTCTTGTACGCGAGAGGTCCAGAGAGCTGGGCCAGTGGTGTTGGATTAACCAGCGCGTTAGGGTGGCCTTAACAAGCGGGGTTACAGCCTAGTGTGGCCGTGATCCCGAGTGAAGGCAGCCACAGTGTGTTAATTAGGACCCAAGTGTGACCTTGTTGAACAGGGTCATCGTTCATCGTACGGGAGACAGAGATGAAGAGCTGGTGCAGAACAAACTAGTTTATTAGAAAACCATGTTTTGAGTTCAGAGATACAGCGCGGAAACAAGCCCTTTGGCCCACCGAGTCCGTGCCGACCAGAGATCCCCGCACGCTAGCCAGAGAGTTGTGAATCTGTGGAATTCTCTGCCACAGAAGGCAGTGCAGGCAAATTCACTGGATGTTTTCAAGAGAGAGTTACACATGGCTCTTGGGGCTAACGGAATCAAGGGAAATGGGGAGAAGGCAGGAACGGGGTACTGATTGTGGATGATCAGCCATGATCATATTGAATGGTGGTGCTGTCACGAAGGGCCGAATGGCCTACTCCTGCACCTATTGTCTATGTTTCTAACGCTTTTGCACGACCCTGTATTGCTGATCACTAATTACATTCTGTTATTGATTATGATATATTTATTTGCATGGTATTGCATTAAAGCATGAGCGTAAAGCAAGTGTGAATATCAGTGTTCTGGATCTGGATCTGGATGTAGTACGCTGAAAAGTTCTAGATAGTCCACACTCAGCACTATGATGGTGGTGGACGTGCTTGTCGAGATGGAGATGCTTTTGGAGTTGCATCTTTGTCTGTGTTGATGTTTTGGAGATCTCTGATGCTGGCTGGTAGGGTATTCCAATCCCTTTGCTGTCTTGAAGAAAAACGAGTTATAAAGCGCTAATGAAGTGCCGTGCGGGATGAAATAATTTCCAGGTTGGTAGTCCGTACATAGGATCATTAACCACTCTTGGTTCTTGACTCGATCTGCTACCATTCGTGTTCATACACTATTCTTGACCTGAGTATTGGTTTAACATGGTCACGTATACCAACATAAAGCTTTGTTTTGCTATACATGAGTACAACCGGTCTAGCACAAAGTAGAGGCAGAGTGCAGATCATAGAGTTGTAGCTACAAAGAAAGCGCAATTAAAAAAAAGTGTGAGGGGCAGAATAAAGTAGATTGGAAGAGGTAGTTGAGGCAGGGACAATCGCAAGGTTTAAGAAACATTTAGACTGGTACATGGATAGGACAGGTTAATGAATAAGTTTGTTAAAGAAGGAACTGCAGATGCTGGAGAATCGAGGGTTACACAAAAAGCTGGAGAAACTCAGCGGGTGCAGCAGCATCTAAGGAGCGAAGGAGATAGGCGACGTTTCGGGTCGAGACCCTTCTTCAGACTGGTCAGGGATCAGGGAAACGAGAGATATAAACAGTGATATGGAGAGATAAAGCAAGAACAATGAGTGAAAGATATGCAAAAAAGTATTGGTGATAAGGGAAGCAGGCCATTGTAAGCTGTTTCTGGTGTGAAAATGAGAAGCTAGTGCGACTTGGGGGGGGGGGGGGGGGGAGATGGAGAAGGAATGTCAGGGCCCGAGGGCTGAGGGAGAGGTGGGGGGGGGAAGGGAGCAGTCTGGGTTAACAGAATTGAGAAAATAAGTTTATTGGCTAAGTATTCACATACAAGGAATTTGCCTTGGTGCTCCGCCCGCAAGTGACAATACGACATACAGTGACAGTTAGGAATGACACATAAAATGTTAAATATTAATAATAAAACATTATTTATTAAACATGAGAATTAAATAAAATACCAGAGCAAAAGGAGGCTACAGATTTTTGGTTATTGAGTAGAGCTACTACTCGTGAATAAAACCTGTTTTTATGTCTGTCTGTGGCAGCTTTGACAGTCCGGAGTCGCCTTCCAGAGGGAAGTGATTCAAAGAGTTTGTGGCCAGGGTGAGAGGGGTCAGGGATGATCTTGCCCGCTCGCTTCCTGGCCCTTGCAGTGTACAGTTCACCAATGGAGGGAAGGTTGCAGCCAATAACCTTCTCAGCTGATTGGACAATTCGCTGCAGCCTCCGGGTGTTGTGCTTGGTGGCTGAGCAAAAACCAGACCATGTTGGAGCAGGTGAGGACAGACTCTATGATGGGCGTATAGAATTGGACCATCATTGCCTGTGGCAGATTGTGCTTCCTCAGCTGCCACAGGAAGTACATCCTCTGTTGGGCATTTTTGACTGTGGAGTCGATGGTAACCCCCATTTGAGAGTGGGAAGGCATACAGAATGCAGAGTGCCAGCCAGATTGTTTTGGGAGTGTAATTAGATGGAACTGTTTACATGAGTGGACATCTTGCATGCCATTAGTCATGTGGATGCCACTTTAATCTAAAATAATAGCAAGCTTGTTTTAATTATTTGAATTACTTTGTGTTTTGAGAAACAGCACTTTGGATTTGTGTGGGAGTAAGACGTCATTGAAGATGTCTAATTGTTTATCAGTAATTGGTACAGAGTTGAATTTCCATCACTTTTCAACTTCAATACTGACCTTTATTTTTTTGGAGTCCTCGTGCTGTGCAGCACAGAAACAGGCCCTTTGGCCCATCTAGTCCATGCCAACCACGTTTACATACTGGGCTATTTCACTTTGCCCACATTTGCTCCAAATCCTTTGAAACCTTCTGATCCATAAAAGGATGATTTTACAAGACATCAACTTCTATGAATTCCTCTTCTAACTTCTATTAATCCCTCAGAGTGCAAAAATTGCCTTTAGAGAAACGGTGCGGAAACAGGCCCACCGAGTCCGCGCAGACCAGCATCCCCGCACATCAGCATAAATGGCCTGTCCCACTTAGCGTTTTTTTTCGGCGACTGCCGGCACCCGTCATAGTCACAGCAGATCGCCAAAAATTTAAAAAATGTTGAAAATCCAGCGGCGACCAGAAAAAGGTACGATTCTTTGGGCGACTACTCACGACTATACAGGCGTCACGTGTCGACATGTCGTGGGGTGAAACATGTATGGTCGTGAGTAGTCGCCCAAACGAGTCGTACCTTTTTCTGGTCACCGCTGGATTATTAACATTTAAAATGTTTTCAGCGATCTGCTACGACTATGACAGGTGCCGGCAAGTCGGCGAAAAAAAATCACGTGAGTGGGACAGGCAACACAGCAGTGACAATATACAATTTGTACCTATTTGTACACTCTTTGGAGTGCGGGAGGAAACTTCCTCTGGGGGGCAAGTAGCAATGGTGTCCTTCCTTTTTGAAAATCGCTCGAATGCTAGCATTTGGAATGAAAATTGTAAATTCTCCCCAGCTTGTGTAGGATAGTGCTAGTGTACAGGATGATCGCTGGACTGCACGGTCTCAGTGGGCCGAAGGGCCTGTTTCAGCACTGCATCTCAAAAGGCAGCTTTTTCACTTTGCGGAATCTAAAGACGAGGACGCAATTCTGCCTTTTATAAATTATTTGGACAGAAATATGGAGGGGAAGATTTAGAGGGATTTGGAATGGGGGAAAAAATGGGGAACAATCTGCCAGGATTAGCAAACAGCATGGACATTGTGGGCCGAAGGGTCTCATCCTGGTCCGTATTGCTGCATGTGTAGGAAGGAACTGTAGATGCTGGTTTAAACCATAGATAGACACAAAATGCTGGAGTAACTCAGTAGGTCAGGCAGCATCTCTTGAGAAAAGGAATGGGTGACGTTTTGGGTCGAGACCCTTCAGAACGCCACCCATTCCTTCTCTCCAGAGAAGCTGCCTATCCTGCTGAGTTACTCCAGCATTTTGTGTCTATCTTCATATGGTCATAAGGAATAGTAGAATTAGGCCATTAGGTCTACTCCGGCATTCAATCACGGCTGATCTACCTCTCCCTCCGAACCCTATTCATTCTTCTGCTTTGTCCCCATATCCCCGACACCCGTACTAATCAAGAATCTATCTATCTCCGCCTTAGAACTATCCACTGACTTGGCCTCCACAGCCGTCTGTGGCAAAGAATTCCACAGATTCACCACCCTCTGACTGAATAAATTTCTCCTCATCTCCTTCCTTAATTCTGAGGCTGTGACCTTTAGTCCTAGACTCTCCCCCTAATGGAAACATCCTCTCCACATCTTCAGTGTTGTTTTGTATTGTGGTCAATTAAAAATCAGGCTGACCATCTTCAGCCCGGAATGAGTCATGTCGTGCTTGAAGCAAGTACCGTGTGTGTTTCTTCTTCTTCTTTCGTGTGGCGTGCAGGACAACTTGTTCTATTTGATCTTCCGTTTGTGCATGTCGAGTTGATTGCATTAGTCGAAACAGCGCGGACCACATGAAGGTTGCAGTCTTCCACCCCATGTGAGTTTGGCAGGAACCTTTAGTTTAGTTTAAAGATACAGCGAAGAAACAGGCCCTTCGGCCCACCTAGTCCGCGCCGACCAGCGAACCCCGCACATTAATCAAATCAAATCAGAATTATTTCATAAAGCACATTTAGGAAAAACCCAGGTTGACCAAAGTGCTGCACAGACCAGAGCAGGGAGCTAAAATCACAAAAATAAACAGACATACACAGGAATGCACATAGGTACAAATAATCACCTCAAAGACACAAAACAAAGACCAGCCACATCAAGGGCATCGAATGCTAGTGAATAAAAATAAGTTTTGAGCCTGGACTTTTGAGTCGATGAAGGGGGCAGATCTGACACTACCCTACACACACCAGGGACAATATTTACATTTGTACCAAGCCAATTTACCTCCAGTGCTGCACGTCTTTGGAGTGTGGGAGGAAATCGAAAATCTCGGGGAAAACCCACGCAGGTCACAGGGAGAACGTACAAACTCCGTACAGACAGCACCCGTAGTCGGGATGGAACCCGGGTCTCCGGCGCTGCAAGCGCTGTAAGGCAGCAACTCCACCGCTGTGTTCTGTATTCACATGTTGAAGATGAAACTCATCTTTCCCCTCTGGGACACAGCAATTACACTCCGAACGTCCCGTTTATACTGATTATCCCACCGAGTCTTAAACTAAATACAGGAGAGTAAACCCCCTCATCAGCACCAATAAATTTGTGACTAACATGTAAAATCAGTTACAAAATAATCTAATCATTTTATTGTTTAATTAAAGCCTTGAAGCCTAATTAAATCTTTACTTATTAATTTTTTAATTAACATTTTGCCTGGGTAATTTGCGCAATTGTTTGATGAGGTAAATTTATTTAGCACAGAGTGAAGATGCTTTGACTGAGCCTTGGAGTCAGAGTCCCCCTTCACTAAATCACTCCTGGAGCTATTTAGTTGGTACTTGGGGAAATCTATCCTGATGATGATTCTCCACAGAGTTCCTGCTTTGGCAGCTGCTAAAATAACACACAGTTGATGATCAGGTTGTGTGATGAAGGTAGACAAAAAATGATGGAGAAACTCAGCGGGCGAGGCAGCACTATGGAGAGAAGGAATAGGCGACGTTTCGGAAACGTAGATGCTGCTTCGCCCGCTGAGTTTCTCCAGCATTTTTTGTCTACCTTTGATTTTTCCAGCATCTGCAGTTCTTTCTTAGACAGGTAGACATAAGTGCTGGAGTAAACTCAGCGGGTGCAGCAGCATCTATGGAGGGAAGGAAATAGGCCAGGTTGTATAAAGAGCTTCCCAATGGAGGTAGAGGTGCGGACTAAGATACACTTTAGGGAGGCACGGTGGCGCAGCAGGTAGAGCCACTGCCTCACCGCGTCAGAGACCCGGGTTCGAACCTGAACTTTGGAGCTGTCTGTGTGGAGTTTGCACGTTCTCCCTGTGACCCCCCTTGGTTTTCCTCCGGGTGCACCGGTTTCCTCCCACATCCAAAAAACGTGCGGGTTTATAGATGAATCGGCTCTCTGTAAATTGTCCCTGGTGTGTAGGGAATGGATACAAATGTGGGTTAACGTAGAACTAATGTGAACGGGCATTCGATGATCAGCGAGAAACTTAACTAAACATAGAACTTGGGCAGGTCGACGCAAAATGCTGGAGAAACTCAGCGGGTGAGGCAGCATCTCTGGAGAAAAGGAATGGGTTTTCGGGTTGAGAATCTTCTTCAAACTTGAACTTGATGGAACGTGGTTCAGATATAACTTGGGAACATGGCATGGTTGACGTGTGGAGCTATGTGATATTGTCAGATACTGTCTGGAGCAGAAACCATGGATGAACGACACATACATAATGCTGTTATGCCAAATATAACATTAATGTGTAGAAAGAGACAGCGTGGCAGCAAGCCCTTCAGCCCGAGTAAATATTCTGTGAGTGAAAGGTTTTCTTCTGCCCCTGACGGAGACTGTGACCGCAGGTTATAGACTCCTCAACATTGTGTAACATAGATAAATATAAAACTAGTTAAAGGAAAGCTCCTGTGACATCACGGTGGTGCAGCAGTAGAGCTGCTGCCTCACAGCGGCAGAGACCCGGGTTCGATCCTAACTAAGGGTGCTGTCTGCACGGAGTTTGCACGTTCTCCCCGTGGCCTGCGTGGGTTTTCTCCGGGTGCTCCGCTTTCCTCCCACACTCCAAAGACGTGCGGGCTTCTAGGTTAATTGGCTTTGGTAAAGTATAACTTGTCCCTGGTGTATATAGGCTGGAACTAGTGTGCGGGGTGATAGCTGGTCGGCACGGATTCGGTGGTCTGAAGGGCTTGTTTCCGCGCTGAATCTCTAAATCATGGCACTCTTTGTGGGAGCTGTCTGGTTTGGAAAAAAAACGCGGCTTGTACAAGCACAACACGGGTTGCATTCCTCGTGTTCTCTGTATTCTGTCTGCACTTTGGGAAGCCTGGGTTTATGCAAGGTCCTTTATAACATGGGCATTTGTTTTACAGGGAAGTAAAAAAACGAAACAGTGCGCAGAGTCTGTCCTGATAGTTTTATTGAGCAATAATGGATATCACTGGTGTTTATGGGATGCGAGCTGATAGAATATTGGAGTTGGCACCGTCTTCTCTTCATTATGCCTCGAGTTAGGATCCAATATTGGCGTCTGCTCCAGGTTGCTGCTGTGCTCTGGTTCTTAAGGTCGATCTCCGTGAAGGTTTCGGGTCCGTGGGGAATGTGCTACGCGGCTCGTTGCAGTCTATTGATACCGCACTGTTATTGCTGAAGTCAGTTGCTGTTCATTATTGCTCAACAAAGGACAGTGGGAGAGCCGGCGTGGGGGGACCTGGTTTGGGGGGACCGACATGAGGTGGGGGGGGGGAGGGGGGGGGAAGAACAAAAGGGGACCTGGCGCAGGACGGGAATTTGTGTCTTTATGTCAAGTCAAGTCAACTTTATTTGTCACGTACACATGCAAGCTGTACTGTGAAATGGAAGTGGCAATGCTGGCGGGATTGTGCAGAACAACAGAACAGAACAAAGAACAGAACCAGTATTTACATTAAAAAAAACAACAGTAAATTAATCCCTGGTGAGATCAGAGTCTACAGTCCTGACGGCCTGTGGGAAGACACTCCGTCTCATCCTCTCAGTTTTCAACTATTTGCAGACCTGAGGAGTTTCACTGTGACTTGTTGCATGACAATAAAATATTCAATTCAATTCAATTACTTTCCCAAGAATTTACATATTAAATATAGATGCCTGCGAGACATTCCAAAGACGTGCAGGCTTGTAGGTGACGACATCAGTAAAAACAATTGTAAATTGGCCCATTTTCACACAGGGAGTTGTGAGTCTGTGGAATTCTCTGCCTCTGAGGTTGGTGGAGGCCGGTTCTCTGGATGCTTTCAAGAGAGAGCTAGATAGGGCTCTTGAAGATAGCGGAGTCAGGGGATATGGGGGGAAGGCAGGAACGGGGAACTGATTGGGGATGATCAGCCATGATCACATTGAATGGCGGTGCTGGTTCGAAGGACCGAATGGCCTAATCCTGCACCTATTGTCTATTGTTTATTGTGTAGGATAGTGTTGGTGAATGGGGTGGTCGCTGGTCCGCGCGGACTCGGTGCGCCATAAGGTCTGTTTCCGTGCTGTATCTATCAAGTCTAAAGATGCTGCCTGACCCATTGAGTTACTCCAGCACTTTGTGTTTTTATCCCGATTCAAGCATCTGTAGTGCTTTGTCTCAATATTCTCACCTCATCTGTAACGTGGACTCTGCAAACAATGTTTTGATTTTCTTTCTGTTGATCTTCTGGCGCAAGTCAACTTTGACTTCATTTTTTAAATACTGGAATAGAATTCAATGAGCAGGCTTGTGTCTGTACTGTGGTTCGTGGAGAATCCTAACGGAACAGGGAACACCCGGCTAATCTCTTTGTTTAGTTCAGAGATAAACAGGCACTTCGGCCCACCGAGTCCGCGCCGACCAGCGATCCCTGCACGCCAACATTATCCTACGCACACTAGGGACAATTTACAGAAATTAATTAACCACACGTCTTTGGAGTGTGGGAGGAAACCAAAGATCTCGGAGAAAACCCACGCAGGTCACGGAGAGACAATAGACAATAGATAATAGGTGCAGGAGTAGGCCATTTGGCCCTTCGAGCCAGCACCGCCATTCCATGTGATCATGGCTGAGGCAGCAACTCTACCGCTGCGCCACCGTGCTGCGCTTGTCCGCTGTTGTGTGTATTAACTGTGTTGGTAAGTTGCTCAAGTTTCCGACCAAACTCAGTGTCAGCCACTTTAAAGTTCTGCGTTCCGCTCTCCACTGAGTTTGCAGTTTACATTCTGCTTTAATTAAAACCCTGGACACTGCTTCCCGGCATCTTCTGACGTGGCACATCGATGTCTCTGAAGGCCAGCAGCCTGGTCCTTTCTGGCAACGCTTGAACCATTTGGGAAGTTATATCAGGATAGTTGAGAATGGGGGTAGGCAGTCTGACCCTTCCTTATTAATCCACCCAGCAGCCTGCCTTTCTCACCGTCTCCTAGATGTCCCAGCGGTGCCGTTTGATTGCCAATTTATTGTGAATCCCAGAGCGATCTTTCTTTTCAGTTGACAGGATGCATCAGTGATATGAATGCAGCATCTTTGAAGTGTGGGGATTGATGGATAATTACTTTCCCCAAAACAAACATGTTTCTGCTTACAGATGCATGTCCGATTTTATATACTTGTCCGGACATCGTCAAATCTTTGCATCAGAATGTTTTTTTGATGACCTTTCATATCCATGTACCTGTCCAAGGTGCCACTGTACCAGCCTCAGCTGCCTCCTCTGGCAGCTCGTTCTATACACCCATCACACACTGTGTGTTAAATGTTGCCCGTCAGGTTCCTATTAAACCTCCCCCCCCACCCCACCCTTCACCTTAATGAATGAATAAATAAGTTTATTGGCCAAATATGTTCACATACAAGGAATTTGCCTTGGTACTCTGCCCGCAAGTACCAACACAACGTACAGTGATAATTAAGACTGACACATAAATATTAATACTAAAAAAATGTCAATTAAACATGTGAATGAAACAAAATACCAGAGCAAACGAGGCTACAGATTTTTGGTTATTGAGTAGAGCTGCTACTCATGGAAAAAAGCTGTTTTTATGAATGACTGTGGCGGCTTTGATAGTCCGGAGTCGCCTTTCAGAGGGAAGTGATTCAAAGAGTTTGTGGCCAGGGTGAGAGGGGTCAGAGATGATCTTACCCGCTCACTTCCTGGCCCTTGCAGTGTACAGTTCATCAATGGAGGGAAGGTTGCAGCCAATAACCTTCTCAGCTGATTGGACGATTCGCTGCAGCCTCCAGGTTTCGTGCTTGGTGGCCGAGCCAAACCAGACCATGATGGAGAAGGTGAGGACAGACTCTATGATGGCCGTGTAGAATTGGACCATCATTGCCTGCGGCAGATTGTGCTTCCTCAGCTGCTGTAGGAAGTACATCCTCTGTTGTGCCTTTTTGACTGTGGAGTCGTGTCCTCTGGATCTTGATTCCCCTACTCTGGGTAAAAGACTCCATGCCTTCAACCTATCTATTCTCCTCATGATCTTATACATCTCTACAAGATCACTCCTCATCCTCCTGCGCTCCAGGTGGGGGAGACGGTCTAGTCGCCGACTATCCCACCATGGAGCAGGCAGCACGGGATTACATGGTACCCGTGGCGGGGGGAACTCCCCCGGACCTGACCGACAAACCAAAGACAGACACAAAATGTTGGAGTAACTCAGCAGGACAGGCAGTATCTCTGGGGAGAAAGAATGGGTAATGTTTCGGGTTGAGAATTCGGGTCTGAAGAAGGGTCTCGACCCGAAACGTCACCCATTCCTTCTCTCCAGAGATGCTGCCTGTCCCGCTGACTTACTCCAGCTTTTTGTGTCTATCTTCCATCTACATTGCAATTCCTTTCCTATGAACGTGAGCATTGGAAGAGTTACCAGGAGGGTAAATCACTGAATCTAAACCGCAGAGAATCTCCTAACTTCCAAAGCTGTAGAGCAGCAGGCAATATGAAGCACAACTCAGACAGAACCCAGCTATGAGCTTTTCATTAGGCAGGCAGTCAGTCATACACAGACTTAGCAATTGCTAAGAGTGAGCTTCACAGGATCCAACCTATGGTGTAACTGGCGGCTGGAGATCGCAGCAGGTGAATGGTGCAGCAATGTGAGCAAATGAGACCTTGCTGAGTGGCAAACGCTTTCTCCCGCTGCCTATATTCTCTGGTGCCCGCCGAGCTCTAAAAATTACCACGGTGCCGAACATGGACCTGAAAGGCAACAACGCTCCATTATCACAATAATAGGAAACACTTTCCCCTATTGTAGATGTTGTGATTCTGGTGATGGAGGGAGAGCGTTGACTGCCCAATGATCGTTCAAATGTGCAGAAAACAACGTTAGTAGTTTGCTGCCAAAACTCAATGGCAGAAACGTCCCACCCTTCCACTCTATGCCCGGTCCATCACAGTACTGACCTTGTCTCACCTAAAGCCGATGCCCACTAATTCTAGAACCCATTACTCTGGAAAAAAAGACTGCGAGCGTTCACTTTATCCGTGCCCCCCATGATCTTGTACACCTCAACAAGGTCACCCCTCAGCATCCTAGGCCCCAAAGGTGCAGCACGGTGGCGCTGCGGTAGAGTTGCTGCCTCACAGCGAATGCAGCGCCAGAGACCCTGTTTCGATCCCGACTACGGGCGCCGTCTGTACAGAGTTTGTACGTTCTCCCCTGACCTGCGTGGGTTTTCTCCGAGATCTTCCTCCCACACTCCAAAGACGTGGAGGTTTGTAGGTTAATTGGCTTGGTGAATGTAAAAAATTGTCCATGGTGTGTGTAGGATGGTGTTAATGTGCGGGGATCGCTGGTCGGCGTGGACCGGGTGGGCCGAAGGGCCTCTTTCCACGATGTATCTCAAAACTAAACTAAACTAAACTAAACTAAACGGAAAAAGTTCCTGGTCTCCTACACTCCAAAGAAAAAAGTTCAAATCTGTCCAACCTCTCACTATAATTTGATAAGGTCCCACATAGGAGATTAGTGGCATTGTTCTGCACCTATTGTCTATTCAAGCCCACAAGCCCAGATCTTGGTCAATCTCTTCTGCACCCTTTTCAGTTCAACGGCATCCTCCAAGTAGTCTGGGGCTATGGGGAGAAGGCAGGAGAATGGGGTTAGGAGGGAGAGATCGATCAGCCATGATTGAATGAGGGGCCGAATGGCCTAATTCTGCTCCTATCACTTATGAATTTATGAACTTATGAGAAGACAGCACTACCAGAACAGTCTCACCAACGTCCTGTACAGCTGCATTATGGTGCGCTGACTCTAATTTTGTTTTAAATACATTGTACACTGATCTCTGCAGAATGTCAACGCAGGGCCTCTGACCTACTTTGGGGAGTTACAGATGCAATAACTGGTGCCTTAAACAAGTTTCTGAAATTGCCAATAACGGAGCAATCGCTAAAACTCTATTGAAGTTGCATATTGCTGACTGACCCCTTTAGGAGCAGCCAACGCTCTGTGAGGAAATAATCTTGTTCTTTTGATGTAATGTCACTGTTTTTATCCCCACTCACGACCATTTTATGAATGATTCCCAGATGTGAGCCAATAATGATTCTGGCAGAGAGCAAAGAAACAGAATTGCTGGAGTGACTCAGCGGGTCAGGCAGCATCTATGGACAGGAGGAATGGGTGACGTTTGGGGTCGAGACCCTTCTTCAGACAGAATATATTTAATGACAAGGCCTCAACTGTCTTCTTCTCCACATTGTTCGCCGTTCACACTAGTTCCACGTTATCCCATCCACTCCCGACACACTGGGACAATTTACTGAACGTCAATTAACATACAGACCCGCACGTCTTTGGGATGTGTGCGAAAACTGGAGCACCCGGAGGAAATCCAGGCGATCACGGGGAGAACGTGCAAACTCCACACAGGCAGCACCCGAGGTCAGGATCGAACCCGGGTCTCTGGCGCTGTGAGGCAGTGGCTCTACCGTGTCGCCCAAACCTGACCAAAACAAACTCTTCACTGGTTCTACAGAAGTAGTGGTTTTTCAATGATCCAAGGAGGTTAACTTGCAAAAACAGTCGAGTAAAAAGCCAAACACTCAGCATTAGGCCACCGCTTCAATGTGTATTTCAAATCTTGACAGCCAATAATAACATGCAGTCTGGCCAATTAATATTCTATGACTCCTGCACGGTGGCGCAGCGGTAGAGTTGCTGCCTCACAGCGCCAGAGACCCGGGTTCCATCCTGACTACGGGTGCTGTCTGTGCGGAGTTTGTACGTTCTCCCCGTGACCTGCGTGGGTTTTCACCAGGACCTCCAGTTTCCTCCCACACTCCAAAGACCTTTAAAATTGGCTTGGTATAATAAATTGTAAAATGTCCGTGGTGTGTGTGTGTGTGCGTAGGGTAGTGTTAACGTGCAGGGATCACTGGTCGGTGCAGACCCGATGGGCCGAAGGGCCTCTCTCCGCGCTAGATCTCTAAACAATCTGTAAACTAACCTGGTCCCTGGGTGAAATGTGGTGCTGCGGAATGAGATGAAGGTCTCTGTTCTCTAGG
Organism: Raja brachyura; assembly: GCA_963514005.1. The sequence goes on from OY740791.1 coordinate 2,180,087, forward strand.
GACTGTGTTGGCAATGAGCCAAGGTCAACACAACTAAGCCTCCTCACAAGACAGGGCCACGGGAAAGAGAAGGGACTGATTTAACGATCTTACACAGAGGTCAAAATCGCCAGCCTACCAGTAATCTGACTGAGCTCTGAACCAAGCCCCAAAGACAAGAAAACTGAGCTATGCACAGAGAGATACGTTGCTCAAATACTGAAAGGCAGACACAAAAAGCTGGAGTAACAGCGGAGCAGGCAGCATCTCTGGAGAGGAGGAATGGGTGGCGTTTTGGGTCGAGACCCCTCTTCAGACTGAGGCACTCTGTCGGTTTAGATTTAATGATCCGAGTTGTATTTGTCTGTACTATTCTCCATCTATAAACACTCCCCCTCACTCCTTCAGCAAGGCACGGTGGCGCAGCAGGTAGAGTTACTGCGTCTCAGCGTCAGAGACCCGTGTTCGAACCCAAGCACGGGTGCTGTCTGCACGGAGTTTGTACGTTCTCCCTATGACCTGCGTGGGTTTTACTCCAGGTGCCCTGGTTTCCTTCAAGACTGCAAAGACGTGCAGGTTTGTTAGTCAATTGTCCCTGGTGTATAGGATAGAACCAGTGTACGGGTGATCACTGGTTGGCACGGACATGATGGGCTGAAGGGCCTATTTCCATGCTGTACCTCTAAACTAAAGTCACCTTTATAATCCTCTCACACATAGAGAACGTAGAACAGTCCAGCACAAGACCAAACCTTCTGCCCACAATGCCTGTGCCAAACATGATGCCAAGACCTTGTCTCATCTGCCAGCAACTCCCCCCATGCCCTGCATATCCATGCGCCTCTCCAATAGTCTCTTAAAAGCCACTGTCGTATATCTGCCTCCACCACCACTCCTGGCAGCGGGTTCCAGGCACCCACCACCCTCTGTGTAGAAAACCTGCCCCGCACATCTCCTTTAAACTTTGCCCCTCTCACCTTAAAACTAAGCTCTCTCGTCTCTGATTTTTCTACCCAGCTAAAAAGATTCTGACTGTCTACCCTGTCGAAGGTAGACAAAAATGCTGGGGAAACTCAGCGGGTGAGGCAGCATCTATGGAGTGAAGGAATGGGTGGCATTTCGGGCCGAGACACTTCTTCAAATGAAGTCTTAAGAAGGGTCTCAACCCGAAACATCACCTATTTCCTTTGCTCCATAGATGCTGCCTCACCCGCTGAGTTTCTCCAGCATTTTTGTCCACCTTCGATTTTTCCTGCCTCTGCAGTTCTTTCGTAAACATTTTGTCTACCCTATCAATGTCCCTCTGATTTTAGTTTAGTTTAGAAATGCAGCACGGAAACAGGCCCTTCGGCCCATCAACTAAGTCCACACCAACCAGTGATCCCCGCACACTAACACTATCCCACACACACTAGGGACACTTTACATTTATACCAAGCTAATTAACCTTCAAACCTGTACGTCTTTGAAGTGTGGGAGGAAACCAAAGATCTCTGAGAAAACCCACGCAGGTCATGAGAACGTACAAACTCCGTACAGGCAGCACCCACAGTCAGAATCGTACCCGGGTCTCTGGCGCTGTGAGGCAGCAACTCTACCGCTGCGCCACCGTACCACCCTTTTATTGCAGAATTTAAAAATTGCCAGCTTCCTTTAGATTCTTATAGATTTGATCCATATCTCTGTCTCCTTAATCCATGCACTTCACTCACAAGGTCATTGGGTATTCACCTCACACAAACCCTGCTTCCATTTGAACACCAATGGTGGATGCAGCATCATCTGTAACTCCGCAAGTCCCAGACCACAGGTGGAACATTGCCCGGTCCGCCACAGTACTGAACCTCCCCACCATCGAAGGGATCTACAGGCACTGCCTCAAAAAGGCAGCCAGCATCATCAGAGACCCACACCACCCTGGCCACGCTCTCATCTCGCTGCTACCATGGGGAAGAAGGTACAGGAGCCTGAAAACCGTGACCTCCAGGTTCAAGAACAGCTTCTTCCCAACAACCATCAGGCTCTTGAACACTACACGACACTGACCTCAGCAACTGTGGTCTTCTGTGGACTGACTAAACTCTGAACTACCAACTGTCTTGGTTACACTAAGGACTTTGGGCTTTTTACACTATTATTGGGGTTTTAAATCGATTGAATTTTTCATGTGTATTACGGTATCTATAAGTATTGTGTTTACAGGCCTCTTATGCTGCGGTAATAAGAAATTAATTGTTCTGTCAGTAAATATGACAAATAAACACTCTGCAGTCTGCACTCAGGCCGGGGCCACTTGTGTAGTCTTGAGCGGAATTTATCTTGCACTACACATTATCAGTCACTGTACATTGTACACTGTGGACGGCTCGATTGAAATCATGTATAGTCTTAACGTTGGCTGGATAGCACGCAAGAAAAGACTTTACCTCATTACACGTGACAATAAACTAATCTAACTAGGTGACGTTTTGTGTCGGGACCCTTCTTCACACTCAGGAAGGAAAAGGTAGATTATCCATCTCCAGCCCTCTGTGAAACGTCACCTATCCATGTTCTCCACAGATGCTGCCTGACCCACTGAGTTACTCCAGCACTCTGTGAAACGTCACCTATCCACGTTCTCCACAGATGCTGCCTGACCCACTGAGTTACTCCAGCACTCTGTGCAACGTCACCTATCCATGTTCTCCACAGATGCTGCCTGACCCACTGGGTTACTCCAGCACTCTGTGAAACGTCACCTATCCATGTTCTCCACAGATGCTGCCTGACCCACTGAGTTACTCCAGCACTCTGTGAAACGTCACCTATCCACGTTCTCCACAGATGCTGCCTGACCCACTGAGTTACTCCAGCACTCTGTGCAACGTCACCTATCCATGTTCTCCACAGATGCTGCCTGACCCACTGGGTTACTCCAGCACTCTGTGAAACGTCACCTCTCCATGTTCTCCACAGATGCTGCCTGACCCGCTGAGTTACTCCTGCACTCTGTGAAACGTCACCTATCCATGTTCTCCACAGATGCTGCCTGACCCGCTGAGTTACTCCAGCACTCTGTGAAACGTCACCTATCCATGTTCTCCACAGATGCTGCCTGACCCGCTGAGTTACTCCAGCACTCTGTGAAACGTCACCTATCCATGTTCTCCACAGATGCTGCCTGACCCGCTGAGTTACTCCAGCACTCTGTGAAACGTCACCTATCCATGTTCTCCACAGATGCTGCCTGACCCGCTGAGTTACTCCAGCACTCTGTGAAACGTCACCTATCCATGTTCTCCACAGATGCTGCCTGACCCACTGGGTTACTCCAGCACTCTGTGTCTGTCTTCTAAATATGTTCAGGATGCAGGCAGGTACAGCATATTTTGTTTTGCTCGAGGAATCCAAAAATGTGAGTGAGGTGCCCTGGACCAAATAATAATCTGGCGAACATTATTAAAGATGTTTTAAATGTGGGAAATGTAATGATCGTGACATGTCTGAACGACAGTTTAAACATGATCCATTTGCTAATAATTCAAACTACATTCATACTGGTGTTTTATGAATGAAAAGCTTAATAATAAAATTACATTTGTGTAGATGTTTTAATAATATCAAGTTACAAGTTATCGCTTCGAATAGCAAGGCAGACATAAAAAGCTGTAGTAACTCAGTGGGACAGGCAGCATCTCTGCAGAGAAGGAATGGGTGACGTTTCGGGTTGAGACCCTTCTTCAGACTGATGTTGAGGGGGGGACAGATATAGAATGTAGTCGGAGACAGTAAGACTAGTGGGAGAACTGGGAAGGGATGGAGAGAGAGGGAAAGCAAGGGCTATTTGAAGTTGGAGAAGTCAATGTTCATTCCGTTGGGGTGTAGGCTACCCAAGCGAAATACGAGAGGCCTCACTCTGACAATGGAGGAGGCCCAGGACAGAAAGGCCTGATTGGGAATGGGAGGGGGAGTTGAAGTGCTGAGCCACTGGGAGATTAGGTAGGTTTAGGCGGACTGAGCGGGGGTGTACATGAACCGATCGCCGAGCCTGCGCTTGGTCTCGCCGATGCAGAGAAGTCGACAGCTGGAACAGCGGGTACAATAGATGAGGTTGGAGGAGGTGCAAGTGAACCTCTACCTCACCTGGAAAGACTGTTTGGGTTCTTGGATGGGGTCGAGGGGGGAGCTTTGAATAGCATATGTTTTCCATGATTGAATGGCAGAGTAGGCTTGAGGGGACGAATGGCCTGATTCTGTTGCTATCACTTATGATAATATTATGGACATGTTTACTGGGATAGACTGAGTTTCTTATGGAGACCACAGATGAAGATTGGGTCTCTTGCTCTCTCTTGTGGTGGCAGCTGGAAGTACCGTTGATAGATTCCCAGTGCAAGTTGGTAATATCACAGGGTTACACAAAAAGCTGGAGAAACTCAGCGGGTGCAAGGAGCGAAGGAGATAGGCGACGTTTCGGGTCGAGACCCTTCTCCAGCATCTGCAGTTCCTTCTTTAACACTTGGTAATATCACAATTCATCGATATGTAGATAGGCGCAAAATGCTGGAGTAACTCAGCGGAACAGGCAGCATCTCTGGAGAGAAGGAACAGGTGACATTTTGGTTCGAGACCATCCTTCAGACTGAGAGTCAGGGGAAGGAGAAATTAGAGATATAGATGGTGATGCGAAGACAGATAGAACAAATTTAGGAAAGATATGCAAAAAAAGTGCGGAAGCTAACAGTGGCCTGTTACCTTTATCATTGTTACTTTCATTTTGTTCTATATCTCTCTACATCATCGTCTATATCTCCCTCGCTTCCCTCTCCCCCGGTTCTCAGTCTGAGGAAGGGTCTCGACCCGAAACGTCACCAGAAATGCTACCTGTCCCGCTGAGCTACTCCAGCACTTTGTGTCTGTCTTCTTATTGTACATTGTTCAGAGGCCAGACCCACCTATGAAACACCTGCCTGCCCGCTCACAATGTAGATGACCACTGCATCCCAACCCCCTGCTTATCACCACTCTTCCAGGTGTCGACTCTTATATATTTGCGAGATCACCTACGCTTAGTTCGTCTAAACCTACCTGATCTCCCACTTCAACTCCCTCCCACTCCCACCCTGACCTTTCTGTCCTAGGCCTCCTCCATTGTCAGAGTGAGGCCCAGCGCATATTGGAGGAATACCCCAGCGGTATGAACATTGACTTCTCTAACGTCAAATAGCCCTTGCTTTCCCTCTCTCTCCATCCCCTCCCCCTTCCCAGTTCTCCCACCAATCTGACTGTCTCTGACTACATTCCATCTCTGTCTCGCCCCCTCCCTTGGCATCAGTCTGAAGAAGGGTCTCGACACAAAACATCTCCCATTCCTTCTCTCCACAGATGCTGCCTGACCCGCTGAGTTGCTCCAGCACTCTGTGAAACGTCACCTATCCATGTTCTCCACAGATGCTGCCTGACCCGCTGAGTTACTCCAGCACTCTGTGAAACGTCAACTATCCATGTTCTCCACAGATGCTGCCTGACCCACTGAGTTACTCCAGCACTCTGTGAAACGTCAACTATCCATGTTCTCCACAGATGCTGCCTGACCCGCTGAGTTACTCCAGCACTCTGTGAAACGTCAACTATCCATGTTCTCCACAGACGCTGCCTGACCCACTGAGTTACTCCAGCACTCTGTGAAACGTCAACTATCCATGTTCTCCACAGACGCTGCCTGACCTGCTCCAGTACTCCAGCACTCTGTGTCTATCTTCCCCCTGTTATCACAGTTCTTTTTCCTTTTTTAAGAGAATGTTTACATAGGACTTGCTGCTGCTGGTCCCCACAAATTGAAAAATAACACGACTGCTTATCCCGTCCCATGTGAGAATAAATCCTGACTCAATCAATCTGTTGATATTTTGCCGAGGAACCACAAAGAGATCAGCGATGGGAAAGCAATTGCCTGAGGGTGTGATGTCAAAAACCTATTGATCACAATAATGCAGTCTCTCTTACTGAACTCCATGTGTAGGTCTGCTGCTTTAGATAAGGGGAAAACTCAATGCAGCTCCAACTAAAACATCTTTCAATCAAGGAATGAGATAGGTGGCGATTAATATTATGTACTTTTAGTAAACCTTTATATTGAGCGGTATTATGTGTCGTTAGTACCCTTGGCACTATCCTAACACTGGGGACAAGTTACCGAAGTTCTCTCCATGTGAAAGGGTTATAAAGGTGACTATAGTTTAGAGATACAGGGTTGAAACAGGCCCTTTGGCCCACCCAGTGTGTGCTGACCAGTGCACCAGTTCTATCCTACATACTAGGGACAATTTGCAGAAGCCAAATAACTTACAAACCTGCATGTCTTTGGAGTGCGGGAGGAAACTCCAGCACCCAAGGAAAACCCTCGCAGGTTGCGGGGAGAACGTACAAACTCTGCACAGACAAGCACCCGCAGTCAGTATCGAACCCGGGTCTCTGGCGCTGAGGGCGCTGTTAGGCAGCTACTCTACCGCTGCGCCACCATGACTGCCCACGAAGGAAGCGATCACTGGGGAATTAAATGGAATAATGAACTGGAAGCAAGAACAGACACAAATCTTTGCTGATGGCAGCTCGGTCAATGGAATGGAGAAGGAGATTGAGGCTTGTGTGGTGAGCAGTTCATTCCCGTCGTCTGTTTTGTGTTGGGGTCAAAGGGGACTTCAGCCCCTCTAACTGGAACACAGAACGATCAGCATTTACATTGCAAGCTCAGTCCACATTAGTTCAGTTTAGTGTATTGTCACATGTACCGAGGTACGGTGAAAAGCTTTTGTTGCGTGCTAACCGGTCAGCAGAAAGAAATGATTACAATCGAGCCTTCCACAGTGTACAGATAATAGATCAGGGATCAAAGTTTAGTACAAGGTAAAGCCAGCAAAGTCTGACCAAGGATAGTCTGAGGTTCACCAATGAGGTAGATAGTAGTTCAGCACTGCTCTCTGGTTATGTTTGGATGGTTCAGTTGCCTGATAACAGCCGGGAAGAAACTGTCTTTAAGTCTGGAGGTGTGCGTTTTCACACTTCTGCACCTCTTGCCCAATGGGAGAGGGGAGAGGGGAGAAGGGGGAGTGGCTGGGGTGAGACTGGTCCTTGATGATGCTGCTGGCCTTGCCGAGGCAGCGTGAGGTGTAGATGGAGTCGATGGAAGGGAGGTTGGTTTGTGTGATGGTCTGGGCTGCATCCACAATGTGCTGCATTTTCTTGCGGGCTCGGGTGATTAAATTAAACACCGATACATATTTCCAATGTCTGATCAGTATAACGTGAGCTGCAAACATACGCCGATCATCAAAGGTCGCGCAGTTTCTCAGCTCAGTGTTGAACTTGCAATCTAGTGTTCGATACGGGATCAATTAGCTGCTTGTACCTCACACTTTCTCATCCCCTGATTCTACAAATCATACACATACATTCAAGTAGCAAAAGAGGTTTTCTTGAGTGGCACGGCGGCACAGCGGTACAGTTGCTGCCTCACAGCGCCACAGACCCGGGTTTCATCCCGACTACGGGTGCTGTCTGTACGGAGTTTGTACGTTCTCCCCGTGACCTGCGTGGGTTTTCTCCGGGTGCTCCGGTTTCCTCCCACACTCCAAAGACATGCGGGTATGTAGGTTATTTGGCCTCGGTAAAATTGTAAATTGTCCCCAGTGTGTGTAGGATAGTGTTAGTGTGCGGTGATTGCTGGTAGGCACGGACTCAGTGGGCTGAAGGGCCTGATTACGCGCTGTATTTCTAAACTAAAAAATTAAGTAGTCTGAAGAAGGGTCTTGACCTGAAATGTCACCCATTCCTTCTACCCAGAGATGCTGCCTGTCCCGCTGGGTTACTCCAGCATTTTGTGTCTATCTTCAACTAAACAAGTTATTTTTCCATTTGTTGTAAGGTAGGGTTTGTTCTCAGGGTAGAGGAATCAATAATTAATATGTATCAGTAAGGTTTTGGCAAATATGCAGGCAAATGGGACAAGGGTAGATGGAGGATCTTGGTCAGCATGGACATGTTGGGCCGATGGGCCTGTTTCCGTTCTGGCGCTAACTAGTGGACATTGGTTTAAGGTGAGAGGGTTGATCTTATAGAGGTGGAAAATATAATGTGGAGAATAGTCCAGTCTTTCACCCAGAGTAATGGAATCAAGATCCCTGGGACATAGGTTGAGTGGGACCTGGGCCAAACGGTGGCAAGTTGAACTAGTGTAGTCGGGGCATCTTCTGGCCTCTTTAATGTCATCAGAGACCCACACCACCATCTCATCTTGCTGCTACCATGGGGAAGAAGGTACAGGAGCCTGAAAACCGTCACCTCCAGGTTCAAGAACAGCTCCTTCCCAACAACCATCAGGCTCTTGAACGCTACACAACACTAACCTCAGCAACTGTGACCTTCTGTGGACTGTGGCTGAGGTTGTACCATGGATGTCTGTTTTTCACTATTCTGGTTACTGTATTAATTAATTATATGACATATTATCTGCATATTATTGCATTAATGGGCCTGTTAACCGACAGCGTAAGAATTTAATTTGTCCGATTGCCAGCTACGTAAAAACCCTTGACACCTGTGTAGAAAGGAACTGCAGATGCTGGTTTAAACTGAAGATAGACACAAAATGCTGGAGTAACTCAGCGGGACAGGCAGCATCTCTGGAGAGAAGGAATGGGTGACGTTTCGAGTCAGAACCCTTCCTTCAAACTGACTCGAGTCAGTTCGGAGTCTCCTGAAGAAGGGTCTCGACCTGAATCCTCGCCCGTTCCTTCTCTCCAGAGATGCTGCCTGTCCCGCTGAGTTTCTCCAGCTTTTCGTGACTATATAAGGAACTGCAGATGCCAGGTTTATACCGAAGATAGACACAAAATGCTGGAATAACTCAGCGGGTCAGGCAGCATCTCTGGGGGAAAGGAATGGGTGACGTTTCAGGTCGAGACCCTTCTTCGCACTGACTCTTGTCTCTGGAGGGTTAAAATTTTCAGTTGTTAACCTTTGATCAGAAAGGTTGTTGGTAGATACCAAAACTAATTGCTCAGTATTTCAAGGACATGTGCATCCGTGCTGGCTATTTACAAGGTTAATTCCCGGGATGGCGGGACTGTCATATGCTGAGAGAATGGAGCGGCTGGGCTTGTGTACACTGGAATATAGAGGGATCAGAGGGGATCTTATTGAAACATATAAGATTATTAAGGGTTTGGACACGCTAGAGGCAGGAAACATGTTCCCGATGTTGGGGGAGTCCGGAACCAGGGGTCACAGTTTAGGAATAAGGGATAAGCCATTTAGAACGGAGACGAGGACACACTTCTTCACACAGATGGTTGTGAGTCTGTGGAATTCTCTCCCTCAGAGGGCGGTGGAGTTCTCTGGATACTTTCAAGAGAGAGCTAGATAGGGCTCTTGAAGATAGTGGAGTCAGGGGATATGGGGAGAAGGCAGGAACGGGGTACTGATTGGGGATGATCAGCCATGATCACATTGAATGGCGGTGCTGGCTCGAAGGGCCGAATGGGCTACTCCTGCACCTATTGTCAATTGTCTAATGTCTATTTAACTGTTGGATATTTTGGGTTCAAGAGGCAACATTTGACCTGAGATTAAAATCCAAATATTACTCTGAGCGGCAGCACGAGCAGGCTTGTTCAAGTGGCAGCAGACGGAGTAAACAGCCAAAGGTCAAGCACAAAACTAATGCAAATAAAGAGTAAAGGGATCACAGCTCTCTGCCAAAGATATAGACAGGGTTTAAAGAACGAGAGCAAATTGTTCTCTAGAGAGAAGAGCTCTCCAAAGGGCTCTTTAGAAAAAATGAGCACTTCTCAACGGAACACATGGCGAATAAGACATAGATCTTGCTAAAAGAGAGAGGGGAATATTCCTCGGTTGATGTTTGCCAAAATTGGAAATGCCTTTATTTTAGATATTACACTTCAGAGATCCAGCGTGGAAACAGGCCCTTTGGCCCCTCGACTCTGTGTCGACCAGCGACCACCCCGTACACTAGCACCACCCTACACACACTAGGGACAATTTACAATTGACAGACAGACGGCAATTAACCTGCAAACCTGCACGCCTTCGGAGTGTGGGAGGAAGCGGGAGAAAGCCCACGTGGTCACGGGGAGATCGTACAAAGTCTGTACAGACTTTCGTTGTTCAATCTGGGACAAATGACAAAAAATAAACGCACTCTTGACCCGCCGTCAGGATGGAACCCGGGTCTCTGGCGCCGTGAGGCGGCACCTCTACCGCTGCGCCAACGTGCCTTTTATTCCTGCATCTGCACAGTACATGTCTCAGACGTAGGTGTAATATTCTGGGGACTTGTTACGGGGGAGTGTTTAACAAGGAACTGCAGGTGCTGGAAAAATCGAAGGTAGACAAAAATGCTGGAGAAACTCAGCGGGTGAGGCAGCATCTATGGAGCGAAGGAAAAAGGCGACGTTTCGGGTCGAGACCTTTCTTCAGACTGATGTGGAGGTGGGGGGGGGTGGGGGGAGTCTCGGGAAGAAGAAAGGAAGAGGCAGAGACAGTGGGCTGTGGGAGAGCTGGGAAGGGGAGGGGAAAGAGAGAGAAAGCAAGGACTACCTGAAATTGGAGAAGTCAATGTTCATACCGCTGGGGTGTAAACTACCTGAGCGGAATATGAGGTGCTGCTCCTCCAGTTTACGGTGGGGCTCACTCTGGCCATGGAGGAGGTCCAGGACAGAAAGAATGGGAAGGGGAGTTGAAGTGCTGAGCCACCGGGAGATCAGTTTGGTTCATCATATGGCCGCACGGGGCCGGTCCCACTGAGAAGCGCGGAGGGGTATGTAGTTGTGCACGACATTGCGCGGTGCTCCGAAATTCTTGCGGTGAACGAAATCTTTGCGCTCCAACGGCCTGTCGCGGAACTGACGGCCAAAGTGGGACAGGCCCAAGACCCTGGCACGAAGCAACGTCTCACCTCCAACAGCAGCAGAAGCAGGCAAACGATCGCCGAGCTCGGCCTGGGGCTCACGGCCGTTGCGGATCCACCCGCACTCTGGAGAGGAGGAGTGGATGACGTTTCGGGTCAAGACCCTTCTTTTCAGACTGAAGAAGAGTCTCGACATGAAACGTCACCCATTGCTTCTCTCCGGAGATGCTGCCGGTCCCGTTGAGTTACTCCAGCTTTGTGTTCATCTTCAAATGACGTCACGCGCTCCAGACGGCTGTGTGTAGGCACGTAATTGCGCCCGACCTTCGTGGGATCGTCGCGGTCCACGCGACCACGAGGTCACGTAATTTGCGTGCCAAGAACACGTAAGTGGGACAGGCCCTCAACCAGTGCACAATCACAGATCTCTGAGAAGAAGCGAATTCTTGTCTGCATGTAAATATTTGCTGTACATTATAGATTTTACAGTCTCAGTCTGATCTCACCGCGCGGTGTGTGACAGACAGTAAATACAAATCTCTGCTTATTGGCTTGGAAAATATCACGCCGTGAATCCTGCAGTAATTAGAAAGTACTTCATTGATGCCGCAGATTTACTTTGCTCCCCATTATCTTGTCCTCTGCAGATTATTGAGATAATATTCACAAATTAAAACAAGTGTTTACCAAAACGTAAATTCAATGGCACCCACAGGGAGTTACTTAAAATTAGTGCTGGGCGCGCATGGGGTGTAAATTTATATTTAATATCAGTAATTAGTTAAATGAAAGAGTTATAATTGTGCAGTAAAAGTGAAACCTTGAGCGCTGCTGATGCTGAGAACAGCATGCGGGCACTTAATTATACGCACAGTGGGGTATTGTGCTCCCTCATCCTTGGATTCCACACATTGTGGACTTTTAATGGGCATCTTTTAGTAAAACTGTCTTTTCATTGAATTACCTCGCCTAGTTTTGATTTGAATCCTGTCTCTCGGAACCTAGACCTTGTACACATCTGGAATTTAGAAGGATGAGACATTAGACAATAGACAGTAGACAATAGGTGCAGGAGTCGGCCATTTGGCCCTTCGAGCCAGCACCGCCATTCAATGTGATCATGGCTGATCATCCCCAATCAGTACCCCGTTCCTGTCTTCTCCCCATATCCCCTGACTCCACTATTTTTATTAGCCCTATCTAGGCTCTCTCTTGAAAGCATCCAGAGAACCTGCCTCCACTGCCCTCTGAGGCATGAGAGGGGATCTTATTGAAACATATAAGATTATTAAGGGTTTGAACACGCTGGAGGCAGGAAACATGTTCCCGATGTTGGGGGAGTCCAGAACCAGGAGCCACAGTTTAAGAATAAGGGGTAAGCCATTTAGAACGGAGATGAGGAAACACTTTTTCCTCACAGAGAGTTGTGAGTCTGTGGAATTCTCTGCCTCAGAGGGCGGTGGAGGCCGGTTCTCTGGATGCTTTCAAGAGAGAGCTAGATAGGGCTCTTAAAGATAGCGGAGTCAGGGGATATGGGGAGAAGGCAGGAACGGGGTACTGAAGGGGAAGATGACTCAAAGGGCCGAATGGCCTACTCCCGCACCTATTGTCTATTGTCTATTGACCTGTCTGATGGTGGAAAACAAAAACAGAGACTGTCAATTGGTCCACATCTTCAGGTCCTTTTTTATTCCTTTGTCTCAAGCTCGTAAAATAAAAACCTTCCAAGCCTTCTCACTGGCAGGTGCATTGCATAAATTAGTTTAGTTTAGTTTTAGAGATATAGCGCGAAACAGGCCCTTCGGCCCAGCGGGTCCGTGCCGACCAGCGATCCCCGCACACTAACACTATCCTGCACACACTTGGAACATTTACCAAGCCAATTAACCTACAAACCTGGAGTGTGGGAGGAAACCGAAGATCTCGGAGAAAACCCACGCAAGTCACGGGAAGAACGTACAAACTCCGTACAGACAGCACCCGTAGTCGGGATCGAACCCAGATCTCCGGCGCTGTGAGGCAGCAACTCAACCGCCGCGCCATGGTGTAATGGAAGATCATTTTAAAGGGGCAGTATTGGCCAGGAGGTGAAGGGGAAGCTAGATTATCCTGCTGCGCGTGTAATTAAGTATCCACGTTACCATGGGATTACATTGGGGTGGCACGGTGGCGCAGTGGTAGAGCTGCAGCCTCACAGCGCCAGAGACCCGCGTTTGATCCTGACCAAGGGTGCTGTCTGTATGGAGTTTGCACGTTCTCCCCGTGACCTGAGTGGGTTTTCTCCAGGTGCTCCGGTCTCCTTCCACACTCCAAAGGCATGTGAGTTTGTAACACATAGGATGGCGTGCGGGGATCGCTGGTCGGCGAGGACTCGGTGGGCCGAAGGGCCTGTTACTGCGCTGTATCTCTAAACTAAAACTAAACTAATATGAGTAACAAAGGAAAGACTGATTGGCCTTGAGTTTCCACTCTGGTGATAGGACATCTCCAGAAATGGTTGTAGAACTAGTGATGTTCCCGGGAGGTGCAGTGGCTGTCATAGTGGATGGGAAGGAGATCATAGCTTGCACAGCGGAGGTGCTGGAGGAACTCAGCAGGTCAGGCTGCATCCCTGGAGAACATGGACAGGTGATGGTTTCGATCGGGACCAAGATAGAATTGGGGGGGGGGGATTAGAGACAAGAACTGCTTCCCCACCCCCCACCCCCACCCCCAACTCTATATTTTAGCCCGAAGAAGTGTCCCGATCTGAAACATTATCTTCTCCTTTTCTCCACAGATGCTGCCTGACCCGCTGAGTTACTCCAGCACTCTGTGAAACGTCACCTATCCATGTTCTCCACAGATGCTGCCTGACCCGCTGAGTTACTCCAGCACTCTGTGAAACGTCACCTATCCACGTTCTCCACAGATGCTGCCTGACCCGCTGAGTTACTCCAGCACTCTGTGAAACGTCACCTATCCATGTTCTCCACAGATGCTGCCTGACCCGCTGAGTTACTCCAGCACTCTGTGAAACGTCACCTATCCATGTTCTCCACAGATGCTGCCTGACCCGCTGAGTTACTCCAGCACTCTGTGAAACGTCACCTATCCACGTTCTCCACAGATGCTGCCTGACCCGCTGAGTTACTCCAGGACTTTGTGTCTATCTTCGGTATAAACCAGCATCTTCAGTTGCTTCCTACACATTCAGTCTGTCTGTAAACATTTGGTCAAAAACTCAGTCCTTGCTCAGTTCATTCCCAGCTGTTATCAGGCAAATGAATCATCCTACCACAACCAGAGAACAGTCCTGAACTACTATCTGCCTCATTGATCGGACTTTTCACTGTACCTCAGTACACGTGACAATAAACTAAACTAAACTGAAATGAACAGCCTTCTGACCTGATGCAGCTTACATAGGAAGGGAAAAGAGAGGAGGTAGTTGAGGCTGGGACTATCCCAATGTTTAAGAAACAGTTAGACAGGTGCATGGATAGGACATGTTTGGAGGGATATGGACCAAGCGCAGGCAGGTGGGACTAGTGTAGCTGGGACATTTTTGGCGAGTGTGGGCAAGTTGGGCCGAAGGGCCTGTTTCCACACTGTATCACTTTATGACTGTGAGGGCGGTGGAGGCCGGTTCTCTGGATACTTTCAAGAGAGCTAGATAGGGCTCTTAAAGATAGCGGAGTCAGGGGATATGGGGAGAAGGCAGGAACGGGGTACTGATTGTGGATGATCAGCCATAAATGGCGGTGCTGGCTCGAAGGGCCGAAGGGCCTACTCCTGCACCTACTGTCTATTGTCTATTGAGAGATCAGATGCTGGAGTCTGTGACATCACGCAGATCGCTGCAGGCATCTGTAGAGGCAAGAGGTGTAAGCTGATGTTTCGGAATAACCCGCTGAGTTATTCCAGCATCCCGTCAGTTGTAGCTGATGATGTCTCCATGCAACAGCCAGGAAGCGGGATTCCTGATAGCTCCTCAACTGCGTGGCTATCTCACCCGTCTGATAATGCAGACTGACAGTTCTCTGACAGGGCGGTGGGTGCCTGGAACGCGCTGCCACGGGTGGTGGTGGAAGAATAAATGCTACTGGAATTTGAAAGACTTTTGGACAGGCACATGGATAAGCAGGGAATGCAGGGATATGCGTCAAATCCAGGTAGATGGGCAATGACATCACCTGTTCCTGCACTGTACTTGTTCCATATGAAGGAAGGAACTGCAGATGCTGGTTTAAATCGAAGGTAGACACAAAATGCTGGAGTAACTCAGCGGGACAGGCAGCATCTCAGCATCTCTGGAGAGAAGGAATGGGCAATGTTTCGGGGAGAGACCCTTCTTCAGACTGTTGGCAGCGGAGTGGGCGGGACAGAGATAGAATGTAGTCGGAGACAGTAAGACTGGTGGGAGAACTGGGAAGGGGATGGAGAGAGAGGGAAAGCAAGGGCCATCTGAAGTTGGAGAAGTCAATGTTCAGTCTGAAGAAGGATCACGGACCAAAACGTCATCCATTCCTTCTCTCCAGTGGTGCTGCCTGACCCGCTGAGTTACTCCAGCTTTTTGTGCCTGCAGCGTTATATGTTCTAACCGTGGACTCACCAACATCTTGTGCGTTTCGGCTGGGTTAGTTTTCCTTGGCTGAGCAAGTGAATCGGGAAAGATTCAAGTTTGGTCTTTGTTTACGAGGAGTTCCGGACTTTTCTGCAGAATAGAGTTTCTTAAAAGAACATGACTGAATTGAAATTGCAACCAAGCTGCTCTATTTATGCCCCTACATTGAATTTAAAACAATTAACATTTAAATTGATTGTCTTAATGAATAATAAATGTACGGTGTGTTTCACAGAGGCGGGATGGACATACCTAATTATGTAATTATAGAGGAACAAAATCCTGAGCCTCCAGAGAAAAATAATTACTTTTCTTAAGCCCCATTCCCTCGTGACTCACCCATGCACTGTGTCAGCCTTGATAATAAATGTTACTAAAGGATTTAATTAACAGATTTTTCAGACAAATTCTGATAAAGGTGAGAGCTTAATGTTCAGGGCGTCCAGTGTTACTCCAACTTAACAGACCATTCTCATATCTCACACGAGCTAGTTGACTCGGGTCGGCATGGTGGCACTGCCAGTAAACTCACCTACATTCACCTCCCAATTCACCTACAAACCTGAACGTCTCTGGAGTGTGTGAGGAAACCGGAGCTCCCAGAAGAAAACCCACGCGGTCCACGGGAAGAGTGTACCAACTCAGATGTTAATAAAAGGTAGACAAAAATGCTGGAGAAACTCAGCAGGTGAGGCAGCGTCTAAGCAGAGAAGGAATATTCCTTCACTCCGTAGATGCTGCCTCAGCCGTTGAGTTTCTCCAGCATTTTTGTCTACCTTCGAAGGGTCTCAACCTGAAACGTCACCTATTCCTTCGCTCCGTAGATGCTGCCTCACCCGCTGAGTTTCTCCAGCATTTTAGTCTACCTTCGATTTTTCCAGCATCTGCAGTTCTTTCTTAAACAGATTTTAATAAAGGCCATTTTTATACATTTTGGTTTCACCATGTAGAAATTACAGCTGTGCTTATACATAGTTGTGTCCAAACCCTTAATAATCTTATATGTTTCAATAAGATCCCCTCTCATCCTTGTAAATTCTAAACTCCACCGCTGCGCCACCGTTTCGCCCCAAAGAATGTGGAGAAATAAAATCGAATTAGTGTGTGATTAGAGTTGATGGGACTTGATGGTCGGCACGGAGTCAATGGGCTGAATGGCCTGTTTTCATCTTGTATCATCAATGGACTTTGTATTACAGAGAAGATTATGCACAAATCTGGAAAAGAAGAATTTAGTTAGTTTAATGTGTATTTTACTGCTTTTCACGGTGGGGGGGGAGCATTTATTTCTGTTTGGTTTGTGAAAGCATTCCTTTGTTGACTATTTCTATTAAAATTGTAAAAGCATTCTGAATGTTGTTTACGGTTTCACCGCACGTCGTGGGATAGAATGTTGCTGATGTGACGAGCAGACTGCTTGCTTCATTATTTTAATTCTCACTGTAATAGGTTTGCCTGAGAATAAATCTCCAGGCTGTTAGTGGCGTAGAGCTGATCCAGGGTTGTTTAGTTATGGCATCTGGAAAAGATCAAGCAGGGGTAGAAAGCTGAAAAGTTGCTCTTAAATATGGAAAAAAAATAATAACATTCAGTGAGCTGTGATTTACTTAACGGCCTGTCACACTTACACGATTTTTTTCGGCGACTTGCCGGCACCCGTCATTAGCCGTAGCAGGTCGCCGAAAAATGTCAAAAATCCAGCGGCGGCCAGAAAGAGGTGCAACTCTTTGGGCGACTACTCATGACCAAACAGGCGACACCATCACCATACAGGCCACATGTCGCGGGGTGATGCCTGTATGGTGGTGAGTAGTTGCCCACAGAGTCGTACCTTTTTCTGGGCGCTGATGGATTTTCAACATGTTCGGTGACCTGTTGCGACTATGATGGGTGCTGGCAGTCGCCGAAAATATCGCGTAAGTGGGACAGGTCCCTTTCATTTTAGAGAAACAGCGCAGAAATAGGTCCGTTGGCACACCGAGTCCGCACTGACCGGCAATCCCCGCACACTAGCATTATTCTACACACTCTCGGGACAAGTTACAATTCATACCAACCCAATTAACCTACATAGAAACATAGAAACATAGAAAATAGGTGCAGGAGTAGGCCATTCGGCCCTTCGAGCCTGCACCGCCATTCAATGTGATCATGGCTGATCATCCAACTCAGTATCCCGTACCTGCCTTCTCTCCATACCCCCTGATCCCTTTAGCCACAAGTGCCACATCTAACGCCCTCTTAAATATAGCCAATGAACTGGCCTCAACTACCTTCTGTGGCAGAGAATTCCAGAGACTCACGAGACACACTACAAACCTGGAGTGTGGGAGGAAACCGAAGATCTTGGTGAAAACCTGCGCAAGTCACGGGGGGAACGTACAAACTCCGTACAGACAGCACCCATAGTCGGGATCGAACCCGGGTCTCCGGTGCTGTGAGGCAGCAACTCTACTGCTGCGCCACCATGATCGCCCTAGTGCTGGACTTATCCACCCTGGGGAACTGGTCCTGGCTGTGTCCCCTCTCTGTGCCTCTCATCATTTTATACACAGCTACCAAGACTCTCCCCAACCTTCAGCTTTCCAGAAAAAACAATCCCAAGTTTATCCCTGTAGCTGAAACCGTGTAATCCAGGCAGCATTCTGGTAAACATCCGCTGCACCTTCTCCCTCGTTATGCCTGTTCCAGCTCTTTACACGAACTGTCCAATTAGTCACAGTCTTCTGCTCTCACACCATGCCATGCGTGGACATTTGTTTTTCTCCAAATTTTATCTCCAATTTACTTTTAAAACAATATTGGATTTCCATTCCCATTATGTCTGGTGGTGGATTACAGACCGCAAGGGCAGCCACATGCAAACACTTCCCTTTGCTTCTTTAGTTAATTATCTTAAACTCACAGCCTTTACTCCAAAAACAAACTTTATGTCATTTAGAAATACATTGATATATGCAGTTCCAAACAAAATTCCATTGCATTTGGCTCCCTGTGCAACACGATAATTAACAGAAGGATAAACATGGATAAAAAGGAAAAAAGGGTAAAAGGATAAATAGACAATGGTGGCGGCCCGTTACATGGCATTCAGGAGTCTGATGGCTCGTGGGAAGAAGCTGTTGCAGAACCTTGATGTTCTGCTCCTTATGCTGCAATATCTTTTGCCCGAGGGCAGCAGAGTGAACAGTCCGTGATGGAGATGTGTGGGGTCTTTTATAATACAGCTGGCCTTAGACACGCAACGTTTGGTCACAATATCCCCTATTGAGGGGAGAGAGGTCCCGATGATTTTTTCCGCTGTCCTCACCACTCTCTGCACGGACTTCCAGTCAGAGGCTTTACAGTCCCCAAATCAGACAGAGATAGAGCTGGTCAAAATACTCTCTATGGTGCCCCTGTAGAAAGTGGTGAGGATGGGATGGGGGAGGTGAGCTCTTCTCATCCGGCGCAGAAAGTGCAACCGCTGCTGCGCTCTCTTAACTGTTGATGAGATGTTATTCGACCAGGTCAGACTGTTAGTGATCTGCACCCCCAGGAACTTAGTGCTACTGACCACCTCCACATCGCTGTCATTGATGTGAAGTGGTGTGGGACTGTGCCTGTTTTTCCTGAAGTCGACGATGACCTCCTTTGTTTTTTCAACATTCAGTATCAGTTTGTTCGTATTGCATCAGTCCACCAGTTGTTTCACCTCCTCCCTGTAAGGCAGCTCATTGTCGTCCCTGATGAGGCCCACCACTGTTGTGTCATCTGCGTACTTCATGATGTGGTTTGTTCTAATCCTGGCACAACAGTCGTGGGTCATCAGGGTAAACAGCAGTGGACTCAGGACACAGCCCTGAGGGGAGCCGGTGCTCAGAGAGATGGTGTTAGAGGCGTTATTTCCAACCTTCACAGACTGGGGTCTGTCAGTGAGGAAGTCCAGTAGCCAGTTACACATGGGGGTGCCGAGGCCCAATGAAACCAGTTTGCTTATCAGGTGCTGGGGGATAATTGTGTTGAATGCTGAACTGAAATCCACGAACAGCATTCGCACATAGGTGTTCTTCTCCTCTAAATGTTCCAGGCTCAGATGGAGTACAGAGGATATAGCGTCCTCTGTGGAGCGGTTTGGCCTGTACTTACATACAGGCCTTCTTGTGGAAGCGGTTTCTTTTGATAGACACAGAGTACTGGAGTAACTCAGCGGGTCAGGCAGCATCTGAGGCGAACATGGATAGGTGATGTTTCACAGTGGTCTGGAGTAACTGAGCGGGTCAGATGCTGCCTGTCCCGCTGAGTTACTCCAGCATTTTGCGTCTATCTACAGTGGGCCAAAGGTCAGCAATGAAGTCTTTGATGCCCATATTCCATTCAGATTCCCTGACAAAGGAATCGATGTTGAATGCCGTTAATCAGAAGGAAATGTAATGTTGACGCATTATAATCAATGGAATCGATACGCAGCACACATTGGTTAATTTGGCCGGAGTGATCATTTTTAAGAGCCAAGTGTTTCTTTTCTCGCTCACCATTGAATGTGATTCCCACTCCACTGTACAGATTTTCTCCGCCATTAACCAGCGGACAATTTGCATCACATAACAGCACTTATTGTCCATGGGAAAGGAACATCAATATCAATACTCCACTGGCAAACACAAAGCCGGCCAAACGCAATTATCCTGCTTGCCTGCGGAATTAATTCATGAAATCTACCTCAACCGCCCACCCCCCCCCCCCCCCCCCCCCCACTGCCAAAAATTCAATTTCGAGTCACAACCGCCCAAATGCCCCCACTCTGTCCCCTGTCTAATCTCGCCCCCCCCCCAAAGATTCTCTGACCAGCACCCCACTCAGCCTTCTCTGTTCCCCACCTCTGTTCGAGGGTGGCAAAGTGGCGCTGCGGGAAGACACGCTGCCTCACAGCACCAGAGACCCGGGCTCGATCGTGATCCTTGATGTGCTGTCTGTGTGGAGTTTGCACATTCTCCCCGTGACCTGTGTGGGTTTATAGGTAAATTGGCTTGAAATAAATGTAAGTTGTGCCTAGTGTGTGTAAGATAGTGTTAGTGTGCGGGGATCGCTGGTCGGCGCGGACTCGGTGGGCTGAAGGGCCTGTTTCCGTGCTGTATCTCTAAACCAGTGTTTCCCAAAGTGGGGTAGGTGTATCCCCAATGGTACGCAAAAGGTCTTCAGCCTCACAGCGCCCGAGACCCGGGTTCGATCCTAATCCTCGGGTGCTGTCTGTGTGGAGTTTGCACGTTCTCCCCGTGACCTGCGTGGCTTCCCTCCGGCTGCTCCGGTTTCCACCAGCATTCCGAAGGCATGCAGGTTTGTAGGTTGATTGGCCGTCTGTAAATTGCCCCCTGGTGTGTAGGAAGTGAAACTGCGTTAATGTAGAACTTGTGTGAACTAGAGAGGAACAAATCAGTGTTTAAGATAGTGGGAGACACAGATAGAGTCCATGCAGAGCCTTTTAACCAGAGTTGGGGGTTCAAAAACCAGAGGGCACAGGTTTAAGATGAGTGGGGGATGGGTGCGGGGGGGTGGGGCGGGGGAGTGGGTGGATTTAATAGGAACCTGTAACGTAACGTTTTCACACAAAGGGTGGTGGGTTTATGGAGCGAGCTGCCAAAAGAGGTAGTTGGGGCAGGGAAGAAAGCAAATGGCATGTTGGCCTTCATGACAAGAGGAATTGAGAATAGGAGCAAAGAGGTCCTTCTGCAGTTATACAGGGCCCTAGTGAGACCACACCTGGAGTATTGTGTGCAGTTTTGGTCTCCAAATTTGAGGAAGGACATCCTTGCTATTGATGGAGTGCAGCGTAGGTTCACCAGGTTAATTCCTGGGATGGCGGGACTGTCATATGCTGAGAGAAGGAAGTGGCTGGGCTTGTATACTCTGGAATTTAGAAGGATGAGAGGGGATCTTATTGAAAGATATAAGATTATTAAGGGTTTGGACACACTAGAGGCATGAAACATGTTCCCGATGTGCGGGGAGTCCAGAACCAGGGTCCACAGTTTAAGAACAAGGGATAAGCCATTTTGAACAGAGACGAGAAAACACTTTTTCTCACAGAGAGTTGTGAGTCTGTGGAATTGTTTACCTCAGAGGGCGGTGGAGGCCAGTTCTCTGGATACTTTCAAGAGAGAGCTAGATAGGGCTCTTAAAGATAGCGGAGTCAGGGGATATGGGGTGAAGGCACGAACGGAGTACTGATTGGGGATGATCAGCCATGATCAAATTGAATGGTGTTGCTGGCTCGAAGGGCCGAATGGCCTACTCCTGCACCTATTGTCTATTGTCTATTTTCTATTATTTATTGACTTTCACAACATTTAATAAAACATTTGGACAGATACATGGATAGGTCAGGTTTAGAGGGATATGGGGCAAATGGGAGCAGGTGGGACTAGATGTTGGCCAGTGTGGGCAAGTTGGGCTGAAGGGCCTGTTTCCACACTGTATCACTCTGTGACTATGATTCAACACTGCTGGGTGGACTGATGCAAGGTGTCGGGGGTTACGAGGAGATGGCAGGAGAATGAGGATGAGCGGGAAAGATAGATCAGTGATACCTTGATTGAATGGTGGAGTAAATTTAATGGGCCGAATGGCCTAATTCTACCCCTATCACTGATGAACCTATAAAGGTCCAACCCTACTCCTGTTAATATGTTCTATATTGGTGACGAGTTTCCATGGATGAAGAAGGATTCAGTTAGATACGGACACGGGAAACGTGTGTGGGTGTGTGCGTGTGTGAGTGCGTGTGTGTGTATGGGTGTGTGTGTGTGTATGGGTGCGTGTGTGTGTGTGTGTGTGTAAGGGTGTATGTGTGTGTGTATGTGTGGGTGTGTGTGTGTGTGTGTATGGGTGCGTGTGTGTCTGTGTGTATGGGTGCGTGTGTGTGTGTGTGGGTGCGTGTGTGTGTATGGGTGTGTGTGTGTGTATGGGTGTGTGTGTTTGTGTGTATGTGTGGGTGTGTGTATGGGTGCGTGTGTGTCTGTGTGTATGGGTGTGGGTGTGTGTTTGTGTGTGTGTGTTTGTGTATGGGTGTGTGTGTGGGTGCGCATGTGTGTGGGTGTGGGTGTGTGTGGGTGTGGATGTGTGTGTGTACGGGTGTGTGTATGTGTGTGTGTGGGGGTTTGTGTATGGGTGTTTGTGTGTGTATGTGTGTGTGTATGGGTGCATGTGTGTATGGGTGGGTTTGTGTGTGTGTATGTGTGTGTGTATGGGTGCATGTGTGTATGGGTGGGTTTGTGTGTGTGTGTGCGTGTGTGTGTGTATGGGTGGGTTTGTGTGGGTGTGTACGGGTGTGTATGTGTGTGTATGGGTGTGTGTGTGTGTGTATGGGTGTGTGTGTGTGTGTGTGTGTGTGTGTGTGTGTGTGTGTGTGTGTGCCTGTGTACGAGGGAGTGTCTGACACAGGTGAAGTTCCACAGATGGATGTGAGCAACCAAGCTGATGGCTGTGGCTGGGCTGGGCTGTAAAAGCTGACATTATGTGCAGACACAGCAAGGAATTACATTGTAATTGTGTTCTGATATCCGTCCCACATTTGTACAAATAATAAAACTCATTTTATCGTGAGTTATAAATAGACTGCCACTTAAACTCTTCTTGCTCAACATGGAGTCAAGAGAGAGTTGAGAATTGTAACAGTAATATACACCATGGCTTCTCAAAATACATCAACACAGAAATCCTCTTCAACTGAAGATAGACACAGAAAGCTCGAGTAACTCCTGTAATACACTTACTTGGGGCGGCACGGTGGCGCAGCGGTAGAGTCGCTGCCTTACAGCGTGTGCAGCAGCAGAATCCCGGGTTCAATCCCGAATGCGGGTGATGTCTGTGCGGAGTTTGCATGTTCTCCCCGTGACCTGCGTGGGTTTTCTCCGAGATCCTCACACACCCCAAAGACGTACAGGTATGTAGGCTAATTGGCTTGGTATAAATGTAAATTGTTCGAGGATGGCGTTAGTGTGCGGGGATCGCTGGTCAGTGCGGACTCGGTGGGCCGAAGGCCCTGTTTTCGTGCTGCGTCTCTAAACTAAACTAACCTAAACATATAAGATTATGAAGGGTTTGGACACGCTAGAGGCAGGAAACACGTCCCCGATGTTGGGGGAGTCCAGAACCAGGGGCCACAGTTTAAGAATAAGGGGTAAGCCATTTAGAACGGAGGTGAGGAAACACTTCAGACCAAAGAAGGGTTTCGGCCCGAAACGTTGCCTATTTCCTTCGCTCCATAGATGCTGCCGCACCCGCTGAGTTTCTCCAGCACTTTTGTCTACCATGAGGAAACACTTTTTCTCACAGACAGTTGTGAGTCTATGGAATTCTCTGCCTCAGAGGGTGGTAGAGGCAGATTCTCTGGATGCTTTCGAGACAGAGCTAGATAGGGCTCTTAAAAATAGCAGAGTCAGGAGATATGGGGAGAAGGCAGGAACAGGGTACTGATTGGGGATGATCAGCCATGATCACGTTGAATGGCGGTGCTGGTTTGAAGGGACGAATGGCCAACTCCTGAACCTATTGTCTATTGTGTATGGTCTATGAAGGGCCTGTTTCCACACTGTATCACTCTGTGACTCTCTGCTCTTTAACTGCATTGATAGGGTTCTGCATATTAGCTAATTAAACAGCCAATTAGAGAAAGGCATCTGGAGCTGTATAGGTCATATTTCTGGGGCCTATCTGAAGTGAATAATTAATTTCACGCACAAGTTTTTCAACAGAGCATTTAGGTAATAAGATCCCTATTGGCCCAGTAGTTTAGAGATTAGTTGAAAACGAAACGAATGTGTCTAATCGACCGGTGGAAGTTTGTAGCAGGAAGCAGAGGGCAGCCCGCCTGCCTGCCTCCTGATCACATTACCAGAGGACCACAGAGGAATTCTCCACAACAAGGTCACTTTGATCGCACTGGCTGGATGATTGAGAAGCCTCTTTTTTCGTTTAGTTTAAGTTAGAGATGCAGTTCCCCAGCCAGAATAACATCCTTCCTTTATAACGCTTGTCTTCCACAAGTAATCTAGCTCTAAATCCAAATGAACAAGTCACCTTGGATCCTTTGCATCTTAATAGAAACATAGAAACATTGAAAATGGGTGCAGGAGGAGGACATTCGGCCCTTCAAGCCAGCTCCGCCATTCAATGTCATCATCAAGTCAAGTCACTTTTATTTCTATAGCACATTTAAAAAACAACTCCCGGTGACCAAAGTGCTTTACATTGGTGGAGGTACTAACGTTTTACAACAGTGGTTCATAGATTAAGTACATGCATAAATACATACATATAGCCCTCCCTCAGAGGACGTCAAGAAGGGCCTGAGAGTAAAGATGAGTTTTAAGTCTAGACTTAAAAGAGTCGATGGAGAGGGCAGTTCTGATGGAAGAGGGATGCTGTTCCACAGTCTAATACACTATCAGTACCCCGTTCCTGCCTTCTCCCCATACCCCCTGACTCCGCTATCTTTAAGAGCTCTCTCTTGAAAGCATCCAGAGAACTGGCCTCCACTGCCCTCTGAGGCAGAGAATTCCACAGACTCACAACCCTCTGTGTGAAAATGTTTTTCCTCATCTCCGTTCTAACTCTGCTAGCAAGAGCTCTATCTATCTTCTGGATCGGCCTAACTTGTGGGCAATTTTGTCAAAATCAATGTCAACATCATCCGCCATCTTCCCTTCATCAACCACCTCAGAAGCTCCTCAAATAAGTCAATCGTTAGTAAGACGTGGCCACCCCATTCAAAGCCATGCTGATTGTTCCTAAATCGCCCATTCTGTGCTAAAACCAAATCCTTCATGAACAGGGGTGGTGATGCGGTAGAGTTGCTGCCTCACTGCGCCCGAGACCCGCATTCAATCCCGACAACGGGTGCTGAGTTTAGTTTAAGTATACAGCGCGGAAACAGGCCCTTCAGCCCACCGAGTCCATGCTGACCAGCGATCGCCCCTTACACCAGCAGTATCCTGCACCATGCGTTAGCGGTTATGGAGAGAAGGCAGGAGAATGCAGTTCGGAGGGAGAGATAGATCATCTATGATTGAATGATGGAGTAGACATGATGGGCCAAATGCCCTAATTCTACTCCTATCTCTTACACACTAAAGACAATTTACATTTATACCAAGCCAAGTTAAACTAATCTCCAAGTGATCCATATCTCTCAGAAGCCAATTAACCTACAAGTCAAGAGTCAAGAGATTTTTATTGTCATGTGTCTCAGATAGGACAATGTTAAATGTGCATATCTTTGCAGTGAAGGAGGAAACCAGAGCACGGGGAGAACGTACAAACATACAGTGCCCGTAGTCAAGATCGAACCCGGGTCTCTGGCGCTGTGAAGCAGCAACTCTACCGCTGCGCCACCGTGCTGCCCTTGTTTTTATTTGCACGGGCATTTTTGTCAGTGAGATGCCAATTTTTCTCCAGGATGTAGCGTGTGTCAACGGATGTGGATGCAGGCCAGACCATCACACAAACCAACCTCCCATCCCTTGACTCCATCTACACCTCACGCTGCCTCGGCAAGGCCAGCAGCAATGATCCTATAGCGGAGCAAGATGGACCACTCCTGCTAAATGCAATGGGCTGACGTGTAGTACGCAATGGAACGGAATGTGGGCCTTCTTTTCATCCATTTCCGTAACACGACCCGACCCGACCCGTCACGACTCGCAGTGTAATCAACGTTGCGGGGGAACAGTTTGTGTTAATAAATTAAAATTCTGAAAATGAGGAGAAGATTTTTACCAAACAACTTTTATTATTATGAGGATGTTTCCGTAACCGGCTTCCGTCTCCACACTAATTATCTTTGCTCCGCTACGGGATCTTTGGTGTGGAGACGGAAGCCGGATACGGAAATGGGGCCGAGAATTACCCATGAATCTGCCCATGATCGTACTACGTCTTTTTCGTCAAGTGGTCTATCTTGCTTGCTACAGGATCTTTAGCCAGCAGTATAGTCAAGGACCAGTCTCACTCCCTCTTCTCCCCTCTCCCATTAGGGCAAGAGCTGCAGAAGTGTGAAAACCCACACCTGCAGATTGGAATATAAAATTAGGAGTGGCGTAGATGCCGTAGACAGTCAGAAACTTTTCTCCACACTCAGGGACAGTTTCTTCCCAGCTGTTATCTGGCAACTGAACCATCCTACCACAACCAGAGAGTGGTGCTGAACTACTATCTACCTCATTGATGACCCTCCAACTCTCTTTGATTGGACTTTAGCTTTAGTTTAGTTTGAGAGACACAGCATGGAAACAGGCCCTTCAGCACACCGGGTCCGCGCCGACTAGCGATCCCCACACATTAACACTATTCTGCACCCACTAGGGGCAATTTTTACATTTACCAATTAACCTACATACTTGTACATCTTTGGAGCATGGGAGGAAATCGAAGATCTCGGGGAAAACCCACGCAGGTCACGGGGAGAATGTACAAACTCTGTACGGACAGCACCCGCGGTCAGGATCGAACCAGGGTCTCCGGCGCTGCATTAACTGTACTGCTGCCCCACCGTGACCACCCAGTTGCTAGACTTTATCTTGAATCAAACAGTATTGACTATCCCATTATTCTGTATCTGTACACTATGATGGGTCGATTGTAATCATGTATTGCCTTTCCGCTGACTGGTTAGCACGCAACAAAAGCTTTTTGCTGTACACGTGACAATAAACTCAAACCTGATACCTTGGCCCGGAGCGTGGAATTTGGAAATGGTGTAAAAAACATGGTGCTTCTTGGATGGCGGGCTCCTCTCAACCTGTTCTAGCCATGTACCTGTCTAAATGTCTCTAAATGTTGTGATAGTGCCTGCCTCAACGACATTGTTCCATACATACATTCCATCCATGACGTATGATGCAAGAATGGATCAACTGGGCTTGTATTCACGGGAAATTGGAAGGATGAGAGAGGGATCTTATTGAAACATTCGTAAGGGATTCGTAAGGGATTGGACAGGCTAGATGCAGAAAATGTTCTCGATGTTGGGGGAGTCCAGAACCAGGGGTCACAGTTTAAGAATAAGGGGTCGGCCATTTAGGACTGAGATGAGGAAAAACCTTTTCACGCAGAGAGTTGTGAATCTGTGGAATTCTCTGCCACAGAGGGTTGTGGAGGCCAATTCACTGGACGTTTTCATTAGCTCTTAGGGCTAATGGAATCTAGGGATATGGGGAGAAAGCAGGAACGGGGTACTGATTCTGGATGATCAGCCATGATCACACTCCTGCACCTGCACCTATTCTATGTTTCGAAACACCCGCCACACTTTGTGTTAAAAAGGTTGTCACTCAGGTTCCAATAGACAATAAGTGTAGGAGTAGGCCATTCGGCCCTTCGAGCCAGCACCGCCATTCAATGTGATCATGGCCGATCATATTATATATTTCCTCCACTCATCTTTGTCCTTTGGTTCTAGATTCCTTGATTCTGGGTTTAAAGACTATGCATTTACCCTTCTGAAGAAAAGCCTCGAGCCGAAACGTCTGCCATTCCTTCTCTCCAGTGATGCTGCCTGTCCCGCTGAGTTACTCCAGCATGTTGTGTCTACCTCTGCATTTACCCTATTGATTCATCTCTTAACCTTGTCCACCTCTATAAGGAATGAAAACAACCAGTGTTTCCACCTGGTGACCTTAGGCATTTTTAAAGATAGACAAAAATGCTGGAGGAAAAGTCAAAGTCAAATTTATTCGTCACATTCACCATCTTAGGTGCAGTGAATGAATCTCAGCGGGTGAGGCAGCATCTATGGAGAGAAGGAATAGGTGACGTTTCGGGTCGAGACCCAAAAAGTCGTGACCTGAAACGTCACCTGTTCCTTCGCTCCATAGATGCTGCCTCACCTGCTGAGCTTCTGCAGCATTTTTGTCTACCTTTTACTAACATCTGAATTAGTACGTTCTTCCCGTGTACAGCGTGGGTTTTCTTCTGGGAGCTCCGGTTTCCTCCCACACTCCAGAGACGTGCAGCTTTGTAGATGAATTGGGAGGTGAATGTAGGTGACTACTGCCAGTGCCACCATGCCGCCCCGAGTCAACTCAATGGGCCGAGTGGCCCGATTCTAGCTCCTATGAATGATGAGAATGGTCTGTCAAGTTGGTGTAGCATTTTGGTTCGAGACTCTTCTTCAGAGTCATGTTTAAAGGCCATCTCTGCTCACTCTGTTCCATAAACATGTTCCTCTTTTGTTTGCTGATACTTCTTTCCATGGGGATGGCTTTGGGGCTATTCTCCTGGCGCTGGTTCTTAACACTGAGCCTTCAAACTGGGAACAATACCCCGCGGAGGTGAAAAACGATTTAGAACTCCAACAGTTGCTGAAGGGCGAGCTGCCAACACCCTTGTCCTTACGGTGCACAGTTTACTGCCGTTTAGTTCAGAGATACAGTGCGGAAAAAGGCCCTTTCGCCCACCGAGTCCGCGCCGACCAGCGATCCCCGCACACTAACACCATCCGACACACACACAATGTCTCTAAGTGTTGTGATAGTGCCTGCCTCAACGACCTCCACTGGCAGCTCGTTCCATACATACATTCCATCCATGACGTATGATGTAAGAATGGGTCGACTGGGCTAGATGCAGGACAAATGTTCCCGATGTTGTGGGAGTCCAGAACCAGGGGTCACACACAGTTTAAGAATAAGGGGCTGGCCATTTAGGACTGAGATGAGGAAAAACTTTTTCACCCATAGAGTTGTGAATCTGTGGAATTCTCTGCCACAGGAGGCAGTGGAGGCCAATTCACTGGATGTTTTCAAGAGAGAGTTAGATTTAGCTTTTTGGGCTAACGGAATCAAGGGATATGGGGAGAAAGCAGGGACAATTTACAATTTTACCAAAGCCAATGAACCTACAAACCTGTACGTCTTTGGAGTGTGGGAGAGAACCGGAGCAACCGGAGAAAACCTGCGCAGGTCACGGGGCGAGCGTACAAACTCCGTACAGACAGCACCCGTGGTCAGGATGGAACCCGGGTCTCCGGCGCTGTGAGGCAGCAACTCTACCGCTGCGCCACCGTGCTGCACCAATTTGTATTGAAGGCTAATACTGCACACGAACACACAAAGCTATCTTCCTGTGACATTATTTGCTCTGAAGGCATGCTGACGTGCTTGGGATTTTACATTCACATTCCGAGTATTCTTCCGTTCGAGGGCCTGAAACATCGTGCCTCCATTGCTGCGACTGCAGAGGCCCCAATAGGGTGAACAGAGGAAGGGGACTGAACTTTGGTGCCTTCCCTCACGGTGGAAAACGTTGATTCCGCTGGGCGGGGGGGGGGGGGGGTGTTTTTATGTTTTATGTTAAATCTACCAGTGTTGTGTTTATCTTATTTGCGTGCTGCATGGTAACTCAGACTTCACTGCACCAATTGGTGTATGTGACAGTAAATGTCCTTTGTCCTTTGGTTCACTGTTGCAGCAATTGGAATTATACAGGACATATTTGCTGGCCATGTGACAGTGTTGATGGCTCAGAATGAAGCAGGGCATGTGGGCGGTCAATACGTTTTCCTGCTGGAGGTTTGAGTCTGGCTCTGTCTCTGTTCCCTCGCCACCAGGACACCAACAGGAGAGAGGCAGCACTCATAATTGCTTGAATTTACGTCAAGCAGCTCCCCGTTGGATTGCAACCTTGTGGTGGTCGGGGGGCTTGTGTGTCTCAGTGACCCCTATGCCAGCGGGAGATTCCTCTCCTGTTAGGGTCTCCCGTGCTGGACAGGTGGTAGGGTAGAGGCGAGACGAAGAGCGGTCCACTGGTCCTCCAGGTTGGGGGTTGAGCACAGGGCTAACAACCCTGTCTTGTAAAACAAATATGTTACGGAAACAGCAACTGAAGGAATCAACACTACTGGGAGTGATGGACTTCCAGGGCTATCGACAGATGCTAGGAAGAATAAGAGAACCAGACAGCATCCCAAGAGTAGCCCTACACTGGACACAGGAAGGAAACGAGGGAGACCCAAAACCAACTGGCGTCGAACTGTAGAGGGGGAAATGAAAACAATGGACCTGACCTGGGGTAGTGTCCAGAAGCTAGCCCAGAATAGACAGGAGTGGAGGACCTTCGTTGCTGCCCTACATGCCAGGAGGCTGAATAGTCAATAAATAAATAAGTACGGCAAGCAAGGAGAATAATTGGTGTCTATTTCAAAGCCGGCGGAATCCTTTCTGAGGCTGACACGTTCTTGCTTTCCACGGCAGTCTTGGGTCTCCTGCGGTGGATGTATCTAGATCAGGATGTAGTATGCTGAAAATCATTCAGCACTGGACGATTTTATACCAGACAATTTTTACAATTTTTACATTTTATCAAGCCTAACCTACATACCTGTGTAAGAAGGAACTGCAGATGCTGGAAAATCAAAGGTAGACAAAATGTTGGAGAAGGGGGTTACACAAAAAGCTGGAGAAACTCAGCGGGTGCAGCAGCATCTAAGGAGCGAAGGAGATAGGCGACGTTTCGGGTCGAGACCCTTCATCAGACTGGTCAGGGATCAGGGAAACGAGAGATATAGACAGTGATGTGGAGAGATAAAGAACAATGAATGAAAGATATGCAAAAAAGTATCGATGATAAAGGAAACAGGCCATTGTTAGCTGTTTGTAGTGTGAAAATGAGAAGCTAGTGCGACTTGGGTGGGGGAGAGATAGAGAGAGAAGGAATGCCAGGGCCCGAGGGCTGAGGGAGAGGTGGGGAGGGGAGGAGGCAGTCTGGGTTAACAGAATTGAGAAAATTCAATGTTTAAGCCCAGAGGATGCAGACTCCCCAAGTGGAATATGAGGTGCTCTTCCTCCAACTTGCGGTGTTGATCACTCTGGCCGTGGAGGAGGCCCAGGACCGAGAGGTCGGATACGGAATGGGAGGGGGAGTTGAAGTGCTGAGCCACCGGGAGGTCGGGTTGGTTATTGCGGACCGAGCGGAGGTGTTCGGTGAAACGATCGCCCAGCCTCCGCTTGGTCTCACCGATGTAGATTAGCTGGCATCTGGAGCAACGGATGCAGTAGATGAGGTTGGAGGAGGTGCAGGTGAACCTCTGTCGGACCTGGAAGGACTGCTTGGGTCCCTGAAAGGAGTGGATGGGGGAGGTGAAGGGACAAGTGTAGCATCTCTTGCGGTTACAAGAGAAAGTGCCCGGGGAAGGGGTGGAGCGGGAGGGAAGGGAAGAATTGACAAGGGAGTTGCGGAGGGAGCGGTCTTTGCGGAAGGCAGACAGGGGGGGAGATGGGAAGATGTGGCGAGTGGAGGGGTCACGTTGGAGGTGACGAAACTGGCGGAGGACTATCTGTTGTATGCGCCGGCTGGTGGGGTGAAAGGTGAGGACCAGGGGGCTCTGCCCTTGTTGTGAGTGGGGGAATGGGGAGAGACGGCAGTGTTGCGGGGTATGGGGGAGACCCTGGTGCGAGCCTCATCTATAGTGGGGGAGGGGAAACCCCGTTCTCTGAAGAACGAGGACATTTGTGATGACAAATGTTGGAGAAACTCAGCGGTTGAGGCAGCATCTATGGAGTGAAGGAAGTAGGCAACGTTTCTTCATACATACCTACATACCTGAAGTCGAAGATCCCGGAGAAAACCCACGCAGATCACAGGGAGAACGTACAAACTCCACACAGACAGCACCCGTAGTCAGGATCGAACCCGGGTCTCTGGCGCTATGAGGCAGCAACTCTCAGATTCAGATTCAGATTCAGATTCAATTTTAATTGTCATTGTCAGTGTACAGTACAGAGACAACGAAATGCATTTAGCATCTCCCTGGAAGAGCGACACAGCAAATGATTTGAATAAATAACAATAAGTGTCCGGGGGGGGGGGGTGATTGGCAGTCACCGAGGTACGTTGTTGAGTAGCGTGACAGCCGCCGGAAAGAAGCTGTTCCTGGACCTGCTGGTTCGGCAACGGAGAGACCTGTAGCGCCTCCCGGATGGTAGGAGGGTAAACAGTCCATGGTTGGGGTGAGGGGGGTCCTTGGCGATGCTGAGCGCCCTCCGCAGACAATACTTGCTTTGGACAGACTCAATGGAGGGGAGCGAGGAACCGGTGATGCGTTGGGCAATTTTCACCACCCTCTGCAATGCCTTCCGGTCGTCAACTCTACCACTGCGCCAACGTGTCTGATGAGGAAGCTCCTCTCTGGAGCTGTGTCAGCCTCGCCTCCGATCAACGCAAACACTGCCCCACGTCCCTCTCCATTTCCCATTCTGCCACCATTGCCCGGATCCACGTTGACAACGTATTTCTATTTTTCCCGCAGGTTGGGCCACGGTGGAGGCTGCGACGTCGAGGCATAAATTACCCGGTGAGTAATGTTGCAAGTGTCGAGAGTAGGGAGTGTTTTATTGTCACATGTCCCAGATGGAACCATGAAATTCTTACTTACTTTGTGTCACTTACTTAGGTCCCTGTTCATTAATTCATACGTTATAGAGTGGCGGAGTAGACATGATGGGCCGAATGGCCTAATTCCACTTCTAGATTATTGAAATTATTGAAAATCTTTATTATAATTTTCCTGAGTACTTACATACCCAGAGGAAACGAAAAAAACGTTGCTCAACCGGTGTCCATTCAGTGTGCGGTAAAAAATCAATAGAAATAACAATAACAATACATATATCATCATGAGTCCCAATCGGCAGCAGCACGACAATGGCTCTGCGTGAGTGTGTCCAGGTCGGTGGTTGCTGCGCGATACTTTGGCAGGGGGCACAGTCCGTTTATCAGTCTTATGGCCTGCGGGAAGAAGCTGAGGAGCATCCTGCTGGTTTTGCAGCTGATGCTCCTGTACCTCTTCCCAGATGGCAGGATGGAGAATATGTGATGCGATGGCTGGTAGGGGTCTTTGATGACGGAGATGGCTCTGTTGATACATCTCTTCCTGTCTATGTCCAGCAGGAAAGGGAGTGGAGCACCAATAATCCTGCTGGCGGTCTTCACAATCCTGTCTATTTGGTGCCGTTCGTACGCTTTGCAGCTCCCGAACCAGGAAGTGATGCTGTAGGTTAATGTGCTCTCGATTGTCCCCCTATAAAAAGTCCGTAGGTGTGCAGTGGGGAAGATCTGCTTTCCGTAGTCTTCGCAGAGGGTGTAGTCGCTGCTGGGCTCTCTTGACCAGTGCTGTGGTGTTGGTCGTGGACGTCAGGTCATCTGACAGGTGGAGTCCTAGGAACTTCACACTGCTGACCCTTTCCACATCAGCTCCATCAATGTGCAGAGGTGTATGACGTTGTTTTCCTGCCCTCCTGAAGTCAACCACCATCCACTTCGTTTTCCCCACGTTGAGAATGAGGTTGTGGGATTTGCACCATCCTGTGAGCAGCTCCACTTCCATCCTGTACGCCGACTCATCATTGATCTCATGAGTTGTGGAGGCGGAAGAATGGATGTAGGTGGGAGGGGCGACGGAAGGGTAAACGAGGGGGTGGTTCGATAGTGCATGAAAAGGATACACATCTCAGTCGGGCACAGGGATGGAGGGGGGGGGGGAGAACAAAGTCTGGGATCTTACTGTGCAGAGTGGGACAAATGTGAGCTGCATTTCCATTCTGAAAGACGAGTTGCGATCTGACCGACATCCATTTAGTTGGTGAGACCAAGCGTAAGCTTGGCGATCGCTTCGCCCCACACCTCCGCCTGGTTCGCAGTAACCAACCTGATCTCCCGGTGGCTCAGCACTTCAACTCCCCCTCCCATTCCCAATCCGACCTTTCTGACTGGGCCTCCTCCATGGCCAGAGTGAGGCCTAGCATAAATTGGAGGAGCAGCACCTCATATTTCGCTTGGGTAGTTTACACCCCAGCGGTATGGACATTGACTTCTCCAATTTCAGGTAGTCCCTGTTTTCTCCCTCCTTCCCCTCCCCTTCCCAGCTCTCCCACAAGCCCACTGTCTCCGCCTCTTCCATTCTTTTTCCCGCACCCATCCCCACCCCGATATCAGTCTGAAGAAGGGTCTTGACCCGAAATGTCGCCTATTCCTTCGCTCCATAGATGCTGCCTCACCCGCTGAGTTTCTCCAGCATTTTTGTCCACCATCCATTCAGTTAGTTTCGAGATACAACCCAGAAACAGGACCTTCGGCCTACCGAGTCCGCGCCGACCAGCTATCGCCCGTACGCCATCACTAGGGACAATTTACAATTTTACTGAAGCCGATTAACCTACAAACCTGCACATCTTTGGAGTGTGGGGGAAACCAGGAGATCCCGGAGAAAACCCACGCAGGTCACGGGGAGAACGTCACTTCATTTAAAAAAAAAATTCTACCTTCCTTTGAAAGAACTCAAGTGTTTATGTAAAACTGTCAGACAGACTCCTGTGGTGTTAATGTTCCCTTCAGTGAAATGTCCAGTTTGTCTTGTCATTCTGAGCCTGTCTGGTATTTTAGTCATTCAGAAATGAAACTCTTCCGTATAATAGAGATAAACCTTCATGTTCACTTTTCTGCCATAAATTGTAATATTTTAAAAATATCAGCTTGGAAAGGAGGATGTCGGTACAATAAATCTCAAATCTTTCAG
This sequence comes from Raja brachyura, assembly GCA_963514005.1. The sequence goes on from OY740791.1 coordinate 2,215,127, forward strand.
ATAACCTGCTATTTCTTATGAATATGGTAAAAATGTTGAGATGGCAAAACCTTGCATTTATATTACATTCTTTTCAGAATCTTCCTGAGAACTTAACTGGGAATGGATTTTTTTTAAGGCAGGACATTGCTATGGAGTTAGAAAGAGCCATCGAGATATATGCAGCGTTAAAAACAGGCCCTTCGGCCCACTGTCTGTGTTTCTTCTTTGGTGTCCACCTTCCCTGTTACAATTGTTGGCCTCACTGTCATCGTCCGTCCTGTAAAGGACGCAAGCTTCCGGTGACACTCGGTGTTGATATGTTGGGCAAGACTCATTTAAGGGCCTGTCCCACTTAGGCAACTTTTTAGTCTAGTGCAGGAGACTCTGCGCTCGCCACATGGTCGCCACATGGTCGCCACATGTTCGCTGGTGAGTCTCCTTCGTGGTCGTGAGGAGTTCCCGTATTCTGGGAACTCGTCACGGCCTCAGTATGGTCGCAGCAAATTCTTCAACATGTTGAAATTTTTTCTGCGAGCAATAATCCTGTAGTCGTCGGTGCAGTTGTAGTGGGCTCGCCATGTAGTTATGCGTGGTCGAGGTAGTCGTAGGTAGTTTTAATTAACCGCCTTTGCTGACCAGGCATTTTCATTGACTCATTGCGGAAAAAACCGTAAGCACAAGTTTTCAGAACCAAGGATAACCAACCGGTAATGTTAAATGTCCGCCAAACTTCACAGCCGTGTATCTCTGGCTTATTAAAAGTTGTCTGGCTTCTTAAAAGTGTCTCCACTCCTTCTTCCCCCTTCTCCCCCCCTCCGCACCCCTCCTCCCCCCTTCTCTTCCCCCTTCTCTCCCCCTATCTCCCCCCATCACCCCCCCGCTTCTTCCCCCTCTTTTAAAGGACTTACCGTACGTAGCCGTCTTAACCTTCCTGTTCATTGCGGTGTGTGCGTGTGTCACCTTGCCTTTGCACTGTGTGAATTTCAGACAGCACTCCCCCACCCTTTCCCTGGCCCCCGCCTTTGCGATGTGTTTGTGTGTGTGTGTTCAAGTATCTATCTATCTCTGCCTTAAAAATATCCACTGACTTGGTCTCAACAGCCTTCTGTGGCAAAGAATTCCACAGATTCACCACCCTCTGACTAAAGACATTTCTCCTCATCTTCTTCCTATAAAAATGTCCTTTAATTCTGAGGCTGTGACCTCTAGTCCTAGACACTCCCACTAGTGGAAACATCCTCTCCACATCCACTCTATCCAGGCCTTTCATTTTTCTGTACGTTTCAATGAGGTCCCCCCTAATTCTTCTAAACTCCGACGAGTACAGGCCCAGTGCCGTCAAACGCTCATCATAGGTTAACCCACTTATTTCTGGGATCGTTCTTGTGAACAGACGAGATATCTGCGGGAGTTGGTGGGTTTGTAGTAGATGTTAGTCATGGTCCATCACTCCGTCTAGTGATGGAGACAGGGAGATCAAGAAAGGGAAGAGTTGTCAGGGGTAGTACTAGTGAATGTGAGGCCAGGGTGGAATTTAGTGTCATAGACCCATAGAGTGTAGAGGGCCTGTCTCACTTTGGCGTCATTTGCACGTAATTTATGCAACATCATTTACGCGTCACGTGATGCGCGCACGGTGCGTGGTGACGTAGGCAGTGCCGCGCGGATCGGGCGCGGCGCCCTGGGATTTTGGGATGTACAAAATCATTACTCGCCATCTACGTGACGCGCAAATGACGTCCAAGTGGGACAGGCCCTTCACAGTGTGGAAACAAGCCCTTCGGCCCAACTTGCCCACATTGGTCAACATGTCCAAGCGAGAGTAGTCCCACCTGCCTGCGTTTGGTAAAGATCCCTCCAAACCTGTCCTATCCACGAACTAGTGTTACAGTTGACAAAAGCAACGCGTTCTACATGGGTGCGGGGGGGGGGGGGGGGGGGGGGGGCAGCTAGGTCGCTTGAAAATAGAAATAGATTTTTATTCCATGGATTATCAGTTTATTTACCATTCAGAGTCAGAGAGATCAGAATTGTTTATTTACGGCGCCGTGATATTTATCCAAAGAAAATTGGATTATTCCAGCAACCGATAAAAACAGAATTAGTTTAATGTTGACTGAAATGTACTGGAAATGTTCTGAGACATTGGTAGCATCGTCAGGTCCTCAAAGCTGCAGAATCCTCACTGTCTTCCCACATTCCCAGCAAACCAGCCACCCCATCCCACCCTCCCAGTAGCTGTTTGCTGCAAACATCCCAACCTCGACCCCATCCCACACGGACACAAGCAAGAGTCAAGAAAGTCCAGTCAAGATTGGGTCATTGGCTGCCAAGGGGTGTTTAGGGAGGGTGGGTTAGGGTTATTTTGTTTATATTATTATTATTTATAAAAAACAAAATGGAGGAAAATGTAATGCCGTACATCAGATGTACTGTGAATTATTTTTTTCCCCTCCAATAAAAAACTATTAAAAAAAAAGCCAGCACCGCCATTCAATGTGATCATGGCTGATCATCCCCAATCAGTACCCCGTTCCTGCCTTCTCCCCATATCCCCTGACTCCGCTATCTTTAAGAGCCCTATCTAGATCTCTCTTGAAAGTATCCAGAGAACTGGCCTCCACCACCCCCCAAAAAGCAGGGTGAGAATTCCACAGACTCACAACTCTCTGTGTGAAAAAGTTTTTCCTCATCTCCGTTCTAAATGGCTTACCCCTTATTTCTAAACTGTGGCCCTTGGTCTGGACTCCTCCAACATCGGGAACATGTTTCCTGCCTCTAGCGTGTCCAAACCCTTAATAATCTTATATGTTTCAATAAGATCTGTTAATTGAGACCAGACACAGAGTGCTGGAGTAACTCAGCGGGTCAGGCAGCATCTGTGGAGAACATGGATAGGTGACGTTTCACAGAGTGCTGGAGTAACTCAGCGGGTCAGGCAGCATCTCTGGAGAACGTGTATAGGTAATGTTTCGGGTTGGAAGCCTTCTTCAGACAGGTTTATTCTTACTTTTGTAGGAAGGAACTGCAGATGCTGGTTTACACCAAAGATAGACACAAAATGCTGGAGTAACTCAGCGAGGTAGGCAGCATCTCTGGATAGAAGGAATGGGTGACGTTTCGGGTTTTCAGTCTGAAGAAAGGTCGGACCCAAAACGTCACCCAATCCTTCTCTCCAGAGATGCTGCCCGTCACGCTGAGTTACTCCAGCATTTTGGGTCTAACTTCTGTTTTTCTTACTTGCTGTAGTTTGACAGGCCAGTAAATGCAATCACGCACAGGGAACTAAACAATTATAAAAGAGTAATAAGAAATGAGTAAATATGATTGTTGGTAAGGTGCATATGCGCACGCACACGCCACACACACAGACACTCCAGTGAAGGTAAATATCAAAGGCTAATGAAGAATGTATGAATATTGACTACATAAACTTTGCTTACAATAGGTCATTGCATACATAATATACACAACAATAAATCCTTTCTGTTCATCACCAGCGCAGACAAAGGAGATTTATGGATAACATCAAAACAATAAAGCTTGCCTCTATATACCACATATTAAATGTATTCATCTGATATGCCTGACTAGGCTGGCATTTGGTTGGATTGGTATGTCGGGCCATTTCGGAAGGAGTTTAAAATGAGGGGGAAAAGATTTAATTGGAACCTGAGGGGTAACCTCTTCACACAGAGGGTGGTGGGTGTATGGAACGAGCTGCCAGAGGACTATAACAACATTTCTGTGCTGGAGTAACTCAGCGGGTCAGGCAGCATCTGTGGAGAACATGGATAGGTGACGTTTCACAGAGTGCTGGAGTAACTCAGCGGGTCAGGCAGCATCTGTGGAGAACATGGGTAGGTGACGTTTCACAGAGTGCTGGAGTAACTCAGCGGGTCAGGCAGCATCTGGTGAGAACATGGATAGGTGACGTTTCACAGAGTGCTGGAGTAACTCAGCGGGTCGGGCAGCATCTGTGGAGAACATGGATAGGTGACGTTTCACAGAGTGCTGCAGTAACTCAGCGGCTCAGGCAGCATCTGTGGAGAACATGGGTAGGTGACGTTTCACAGAGTGCTGGAGTAACTCAGCGGGTCAGGCAGCATCTGGTGAGAACATGGATAGGTGACGTTTCACAGAGTGCTGGAGTAACTCAGCGGGTCGGGCAGCATCTGTGGAGAACATGGATAGGTGACGTTACACAGAGTGCTGGAGTAACTCAGCGGGTCAGGCAGCATCTGTGGAGAACATGGATAGGTGACGTTTCACTGAGTGCTGGAGTAACTCAGCGGGTCAGGCAGCATCTGTGGAGAACATGGATAGGTGACGTTTCACAGAGTGCTGGAGTAACTCAGCGGGTCAGGCAGCATCTGTCGAGAACATGGATAGGTGATGTTTAGCTGCCTGACACGCTGAGTTACTCCAGCACTCTGTGTCTATCTTCGTGGGAGCTTTAGTTGTACTCCTGATTCTAACATTTTGATCAATGAAAGCCACTACACAAAACTGTATACAATTGTGTTTGTAATTGTGTGCTTATGTTGACTACTTCTTCTGATGCCTTATTCATTAGCTCCCAGCATTGACCAACTCATCACCCTCCCACTTATCACCTTCAAGCCTCTTTTAGTTTACTTTAGAGATATGGCGCGGAATGAGTCTCTTCGGCCCAACGAATCCGCACTGACCAGCGATCCCCGCACATTAACACTATCCCACACACACTAGGGACAGTTTTACATTTACACCAAGCCAATTAACCTACAAACCTGCACATCTTTGGAGTGCGGGAGGAAACCGGAGCACCCGGAGAAAACCCACGCAGGTCAGGGGGAGAACGTGCAAACTCCATACAGACAGCACCCGTAGTCAGGATGGAACCTGGGTCTCCGGCGCTGTGAGGCGGCAGCTCTACCCGCTGCTTCACCGTGAGGCCCTCTGTCACTATCTTGTATCTCAAAGTTGTACTTAAGCTGTTCCTCAAAAAATCCTTCTGCAGTGGAGTTCCACTTGCAGAACTAGTGTGAAAATACACACACAATTCTGGAGTAATTCGGCGTGACGGGCAGCATCTCCGGAGAGAAGGAATGGGTGGCGTTTCAGGACGAGACCTTTCTTCAGTCTCCTCTGTTCGGATAGCATGCATAGCAAAGCTTCTCAGAGCCATCATCAGTCTGAAGAAGGGTCTCGACCCGAAACGCCACCCATTCCTCCTCTCCAGAGATGCTGCCTGTCCCGCTGAGTTACTCCAGCATTTTGTGCCTGTCTTTGGTTTAAACCAGCATCTGCAGTTCCTTCCTGCACTCTGTGGCGTTAGTGTGCTGGGGTTCTGTGTAGTTGGCTGTTCTCCTGAACTTTGTTTTCTTCCCAGGTGAACATTTGTGATCATTGCCTTGACGGATGTCAGCGGTGTGAAAATGAATGCCGCCTTTGTTTTGGCGTCAGTTCATTAGTAATTACTTCCATGGCAGGTGTAGCACATTAGTCAGAAGATAAATCTGCTTCTCAGACGCACCTTGCACCTGACCTCAATGGGCCATCTCTCCCGTCCACCAATCTGTGACACTCACACCTCACATCAGCCCGGGCCAGTGATTTGTTTAGACGTTACCACCAATGAAACACTAATTAGTTATTTATAATTGGCGATTCTTGAACTGGAGGCTAAAATTGTTTAAACCCAAGCTCAATTTGTACATCAAAATATGTGAAGTGCAGGAGGACGAGGGGTGGCGCAGCGGGTAGAGCTGCTGCCTCACAGCACCAGAGACCCGGGTTCGATCCTGACTATTGGTGCTGTCTGTACGAAGTTTGTACGATCTCCCCGTGACCTGTGTGTGGTTTCTCCGAGATATTCCTCCCACACTCCAAAGACGTACAAGCTTGTAGGTTAATTGGCTCGGTATAAGTGTAAATTATCCCTAGTGTGTGTTGGATAGTGCTAGTGTGCGGGGATCGCTGGTCGGGGTGGACTCGGTGGGCTGAAGGGCCTGTTTCTGTGCTGCATCTTTAAACTAAACTAAACTAGTGAGAGGAATAGATCGGGTAAACGCACGAGTCTCTTGCTGAGAGTAGGGGAATCGAGAAGCAGAGGACACGGGTATAAAAGATAAGGAGAGAAAGATTTAATAAGAATCTGAGGGGAAACCTTTTTACACAGAGGGTGGTGGGTGTATGGAACGAGCTGCCAGAGGACATAGTTGTGGCAGGGACTATCGCAACATTTAAGAAACAGTTAGACAGGTACGTGGATAGGACAGGTTTGGAGGGATATGAGCAAAACACGGGCAGGTGGGACTATTATAGCCGTTGGATTTTGAAATGTTCAAAACTTTTGGCTGACAGTCGGCAATGGTGGGTTTGACGCCAATGAGCGCAGCTTGTGTTCTCCTGATGTAGATGCGGTCGTAGTTGTCGCCAGGTGATGTAGGTTGTCGCCGGTGCTGACTTTGGTGAATTGCATGGGTGACTACCTACGTCAACCTACGTCAACCTACGCCACCCAGCGACAGGTACCGGCGACTGAATTGTCTACAGTTGTCACCGACAGGGTCGTTGCTTGTCGTAGCTTGTCGCGGGTGGACGTACGTTGGTTTTGGTTGTCGTAGGTGGACGCCCGAATGGGCCGCCGCTTGCCGCCAACTAGGTGGTAGATTGCCGTAGACATTGTCGAAGTGGGGGGTCCAGTCGCCGGTTTTTCGCAACCTGCTACGACTGTGACAGTCGCCGACAAAATCGCCTAAGTGGGACAGGCCCTTAAGATACTCAATGTGCGCTGAATTCCCCTCTGGATACTTCCAGTACAACAGCATGATAGCTAGCACAGTGCTCTAGCACCTATTGGTCAGGCAAATATACCTATTAATACAAAACTCATCCTGGTTTAAAACTAGCATTTGTTCTAATTACTCCCTTGGCTGTCAGAGTATGTTCCTTCTCATTTTAAACAGCTGGCATAGCTAAATAGCTAAAATAAATATGAAAATGTGCTGTAATAAATGTTTTCACAGCAATGCTACACCTTTGTCATTGTAATAATTCTGAAACGGCAGACAAACCAAAATGTAATTTCACAGAAAAATAGAAGGCTCCAAACGTGACCCGGCACCCTAATGGGAAGCATTAATCACTGCGTGACAATCAGATCAGAAGCAAGACGGGAAAGCTGTTAATGAGCACCACGCTGCCAGGGTCAAAATATTAAATGCTTTTGATACAAGTCTATTCTCTGTCCGTGGTGCTGGAGGGGAAACATTCTTCCAAGGCAGCGTCACGCGCGTGGCTGACAAATCTTTACCATGATGCCATAGACTTCTGAGAACTTCTTCTTCTTCCAAATGGAACATGAACCAATGGAACCGTTAGAACTCAAGCCGGGTGTTGAGCAGCCAGGTTGTTGCCTCTGTTGGCGTCAATGTCTGCCAGGCCCTGAGCTCCATTTGGTGGGTGGTAGAGCGGGCACCCAGAGATGACAAGGTCTGCTGTCTGTTGTTCTGCTCCACATTCACAGGCTGGGCTCTGGCGGAGCCCACATCTCCACATGCTGGCGTTGAAACGTCCAACTCCAGTACCAAGTCTGTTGAGCTTCACCCATGCTCCTCTGGTGAGGTCTGACCCTGGACAGATTTTAACTGGTGAAGAGATGTAGCTGAGTAATAGAGATGAGGTTGCCTTCCACTCCTGTGACCACTTGGTGGCTGTCCAGTGTACTTGTGGGAGATGACGGGTTAACAGCCCAGACTGTGCGAGACCTCGATACCCGCTGTCTTTCATCATTCATCACCACCTTCACTTGCCTACCACAAAATGACAACTGGGCTTGCACTGTTCCTGCTCCCACCACTCACTGGCAAGAGTTGCCGCCTGTATTATAGAGTGCGTGAGCTGTGAGGAGAGCTCGGAAGATAGATGCAAAATGCTGGGGTAAACATAGAAACATAGACAATAGGTGCAGGAGTAGGCCATTCGGCCCACCAGTCAATATGATCATGGCTGATCATTCAGAATCAGTACCCCATTCCTGCTTTCTCCCCATATCCCCTGATTCCTTTAGCCCTAAAGCTCAATCTAACTCTCTCTTGAATATATCAGAGACATGGAAACAGGCCCTTTGGCCCATCTTGCCCGTGCCGGCCAACATGTCACAGCTACACTAGTCCCACTTTTGACCTGTAAACCTGTCCTATCCATGTACCAGTCTAACTGTTTCTTAAACGTTGCGCTAATACCTGCCTTCTTCAGACTGTCAGTAGGGGGTGGTGGAGGGGGGATTTAAAAAGCTGGAGATGTCAAAAGACCAGGATCTTCTTCAAGGTGCAGAAGACCTTACCTTGAGGGGATTCGCAGAGGAGCAGGTCTACTTTCAGTCTAGGAAGGGTCCCATCCCAAATCATCACGTATTCCTTTTCTCCACAGATGCTGCCTGACCGGCTGAGTTACTCCAGCTTTTTGCGTCTGTCTAAAGGACTTCATTGTCTCGTAACTTTCTCGAGTTTTAGCCACCCAACAACTTTCCGTGGCCCTCTCTCTCTCTCTCTCTCTCTCTCTCTCTCTCTCTCTCTCTCTCTCTCTCTCCCTCTCCCTCTCTCTCTCTATCTCTCTCTCTCCGTCTCTCTCTCTCTCTCTCTCTCTCTCCCTCCCTCCCTCCCTCCATCCCTCTCTCTTTTTCTCTCCCTCCCTCTCTCTCTCTCTCTATCTCTCTCTCTCCCTCCGTCTCTCTCTCTCTCTCTCCCTCCCTCCCTCCCTCCCTCCCTCTCTCTTTTTCTCTCCCTCCCTCTCTCTCTCTCCCTCTCCCTCTCTCTCCTTCTCTTTCTCAGTTGATTCACTGACAGAACAATCTTGGCCATTTCCACTTGATGGCACTGTGTTTCTTTGGCCACCTGCATCATTCCATCTCCCTCAGCCCCAGCCACCGTGTAGCTCAGCCCCGTCCTAATTAGAACCAGCCAGCTTAACGCAAGATCAATTAGTTCCTTTCAGAAATTCCACTGTAATTAATTGTTATTAACTTTTTAATTCAATTTTTTTCCTGCTTTTCCTGTACATTTACTTAAACAATTGGTGCTGTTAACGTGTGTAGGAAGGAACTGCAGATGCTGGTTTAAACCGAAGATAGATACAAAAAGCTGGAGTAACTCAGCGGGACCGGCAGCATCTCTGGAGAGAAGGAATGGGTCTTCTTCTTCTTGTTGTATATGGCGCGCATAGCCTAAAGTTGTAGGACTACTTGTTCTATTTAATCTTATTTGATTGTGCACACCAGGTTGATTGCATTCGTCGAACAGGGCGGAACACATGAAGGTTGCAATCTTCCACGCCAAGGAATGGGTGACGTTTTGTGTCGAGACCCTTCTTCAGACTGATGGGATAAAATAGTTGGGATGTATTTATTTATCAGCAGGTGCATAAGTGATAGGAGCAGAATTAGGCCATTTGGCCCATCAAGCCTACTCCGCAAGTAGACAAGGTGCAGTGCAGAGCTGGTCGGGGCAGACAGCGCGGGTTTGGTGAATGTGTTTCTCGAACAGGTTGTGACTTCTCTTGGCAGAGAGCATCTGTAGTGTCTTTAGATGTGACAGTTCTTTCATCCATTCATTTAATTTACTCATTATTCACCCACCTGTTTTTGGACATCATTGTGACTTTGATGTGTAAATGAGCCGGGCATTTAACAATGTTGATCATCATCTTTGAAAACCGAGTCAAAAAGCCAGTCTCCTTTTATTCATTTTTAGGCGTGAGGAATTGCAGATGCTGAAAAAAAATAGGCACAGAGTGCTGGAGTAACTCAGCGGGTCAGGCAGCATCTGTGGAGAACATGGATAGGTGACGTTTCACAGAGTGCTGGAGTAACTCAGCGGGTCAGGCAGCATCTGTGGAGAACATGGATAGGTGACGTTTCGGGTTGAGACCCTTCTTCGGACTGAGATTCAGGGGAGAGGGAAATGAGGCAGCATCTCTAGATGGCTATTTTCAAACTACTAATACATTTGGTTGCACCAGGGACTTCAGGCTCTTGTTTTGTTTTTCATTAATATAGCTTTTTTTCATTATTCAACTAATAATTAATATTTAATTGAACTTTGTCTGTTTTATTAAATTATCTATTGAATCGGGTATTTTCACTCCCCGCCCCCCTCTCCTGTGGCAGTAACTCTACTTCTGCGCCACTGTGCCACCCACCCTCAGAGAGATAGAGAGATGTCATCATCTAAAGAGAGTCAAGTGTTTAATTGTCACAGACACACCGCACAGAAACAATGACATTCTCACATGTTGCAGCTTCTCTGCATCATACATTCCCCCTCTCCCCCCCCTCTCCTGTGGCAGTGACTCTACTAAAAGCAATACTACCGGCCCTTTAACACTATAGCACACAATATATATAATAATCGATGATACTTTCATTCATTGCCACAGAAGGCTGTGAGCTCCTGCCTTCTCCCCATAACCCCCGACACCCGCACTAATCAAGAATCGATCTATCTCCTCCTTGACAACATCCACTGACTTGGCTTCCACAGCCGTCTGTGGCGAAGAATTCCACAGATTCACCACCCTCTTGCTAATTGCTCCTCATCTCCTTTCTAAAGGAACGTCCTTTGATTCTGAGGCTACGGCCTCTGGACCTAGACTCTCCCACTAGTAGAAACATCCTCTCCACATCCACACCATCCATGTTTTTCACAATTCTAGCCTTCCATTTTATAGTCAAGTCCTATTAACGTTTGAAGGGTTTTAATGAGGTAGATGGTAGCTCAGTCTGAAGAAGGGTCCTCATTCATCAGGCACTGAAAGTAAACATGCAGGCAGTGAAGAAAGCCAATGGCATGTTGGCCTTCATAACAAGAGGAGTTGAGTACAGGAGCAAAGAGGTCCTTCTGCAGTTGTACAGAGCCCTAGTGAGACCACACCTGGAGTATCGTGTGCAGTTTTGGTCTCCAAATTTGAGGAAGGACATCCTTGCTATTGAGGGAGTGCAGCGTAGGTTTACAAGGTTAATTCCCGGGATGTTGGGACTGTCATAGGCTGAGAGAATGGAGCAGCTGGGCTTGTACACTCTGGAGTTTAGAAGGATGAGAGTGGATCTTATTGAAACATATAAGATTATTAAGGGTTTGGCCGCGCTAGAGGCAGGAAACATGTTCCCGATGTTGAGGAAGTCCAGAACCAGGGATCACAGTTTAAGAATAAGGGGTAAGCCATCTATAACGGAGATGAGGAAACACTTTTTCTCACAGAGAGTTGTGAGTTTGTAGAATTCTCTGCCTCAAAGGGCGGCGAAGGTCGGTTCTCTGGATGCTTTCAAGAGAGAGCTAGATAGGGCTCTTAAAAATAGCAGAGTAAGGGGATATGGGGAGAAGGTAGGAACAGGGTACTGATTAGGGATGATCAGCCATGATCACATTGAATGGCGGTGCTGGCTCGAAGGGCCGAATGGCCTACTCTTGCATCTATCGTCTGTTGGTTCATAGAGACAACAACTGTAGTCAGGATCGAACCTGGTCTGTGGCATTGTACTGCAGCAGCTCCTCCCGCTGTGCTACCGGGCTGCCCTCTGGCAATGCTTCGGAATAGTGTTCGTGCAGCAAAGCTCCTTATTAAATGGAAAGAAATAAGGCCAGTAAGGTAGGACCTCTTTAAATGATTTATCCAATTCTAATGTTCTAATTATTTATATGAGAATGCAGAGATTTTATTATTCTCTTGCTTCAGTAACACTTTTTAAAAGTGTGAACATTTTGGAAATTAGGTAAAAACAAACATCCCTGTTGGCTTTTGTGCACAGTGTTTGTTTAAGCGATACAGAACACTTGTGGCATTGGAGGCTGTTGCTCAAACGAAGGCAGCGCTTAAAGGAGCTTCTGATAGAATGCAGGCAGTTCTGTGAATTGGCACAGGTCAATCTTAACAAAGAGAAGACAAACACAAAAAGCTGGAGTAACTCAGCGGGACAGGCAGCATCTCTGGAGAGAGGGAACGGGTGACGTCTTCAGACCCGACTCGATATGTCACCCGTTCCTTCCTGTCCCGCTGAGTTACTCCAGCCTTTTAGACAATAGACAATAGACAATAGGGGCAGGAGTAGGCCATTTGGCCCTTCGAGCCAGCATCGCCATTCAATAGAGAATAGACAATATACAATAGATGCAGGAGTAGGCCATTTGGCCCTTCGAGCCAGCACCAACATTCAATGTGATCATGGCAGATCATAAAAACGCTGGTTGATAAAGCCTGGATGGGGAACGGGAATCACAGGTCGTGGTTGGAGAAGAAAGGGTAAAGCCTATAGTTGCCACGTGACTGCGTCTCAACACTGCTGGAGCTGCAGACAAACCTGCCCTCCCCTGAGGAAGGAAGTGCAGACGCTGGTTTAAACCGAAGATAGGCACAAAAAGCTGGAGTAACTCAGCGGGACTGGCAGCATCTCTGGAGAGAAGGAATGGGTGACTGGAGAAGTCTGAAGAAGGGTCTCGACCCGAAACGTCACCCATTCCTCCTCTCCAGAGATGCCGCCTGTCCCGCTGAGTTACTCCAGCATTTTGTGTCTGCCTGAGGAAGTAATACGCTAAAGACACACTTTGTGTGGAGCCGATTACTGTGCTGCCTGCAGCATCTACTCCTCTCAGCACTCTCCCACTACATCTAGTCTTGGAATAGAGGTCACAGCCTCAGAATTAAAGCACGTTCTTTTGGGAAGGAGATGAGGAGGAAATCTTTTAGTCAGAGGGTGGTGAATCTGTGGAATTCATTGCCACAGACGGCGGTGGAGGCCAAGTCAGTGGATATTTTTAAGGCAGAGATAGATAGATTCTTGAATAGTACGGGTGTCAGGGGTTATGGGGAGAAGGCAGGAGAATGGGGTTAGAAGGGAGAGATAGTTCAGCCATGATGAAATGCGGTGTAGACTTGATGGGCCGAATGGCCTAATTCTGCTCCTATCACTTCTGACATTATGATCTAGTGAAGCAGCCGTATTATACCGAGTATTTACACAAAATGCTGGAGTAACTCAGCGGGACAGGCAGCATCTCTGGAGAGAATGGGCGACGTTTCGGGCCGAAACGTTGCCTATTTCCTTTGCTCCATAGATGCTGCCTCACCCGTTGAGTTTCTCCAGCATTTTTGTCTACCTTCGATTTTCCAGCATCTGCAGTTCCTTCTTAAAAACGGCTTTCTGTACAGTTTACAAGTGCCATCACCTTTACGCTTTCAGGAGCTTTAGCACAAAGTACTGGCACCAAACTGTTTTAAATACTTTTGAATAGCCGCAATTAACTGCAGAAAATAAGAACGGAATCTTGGTTTAAGGCTGCATGGGCATAAAGAGGTTTTAATTGGTTTAAATTGCCCAGTGGCTAATCACACCAACCAAATTAACTTGGAGCAAGGGTTACAATCGATGCACTTAATCTGCACAGCCACCCATCACAGATAACACAGGATGGATGTTTACTTACAGATCAGACTGTAGACTTGAGCCTTTAGAGATACAGCGCGGAAATAGACAATAGGTGCAGGAGTAGGCCATTCGGCCCTTCGATATGATCATGGCTGATCATCCCCAATCAGTACCCCGTTCCTGCCTTCTCCCCATATCCCCTGACTTTGCTATCTTTAAGAGCCCTATCTAGCTATCTCTTGAAAATATCCAGAGAACCGCCCTCTGAGGCAGAGAATTTCACAGACCCACAACTCTCTGTGAGAAAAAGTGTTTCCTCATCTCCGTTCTAAATGGCTTAACCCTTATTCTTAAACTGTGGCTCCTGGTTCTGGGCTCCCACAACATCAGGAACATGTTTCCTGCCTCTAGCGTGTCAAACCCTTAATAATCTTATATGTTTCAATAAGATCCCCTCTCATCCTTCTATACTCCAGAGCATACAAGCCCAGCTGCACTATTCTTCGGCCCACTGAGTCCACGAGGACCAACAATCACCCAGTACACTAACACTATCCTGCACGCACTAGGGGCTGTTTATAATTACACCAAGCCAATGAAACCTACAAACCTGTACGTCTTTGGAGTGTGGGAGGAGACTGGAGCACCCGGTGAACACCCACGCAGGTCACGCGGAAAACGTGCAAACTCCTCACAGACAGCACCCGTAGTCAGGACCAAACCCGGGTTTCTGGCGCTGTGCCTCACAGCGCCAGAGACCCGGGTTCCATCCTGACTATGGGTACTGTCTGTACGGAGTTTGTATGTTCGCCCCGTGACCTGCGTGGGTTTTCTCCGGGTGCTCCGGTTTCCTCCCACACTCCAAAGACGTACAGGTTTGTAAGTTAATTGGCTTTAGTAAAAATTGAAAATTGTCCCCAGTGTGTGTAGGATAGTTCAAAGTGCGCCGGTCGGCGCAGATGCGGTGAGTCGAAGGGCCTGTTTCCGCGCTGTATCTCTGCGCAGCTGTTCACTGTACCTTGGTAAACATGACAGGCGAAGGGCCTCGACCCAAAACGTGACCCATTCTCTAGTGACGCTGTCTGACCCGCTGAGTTACTCCAGTTATATGCGCCTATCTTCAACAAAAACACTGAAATGAACAGAACTAGAAACTGAACTGAACTATACTACATCTGAAGAACAGTCTCGACCCGAAACGCCACCCATTCCTCCTCTCCAGAGATGCTGCCTGTCCCGCTGAGTTACTCCAGCATTTTGTGTCTATCTTAAAATGAACTAAACTGTAAAAGAAAAAGAAGCCTGCTTATTTGTAAAGAAGGTGATTTTCAGTGCCCTCCATAATGTTCGGGACAAAGACCCATCATTTATTTATTTGCCTTTGTACTCCACAATTTGAGATTTGTAATAGAAAAAATCACATGTGGTTAAAGTGCACATTGTCAGATTTTATTAAAGGCCATTTTTCTACATTTTGGTTTCACCATGTAGAAATTACAGCAGTGTTTATACATAGTCCCCGCCATTGTCACAAACATTATGGAGGGCACTGTAATGGCAGCTCTCTCTGTCTTTCTCACTGTCGGGAGACCTGGGTGGATTTAGGGTTTGGGGTTGGGGTTGGAGTTAGGGTTAACTGGGTCAATTTTGGCCTCACCCGATGAGTTTCTCCAACATTTTTGTCTCCCTCGATATCATAATGAGTACAAGGATGATTAACGACTGTGCAAGGGGAGCTTACATCAAATAACACACTTTATAATGCTGGTGCAATGATGCATTAATGTCTAATGTGATTTAATGTGCTTTAATGCACGTTAAAAGCATATGCGTTAATGGTTTTTAACTTTAAGGACAATTATAGTTGCTTTTATTGCACTTCATTCATTGCTATGAAAGCAACTTACTTTTATACAAGTTTTAATGATGGTCCACAATTAGCGTTGCCAACTTCCTCACTCCCAAATAAGGGACAAGAGGTCAACATACGGGACAAATTCCCGACGGCAATTCGTTGACCGACTCGGCCGTGGCTGGGTGAATGATGAGTTGGCCCGGGTGCTGGACTGCACACAAAGCCCAGCCGGCGGGCCAGCTGAGGAGTTTCGGCCCAGGCCGCACGCAAAGTACAGCGCCCCGTCCAACTCATGAACCGACGATCGGCCATGAGAAGGCGGGGTGGTGGTTGTGTCGGCGGTAAGCGAGGGTTCGAAGGTCGGACAGCTGGCCGGGCTGCCGACCGATCGACGGGACCACGGGCGAGGCGCTGCTGCTGCTGCTGCTGCACTCCATGGGCTGCACTACGTCGGGACGGGTGAGGCGGGGTCCGGAAGCGGCGCTCCGATCCTACAGTCCCCTCGTCCCGAGTAGCAGTGGTCAAATACGTGACAAACCAATTTTAGCCCAATATACGGGATGTCCCGGCTAATACGGGACAGTTGGCAACCCTACTCTGCAATGTAAACTGACCTTATGTAGCGACCGTAGGCCTGGGCTGCCTCAATACGGCAGCCAGCATCATCAGAGACACACACCACTGTGGCCACACTCTCATTTCACCCCTGCCGTTGGGATGAAGGTGTAGGAACCTGAAAACTGTAATGTCCAGGTTCATGAACAGCTTCTCCCCAATGATCATCAGGCTATTAAACACTACAATCACCAAATAGGCTCTGAGCTACATCAAGACATCGATGTTTGGCCTTGCACCCCCATTGACTATTTATTTGTCCCTATGTTTTTTTTTATGTACACTGAACATCTTTTGTTATTTTAGTTTAGTTTAGTTTAGAGATGCAGCATGGAAACAGGCCCTTTGGCCCATCAAGTCCTTGCTGACAAGGGCTCGATCACCTTTAGGGAGCTGTACACCCGTACTCCTAGATCCCTCTGCTCTACAACACTACCCAGAGCCCTGTCATACACGGTGTAGATCCTGCCCGTGTTAGGCGGTGTCAGAGTGACAGGGAGGGTGCATTCAGTGAAAGGAGGTGATGTCTGATGGACGCAGAGTGCTCTGTCCGTTCCATCCGCAGATGCTGCCGGACCCGCTGAGTTCCTCCAGCACTTTGTGCTTGGCTCAAGATTCCAGCATCACCACGGAGATAGGGAGTGACAAGACCTTGCACAGATGGAACAGCGGTGCAGCTGGTAGAGCTGCTGCCTCACAGCGCCAGAGTCCCGGGTTAGATCCTGATGTCGGGTGCTGTCCGTGTGGAGTTTGCATGTTCTCCCCGTGATCGCGTGGGTTTCCTCAGGGGTTTCCTCCCACATCCCAAAGATGTATGGTTTTGTTGGCCCTCTGTAAATTGCCCCTGGTGTGCAGGGAGTGGATGAGAAAGTGGGATAACATAGAACTAGTGTGAGCGGGTGATCGCTGGTTGGTGTGGATATGGTGGGCTCTGATCTCTCTAATTTCAAGTAACCCTTGCATTCACTTTCTCTCCAATCCTCCCCCAACCCCAGTCGTCCTGCTTGATTTACTATTCGTATCCCCTCGTTACCCTCTTCTCCACAGCCAACAATGGACCACTGTGGGCTCTTTGGTCATCGATGCCAGCATGATCTGTTCTGTACTTTTCATACTTCGAGTTCCCCTCTCCCCTGACTCTCCTTCTGAAGAAGATTCTTTACCCGAAATGTCAGCCATTCCTTCTCTCCAGAGATGTTGCCTTACCCAGAGAGTTGTGAATCTGTGGAATTCTCTGCCACAGAAGGCAGTGGAGGCCAATTCACTGGATGTTTTCAAGAGAGAGTTAGATTTAGCTCATGGGGCTAACGAAATCAAGAGATATGGGGAGAAAGCAGGAACGGGGTACTGATTGTGGATAATCAGCCATGATCATATTGAATAGCAGTGCTGACACGAAGGGCCGAATGGCCTACTCCTGCACCTATTTATCTATATTTCTATGTTTCTAAGCCGCCTGTCCCGCTGAGTTACTCCAGCTCTTTGTGTCTGTCTTTGGTGGGCCGAAGGGCCTGTTTCCATGCTGTATTTTTCAATCAGGTCGACCGATGAATGAAAGGAGCGGTGTACGTGCTCAAGAGAGAGAGACGGTGAGAGAAGGCTCTCGACCCGAAACGTCACCTATTTACTTCGCTCCATAGATACTGCCTCACCCGCTGAGTTTCTCCAGCATTTTGTGTCTACCTTCGGTGAGAGTGGAGGTAACACGTTGCTGGATTTTTTTAGTCATCTGGGCTTCATTGTTATTTCATGAGCTCAGCTGAGCGTTTCCGTGGAGAGCCATGCCTGGAATATTGGACAGCTGATTGCGATGACATCCGCCTGGGCCATTAAACTCAGCGGCGAGATTGAGTTGACTGTATTAATGCCATTGTGCGGACTTACCTTTTAAATTCTTTACCAAGCTGGCTCTGACAGCGCGTCAGGTCACTGGTACAAAGTGAAAGGCAACTAGCCAGTCATGTCTGACATTATTTTGAAATGTAATTGAGTTTGATAAGCCTGGGCATTTTGAATTGTGGTCGGTCGCTGTGTGTCATAATGTACCTATTTATACCTTGTTACAATTCAAGCAATATGTTAGAAATGGCACAAGGATAAAAGACTAATTGAGAGACGGCAGACTAATGGCTTCCCCAGTCACGATGTACATGGAACCACAATGTGAAGCAGCCAGCTAGTTCAAGTTCACATTTATTGTCACATGCACCAATTAAGGTACAGTGAAATCTGAGTTACCGTGCAGCCACACAATCAAAAAGAACACAATACACAATAGAATTTAACACAAACATCCACTACAGTGGACCCAACATCCGTCACTGTGGTGGAAGGCAATAACTTTCAGTCAGTCTTCCTCCTTGTGGTCGGGTCACGAGCCCTCCGCAGTCGTCGCTACGGACCCTCTCGTCGGGCCGATCGAAACTCCGACATCGGGGCGGATCGGAACACACACACTCCGCCGCTCGGAGTTCTGGTTCGAGACCCGGGCTCGATCCCGACTACGGGTGCTGTCTGTATGGAGTTTGCACGTTCTCCCCGTGACCTGCCAGGGTTTTCTCAGAGATCTTCGGTTTCCTCCCACACTCCAAAGACGTGCAGGTTTACAGGGTAATTGGCTTGGTGTAAATGTCAATTGTCCCCAGTGGGTGTAGGATGGTGTTGGTGTGCGGGGATCGCTGGTCGGCACGGATTCGGTGGGCCGAAGGGCCTGTTTCTACGCCGTATCTCTAAACTAAACTAGTCGTTTAATTTTAGGGGATTTCTCACCAATATTGCCACTGAAATATTACAGGTCAGTATCGACAGAGAACTAATTCCGCTTTGCTTTGACATTTCATGTGAGTTAATTCTGCTTGTTTCATTTACACAATCTCTGTTGATTCATGGAATTCAGGATGAGTTATTCACTGCAACAATACCTTGATGTAAGGGTTGAAAAGATTTATTTTACCTCATTTATCTCAGGATTTAGAGTCATAGTCATGAAGTGACACAGCGCGGAAACAGGCCCTTCAGCCCAACTTGCCCACACCGGCCAACATGCCCTGCCGACACTAGTCCCACCTGTCTGCGTTTGGTCCATATCCGTCTAAACCTGTCCTATCTATGTACCTGTCTGAATGTTTCTTAAACGTTGCGATAGTCCCTGCATCTTAACTCTCCGCTGGTTACAATGTTTTGATATTGAGGTCTTGATAGCTGGTTGGAGTTTGTGATCAGCTGTTTGTGTGTCCAATCTCCAGGTCATGATCTCTACTTTCCCAATTCAATAAGATCCCCTCTCATTCTTCTTAATTCCAGAGTATACATGCCCAGCCCCTCCCCTAATTTGATGAAGGACATTCTTGCTATTGAGGGAGTGCAACGTAGGTTCACAAGGTTAATTCCCGGGATGGCGGGACTGTCATATGCTGAGAGAATGGAGCAGCTGGGTTTGTATACTCTGGAGTTTAGAAGGACGAGAGGGGATCTTATTGAAACATATAAGATTATTAAGGGCTTGGACACGCTAGAGGCAGGAAACATGTCCCTGATGTTGGGGGAATCCAGAACCAGGGTCCACAGTTTAAGAACAAGGGGTAAGCCATTTAGAACGGAGACAAGGAAACACTTTTTCTCAGAGAGTTGTGAGTCTGTGGAATTCTCTGCCTCAGAGGGCGGTGGAGGCCGGTTCTCTGGATACTTTCCAGAGAGAGCTAGATAGGACTCTTAAAGACAGTGGAGTCAGGGAATATGGGGAGAAGGCAGGAACAGGGTACTGATTGGGGACGATCAGCCATGATCACATTGAATGGCGGTGCTGGCTCGAAGGGCCGAATGGCCTACTCCTGCACCTATTGTCTATTGTCTATTGTCTGTTGTCTCCATTCTCTCAGCATATGACCGTCCCGCCATCCCGGGAATTAACCTGGTGAACCTATGCTGCACTCCCTGAATAGCAAGAATGTCCTTCCTCAAGTTTGGAGACCAAAGCTGCACGCAATACTCCAGGTGCGGTCTCACTAGGGCCCTGTACATTTTCTTCACAGATGCTGAGTTCTTTGCTGAACTGAATCTTATTCGACATGAAGATTTGAAAACAACACACAACCAAATAACAAGAAATAAAAAAATAATTTGCCCCACATTAAAAGATGAAAATGATGAAAATAATTTTAAAAATCACTAAAATGATGTATATGTGTTCCTTGCAACATGATATGAATCCTTAAATGTACAGTATATGCATTCCTTACAACCACAGTTGCTGAAGAACGGTCCCGACCTGAAATGTCACCTCATACGTTCATTTGTGTTAGGAGCAGAAGTAGGCCATTCAGCCCATCAAGTCTACTCCGCCATTCAATCATGGCTGATCTATCTCTCCCTCCCAACCCCATTCTCCTGCCTTCTCCCCATAACCCCTGACACCCGTACTAATCAAGAATCCATCCAACTCTTAAAAATATCCTCTGACTTGGCCTCCACAGCCTTCTGTGGCAAAGAATTCCACAGATTCACCACCTTCTGACGAAAGAAATTTCTCCTCATCTCCATATCCTCACCTATCCATATTCTCCAGATATTTATACCGAAGATAGGCTCGCACAAAATGCTGGAGTAACTCAGCGGGACAGGCAGCACCTCTGGAAGGAAGAAAATGGGTGACTTGTTTTGGGTCGAGACCCTTGTTGAGACCCTCCTTGACAGAAATTCGAAATTAAAATTAAATTAGAGAACTCAATATTCATAGCGCTGTGTTGTAAGTTGTCCAAGGAGATTTCTGGTGATCTCCAGAGATGCTGCCTGACCCGCTGAGTTACTCCAGCACTCTGTGTCTGTCTTCTATATGCATTCTTGGTGGGTGAAATATTAATACTGCAGTCTTCAGAAAATAATGGAAACTCCATAAGAATCTGCAGCAATCAGATACGTGTGCTTGTATCACCAAGTGCAGCTTTGATAAATCCCATTATTTTCAAACGTCTACATCACAATGGTTCCCATCCAGTGGTTTATGGTTTTGTTGTCACTGCTCATTGTTATTCATTGGTGACTTGCACTCAGCTGGGCATGAGGTATTTTTTTGATCAGCCTCTTAAGGTGAGCGAGCCAAGGATCGCCTGTCTGCTTCATTCGTGATGTCTCCTCAAACAAGACTCGCGGGCTGATGTCAACGAAGCCTCTGTATTTTGGGATGAAATTGGATGGCGGGTTAAATAATTGTGTTTGTGTTCAATAAAGTGGCCGTTGTTGTGACAGATTGTGTTGCCACAAACTAAATATCCTCCACTACTGTGATCACAGTCGAGATTAGGGCTAAATATTCTTAATAAAACTATTCAGCCGTTGCAGAAACTGCGCGGGCTTCATGGGCAAGCCTGTTCTCCAGGCAGGCGTTAGTGTTCGCCGTGACCGTGCCTTTGTTTCAGCTGGAGAAACGTTTGCACCGGTCCTGGATAGAGTGGATGTGGAGAGGATGCTTCCACTAGTGGGAGAGTCCAGGGCCAGGCGTCACAGCCTCTGAATTAAAGGACGTTCCTTTAGGAAGGAGATAAGGACGAATGTCTTTAGTCAGAGGATGGTGAATCTGTGGGATTCATTGCCATAGAAGGCTGTGGAGGCCAAGTCAGTGGATATATTTAAGGCAGAGATTCTTGATTAGTGCAGGTGTCAGAGGTTATGGATAGGCGGCAGGAGAATGGGGTTAGGAGGGAGAGATAGATCAGCCATGATTAAATGGCAGAATAGACCTGATGGGCCGAATGGCCTAATTCTACTCCTATCACTTATGACCTTAAGATCCAAGGGTCGGTCGCTGTATGCTGAGGGAATGTTTTTCTCAACATTGTGGCAGGTGTACTCAAGACGGCTTGAGGTAGTGTGTAGGAAGGAACTGCAGATGCAGGTTTAAGCCAAAGAAAGACACAAAGTGCTGGAGTAATGCAACGGGACAGGCAGCATCTCTGGAGAGAAGGAATGGGTGACGTTTTATGTTGGGACCCTTCTTCATTCCAAAGTAGAGGGTAGGGATGGGGGGGGGGGGAGGGGTGTTGTGCGGGAGGGAGGGAATGGTGCAGCGGTAGTGTTGCTACCTCACAGTGCCAGAGACCCGGGTTCGAACCTGACTATGGGTGCTGTCTGTCCGGAGTCTGTACGTTCTGTACGTTCTCCCTGTGACCTGCATGGGTTTTTCTCCGGGTGCTCCGGTTTCCTCCCACACTTCAAAGATGTGCAGGTTTGTCGGATAATTGCCTTCAAATTGTAAAATTGGAAATAGATGGCGGGATTGTCATATGTTGAAAGAATGGAGCGGCTGGGCTTGTACACTCTGTAGTTTAGAAGGATGAGAGGGAATCTTATGGAAACATATAAGATTATTATGGGTTTGGAGACGCTAGAGGCAGGAAACATGTTCCCGATGTTGGGGGAGTCCAGAACATCGGGAACATCGAGTCCAGAGTCCAGGGGCCACAGTTTAAGAATAAGGGGTAAGCCATTTAGAACGGAGATGAGGAAACACTTTTTCACCCAGAGAGTTGTGAGTCGTTGTGGAATTCTCTGCCTCAGAAGGCAGTGGAGGCCAATTCTCTGGATGCTTTCAAGAGAGAGCTAGATAAAGCTCTTAAAGATAGCGGAGTCAGGGGATATGGGGAGAAGGCAGGAACGGGGTACTGATTGGGAATGATCAGCCATGATCATATTGAATGCTGGTGCTGGCTCGAAGGGCCGAATGGCCTACTCCTGCACCTATTGTCTATTGTCAATAGCCTGATTGTCCCTAGCATGTGTAGGACAGTGCTAGCGTACTGGGGTGATCGCTGGTGGGCGCGGACTCGTTGGGCCGAAGCGCCTGTTTCCAGGCTGTATCTCTGAAGGCAAAGTTCTCAACAGAGAGTTAATGATGAAGCAAGTGTACAGAGCACGCACGCACGCACATGTGGCTGGGTTGGAGCAGGAACTGAGTGCTGTGCATCATTTATGGGCAATCAGATAATGGCCGCAGCGCTCCTGAATTATGCCCCAAACACCAAGAGGAAATGTACTGCATTAACCAGGAAATGGACCACCTTTTAAACCAGCTGAGATCGCACTGAAACACATTAACAGGTCACATCACCTGGGGAAATTGCTGCAACAAGAGAGCCAAATAATGGCTAATGCAACACTTGAGTTCCCTGACTCACTTCTTCTTTTGATAATAATTTTTCAGCGTGTTCAGAGAACTAGCTGAGGGAAATGTAACGCTGTGAAAGTGGTCATCATCGAGCACAAAGGGCCCGATCGCCACCCTAAAGCAAATTGTCACTGATTTGTGCATCCCGCCCCTTGCACTGAATCCGTTTGCCATCTATAACACGTTCTTGCCTTTGCTATTCCTTTCAATCTGAAGGTCAGACCTGCAATTCACAAGGGTAAGGATTCTCAATGCTTTTGATCTTTTTTTTCATTCCCCCTCTGTTCTTTACACTGAAGATCAGGTATTTGGCAACATGTACCGATAGTCCAGCGCAAAATGTGGCTTTCACGCAGTGAATGTCATTGCAACCAAGGAGAAAGAAATTAGACACACACACGCATGCACGCACACGCACACACACGCGCACGCACACACACGCGCAGGCACACACGCACACCACACCTGCATGCACATGCATTCTCTCTCTTTTCTTTTCAAAAACTTTAATCGACACAATCACATGATACAACACATCAAAACGTAATCAAAATTACACTGTAACAAAAAATAATTATAGTACAAAGTAATTCCACATCTCCGTTCTAAATGGCTTACCCCTTATTCTTAAACTGCGGGCCCTGGTTCTGCACTCAGATCATTATCATTATGGTACATGTGCTGGAAGGAACTGCAGATGCTGCCTGACCCGCTGAGTTACTCCAGCACTCTGTGAAACGTCACCTATCCATGTTCTCCACAGATGCTGCCTGACCCGCTGAGTTACTCCAGCACTCTGTGAAACGTCACCTATCCATGTTCTCCACAGATGCTGCCTGACCCGCTGAGTTACTCCAGCACTCTGTGAAACGTCACCTATCCATGTTCTCCACAGATGCTACCTGACCTGCTGAGTTACTCCAGCACTCTGTGAAACATCACCTATCCATGTTCTCCACAGATGCTGCCTGACCCGCTGAGTTACTCCAGCACTCTGTGAAACGTCACCTATCCATGTTCTCCACAGATGCTACCTGACCTGCTGAGTTACTCCAGCACTCTGTGAAACGTCACCTATCCATGTTCTCCGCAGATGCTACCTGACCTGCTGAGTTACTCCAGCACTCTGTGTCTACCTATAGAACAGTACAGCACAGGAACGGACCCTTTAGCCCATGGTGTACGTGTCGAACATGATGCTAACATGAAGTTAACCCCGTCTCCGTCTGCCTGCACGTGATCCAAATCGTTCCATTCCCTGCATATCCATGTGCCTAACTATAAGCCTCTTAAATGTTACGATCACGCCTGCCTCCACCGTTACACTTAGCAGTGTGTTCTAAGCACCTCCATCTCTAACTTGCCATGATACAGTATCTCCTTTAAATTCTACCCCTTAAAACGATGCCCTCTGGCCTTTGACATGGCATGTTTAGTTTATTTGAGACACATCACAGAAGCTGCCCACCGAGTCTGTACCGACCAGTGATTCCCGCACACTAAAAGCCCTGTCCCACTATACGAGTTAATTCAAAGAGTTCTCCCGAGTTTGCCCCGATTTGAACTCGCAGATTTACGGTAATAGCCGCTCGTCGGTACTCGGGGCTCTCGTGGACATTTTTCAACATACTGAAAACTCTTTGCGAGTCTTCCCGAGCTTACCTGCTGTTAGCGTTACGAGCCGCTAAGACACGTCCCTGAGCTACGACGTACCCGCTACGTACATTCGACATGCTTACCATGAGTTCGATTTTTTTAAAACTCGGGAGAGCTCTTGAATAAACATGTGGAGTGTGACAGGGCTGTAACTCTACCCAATACACACTAGGGACAATTTACAATGATACCAAGCCTTTACGTCTTTGGAGTGTGGGAGGAAACCGGAGCTCCCTGAGAAAAACCCACGCAGGTCACGGGGAGAACGTGCAAACTCCTTACAGACAGCACTCATAGTCGGGAACGAACCCGGGTCTCAACCGCTGCTTCATCCACACTCTGGAGGACAGGTTCTGATGGTCAACCATATCTACATCTCTCATAATTTGATCAGATACCCCCCACAACCTGGGACACTCCAGAAAGAACAATCCAACCAATTCCTCCAGCTACAGCCGTCTAATCCAGGCGACATTCCAGTAAACCTCTTCTGCAACCTGTTCTAAGGCTCCACATCCCATCTGCAATGGGGCAACCGGAACTTAAAGTGGAAAGGTGGATTACATGGAATAAGATTAAAGCCCCTGTCCCACTTAGGTGATTTTTTCGGCGACTACAGGCGACTAGGCTGTTGCCACATGGTCGCGGGATGACGCATGTATGGTCGCGAGTCGTCTCCTCAAGTCGCCTAAAGAGACGTAACGTTTTTCTGGTCGCCGCTGGATTTTGAAATGGTCAAAACTTTTCCTGGACCGTGGGCTTGACGTAGCTTGTCCTCTCCTGACGTAGGTTGTCGTAGGTTGTCGCCAGGTGATGTAGGTCATCGCCGGTGCAGACTTTGGTGAATTCCATTGGTGACTACCTACGTCAACCTGCGTCAACCGGCGACAGGTACCGGCCACTGAATTGTCTTCAGTTGTTGCCGACGGGGTCGTTACTTGTCGTAGCTTGGCGCGGGTGGACGTAGGTTGTCGTTGGTGTGGTAGTAGGTGGACGTTCTAATGGGTCGCCGGTTGTCGGTAGCTTGATGTCGCTGGACGTCTACTCGGTGGTAGGTTGTTGTAGACATTGTTGTAGGGGGTGTCCAGTCGCTGCTTTTTCGGCGACCTGCTATGACTGTGATAGTCGCCGGCAGTCACTGAAAAAATCGTCTAAGTGGGACAGGCCCTGAACTGGATGCAGTGCGAAGAAGTATATTTTTTATATAACTTATCTTTCATTAAATGTAACTGGTAGCTCAGAAGACTGGAATTGCCTAGCTAGTTAAATTGTGAAGCCCTTCAGTTTATGGCTATTTAATTTGAAATATATTGTGTGTGCGTGCCAATGTTATTTGCCTAGACCTAATTAACATAATCTTGGTCGCAAATAATGAGTTATAAAAGGACAATTTGTACAGACACAATCTTGCGCTGTGTAATTATTTTCATGTAGAAATTAAATAAATTTCTGAGACTGCTGTATCCCAAAACATCAAATTAATTAGTCTACAAATGCTATAAAAGAAGCACTGGGAAACTGAAAGGCGAACGGTCGCACAAAAGGCGGCGAATAATTACGCTGCCTCCGTTGTACTCGAGCGCTGCATTTAAACTTCATGGCAATATCGTCAGTGGAATTAATTTTAGAAATTGCCTGTAGCAAGCCGATCTGATATTACTGGCTCAATTAGCTCAAATGACCAGGGAAGAATTTCGAGGCGATATTTTCTTTTTATTTACCCTCGCTTCCTGAAGTGGTTATATTGAATATACCAACACATGCTGTACAGAATGCCCGGGGTTTTATGCAGAGCAGCTCATGCAGAAAATGAGTTGTTTATTAAATGTTAACACGCATCTTCTGGTTGAGATTTCGCCCCCTTTTTCTCACGATCCGCGCGTGTTTTGGACCCGTAATTGAGGAAGGATGTGCTGGCTCTGCAGAGGGTCCAGAGGAGGTTTATGAGAATGATCCCAGGAACGAGTGGGTTAACATATGATGAGCGTTTGTCGGCTCTGGGCCTGTACGCGCTGGAGTTTAGAAGGATGAGGGGGGACCTCATTGAAACGTACCGAATAGTGAAAGGCTTGGACAGAGTGGATGTGGAGAGGATGTTTCCATTAGTGGGAGAGTCTAGGACCAGGGCTCACAGCCTCAGAATTAAAGGACGTTCCTTTAGGAAGGTGATGAGGAGGAATTTCTCTAGTCAGAGTGTGGAAAATCTGTGGAATTCTTTGCCACAGACGTCTGTGGAGGCCACAAGTCAGTGGATATATTTAAGGCAGGGATAGATAGATGCGGATTAGTGCGGGTGTCAAGGGTTACGGGGATAAGGCAGGAGAATGGGGTTAGGAGGGAGAGATAGATCAGCCATGATTGAATGGTGGAGTAGACTTGATGGGCCGAATGGCCTAATTCTGCTCCTATCACTCATGATCTTATGACTACACTTCCTCCCATTATTCACAAGGTCCTGAAATGGCAGCTCCAATAATAAATCTCGATCACATAATTACGCCTTCTTTAGTGTAGTTTACTGTCACGTGTACCGAGGTACAGTGAAAATATTTTGTTGTGTGTCAATCAGTCAGCGGAAAGACAGTATGTGATTACAATTGAGCCATTCACCGTGTTTACTGATACATGGTAAGGGAATAACGTTTAGTGCAAGGTAAAGCCAGTAAGTCGGATCAAAGATAGTCCAAGGGTCACCAGTGAAGTAGATAGTAGGTCAGGACCACTCTCCAGTTGTGGTAGGATGGTTCTGTTGCCTGATAAAAGCCGGGATGAAACTGTCCCTGAATCTGGAGGTGTGTGTTTTCACACTTCTGTACGTCTTGCCCGCTTTTGCCCATCTTGCAATTTAACCAAATTCTCTGACTGATGTACGCACCAGCATTTACTGGGTGGTCTGCTGGGAAGATTCTTTGGTTGACTGTTCACTGCTCTCTACCCCACTGCATCTTCACTGCTGGCATGATCAGGCTCCACTCCATCCTCCAGCACCAACTAACTTGCGTGATGTTTGCATTCATAGAATAAATGTGGATGGATGAACTTTGATTGTGTGATTTGAAGAGGTGAAGAACGCAAGACCTGAAGTGTCAACAGATTAGTTCAGTTCAGTTCTGAGAGACAGCGCGGAAACAGACCCTTCAGCCCACCGAGTCCACGCAGACCATCGATCACCCGTTCACACTAGTTCCATGCTGTCCCACTTTCTCAACCACATCCCTACACACCTGGGGCAATTTACAGCGGGACAATTACAGCGCCGGAGACCCGGGTTCGACCCCGACTACGGGTGCAGTCTGTACGGAGTTTGCACGTTCCCACTGTGACTTGCGTGGGTTTTCTCCGAGATCTCCGGTTTCCTCCCACACTCCAAAGACGCGCAGGTTTGTAGGTTAATTGGCTTTGGTGTAAATGTAATTTGTCCCAAGTGTGTGTAGGAAAGTGTTAGTGTGCGGGGATCGCTGGGGATCGCTGGTTGGCGCGGTCTCGGTGGGACGAAAGACCTGTTTTCGCGCTGTATCTCTAAACTACAAACTTGCATGTGTTTGGGACAAGAGAGGAAACCCAATAACATGGAACTAGTGTGAAACAGTGAGTGATGGTCAGCATGGACTCAGTGGGCTGAAGGGCCTGTTTCCACAATGTATATATAACTAGTCCAGTGTAGCTGGGACATGTTGGCCGGTGCGGGCAAGTTGGGGCAAAGGGCCTGTTTCCACACTGTATCAATGTATGACTAATTTTTACAAAGGACATGTGAGGCCGGTGAGGTTGCCCTGTAGCCTGGAGGGTCACATGACCATCTAGGTGGCTACATCGCCTGACTCTTCATCGCGGAAGAGGTCACCACATTCATGGCTGATTAGAACAAGACGTAGATGATTGTATTATTTTCTGAGAGCTGCCTCACGTTTAGCTTACTTTTCTATTTCAAAATAGTATGTAGCAGAATAAAACAATTGATTTTTGTCTCTGGAGCGGGTGTATGATTTCTTACCTCTGCTGGCTTTCTGCTGTTGTGTATTGATCGGCTTTGATGCTAGTCTTGCTGGGCCTGAAGAGCTGCCTTGTCTGGGCTAAATAATTGCACACTCATCCACCTCCATTCACATCTCACCTCGCCTAACAGATATTTATTTTTCTTTCAGCTTCTAATTAGAATTGGAAGTGTTTTTGCAGCCATTTGCCACAATCGAAACTCTCTCTCCTGTTCACTAAAAGTTATCTTTCTTGGCTGTTTATTTTAATTCCCTGGCTTGACAATTTATGTGACCGGCAGTCTGACAAGGAATCACTTTTGGAGCAGCCATATTTTGTAACAAAAAATGCAGGTGCTTCAAGATGGCCTCCTTTTGAGGTACAAGGAACTGCAGATTCTGGAATCTTGCGCAGAACACAGAGTGCTGGAGTAACTCAGCGGGTCAGGCAGCATCTGTGGAGAACATGGAGGGGTAGCGTTTCGTAGAGTGCTGGAGTAACTCAGTGGGTCAGGCAGCATCTGTGGAGAACATGGATAGGTAGCGTTTCGTAGAGTGCTGGAGTAACTCAGCGGGTCAGGCAGCATCTCTGGAGAACATGGATAGGTAGCGTTTCGTAGAGTGCTGGAGTAACTCAGCGGGTCAGGCATAATCTCTGGAGAACATGGATAGGTAGCGTTTCGTAGAGTGCTGGAGTAACTCAGCGGGTCAGGCAGCATCTCTGGAGAACATGGATAGGTAGCGTTTCGTAGAGTGCTGGAGTAACTCAGCGGGTCAGGCAGCATCTGTGGAGAACATGGATAGGTGACGTTTCACAGAGTGCTGGAGTAACTCAGCGGGTCAGGCAGCATCTGTGCAGAACATGGATAGGTGACGTTTCACAGAGTGCTGGAGTAACTCAGCGGGTCAGGCAGCATCTGTGGAGAACATGGATAGGCGACGTTTCACAGAGTGCTGGAGTAACTCAGCGGGTCAGGCAGCATCTGTGGAGAACATGGATAGGTGACGTTTCACAGAGTGCTGGAGTAACTCAGCGGGTCAGGCAGCATCTGTGGAGAACATGGATAGGTGACGTTTCACAGAGTGCTGGAGTAACTCAGCGGGTCAGGCAGCATCTGTGGAGAACATGGATAGGTGACGTTTCACAGAGTGCTGGAGTCATTTTCCAAACATCCAGTTTGCTTCATCTGATGTGGATCAAGTTAGTCTGGAGCTTGCTTGCCATGTGCAGGTTGCCATTTGCCCAGGTAGTCACAGTACATGTTTGCTCTTTCCAAGTTTGATCGGATTTTACTAGACTTTATCTTGCACTAAATGCTATTCACATTATTCCCTTCATCATGTATCTGTACACTGTGGATGGCTCGATTGTAATCACGTACAGTCTTTTCATTGACTGGTTAGCACGCAACAAAAGCTTTTCACTGTACCTCGGCCCACGTGACAATAAACTGAACTCAACTCCACTCAACTGAACTTGTACCTGCATTATCGTCTGAAGAAGGGTCACGACCCAAAACGTCACCCATCCTTTCTCTCCAGAGATGCTGCCTGACCCGCTGAGTTACTCCAGCACTCTGTGTCTCTCTTAACTTCTGCTATAGATGACCTTGGTGATAAAACTGGTCTCGGTTCACCCCCTCACACCCGGCATGATAGATGCAGCTCTGGATTAGTTGCCTTCCTCCTGCAGAGTGGAATAACTCTGATCAATCAACCATTACGCCTGCTGCTGCCAGAGTGGAGAGTGATCCGCCTGTTGGCACAGAGGAAAGCCTTCATCTGGCCAACCTGCTGTGAATTGGCACAAACAACATACAACCTCCTACTCAAATATCACCTCACATATTCCACGTTTAAATAACCTAAATCTTCTCTCTTGTATTGGAGATTCCACCTCTGATGAGTTTATTCCCAGCTGAAGTCATTTTCTTTGATACATTCAGTTGGCATGAGTTGTCTAATCGCCAGGCAGCGCTGTCAGAATATCAAATGACTCTCCTGCAGGTTTTCACCAATTAACCACCCAAAAAGCAAACCAGTCAGCCCATTATTTCCACCATTCTGCTCGGTTTGACTGAGAAATTATCTGCATCCCACTAAAATAGTAATCTCTGGTCCAATTTGGCCGGGGTGCTACCAGGTTTCGCAAGAGTTTGATTTGCAGATTAAGGTGAGTGCAAATGAGTGCAAACCCCACAAATGCCATTTAAATACAAAGAGATCTCTGCTAAAATCAAACAAGTTTCCAATTCACCCAGGTACCTTGTCTGTGCTCCTTTGGAAATTAATTCAACTTTTTAGTTTAGTTTAAATTTAGTTTTATTTAGAGATATAACTCTGAAACAGACCCATCGGCCCACCAAGCCTGCGCCGACCAGCGACCCCCGAACACTAACACTATCCTACACACAGTTGGGACAAAGAGGGACCCGCGTCGGGGGACCACCGTGAGGGGAGGTGGAGGGGAAGGGAGAACAAACGTGGATCTGCCGCGGGATTCAGTGTAACTTTTTCGTCGCTCTTTAGGTGGCGACTCTTTGCATACCTTGGGAGTGTATAACAAGGAATATCACTGCGACTTGGCACACGTGACAATGAATTATCCATTCATTCATTTACAATTTTTACCGGCCAATTAACGTACAAACCTGCACGGCTTTGAAATGTGGGAGGAAACCGGAGCACCCGGAGAAAACCCACGCGGGTCACGGGGAGAATGTACAAACTACGTATAGACAGCACCCGTAGTCGGAATCGAACCCGGATCTCTGGCGCTGCGAGCGCTGTAAGGCAGCAACTCTGCCGCTGAGCCACCATGCCACCGGTTCTGAATAAACTCATGAGATCCGATTTACAATATGAGACAAGTTTTGGATGTGACACCATGTTGCTGTTCTTGCAACTACCTTCCCTCTGTGTGAAAAAGTTGCCCCTCAAGTTCCTATTAAATCTTTCCCCTCTCACCTTAAACTTTTGTCCCCGGTTCTTTATTCCCCTACCTAAGCAAAAGACTCGTGAGTATTCACCTTATCTATTCCCTATTGATTATATAGGGATGTGTGGAATGATCTTCCTGCAGAAGTGGTGGAGGCAGGATCGATTTTAACATTTAAAAGTAAGGTGGATAGATATATGGACGGGAAGGGAATGGAGGGGTATGGTCTGAGTGCAGGTAGATGGGACTAGGGGAAAATGAATGGTCGGCATGGACTGGAAGGGCCGAGAGGGCCTGTTTCCGTGCTGTAATTGTTATATGGTTATATGGTTAGGTACACCTCTGTAAGATCACCCCTCAGCCTCTCATATTTTGCTTGGGCAGCTTACAGCCCAGTGGTATGAGCATTAATTTCTCCAACCAAGTAACCCCAGCAGTCCCTCGCTCTCTATCCCTCCCCAACCCAAGTTGCACCAGCTTCTCATTCTCACCTAGCAAACAGCCATCTAACAATGGCCTGTTTCCTTCATCATCGCTACTTTTTTTGCATATCTTTCATTCATTTGTACTATATCTCTCTACATCACAGTCTATATCTCTTGTTTCCCTTGTTCCCTGACTAGTCTGAAGAAGGGTCTTGACCTGAAACGTCACCCATAACTTTTCTCCAGTGATGCTGCCTGAACCGCTGAGTTACTCTGGCATTTTGTATCCATCTTCTTTTTAAACCAGCATCTGCAGTTCCTTCCTGCACTCTTTACAAATACTGATGTGATTAATATCGCATTTTTCTCCAGATCCCTGTTTCCCAAATGATATTTCTGGTCTCCTGTGAAGAGCATGTGATAAAGCTTCTCACATAACTCATTATAATTTCTCCTGTTTGAAAAATACACTTTCCCTTGACTTTGCTCTCCCCTTTCTTACATACAAAAGAACCTTTCATAATCTGCTTTCACGTCTCCTGGTAGGTGTACACTTTCAAGTTCTATCTATTCCTTGGCCACCTTTTTCTGCCTTCTAAAGATTAATCAAAATCGTATGACAATTTGGATTCAGATAAATTGTATGTAGTCTGTGTTCCACACAGCTGCACAAACCTTGTGCAGGGACAAGAAAAACAAGTACTGACAGCATTGAAGACTCTGGAAAAATAAAAGTAAATTGTCTCAGAAATTTTTCTTTATTAATGTGCTTGGACGGTGCGTACTAATTTTGACCAAGGTCGTGTTCTTGAGAGATGCAATGAAACTGTTCCATTTCTTGCTTTCTCTGTGTTCGATCGATGCTCAATACCAACTCTGAACTTGAGCAACATCTATATGGGGGAGATTTCTCCCCTTGCCGAGCGCTCACCTAAACATCTTCACATTCTCTTTTGGTTGTCAGACAATAGACAATAGGTGCCGGAGTAGGCCATTCGGCCCTTCGAACCAGCACCGCCATTCAATGTGATCATGGCTGATCATCCACAATCAGTACCCCGTTCCTGCCTTCTCCCCATATCCCCTGACTCCGCTATCTTTAAGAGCCCTATCTAGCTCTCTCTTGAAAGCATCCAGAGAACTGGCCTCCACCACCCTCTGAGGCAGAAACTCACAGACTCTCTGTGTTAAAAAGTGTTTCCTCATCTCCGTACTAAATGGCTTTCCCCTTATTCTTAAACTGTGGCCCCTGGTTCTGGACTCCCCCATTATTGGGAACATGTTTCCTGCCTCTAGCGTGCCCAAACCGTTAATAATCTAATATCTTTCAATAAGATTCCCTCTCATCCTTCTAAACTCCAGAGTATACAAGCCCAGCTGCTCCATTCCAGTTGTGAATTTGTGGGCAGAGTGCAGTGGAGGCCAAATCACTGGATGGATTTAAGAGAGAGTTAGATAGAGCTCTAGGGGCTAGTGGAATCAAGGGATATGGGGAGAAGGCAGGCACGGGTTATTGATGGGGACAATCAGCCGTGATCACAATGAATGGCGATGCTGCCTCGAAGGGCCGAATGGCTTCCTCCTGCACCTATTTTCTATGTTTCTTGTTTCTATTCTCTCATCATATGACAGTCCCGCCATCCCAGGAATTAACCTGGTGATCTTGAGCAAGGAATGGTAGTGAAGGGTGAGTAGGATGGAGGCTTGGTCCTCTGTGTGAATGAAGTCGAGTTAATTTACAAGACAAATAAAATCAGAATGTTGCTCAATTTTCATAGTCTCCACTCCACAGGCAAAGTCTCATCAATCACAGTAATTGATTTACCGTATGCAGATGTGATTTGCTCTTGTGTACACATGAACTTCAAGTCATTATTCAGTCTTCCACTGGTGTAAATGATGCAATGGACCTTAAAGTAAACATTTGGAGGATGAAATTCCGCAGCCAAACTGCATGGCGCAGTCATGGAGGCATACAGCACGGAAACAGGCCCTTCAGCCCATCTTGTCCATGATGACCAAGATGCCTCATCTATGCTAGTCTCATTTGCCCGCGTTTCTCCCATATCCCTCTGAACCTTTCCTACCCATGTACCCATCCAAGTGACTGTTAAAGGTTGGGATAGTCCCAGCCTCAACTACCTCCTCTGGCAGCTCGTTCCATACACCGACCACCCTTTGTGTGAAAATGTTACCCCTCAAACCGAGAAATTGTGGTAAATCACGATATATATCAAGACATCCCACCACAAAGTCATATTTTGCTTGGGCAACTTACACCCCAGCGGTATGAGCATTGACTTTTCCAATTTCAGGTAGTCCCTGCTTTCTCCCTACTTCCCCTCCTCGTCCCAGTTCTCCCACAGCCCACTGTCTCCGCCTCTTCCTTTCTTCTTCCCACCCCCCCCCACCCCTCCCCCACATCAGTCTGAAGAAGGGTCTCGACCCGAAACGTCACCTATTCCTTCGCTCCATAGATGCTGCCTCACCCGCTGAGTTTCTCCAGCAATTTTGTCTACCTTTGATTTTTCCAGCATCTGCAGTTCCTTCTTAAACAAGATATAAACTAGTCAAATACACCAGTAGTTTGGTTTAAAAGCAGTCCACATCTAATCATGACACTGAATCAGTTTGCTCTCAAGAATAGGAAATATTAGACAACATTGGTAAGAGCTGGGAGTGAGTAAAATATTCGGCACAAATGGGCCTTGTGATTGTCGGTCTGACAATATCTGATCTAATATTCATCATCTTCAAAGATGCACTTTGCCTTTATCAAAATAAAAGTCAGTATCTGCTTAATCATGAATGCATTTATATTAGATTTGTGACGTGCTGATAGTTTGTAGAGATTACATCCGAGTCATTTTGACCTGCCAGTTATTCTCTGCTTGGCTCTGAGTGGTTCTGGCTAGAGAGATGAGGCTTAGAGTTGATGCCAGTGAGTAATGTGACCTTGGTTGATCTGTCTCCTGTCCTCCTGTGGTAGCTGCTTCCTGTAACAAGGAAACGCTCGACACTCCCTCCAGTCTAAACGCTCGATACTCCCTCCACGAACTAAAGGGCCTGTCCCATTTAGGCGATTTTTTAGGCGATTACAAGCGACTAGGCTGTTGCCACATGGTCACCGGGGTGTCGCCTGTATGGTCGTGAGTCGTCTCCTCAGTCGCCCAAAGAGTCGTAGCGTCTTTCTGGTCGCCGCTGGATTTTAAAATGTTCAAAACTTTTTAGCGACAGTCGGCAACCGTGGGCTTGTCGTAACTTGTCTTCTCCTGACGTAGGTGCTGTCGTACGGTGTCGCCGGTGCTGACTTCGGTGAATTCCATTGTCGTGGTCGCCGGCAATCGCCTAAAAAAAATCGATTGCCCTAGTGGGACAGGTCCATTAGTACAGTCGCCGGTTTTTGGGCGACCTGCTACGACTATGACAGTTGCCGGCAGTTGCCTAAAATATCGCCTACGTGGGACAGGCCCTTACCGCAGCCAGCATTGTATTCACTGGAATGTAGAAGGATGAGAGGGGATCTTATAGAAACACATAAAATTCTTAAAGGATTGGACAGGCTAGATACGGGAAACATGTTCCCCATGTTGGGGGAGTCCAGAACCAGTGGTCACACAGTTTAAGAATAAGGGGTAGGCCATTTAGGATTGAGATGAGGAAAAACCTTTTCACCCAGAGAGTTGTGAATCTGTGGAATTCTCTGCCACAGAAGGCAGTGAAGGCCAATTCATTGGATGTTTTCAAGAGAGTGTTGGATTTAGCTCTTAGGGCTAACTGAATCAAGGGATATGGAGAAAAAGCAGGAGTGGAGTACTGATTGTAAATGATCAGCCATGATCATATTGAATAACGGTGCTGGCTCGAAGGGCCGAATGGCCTACTCCTGCACCGACTGTCTATTGTCTATTCCTCAGACTGAACAATGACATTCTCACTTGTAGCAGAGCAACAGTGTATTTAATCACAGTACTCTGTAAACAATGTAATAAACAACACAATGGTCCACGTGGATATATTTATATACACATGCAATACATGTGTGTACATACATATACACCCAACTTTTAACATGTACGTATATATGCATACACAAAAAAGTTCAGTATATTCAGTGAATATCCACACACATATATAAATGTATGTGTGTGTGTATATATGTACACACACACACACACACACACACATATATAGACATATGTATATACATGCATACATACATACATATATATTCGTGTGTGTGCATACTTGTGTAGATACACACGTGCACACGCTCACACACACACAGGCACATTCACACACTCAAACGCACACACATGCACATGCACATTCACACACACACTCACACACGCACACACACGCCCGCACACATACGCACATATATAGACATGTATATACATGCACACATACATACATATATATATGTGTGTGTATACTTGTATAGATATATACACACACACGCTCACACAAGCACAAACAGTCACACACACATACGTGTGCGTGTATATATTTTTGTTGGCCCACACACATGCATATATAACAAACAATATTTGTGTTAATAATAACTCAGTGTGACTGAAGTAGCGTGCTGTACCTCTGGCTCTGAGAAAAACTAATGAACACAGAATGTCTTCATCTCCGAGGCACCCTCATTAACGCACCCACTAAATCCACTACAACTGCTGCCAACCCTTCATTCTGCTGGCACGCACATGAGCTCGCGGTGAGTCTGCGCCACCCTGCTGCTTCCTGCCAAATGACACACACACACGATGCTGAAGCTGTATTTGTCTGTAGATGCTTCACTGGATGGAAAGCTTGCAAACATCTTCAGACACCGTTCTTTGTGTAACTGGCCAAAGATGGACAAGAGTGCTGGAGGAACTCAGCGGGTCAGGCAGCTTCTGTGGAGAAGGTGGATAGGTGACGATTTGGGTCAAGACAGTTCTTCAGCGCATTAGTTTTGACCTATTCCTTCGCTCCAGAGATGCTGCCTGACCCACTGAGTTACTCCAGCACTCTGTGACTATCTTCAGTGTAAGCCAGCGTCTGCAGTTTCTTCCTACACTTTTTCGTGCTCGAGTGATAGCACGGTCATGCAGCACAGAAACAGGCCCTTCGGTCCATCGCGTCCATGCTGGCCGAGATGTCCATGTAGAAGGGGCCCATGGGGCCGGGGGGGGGGGGGGGCACCTGGAAACCCACCTGGAGAGAGGATAGCTGTCTAGCCCGGCCCCTGCATGTCCCCGGGGGACCAGGAACCGGAGAGGGGGTGGAGGGAGTTGGCAACGGCGGTGGATGCAAGAATAGAGCACCGGCGCGACAAACTGGTGGTCTGACCTCCTGGTTGAAGGTGGTCGGGCGAGGAGAGGGACGAGGTTTCACTGGACGATCCGGACGATCCAGATGGGTGTGACGTTTGCATCGGTGGCCAGCTGTAGCTGGGACCACGAAATGGCGCCTTTATCTGGAACGTCGCAGATTGACGGCAGAGCTGAAAGAGGGATATGTAATTATTGGATAGACAATAGACAATAGGTGCAGGAGTAGGCCATTCGGCCCTTCGAGCCAGCACCGCCATTCACTGTGATCATGGCAGATCATCCCCAATCAGTACCCGTTCCTGCCTTCTCCCCATATCCCCTGACTCCACTATCTTTAAGAGCCCTATCTAGCTCTCTCTTGAAAGTATCCAGAGAACTGGCCTACACCGCCCTCTGAGGCAGAGAATTCCACAGACTCACGACTCTCTGTGAGAAAAAGTGTTTCCTCGTCTCCGTTCTAAATGGCTCACCCCTTATTGTTAAATTGGTGGCAGAATGTTTTTTTCCCAGGATGGAAATGTCAGAGACCAGAGGACATCGGTTTAAGGTGAGAGGGGCAAAGTATCAAAAAAGGAGCCTAGGGCAAGTTTGTACACAGAGGGTGGTGGATGTGTACAAACTTGCCCACCAGAGGTGGTGGTGGTGGCAGCAGATACAATAGCAGCGTTTAAGAGGCGTTTATGTTTTGGAAGGAACTGCAGATGCTGGTTTAACCTGAATATAGACGCAAAAAGCTGGAGTAACTCAGCGGGACGGGCAGCATCTCTGGAGAGAAGGAGTGGGTGACGCTTCGGGTCGAGACCCTTCTTCAGACCGAAGGTCTCGACTCAAAAGGTCACCTATTCCTTTTTTTGAGAGGCTTTTAGATAAACACATGGATATGCAAAGAATGGAGGGATATGGGTCACATGGGTCACCACGCGGGGTCACAGCGGCGGAGCGGTAGTGTTGCTGCCTCACAGCGCCAGAGACCTGGGTTCGATCCCGATTACGGGTGCTGTCTGTACGGAGTTTGTACGTTCTCCCCGTGACCTGCGTGGGTTTTCCCCAAGATCTTTGGTTTCCTCCCACACTCCAAAGACGTGCAGGTTTGTATGTTAATTGGCTTGGTGTAAATATAAAAATTATCCCTGGTGGGTGTAGGTTAGTGTTAGTGTGCGGGGGTTGCTGGTCAGCTCGGACCCGAAAGGCCTGTTTCTGCGCTGTATCTATAAATTAAGCTCAACTAAACCAAAATAGAGGCATTTATACAGTGAATTTATGGAATTCCCCGCCACAGAGGGCAGTGGAGGCCAAGTCACTAGAGAGTTAGATAGAGCTCTAGCGGCTAGTGGAGTCAAGGGATATGGGGAGAAGGCAGGCACGGGTTATTGATAAGGGACGATCAACCATGATCACATGACAGTGCTAGCTCGAAGGACCAAATGGCCTCCTCCTGCACCTATTTTCTATGTTTCTATGTTTCAAAGGAGATAGTTTAACTTGGCATCATGTTCGGCATGGACATTGCGGGCCGAAGGGCCTGTTCTGGTGCTTGTACCGTTCTGTGTTCTATGAATTGTAACGTTGGCACCACGACATGGACTATATATTTTAATCCAAGCACAGGGTGAATTTTCGTGAGTGAAAGGGCAGGAAACGGTTCCATTCTTTATTGGTACCTATCACAGCAGACACACCCTCTCATCACTGTGAGATTGCTAACAGGAATGACATTCGATAATCTTCTATTCATTGTAAAGCCGTTATCTTTTAATGACTCTGATCTTCATTCAATTTTAAGCTCAGACTCAGAGGAAGAATGGGTTATTATAAGATTGGTCAAAGATCATTATTTCTGTCGGTCGTTTGGTTTGACGAAGGCAGATAATATTTCAGATGTGGAAGCTTAAAAATATAATTTCCTATCGTGCATATTAACACTTTGCACGTGAAGCTCAGTTGGCAGTGATCGTGTGTGGGGGTGGATAAAACACAACAATAGTTGGTATATCTGAAGCAACTCTGCTTCAGGCGTGGGGAGGTGATGTAAGATTTTAATTTGTAGTTTAGAGATACAGAGCGGAAACAGCCCCATCGGCCCACCGAGCCCGCGCCGACCAGCGATCCCCGCACACAAACACCGTCTTACACTCACACACTAGGGACAATTTACATTTATACCAAGTGTACGAACCCAAGCCAGTTAACCTGCAGATCTGCACGTCATTGGAGTATGGGAGCAAGGTTGATTCCCGGGTTTTGTGGGACTGTCATATGCTGAGAGAATGGAGCGGCTGGGCTTGTACATTCTGGAGTTTAGAAGGATGTGAGGGGATCTTATTGAAACATATAAGATTACTAGACTAAGTGGGACCCGTTGGGACCCATGTTCACACGGGAGGGCTGGTCCCCCGACGCAATATTCCACCTCTCTACCAATTCCAATATAGGTGGGCGGGGGTGGGGGAGGCTTTCTGGAGCACTGGTATGGGTGTTGTTGGCGGCTGCAGGGACTACTGGTCTCCATAGGGCTAGTATGAACATTGATGGCCAAATGAATTCTTGGGTGGCAGCTCAGTCCCTCAAGCATGATGTGCTGGCGGCTCACTTACGGCTGGTGGGCTGGCAGTTGACTCACGGCTATTCCTTGAAATTCCATTTCAAGCAGAGTGCAAGACCACCAAATTCAAATCCATTTTCCTACCATTTCAAGCAGGGTGCAAGGCCACCAAATTCAAGTGCAGTTTCTTACGTCATTGAGCAGGGCGCAAGGCCATAAAATTCGTGCAGTTTTATACCACTTCAAGCAGGGTCAAGCAAAGCCACCAAATTCAGGTTCAGTTTCCTACCACTTCAAGCAGGGTGCAAGGCCAGTGAATTCAAATGCAGTTTCATACCATTTCATGCAGGGTGCAACAACACCATATTCAAATGCAGTTTTATACCATTTTACAAACATAGAAACATAGAAAACAGGTGCAGGAGGAGGCCATTCGGCACTTCGAGCCAGCACCGCCATTCATTGTGATCATAGCTGATTGTCCCCTATCAATAACCCGTGCCTGCCTTCTCCCCATATCCCTTTACTCCACTAGCCCCTAGAGCTCTATCTAACTCTCTTTTAAATCCATCCAGTGAAGTGACTTCAACCCAAACCCCTCCAAACAGCCATTTGCAGTGCATCTCTACTTCAACCCAAAAACCCCCCCAAACAGCCATTTGCACTGCATTTCTACTTCAACCCAAACCCCCCCAAACAGCCATTTGCAGTGCATTTCTACTTCGCCAAAACCCCCCAAACAGCCATTTTTACTTGAAACCAACCATATTTTCATTTTCAAACCACATTAAACCACAGTTGAGTAGACGTGTTTAGTGTTATTCAGAGAGACTTGCTTCCTCCATCTTACAGAGACTGAGTGAGGCACATCACCTCCGGGTTTTATAGTCGCTTCCCCCCTCCCACCAGCAGGAGCAGCAGAGAGAATGGCAAAAAATTAAAAAACATTAATATCTCTCTGATTTTTAATCGATGGGAAAGATCCTCCGGTCCAGGAAGGCGGATGGGGGCTCTGAGCGAGGTGGCCAAAAATGACGGCTGCAGGTGGCGGCGTTCTCTCGGATGTCACAGCACAGCAAGCCAAAAGCAGTCAAGATCAGACTTTTAGTCACATATAGATTAAGGGTTTGGACACGCTAGCGGCAGGAAACATGTTCCTGATGTTGGGGGAGTCCAGAACGAGGGGCCACAGTTTAAGAATAAGGGGTAAGCCATTTAGAACAGAGACGAGGAAACACTTTTTCACACAGAGAGTTGTGAGTCTGTGGAATTCTCTGCCTCAGAGGGTGGTGGAGGCCGGTTCTCTGGATACTTTCAAGAGAGAGCTAGATGGGGTCTTACAGATAGCGGAGTCAGGGGATATGTGGAGAAGGCAGGAACGGGGTACTGATTGGAAGTGATCAGCCATGATCACATTGAATGGTGGTGCTGGCTCGAAGGGCCGAATGGCCTACTCCTGCACCTACTGTCTATTGTCTATCTTTGAGTGCTGAAGTCGGGACATCATGATGCAGCTGTACAAGCCATTGGTGTGGCAATACTTGGAGTGCTGCCTGACCCGCTGTCTATTGTCTATTGAAATCAAAGATCTCAGAGAAAACCCACGCAGGTCACGGGGAGAACATACAAACTCTGTACAGACAGCACCTGTAGTCAGAATCGAACCCGGTTCTCTGGCGCTGTCAGGCAGCAGCTCTACCCGCTGCATCACCGTGACGCCCCATTGATACTAGATTGTCAATACTGATTAATATCTAATTACACAAATATTGATGACAATCCAACAGTTAAAAACCTTGGCCTTTTTAGAATTTCAGTGCTGCTTGCAGTGCAAAGATACAGCATGGAAACAGGCCATTCGGCCCACCGAGTCCATGCTGGCCATCAATTACCGGTTCCATGTTATTCAATGTTCTCATCCACTCCACACCCGCTAGGGGGCAATTTAGAGAAGCAAATTAACCTCAAATGTCTTTGGGATGTGGGAGGAAACCGGAGCACCCGGAGAAACCCCGCATAGTCCAGTTCAATTTATTGTCACGTGTACCGAGGTGACAAACCTGTTTGCTGACCAGTCAGGCGGTCATGGGGAGAACCTGCAATCTCCTTACACGGAGACAGCACCTGAGGTCATGATCGGACCCGGATCTCTGGAGCTGTGAGGCAGCAAGGTCGACAAAAGTGCTGGAGAAACTCAGCGGGTGCAGCAGCATCTATGGAGCAAATGGCTCGAAACGTTGCCTATTTCCTTTGTTGCCTATTTCCTTCGTTGCCTATTTCCTTCGCTCCATAGATGCTGCTGCACCAAATGAGTTTCTCCAGCACTTTTGTATACCTTCGATATTCCAGCATCTGCAGTTCCTTCTTAAATGCTGTGAGGCAGCAGCTCTACCCGCTGCGCCACCGTGCCGCTCCTTGTCATTAGCGCAGAGTGACACAACACGATAATCCGGTAACGGGACTGGGTAGGTTGTGGAATGTCCGCCTTCTTTACTTTCACCTCACCTGCAAGATAGGGGCGGTTACAATCCGCGGTGTCACAGCGGTAGAGTTGCCGCCTCACAGCGCCGGAGACCCGGGTTCGATCCCGACCACGGGTGCTGTCTGTACGGAGTTTGTACGTTCTCCCCACTTGGGTTCTCTCCGGGTGCTCCGGTTTCCTCCCACACTCCAAACACGTACAGGTTTGTAGGTTAAGTAAGTTAGTTTATTGGCCAAGTATTCACATGCAAGGAATGTGCCTTGGTGCTCCGCCCACAAGTAACAACATGACATACAGTGACAGTTACGAATGACTCAGAGAACACTAGACATTAATAATAATAAAACATTAATGATAAAACACCGTTGATCAAGCGTGTGAACCAACACAATACCAGAGCAAAGGGAGGCTACAGATTTTTGGCTGTTGAGTAGAGCAACTACTCGTGGATAAAAACTGTTTTTGGCTTTGGTACAAGTGTGAACTGTCCCTGGTGTGTGTAGGGTTGTGTTAATGTGCGGGGATCGCTGGTCGACGTGGATTGAGTGGGCCGAAGGGCCTGTTTCCACGCTGTATCTCAAACTAACCTGTAAGTGGGCTTAACATGTGCATCCGTTGCTATATTGCACATTCATGCTCACACACGCAGGCATGGCGTCACGGTGACACGGTGACACAGCGGTAGAACCATCGCCCCACGGCGACAGAGACCCGGGTTTGACTCCGACCATGACCATGAATACAGAACTGCATTCCCTTACCCTTCCCCGCGACCCTCTATAGAACTGAACCGCTACAATGCTGAGAACTATATTCTGCACTCTGTATCTACCCCTTTGTTCTACCTGTTGTACTGGAGTTGGACTGGATTGTATTCATTTGCGGTTCATCTGATCTGTTTCGATAGCAAGCTTTCCAAAGCCTTCTGCAGTCTGAAGAAGGGCCTCGACCCGAAACGTCACCCATCCCTTCTCTCCAGAGATGCTGCCTGTCCCGCTGAGTCACTCAGCATTTTGTGTCTATCTTCGGTGAAGTTGTACATTGAAGGCAAAGCTGTCTGTTTTGCTGAAGCAAAGACTGAGCTCCTACAACTCAGAACAGAGGGGTCTATTGTCTTGTTAACAAGAGATGCAT
Source organism: Raja brachyura (assembly GCA_963514005.1). Next base: position 2,258,618 of record OY740791.1, read on the forward strand.
GATAACAGAATTGCTAACATCTGTTGAGAAGGGAAAGAAGCATCAGTAAACATTAAAAGCATTGGACTTTGTCTGTGGAACTGATGCGCTACAATGCTGAGGACTATATTCTGCACTCTGTATCTTCCCCTTTGCTCTACCTGTTGCACTGGAGTTTGGCTTGATTGCGTTTATGTGTGGTTCATCTGATCTGATTGGAAAGAGTTTCATTGCACATCCGTACACGTGACAACAATAAGCCAAAACCTATACGTAACATTTTCTTAGATTCATACAGTGTGGAAACAGGCCCATCGGCCCAACATGCCCACACGGGCCAACATGTCCCATCGACACTAGTCCCATCTGCCTGCGTTTGGCCCATATCCCTCTAAATCTGTTGTATCCATTAATTTCTTCTTAAAAAGACACAAAGTACTGAAGTTACAAAGTACAGAATCTCTGGAGAACATCGATAGGTAACATTTTATGTGCAGGAAGGAACTGCAGATGATGGTAGGCACCCAAAGATAAAATAAAATGCTCAATGGATCAGGCAGCATCGCTGGAGAAAAGCATTTCATTTCGGGACCCTTCTTCTGACTGATCAGTCTGCAGTGTCCAGACCTGAAACGTCACCTATCCATGTTCTCCACAGATGCTGCCTGACCCGCTGAGTTACTCTAGCACTCTGTGAAACGTCACCTATCCATATTCTCCACAGATGCTGCCTGACCCGCTGAGTTACTCCAGCACTCTGTGAAACGTCACCTATCCATGTTCTCCACAGATGCTGCCTGACCCGCTGAGTTACTCCAGCACTCTGTGAAACGTCACCTATCCATGTTCTCCACAGATGCTGCCTGACCCGCTGAGTTACTCCAGCACTCTGTGAAACGTCACCTATCCATGTTCTCCACAGATGCTGCCTGACCCACTGAGTTACTCCAGCACTCTGTTTGAAACGCATCTCCTGCTTTTCCTTAAGTCTCCTGTTAACATTTTCTTTCTGTTGCTTTGTGTCAGATTTTTAAATCTCTCTTGTGAGGTGCTTGTGATGATTTGAAACATTAAAGGCACGGCAAGCAGTTGCTGTTCTTGTTGTCTGTAGCCTGGCCTACTGATCTTGCCTGACAGATGGCAGCCAGCAGAGAGGAGCAGTGTTTCTCTATCACGCGGCGAGGCGATAGGGGAAAGAAATTGCCTTTTGTCGGACTCATCAGTAAACTGCTGAGAGCTCAATAATGACGGAGGATTGTGTCTCTGGTCTGATGTGGTGAAGTCCCCACTGTGAGTGTGCCGGCTCTCACGTCCGCCAGCGCTCGAGTGTGCTGTTAGTCCAAGTTATTTTGTCTGGAGCACCAAAGGAAAGATCATGACAGTTCACTGAGTGCGTGAATTATTATCCTCTCTTCTCTTTCACTTGCAGCCCTGTAATTGGCGATCGCTTGCCCCCAGGCTTGCGTTAGGAAGGATGAGGTTGAGGTCGGGGTGAGAACAACTTGCAAGTGGGTTTTGCATGGGAAATGAAGTGTATGAGTGATAAAGAGGCCTGGTGGCAGGAAGATGAGAATGCAACGTGTTTCTGGAGGTGTCACGGCGTGATGCCATCTGGCCGCAACCAGCCACTCGTTCCAAAGGCCACAGGTTACCCCAACATTGTCTTTCACGTTTTTAATTCCTGACTTCACCTGTTCACACTCCATGTCTATCATTCCTTCCCCCCCCCCCCCCCCCCCCCCCACACACACGCTCAATACTGAGTGGCACGGCGGTGCAGCGGTAGAGTTGCTGCCTTACAGCACTTGCAGCGCCAGAGACCCGGGTCTGTACGGAGTTTGCACGTTCTCCCTGTGCGTGACCCGCGTGGGTTTTCTCCGAGACCTTCGGTATCCTCCCACATGCCAAAGATGTACAGGTATGTAGGTTAAATGGCTTGGTATGAATGTAAATTGTCTCTGGTGTGTGTCGGATAGTGTTAGTGTGCGGGGATCGCTGGTCTGTGCGGACACAGTGAGCCGAAGGGCCTGTTGCCACATTGTATCTCTGAACTACACTAAACTAATCCTCTGCAGGACAAACCCAGTGGCCCGCAGTTCAGGTTATTAAGGGAGTTCACAGTGTTTGCATGGGGATTGTTTGTCAGGCTGAAACTCACTATTACAGAGATCCATGGAGATAAACTACTTCTCAATTACACTGTTTTAATTAGAAACTGGAGTAAAAGCACAGAATGGAATCGACAACCAGCTTAATAGCACACTGAGCACTCACACATGTCGTGCCGACAGATCCAATTCCTGCTAGATGTCCACAACAATATTGTGGCCCGCATCATCCCAGGGTCCTCAAGGAGGTGGCTCTAGAAATAGTGGACACATTGGTGATCATTTTCCAATGTTCAATAGATTCAGGATCAGTTCCTGTGAATTGGAGGATAGCTAATGTTATCCCACTTTTCAAGAAAGGAGCGAGAGAGAAAACGGGGAATTACAGACCGAGGTGATGGGAAAGATGCTGGAGTCAATTATTAACGAGGTAATAATGGGGCATTTGGATAGCAGTAAAAGGATTAGTCCAAGTCAACATGGATTTTTGAATGGGAAATCATGCTTGACTAATCTTCTGGAATTTTTTGAGGATATGACAAGTAAAATGGATGAAGGGGAGCCAGTGGATGTAGTGCATCTAGACTTTAAGAAAGCCTTTGATAAGGTCCCGCACGGGAGACTGGTGACTAAATTTATGAGCGCATGGTATTGGGGGTAGGGTGTTGACACGGATAGAAAATTGGTTGGCAGAGAGGAAGCAAAGAGTAGAAGTGAACGGGTCCTTTTCAGATTGGCAGGCAGTGGCAAGTGGAGTGCCGTAAGGCTCTGTGTTGGGACCGCAACTATTTACCATATATATTAATGATTTGGAAGAGGGAATTAGGAGCAACACTAGCAAGTTTGCGGATGACACAAAGCTGGGTGACAGTGTGAACTGTGAAGAGAATGTTAGGTTGCAGGGTGACCTGGGCTGGTTGAGTCAGTGGGCCGATGTGTGGCAGATGCAGTATAATATAGATAAATGTGAGGTAATCCACTTTGGTGGCAAAAACAAGGGGGCAGATTATTATCTCAATGGGGTTAGGTTAGGTAAGGGGGCGGTACAGTGAGACCGGTTGTACACCGGTCACTGAAAGTTGGCGTGCAGGTACAGCAGGCAGTGAAGAAAGCTAATGGAATGTTGGCCTTCATAACAAGAGGATTTCAGTACAGGAGTAAAGAGGTTCTTCTGCAGTTGTATAGGGCTCTGGTAAGACCACATCTAGAGTATTGCGTACAGTTTTGATCTCCTAATTTGAGGAAGAACATCCTTGGGATTGAGGCAGTGCAGCGTAGGTTCACAAGATTGATCCCTGGGATGGCAGTACTGTTATATGAGGAAAGATTGAAAAGACTAGGCTTGTATTCACTGGAGTTTAGAAGGATGAGGGGGAATCTTATAGAAACATATAAAATTATAAAATGACTGGACAAGCTAGATGCAGAAAACATGTTCCCAATGTTGGGCGAGTCCAGAACCCGGGGCCACAATCTTAGAATAAAGGGGAGGTAATTTATGACTGTGAGAAAAAACTTTTTCACCCAGAGAGTTGTGAATTTGTGGAATTCCCTGCCACAGAGGGCAGTGGAGGCCAAGTCACTGGATGGATTTAAGAGAGAGTTAGATGTAGCTCTAGGGGCTAGTGGAATCAAGGGATTTGGGGAGAAGGCAGGCACGGTTTATTGATTGGGGAAGATCAGCCATGATCACAATTAATGGCGGTGCTGGCTCGAAGGTCTGAATGGCCTCATCCTGCACCTATTATCTATGTTTCTATGTTTTTATGGAATTGAGGATACAATGTCGAGTGTCATGTTACCGTTGAACAAGACATTGGTGAGTAGAAAGCGGATCAGGCAGCATCTGTGGAGAACATGGATAGGTGACGTTTCACAGAGTGCTGGAGTAACTCAGCGGGTCAGGCAGCATCTGTGGAGACCAGGCACGTGCCGTGAGTAATTACTCAGCGTAGACAGTCAGTCAGCTTTTTAAAAAATCTTAAACCGCTCGTGCGCAGATTGTTCTCCTCTCCGTAAAAATTAAGAATAAAAATAAAGAAAGTAACAATTCAATTTGCCCAAGGCTTCAAATCTCCTTCATTCTGAATGACTGAATGGGTGGGGGGTGCAGGGTGACGGCAGGTGGAGAGATGGTGGGAAAAACGGGAGCACACCAGGCCAAGTTGAATCGGTTGTCATCTTATTGAATGACAATACTAGTTCAAGGGACCAATTGGGGGGAGAGTTCCTTTCACAGTGTGTGGTGAGTCTGGCCAGGGGTAAAGTTGCGGGGAGGGCAGGAGCATTGAGAAGGAGGGGGTCGGGGGTCATGCCAGCAACTCACTCACATACCGCTGCCGCGGCGCTCCGGGCTCGGAGCCACCGCATTGTGGCTGGGGAGGGAAGTTGCTCACGTGGCTGCGAATGGCCACCGGGACCTCAGCGCCTTCTGCCGGCCCGCTCACCTCTGGCAGTGCTCTCCGTCTGAACAGTGAGGGGACCAGCTCAAGAGCAAAGATCATAGAGCGGTGTGGGTCAGCAGGCGATGAATAACAGGACAGCAGGAGGTGGAGCTTGATCCTGTGTCAGTGCGAACAAGGGACCAATTGAGGTTACTCGCACTGACACAGGAGTAAGCTCCACTGCCCGCTGTCCTGTTATCCATCGCCCGCTGACCCGCTCTTGAGCTGGATGCTGGCATGATCCCCGACCCCCACCTTCTCAACGCTCCTGCCCTCCCGCAACTTTACCCCTGGCCAGATTCCCCACACGCTGTGAAAGGAACTCTCCCCCCTCCCCAGCAGCGCTGCCCAGCGCCCCCCCCCCCCCCACCTGCCCAGCGGCACTGTCATTTTACAGCCGCTTCCCACTTTACAGCCGCTTGCGCTGCGCATACGCAGTACACAGTCCACGCTGCAAAAGCAGAATTTCAGCTGCCTTCAGCTCCCCTTGAAATTGACGGCTTGAAGCAGCGTTGACGGCACGTGAGCTGCACACACTTTCCCGTATTGCATGAAAGGCATGGAGAATTATGCCTACCCAAGAGATCAATCTCTTAGTTAGGCATGATTCCCCCGTGCCTTTACTATTTATATTTAATAATAATCATTTTATAATTTAGGTCGGGGTAGGCAGTGCCTACATTGCCTACCCCTGACGGCACGTGCTTGCTGGAGAACATGGATAGGTGTGCTCCGGTCTTCTCCCACACTCCAAAGACTTGTGCGTTGGTAGGTTAATTGGCGCCGGTTGCCACTAGTTTATGTGGGATGGTGCTAGTGTATAGGTTAATCGATGGTCAGCATGGGCAGGTCCTGTTTCCGCGCTGTGTCTCTAAACTAAACCAGATTGTCCACTGTTTTTTAAACAACTTCCAGTCTTACAGTTCGATCGTGTTCATATGGTGAACCTGCCAAATTTCCTTAGTGGTCGATAACCACCAAATAGTCAGACTGCTCCTTGGGGTGCAATTAGGAATGATTAGTTATCTGTGGAAGGTTTAGTAAAGCTGGAATGTATTTTACTGAGTGCCCCTCTCATCCACGAGTGAACATTGAGAGGATGAATCCATCCCTGAAGTCGAGGCTGCGCTCAGTTTCAGATGATTATTTTTAGTATCGCATCATCCAACATCCCGTAACTTTAACTTCTAAGAAGCACGACACCCGGAGGCTGCAGCGAATCGTCCGATCAGCAGAGAAGGTTATTGGCTGCAACCTTCCCTCCATTGATGAACTGTACACTGCAAGGGCCAGGAAGCGAGCGGGCAAGATCATCTCTGACCCCTCTCACCCTGGCCACAAACTCTTTGAATCACTTCCCTCTGGAAGGCGGCTCCGGACTGTCAAAGCTGCCACAGCCAGACATAAAAACAGTTTTTATCCGCGAGTAGTTGCTGTACTCAACAGCCAAAAATCTGTAGCAACTCTTTGATCTGGTATCTTGTTGGTTCACATGCTTGATCAATGGTGTTTTATCATTAATGTCTTATTATTAATGTTTAGTGTTTACTGAGTCGCTCGTAATTGTCACTGTATGTCATGTAGTTACTTGTGGGCGGAGCACCAAGGCAAATTCCTTTTATGCGAATACTTAGCCAATAAATTTACTTACTTACATCTGCATTAACATATGATGAGCATTTGTTGGCACTGGGCCTGTACTCGTTGGAGTTTAGAAGGATGAGAGGAGACCTCATTGAAACTTGCAGAACTGCAGATATGGAAAAATCAAAGGTAGACCCAAAAATGCTGGAGAAACTCATCTGTTGAGGCAGCATCTATGGAGCGGAGGAATGGGTGATGTTTCGGTTCGAGACCCTTCTTCAGACTGAACGATTCTAGATTAGTACGGGTGTCAGGGGTTATGGGGAGGAGGCAGGAGAATGGGGTTAGGAGGGAGAGATAGATCAGCCATGATTGAATGGCGGAGTAGACTTGTTCTGCTCCTATCACTAATGATATCCAGCATCTACTGGTACCCTCACGCATGTTCCCCAACATAGGCGACTACTTGTGTGTTAGCTGCAGAAACACATCTACAAACTCATATTACAATCGTTCCACTCGCTTAAATCTCTCAAAGCACTCTCAAGCTTCTGGACCAGCAGCCAGAGCCGGATGGGAGCAAGGAGAAGGAATGGCCGTGTGCGACATGTGGTGCCCGCATGTGTGATATATGCAAAAATATTTTCACCGTGCAGTTTACATACATGACAAAAAAGACAAATATTGATTATTGATGAGGCTGCGTGAAGTGTGGATATTGTCGATGGTGGGGAGTGTGGGCTGTGTGCTGGACTGGGCCACATCTACAATGGTGGGGAGTGTGGTCTGTGTGATGGTCTGGGCCACATCCACATCTCTCTGCAGTTTCATGAGGGGGGGGAGCAGCGAGAGAGGCTGTTGCTGAACTCTCGTCGGAGAGAGGAGGAGAACTTCTTCAAAGTAGACACACCTTGAGGAGATTTCACAGTGGAGCGGACCAAATGTGCAGGAAGGAACGGCAGATGCTGGATCACACCGAAGATGGACAAAAAATGCTGGAGTCTCAGCGGGTCAGGCAGCGTCTCTGGATGGAAGGAACGTCACCCATTCCTTCTCTCCAGAGATGCTGCCTGTCCCGCCGAGTTGCTCCAGCATTTTCTAAACCGGCACCTGCAGTTCCTTCCCGCACATCTCTGCAGCTTCTTGCCGATGTTAAAGATGTTTTGTGTTCTCTCCAGAGAAGGAACAGTGTTCCCTTGTTATTCCTGTCAGCCTGACAAGAGGATGTGCTTCTGTTTAAGATGAGATAATGATGTCAGTGGAGGTTTAATTTCCAAGCTACCTGCCTTGCCGAATCGCGTGTCGTTAGTTCAGAGTAATTTCTTGTCTGCACCTTTTGATGTATTAATAAGTCAATCGCTCAGCGGGAGCCACTAATATTTGCGAACGGGTTGGGATTTATGGAGATGTGAAGGTCAGCAAAATTGCAGCGTCGCTGACAGAACAGACAAGCTGTCATCAGAGTGATTGCTTGCTTCAACATGGACGTGGGGAGAGGAGCGGGTTGAGATAGTCACGCTGCTTTCTCATTTAGGATCCCACAGCGACGGTGGAGGAGGCCACCTGCCCCACCGTACGTAGCTCCTGGATCCACTGCTGTTCGCTGCGCCCCCTCTGTCATTTACTGAATAGTGGGGAAATGGCTGTGGGCAGCGAGGATTGGCTGTAAAAGCAAGAATTTCATTGTCCTATCTGGGACACATGACAATAAACTCTCTTGAATCTTGAATCTTGAAAATGAGTTTGGATGCACGGCTGTATGTTTGTATGCTGGCGTTCACACTCTGTATGATGGGCTTGTCCCACTTAGGCAACTGCCAGGGACTAGTTTTAATGGAATTAGACAATAGACAATAGACAATAGGTGCAGGAGTAGGCCATTGTTGGCCTGTGTGATTCTATGGCTCTATGTCTTGGCCTCTTTACACACCAACCCCTACTTCAGCACCCACCCCTCCTCCTCTGCACCACCCACCATCCCGCCCACCCCTCCGACACAAGTTCCCTCACCACACAAGCTGTGAGGAACCGTGGACAAAATAAGTTGGTGCTACTAAGAATTGGAGCAAACTGTCTCAATATGACAATATATATGACATTATGACAATAGACAATAGGTGCAGGAGTAGGTCATTTGGCCCTTCAAACTAGAACTGCCATTCAATGTGATCATGGCTGATCATCCCCAATCAGTACCCCGTTCCTGCCTTCTCCCCATATCCCCTGACTCCGCTATCTTTAAGAGCCCTATCTAGCTCTCTCTTGAAAGCTTCTAGAGAACCTGCCTCCACTGCCCTCTGAGGCAGAGAATTCCACAGACTCACAACTCTCTGTGAGAAAAAGTGTTTCCTCATCTCCGTTCTAAATGGCTTACCCCTTATTCTTAAACTGTGGCCCCTGGTTCTGGACTCCCCCAACATCGGGAACATGTTTCCTGCCTCTAGCGTGTCCAAGCCTTTAACAATCTTTGAGAAGGCTTGAGCTGTTATCAACTTATCATTTGTCAAAAATATTCCCACCTCGGTTGAAATGGCTCTTCAATCAGCATGGTGGCTTTTTTCTTGGCAAGCTCTTCATGCTGCTCTGGTTAGCGAGAGGCGAAACGACAAATGTCACCATAACGTTTGATCTTTGCACAGTGACGGAAATCAACACAAGGCTTGCTCCTGCAGCGCGATGGCTTTATGGATCACTCCACTGCTGTCAGGCCCGTACTATAGTACATCTTCCCCACCCTCTCCTGCTTTCTTCTGATCTTTTACATTGATAGCATTTGAACATTATTTTCTTCTACTGTTTGAAAAAAGATGCAACAGACTTGGAATAAGATTACTGCGCTGAAGTCTTTGATGATTCCAATAATTTGTTGTACCAAAAATAATCTAGGTGCTTAATGTAATGCTCATCATTTATGAGTAAATAACAACCTTTCATATGATTTGTCTACGGAATAAACATCACATTGTTTGTACGTTCAGCCTGTGACAGTGTGGGTTTTCTCCGGGATCTCCGGTTTCCTCCCACAATCCAAAGACATGCAGGTTTGCAGGCTAATTAGCTTCGTAAAATTGTATATTGTATATAGTGTGTGTAGGATAGTGTTAGCTAATGGCATGTTGGCCTTCATAATAAGAGGATTTGAGTATAGGAGTAAAAAGGTCCTTCTGCTGTTGTACAGGGCTCTGTTGAGACCACACCTGGAGTATTGTGTGCCGTTTTGGTCTCCTAATTTGAGGAAGGACATTCTTGCTATTGAGGGAGTGCAGCGTAGGTTTACAAGGTTAATTCACGGGATGGAGGGACTGTCATATGCTGAGAGAATGGGAAGACTTGGGCCTGTAATCACTGGAAATTAGAAGGATGAGAGGGGATCTAAGAGAAACATATAAAATTATAAAAGGACTGGACAAGCTAGATGCAGGAAAAATGTTCCCAATGTTGGGCGAGTCCAGAACCAGGGGCCACAGTCTAAGAATAAAGGGGAGGCCATTTTAAACTGAGATGAGAAAAAACGTTTTCACCCAGAGAGTTGTGAATTTGTGGAATTCCCTGCCACAGAGGGCAGTGGAGGCCAAGTCACTTGATGGATTTTAGAGAGAGTTTATCGAGCTCTCTGGGCACTTTCCCTTGCAACCTCAATAAAAGTTCCATTGGTCGCTTTACCTCCCCCCTTGACTCCATTCAAGGACCCAAGCAGTCTTTCCAGATGCGGCAGAGGTTCACCTGCACGACCTCCAACTTCATCTATTGCATTCGCTGCTCTAGATGTCAGCTGCTCTACATCGGCGAGACCAAGCGTAGGCTAGGCGATCGCTTTGCCGAACACCTCCGCTCGGTTCGCAATAACCAACCTGATCTCCCGGTGGCACAGCACTTCAACTCCCCCTCCCATTCCGAATCTGACCTTTCTGTCCTGGGCCTCCTCCGTGGCCACAGTGAGAACCACTGTAAATTGGAGGAGCAGCACCTCATATTTCGCTTGGGCAGTTTACACCCCAGCGGTGTGAACATTGACTTCTCTAATTTTAGGTAGTCCCTGCTTTCTCCTCCCGTTTTCAGCTCTCCCTCAGCCCACTGTCTCTGCCTCTTCCATTCTTCCTCCCCCCCCCCCATCCCCCCATCCTCACATTAGTCTGAAGAAGGGTCTTGACCCAAAACGTTGCCCATTTCCTTCGATCCATGGATGCTGCCGCACCCGCTGAGTTTCTCCAGAATTTCTGTCTACCTTCGATTTTCCAGCATCTGCAGTTCCTTCTTAAACATTTCTGTCTGAACACCTCTTCTCCAGCTATTCCTGGGGCGACCTCTTTTCCTTTATCTTTGGGGGTTCCATTTCAGGGCTTGCTGGGTGATGTTTGTGGCAGGTTTCCTGAACGTGTATCCAATCCAATCCAACTCCATTTTCTCCTTCGAATTTGTAAATCAATGGGCTCCTGGCTTGTTCTTTTCCACAGGTCCGCGTTGCTCACTTTGTCTCTATATTCTATGCAGAATATTGCATAGAGTAATTGAATAGAAGCACTGCCTTCAATTTTGGTGATAGCCCTCACATACATAGGCACACATAACTCATTTGGTTGAGGCAGAAATGGCACAAAACTACTCTCACTGCAGTTTAAGAAGGAACTGCAGATGCTGGAAAAATCAAAAGTAAACAGAAAATTCTGGAGAAACTCAGCGGTTGACGCAGCATCTATGGAGCGAAGAAATAGGTGATGTTTTGAGTCGAGGCCCTTCTTCAGACTGAAGGTAGATATAAATGCTGGAGAAACTCCGCGGGTGAGGCAGCATCCATGGAGCAAAGGAATAGGCGACGTTTTAGGTCGAGACCCAAAACTTCACCTATTCCTTCGCTCCATAGATGCTGCCTCACCCGCTGAGTTTCTCCAACATTTTTGTCCACCTTCAATTTTTCCAGCATCTGCACTTCTTCAGATTGATGTCGGGGGGGGGGTATGGAAAGCTTTTTCTTTCCCCGATCCCCCGACATGAGTCTGAAACAAAGATTCTCGAGCAAGAGCCTTCTACGACCTTTGGTCTGAAGAAGGGTCTCGACCTGAAACGTCACCTACAACTCACGGATGCTGCCTCACCCGCTGAGTTTCTCCAGCATTTTTTGTCTAGTCTTACTGCAGGGTCAGAGGTTCATAGGACGCCTTGCGCTGACAGTCTCACTAGGAATCTGGCCTCAGGATAGGAACACATTTATCAACGGACAGGGCCAGTCTAAGAGTAGGTGCAGAGGAATAACTTCCGCAAGAACATTTCTGAATATCATAAATGTAACACTTTTAAATTGGATTGCCTCTTTACTGTGACTGAAATTGAATTAACCAATTTTCCTTTCTTGAGACTGTCAGTGAGGATGGGATTTAATTGCATTGTAATGTGGAAGAGAACATATTACTGCATAAAAAGGCTGATACACACAGTGGTTTGTGTGATTTTGAACGCTGTTTTTTTTTCAATCAAATCCATTGCTAGTAAACTACTGCAGAGATATTATGAGACCAGTCATGAAATATTATTTGTTCAAGAAGGAACTGCAGATGCTGGAAAATCGAAGGTAGACAAAATTGCTGGAGAAACTCAGCGGTTGCGGCAGCATCTATGGAGCGAAGGAAATCGGCAACGTTTCGGGCCGATTTCCGGTAGCCCTTGCTGTCTCCTCCCCTTCTCAGATCTCTCTCAGCCGTCGGACTCCTCCTCTACCTTTCTACTTCCCGCTTCCCCCCCCCCCCCCGCTGCATCAGTCTGAAGAAGGGTTTCAGCCCGAAACGTTGCTTATTTACGTCACTCCATAGATGCTGCCTCACCCGCTGAGTTTCTCCAGGATTTATGTCTACCAATGAAATATTATTTTATTATCCTTCCCTCCCCCTCTCTTTCAAAATCACTTTCTCTTCAGATCATAAGATCAAGTAAAAGGAGCAGCATTTGGCCATTCGGCCCATCAAGCCCACTCCACCATTCAATCATGGCTGACTATCTCTCCCTCCTAACCCCATTCTCCTGCCTTCTCCCCATAACCCTATAACCCCTGACACCCGCACTAAACAAGAATCTATCTAACTCTGCCTTAAAAATGTCCACTGACTTGTGGCCTCCACAGCCGTCTGTGGCATTGAATTCCACAGGTTCACCACCTTCTGACTAAAGAAATGCCTCCTCATCTCCTTTCTAAAGGAATGTCCTTTAATTCTGAGGCTGTGACCTCCAGTCCTAGACTCTCCCACTAGTGGAAACATCCTCTCCGCATCCACTCTATCCAGGCCTTTCACTATTCCGTACGTTTCAATGAGGTCCCCCCTCATTCTTCTAAACAGCGAGTACAGGCCCAGTGCCGTCAAACGCTCATAATCAGAACGCATCTTAAGTTAAGGGATGCTGGATGCTGCGATACATCTAATGTATCCACGCCTCACATCTTCACTTCCTACAATAAGTCCCAACCCATTTGATTTTAGATTGATTGAAAAAAACAGCTTGGAAACAGGCCCTTTGGCCCACCGAGCCTGTTCGTGACCATCGATCGCCTGTTCACACTGGTTCTATGTTATCCCACTTTTTCATCCCCTCCCTACACATTGGGGACAATTTACAGAAAAGTATAAAAGAGCGGTGTTTGTAGCGCAATAGTAGACTCCACCAAACAGTAGCCAACTGCATACAACAGTATACAAATCGTATATGCTATGGGCCGTCTGTAGCAGCGACTACGGAGGGTGAGGGCTTTGTCCACGGGGGAATAAGGAAGGTGGAGGAGGAGGTATTGCCTTCCATCACAGTGAAGCATGCTGTGGTGGATGTCTGTGTTGAATTATGTTGTGTATTGAGTCCTTTTTTAATTGTAACGCAGCATGGTCAATTACATTACATTGCACCTTATGGTGCATGTGACAAATACATTTGAACTTTGAACAAGCAGACTTCAAAGAAACGTTCATGTTAAAAATATGGACCCGCTGGTTTACGCGATCACTTTTTGCCCTATTTTGCAAACCTGCATCTGCAGTTCCTCGTTTCTCCACACTACAGGCCAGTAGTCCAAAGTGATATCTTTGAACCCTATTCATTGGAAGGCAGGAGAATGGGGTCAAGAGGTAAAGATGGATCAGCGAGGATTGAAAGGGAGTAGACTGGATGGGCCAAATGGCCTAATTCTGCTCGCATGTCTAGGAGTCTAGGACCAGAGGACACAGCCTCAGAGTAAAAGGACATTCCTTTAGGAAAGAGATGAGGAGGAATTTCTTTAGTCAGAGGGCGGTGAATCTGTGGAATTCATTGCCAAAGATGGCTGTGGAGGCCAAGTCAGTGGATATTTTTAAGGCAGAGATAGATAGATTCTTGATTATAATGGGTGTCAGGGGTTATGGGGAGAAGGCAGGAGAAAGGGGTTAGGAGGGAGAGATAGATCAGTCGTGATTGAATGGCGCAGTAGACTTGATGGGCCGAATGGCCTAATTCTGCTCCTTTTACTTGATCTTATGAACTTATGAGAAAGTAATTAATGTTGAATAGCACATTTTGACAAGAAAGATGTCATCATTAACTGAAATATAATGCACAAAATAAGAAATCAAAGTGATTGTGCAGGAAGGAACTGCAGATGCTGCTTTACACTGAAGATAAACAAATCGCTGGAGTAACTCGGCGGGACAGGCAGCATCTCTGGAGAGAAGGAATAGCTGAGACTGAGAGTCAGATCCAATGAAGGGTTCAGTCTGAATTGACCCTCAATCTGATGAACAGTCTCGACCCAAAATGCCACCCATTCCTTCTCCCCAGAGAGGCTGCCTGACCCGCTGAGTTACTCCAGCACTCTGTGAAACGTCACCTATCCATGTTCTCCACAGATGCTGCCTGACCCCGCTCAGTTACTCCAGCATTTCGTGCCTATCTTCAGTGAATGATATGGTAAACACCTATGCCCATTTTAATGTTATTAGCCGTGAGGCAATGGGGATATCAAGCTGTACGAGGTTTATAAAATCAATTGCAGGTGAACGTGTAGGCTTTCAATGCCAAACTCTGCTTGCCGTTCACCCTGATACTGCAAGGTCCCCTCAGACTAATACCCTTTCTACTTCTACTCAGTGTCGAGGTCTAATGAACAGAATCCTTTCCTTTCAGTTGTATTGTGTGGAATTACAGATCAAAGCATCAGGTTTAAGTGAGTTACCTGGCACCGAATGTACAGCTTGCTAAAACATGTAGACAAAAATGCTGGAGAAACTCAGCGGGTGAGGCAGCATCTATAAAGCAAAGGAATAGGTGCGAACCGAGCGGAGGTGTTGGGCGAAGCATTCGCCAAGCCTGCGCTTGGTGGGACCCTATTCCTACACATCACCTATTCCTTCGCTCCATAGATGCTGCCTCACCCATTGAGTTTCTCCAGCATTTTTGTCTACCTTCCATTTTTCCAGCATCCGTAGTTCCTTCTTTCTTTTTCAAAATCAAAAACAAAACAAAAAATGATAAACATAACAGTGATATTGCTACATAGGGATCAGGATTACATGAATAACAGGTATAACCTAAATATGAGTCCAGTGTAAAAATACACATTGAATATAGGCCTCCCGGTCTCTATGTAAATATAATTAAATGTTTAAAAGAAAACTTATATTGGATGAAAGTGCCAGGAATGCACTGTCATCCTATCTCAACATTGGAGTGGGATCTCACCAGCTGGTATCCAAACTCATGAGGGGTATATTCAATTCCAACCCTTCCGACCACGATATAATATTACCTGGGATATTGGGTTGTGTTGTCCCTACTCAGGAGCTAGTCACCTATGACGGATTTACCACTGGACAAACTCACCTTCAAAGTGGTGATGTTAATGGCACAGCACAACGGGTCCAGATACTACAGAAACTAAAACTGGATAGAATGGTCTCGACCCCCAATAAAGTGACTTTTTTAATAGGTGAGTTACTTAGACAACACAGGCCTGGATCTACAGGTCTGAAATTGGAATTCCTAGCATACCCCGTTAATGTACGACTCTGTATAGCCACCTATCTCCGGCATTATATTAATGTCGCACACACCATCAGGAAAATGGAGATGGGCCTGTTTATCAGCCATAAAAACCCACATCACAGGGTGACGGTGCAGACTATCTCCGGGTGGCTCAGGGTGGTATTGGGTGCAGCAGGTATGGACACTAACATTTTAAAATCTCATTCTACCCAGGGCTGCATCCACATCAGTGGCGAGGACCATGGAGGTACCCATGGATCATGTCCTCGCAACAGCGGGCTGGGCCAGTGAAAATACATTTCAGCGTTTTTATAACAAACCTGTGGCCGCTCCCGCAACGTTTGCGGAGTCAGTTTAAAGTGCTGTTCCCTAAACGTTTGTCCCCGAATTCAGGGTTTTTTTGTTTGTATTAATAAATACGTTATATTTTTCAAATAAGGAGAGTGACAGTGAGAGTAGAAATGGAGCAAGGTGGAGGATAAATGCTTGGCTGAAAGACTGGTGCAGAGGGCAGGGATTCAAGTTTCTGGATCATTGGGACTTCTTTTGGGGTAGGTGGGACCTGTACAGAAAGGATGGGTTGCACTTGAACCCGAGGGGGACCAATATCCTGGCGGGGAAATTTGCAAAGGCCACTGGGGAGACTTTAAACTAGAATGGTTGGGGCGAGGGATGCAAATAGCAAAAGCTAGTAGACAGAATGGGAGGCAGGAAGCAGAAAAGGGAAGCACTCGGACACAAGAGGAGAAAGAAAAAAAAGGAAATAAACAGAGAATAAGAGATGGGGGGTTTCTTAAATGTGCATATTTTAATGCTAGGAGCATTGTAAGAAAGGTGGATGAGCTTAGAGTCTGGATAGACACCTGGAAGTATGATGTTGTGGCGATCAGTGAAACATGGTTGCAGGAGGGCTGTGTTTGGAAACTAAATATTCCAGGATTTCGTTGCTTCAGGTGTGATAGAATTGGAGGGGCAAGAGGTGGAGGTGTTGCATTGCTAGTCAGGGAAGATATTACAGCAGTGCTTTGGCAGGATAGATTGGAGGGCTCATCTAGGGAGGCTATTTGGGTGGAACTTAGAAGTGGGAAAGGTGTAGCAACACTTATAGGGGTATATTATAGACCGCCAAATGGGGAACGAGAATTGGAAGAGCAAATATGTAAAGAGATAGTAGATATTAGTAGTAAGCACAAGGTAGTGATTGTGGGAGATTTCAACTTTCCACACATAGACTGGGAAACACATTCTGTAAATGGGCTGGATGGTTTGGAGTTTGTAAAATGTGTGCAGGATAGTTTTTTGCAGCAATACATCGAGGTGCCTACTAGAGGAGGGGCAGTGCTGGACCTCCTGTTAGGAAATGAGACGGGACAGGTGGTGGAGGTATGCGTAGGGGAGCACTTCGGGTCCAGTGATCACAATACCATTAGTTTCAATATAATTATGGAGAAGGACAGAACTGGGCCTAGGGTTGAGATTTTTGATTGGAGAAAGGCTAACTTTAACGAGATGCGAGATGATTTAAAAGGAGTGAACTGGGACATTTTGTTTTATGGGAAAGATGTAGAGGAGAAATGGAGGACATTTAAAGGGGAAATTTTAAGAGTACAAAATCTTTATGTTCCTGTTCGGTTGAAAGGAACCAGTAAAAATTGGAAAGAGCCCTGGTTTTCAAGGGAAATTGGACATCTTGTTCGGAAAAAGAGGGAGATCTACAATAATTATAGGCAGCATGAAGTAAATGATGTGCTTGAGGAGTATAAGGAATGTAAAAAGAATCTAAAGAAAGAAATTAGAAAAGCTAAAAGAAGATATGAGGTTGCTTTGGCAAGTAAGGTGAAAGTAAATCCAAAGGGTTTCTACAGCTATGTTAATAGCAAAAGGATAACAAGGGATAAAATTGGTCCATTGGAGAGACCGAGTGGACAGCTATCTGCAGAGCCAAAAGAGATGGGGGAGATATTGAACAATTTCTTTTCTTCGGTATTCACCAAGGAGAAGGATATTGAATTATGTGAGGTAAGGGAAACTACTAGTTTACTAGCTACTCTACTATAGCTATGGATACTATGAGTTTCAAAGTAAAAGAAGTACTGGCACTTTTGAAAAATATAAAAGTGGATAAGTCTCCAGGTCCTGACAGGATAATCCCTAGGACATTGAGGGAAGTTAGTGTAGAAATAGCCGGGGCTATGACAGAAATATTTCAAATGTCATTAGAAACTGGAATAGTCCCCGAGGATTGGCGTACTGCGCATGTTGTTCCATTGTTTAAAAAGGGCTCTAAAAGTAAACCTAGCAATTATAGACCGGTTAGTTTGACTTCAGTGGTGGGCAAATTAATGGAAAAGATACTTAGAGATAATATATATAAGTATCTGGATAAAGAGGGTCTAATTAGGAACAGTCAACATGGATTTATGCCTGGAAGGTCATGTTTGACTAATCTTCTTGAATTTTTTGAAGAGGTTACTAGGGAAATTGACGAGGGTAAAGCAGTGGATGTTGTCTATATGGACTTCAGTAAGGCCTTTGACAAGGTTCCTCATGGAAGGTTGGTTAAGAAGGTTGAACTGTTGGGTATAAATGCAGGAATAGCAAGATGGATTCAACAGTGGCTGAATGGGAGAAGCCAGAGGGTAATGGTGGATGGCTGTTTGTCGGGTTGGAGGCAGGTGACTAGTGGGGTGCCTCAGGGATCTGTGTTGGGTCCTTTGTTGTTTGTCATGTACATCAATGATCTGGATGAAGGGGTGGTAAATTGGATTAGTAAGTATGCAGATGATACCAAGATAGGGGGTGTTGTGGATAATGAAGAGGATTTCCAAAGTCTACAGAGTGATTTAGGCCAGTTGGAAAAATGGGCTGAAAGATGGCAGATGGAGTTTAATGCTGATAAATGTGAGGTGCTACACCTTGGCAGGACAAATCAAAATAGGACGTACATGGTAAACGGTAGGGAATTGAAGAATACAGTTGAACAGAGGGATCTGGGAATAACCGTGCATAGTTCCTTGAAGGTAGAATCTCATATAGATAGGGTAGTAAAGAAAGCTTTTGGTATGCTAGCCTTTATAAATCAGAGCATTGAGTATAGAAGCTGGGATGTAATGTTAAAATTGTACAAGACGTTGGTGAGACCAAATCTGGAGTATGGTGTACAATTTTGGTCGCCCAATTATAGGAAGGATGTCAACAAAATAGAGAGGGTACAGAGGAGATTTACTAGAATGTTGCCTGGGTTTCAACAGCTAATTTACAGAGATAGGTTGAATAAGTTAGGTCTTTATTCTCTGGAGCGCAGAAGGTTAAGGGGTGATTTGATAGAGGTCTTTAAAATGATGAGAGGGATAGACAGAGTTAATGTGGACAAGCTTTTCCCTTTGAGAATAGGGAAGATTCAAACAAGAGGACATGACTTTAGAATTAAGGGACAGAGGTTTAGGGGTAACATGAGGGGGAACTTCTTTACTCAGAGAGTGGTAGCGGTGTGGAATGAGCTTCCAGTGGAAGTGGTGGCGGCAGGTTCGTTGGTATCATTTAAAAATAAATTGGATAGGCATATGGATGAGAAGGGTATGGAGGGTTATGGTATGAGTGCAGGCAGGTGGGACTAAGGGAAAAAAGTTGTTCGGCACGGACTTGAAGGGCCGAGATGGCCTGTTTCCGTGCTGTAATTGTTATATGGTTATATGGTTATATGATCAAGGACCTGCCCCAGGATCCGACCCCTGCGTATCCCACCTGGCTGTTATATGCCGTCCTGGGAGCAAGGATGAATGGTTTTATAAGCCCAATTGTTTTTGCCTCCTCATCAATGTCTTTAATTTGCTTGGGGAGGTCTTCGCCGAATAAGTAATCCGGTGGTTGAATATTACTAGCCTTACACAGGCCTACGAACCTTGGAATTAAGGTTGGCCGAATGGCGATCTTCCTCATACAGTTGACCTCAAAGTAGGCATTGCAAAATAATGCAAGCATATCCTGTTGAGTCTTTCACATCGGTGACCTTTTGACCTTCCCGAACGCCGTAATGCCTGCTGCGACCAGTTTGAGGACACTCTGAAAGCGCATTTCCTGTCTTCTCATCGTTGCACTCATGGGTGCCCATATTGCCGAGTTTACGGTGGGCACCCTGAGTGAAGCACAATTAATGGGTGTTTTGTATTGGCCTGCTGTATCCATCATGATAGTCTCCTGGAGCTGGTGAGAAGCCAAGTAGTTGACATTGGCGGCTAGATTATCATCCACAGCCTCACCAGTCCCTTCCGGTATAGCGACGTTTCGGGCTATATCCAGGACACCCGGAACGTGGCTCTTGTGCTCTGGTGTGTGCACATAAGTAGGGACATCAGCTTCAGGGTCAGCCTGCCCTGGCACTCCCGAGTCCTGCTGAAGGGAGACCTCATCCAGACCCAAACCAGGTGCCGGAGAGAAAGATTCCCATTCTGGACAGGCACCATATTCTGCGAGGTTGCCTGGGGAATCACTGGGGCCTTGGACCCCTGGCTGATGAGGGTGTGGAGCATTTGCTCCATTTGATCGAGCCTCCCCTATATTTTCTTCCGATGTGGAGGGGAGTCCTCTTCTTCATCAGACCCGTCAGAAACCACGTGAAGGTTACAATCTTCCACCCCAATTTAAGTCCCTGTTTGTCGTCGTCCGTTCCACCGTATAAAGGCAAAAATAATTATTATAACAGTTGAAGAGGGAACAATTTATATCGAATGAAAATGTTGAATAAAGCTTCCCCAAGTCCTATCAAATTTAACCGAGGGTTCGACAATGTCACTCCTAATTGTTTTCTAAATTTAAACATGATCTCATTTCAGAGTACCAATGGAGTGTAGTTCCTTCTTAAACAGCTTGTTAATACAGATACCTGCTCCCAAATGGCATTGAGATAAGGCTGCACATTGTGAAGTCCAAGGCCGTCGGTAGAAGGTGTGCTTTTGTCCCCCTGCTTTTGTTTAGAGCGCATTGATGAATATATGATCAAATCCGCGGAGGGTTGCAGATGTGCAGATGGGCCAGATTTTTGTCTTTGTTTCTGAAGCTGATGCAAATGTAACATTTCCAGGCATGCTGCCTTCTCATTGTTCCGCTGTTGAACCACAAGGTATATATCTTTTAAAAATGTTACGCTGAAGCAAGTAACGCTGCCCATTACAATACACGGGTAGATGTTCTTGGTTTCCTAGTCCTCGAAAAATATTCCAAATGGAATTTAAACTGAATGTGGTGGTGGAGGGTGGACTTAAGCAAAAAAGGGCTCTTGGGAACAAAGCGCTACCTTAAATGTAGTTGCGTCTGGTTGAGTAACCATGGTAGGGTGAAGTCTATTCCATACTTTAATTTAACAATAGACAATAGACAATAGGTGCAGGAGTAGGCCATTCGGCCCATCGAGCCAGCACCGCCATTCAATGTGATCATCGCTGATCATCTCCAATCAGTACCCCGTTCCTGCCTTCTCCCCATATCCCCTGACTCCGCTAACTTTAAGAGCCCTATCCAGCTCTCTCTTGAAAGCATCCAGAGAACCTGCCTCCACCGTTCTCTGAGGCAGAGAATTCCACAGACTCACAACTCTCTGTGAGAATTGTGCGGGGGAAGAATGAATTGCTGTACACATCTGTCTTGGTAGCTGGTATCTCAAATTGGATCGAATGCCCTCGTCTGCTCCTAATTGGTTGCGTGTGGTGTAGGTTTTGTAAACTATGTCGAGCTGACCATTTAACATTTTGTAAAAACAGGTCAAACGGCGAGCTTTACGTCTGTCTTGGAGAGTGTTCTGCACTCAGACAGACAGAGTGTGCGTGACAATATCGGCAAGTGAGACAGGCCCTTAAAGATTTGTCAATCATTTCTAATCATAGCTAATCACGCGCCAGTGTATTTAGCTGAGACAGGAGTCTACATGCTGGAGTGCTGAAATGCTGGAGTAATGCAGCGGGACAGGCTGCATCTCCAGAGAGAAGGAATGGGTGACTTTTCGGGTCGAGACCCTTCTTCAGTGTATTTAGTTTAGTTTAGTTTCGAGATACAGCATGGAAATAGGCTTTTCGGCCCATCGAGTCCGCACCGACTAGCGATCCCCGCCAGGGGCGGAAAGCCCGGGGGGGCCAGAGGGGGGTCATCCCCCCCATGTTTTGAGAGGTGGGGCACATCCCCCGCAAGTTTTTGTCATCCGGATTTTAAAATCTCCGCTTTCCGTGACAGTGGAGGTGGGACTGCTGATCGAGGGCGCCGATTGGATGAGAGAGATGTCGGTCAGCAGGCAATGGGGGCGGGACATAATGACAGTGCAATGATTGGAGGAGGGAGGAATGGGAGGGGGGGTGGGACTGTGGATAGAGCGCGGTGATTGGAGGAGGGAGGAGTGGTGGGGGTGGGACTGTGGATAGAGCGTGGTGATTGGAGGAGGGAGGAGTGGTGGGGGTGGGACTGTGGATAGAGCACGGTGATTGGAGGAGGGAGACGTGGCACAGACCGGCGCCTCATTCACAGCCAGGATTGATCCCGGCCGGGTCTCCGGCGCTGTCCCGTCCCCACCCCCCACTCCCCCCCCCCCACGGGTGGCCAGTGAGGTCGGCAGTCAGACGGGAGCTGTACCCGCAGGGACATTATCCGACACACACTAGGGACATTTTACCATTATACATTGACACCAAGCCAATTAACCTACAAGCCTGCACATCTTTGGAGTGTGGGAGGAAACCGATGATCTCGGAGGAAACCCATGCAGGTCACAGGGAGAACGTACAAACTCTGTACAGACAGCATCCGTAGTCAGGATCGAACCCGGGTCTCTGGCGCTGTGAGGCAGCAACTCTACCGCTGCGCCACCATGTATTCTTGATTTCAAAATTTCACAGAGTGCTTTAGTAACTCAGCAGGGCAGGCAGCATCTGTGGAGAACATGGATAGGTGATGTTTCACAGAGTGCTAGAGTAACTCAGCGGGTCAAGCAGTATCTCTGGAGAAAAGGAACAGGTGATATTTTGGGTTGGCACCCTTCTTCAGATGGCAAGATGGAGAAGACCAGAACAAAACAAGGCCGGCATCAGATGACCTAAGGAATGATTGATAACGGCAAGCATACCTAATGAGGACCTGCAACGTCACCCCTTCCTTCTCTCCAGAGATGCTGCCTGTCCCACTGAGTTACTCCAGCTTTTTGTGTGTATACCATATTAGTTCTTTATTAGTTTATTTACTAGTGTGACTACTTTCAGGGGGGCAGTGGACCTGGACCCCACCATCCCTCAGTGCATCTGCTTAGGGTCTTGCCATTAAAGGGCCTGTCCCACTTTGGCGTCATTTGCGCGTCATTTACGCAACATCATTTACGTGTCACAACGCGCGCATGGTGCGTGGTGACGTAGGCAGTGATGCGCGGTCGCTCGTGGCACCCCAGGATTTTGGGATTCACAAAATTTTCGTGCGCCACTTGCATGACGCGCAAATGACGTCCAAGTGGGACAGGCCCCTTAACTATCCACTTTCCCCAGACATTCGACCCAACTCAACTCCAACTGAGGGAAGAGAAAAGGGTTTCACAGTTGAATTCACAGATGGAAGTTGAATGAATGAGGCTTCTTCTTCTTGCGTGTGGCGTGCGCAGTCTAAAGTTGTAGATCAAGAGCAGACATCCAGGACAGGACAGGATCAGGGAAAAGCCTGAGTGGGCAGTCATTCACCATGTCTGTGATGGTCTGGTCTGGATGTCTGCAGTCACAAGCAGGGCTGTCTGTCATCCCCCACTTATGCAGGTGATGGGCTGTTCTTGCATGGAGGGTGCAGATTCTGTTCAGGGTTCACCATTGCTTGCGATGGAGGTCAAAACCTAGTGGTTTCACTGTGGGGTCTGTGATGACCTCTCCGTTGTTGGTGTTGGCATCTTTCCAGGCTCTTGGCCACTTAGTCTCGGAGTCAAAGTCTTCCAGGGATTTAACAGAAGACAGAAGGGTTTTCGGGACTTCAGGTGCATGTTGGGCGGATTGTTGAAGTCAGCGTGGATGGGAAGGTCAGGCTTAGCCTCGATTCATTCATGAATCCATTCAACGAATGAATGAAGTAATGAATACTTTATTGGCATGTATGACAAGTCTCAGTGAAATTCTTTGCTTGCATCCCCAAGGTATACAAA
Organism: Raja brachyura; assembly: GCA_963514005.1. Next base: position 2,281,876 of record OY740791.1, read on the forward strand.
TAGTCGCTACATAGAGGGCAGTGACAAAGTTACAAAGTAGCGCAGCGCCTGGTCCCCCTTAGTTGTTGACTTTGGAAAAAAAGCAACTGCTAAAATTAATAAACTTGCTCCACAAAAAAATCCTTGTACACTCTGCAATTTAGAAGGATGAGAGGATATCTTAAAACATATGATCATTAAGGGTTTAGACACGCTAGAGGCAGGAAACATGTTCCCGATGTTGGAGGAGTCCAGAACCGGGGGCCACAGTTTAAGAATAAGGGGTAAGCCATTTAGAACGGAGCTGAGGAAACACTTTTTCACACAGAGAGTTGTGAGTGTGGAATTCTCTGCCTCAGAGGGCGGTGGAGGCCAATTCTCTGGATACTTTCAAGAGAGAGTTAGATAGGGCTCTTAAAGATAGCGGAGTCAAGAGATACGGGGAGAAGGCAGGAACAGGGTACAGATTGGGGATGATCAGCCATGATCACATTGAATGGCGGTGATGGCTCGAAGGGTGGAATGGCCCACTCCTGCACCTATTGTCCAGTGAAAATACTGTTCAGTGTGATCTTCTGTCTACGTGAATTTAATGACTGTCTTCAGGTGCGTTTTATTTTGCCATGTGAGTTAGTGACTGACCAATCTGCTCCAGTAATTGGGTACATTCCTTCTCTCTCTCTATCTATCTCTCCCCCACACAAGTCGCATTAGCTTCTCATTTTCACCTCACAAACAGCTTGCAATGGCCTGTTTCCCCTTTTTGCATATCTTTCATTCATTGTTCTTTATCTCTCCACATCACTGTCTATATCTCCCGTTTCTTTGATTCCTAACCAGTCTGAAGAAGGGTCTCGACCCGAAACATGACCCATTCCTTCTCTCCAGAGATGCTGCCTGTCCCGCTGAGTTACTCTTTTTTAAAATTTCAAAATAGACTTTATTCAGGGAATAAATATATGCAATACGTGAACCGTGCGGAAAATTCATCCGGCATTTTCGGAGGCGATACAAATTGTTCAATGCAGTCTACATACATTTCTCAAGTTTCACGAATCTGTCCCCCACCCTTGCCACTCATGTAGCCCACTGGCATGGAATCCCTTCCCTTATTTTGAGGGGCGTCTCCACCACACCCTTCCCCCTATGTCCAGCAGCGGTCGGACCCTAGACTGTGGTCCTCCCCCACCGAGCCTTGGCGTAGCTTATCATCGGTTTAAACCAGCATCTGCAGTTCCTCCCTACACATTTTGTCTGCTATATATATGGTGCATGGTTATATAGGGAGATTTGCACATTTTGGGAGATCAGGAATGACAAAGAAAGACATTAACCTTCTAATTCATCCCCATCAAGTATTCATTGAAAGAACATTGATACCTTGAAGAAAGGGGACTGTAGATCTGGATGCTGCCTGTCTGGAATAATTGAACCAATCAGACAACTTAATAAAGGTCTCCAAAGGTGGCAAGTTAAATGATTTCTGTTGCCTTCCAAGTATTGGTTTATTGAAACCTATCTGCTTTCACAAGCAGGTGCAAGCATAGAATATGAAGATTATCTTCTTCCCAATATTGGGGGAAAAAAAACAATCTCAAAAGTGACTTTAAAGCGTTTCACCACAATGTCCTTTGAAAAGAAGCCAGCATCAAGTGTGAAGAAGGGTCCCGACCCGAAACGTCACCCATTCAATAGACAATAGTAGCAGGAGTAGGCCATTTGGCTCTTCGAACCAGCACTGCCATTCAAGGTGATCATGGCTGATCATCCCCAATCAGTACCCCTTGACTCCGCTATCTTTAAGAGCCCTATCTAGCTCGCTCTTGAATGTATCCAGAGAACCGGCCTCCACCACCCTCTGAGGCAGAGAATTCCACAGACTCACAACTCTCTGTGAGAAAAAGTGTTTCCTCGTCTCCATTCTAAATGGCTTACCTCTTATTCTTAAACTGTGGCCTCTGGTCCTGGACTCCCCCAACATCGGGAACATGTTTCCTGCCTCTAGCGTGTCCAAACCCTTAACAATCTTATATGTTTCAATAAGATCCCCTCTCCAGAGTATTCCTTTTCGACAGAGATTCTGCCTGTGTAATTTAAAGATTAAAGGCAGGAGCAAGAGAAGAATATCTTCTCACACGTTCAGAGATCTAACATGTTTTCTCTATCTTTGTAAATTATGGCATTGTAAAGAGATTTAAATGTCAAAAAGCAATTGTACACTTGTGTAAATCTTTAAAATGAGTTGCTGGAGCATTTAGTGTTGGCATCTCTCCAGCATGCAACACCTCCTATAGAACAATACTTCTTCTGCAGGTTAAATTAAATGGCTGTGTTCATTTTCAGGTTCAGCATCAGGAACGTTTGTGGTGGAACCCTTGCTGTGGCTGGTAGTGCCGGCCACTCAAACCTCACCAGCTTCACTGTTGGAGTTGACCTTCATTTGCACGCGAGGCTATCGGATGCTCTGGAGACTGTAACCTTGCCCCATCTGGGACTGAGTTGATGCTACTTTCAGAAAGAGGATTGCTGGCAGCTTTGCAAGTGTCCACAGTCTGGTAAGATGAAATTAAGCTCTATGCTTCTTCATAAACCTCTTTAATCTTATTGCCATGTGACATAATGCAATCTAGGTGGCGTCATACAACTGAATGAACTAAAGACTCCTCAAAGTCTTCTTGAAGAGAGCATTGATGTGGCGTGTAGATACAATAGTATATGTTGTATCAGGTTAAATGATGATAATGTTCTGATGTGCATCCAAACATTAAACCTTTCTTTGATTAAGTCTTTGGAATAGATCGGGTAGGTGCGCAGTCTCGTGCCCAGAGTAGGTGAATCGAGGACCAGAGGACACAGGTTCAAGTTGAAGGGGAAAAGATTTAATAGGATCTGAGGGGTAACCTTTACACACAAAGAGTGGTGGGTGTACGGAACGAGCTGCCAGAGGAGCTAGTTGAGGCTGGGACTATCCCAACGTTTAAGAAACAGTTAGACAGATACATGGATAGGACAGGTTTTGGGGGATATGGGCCAAGCGGAGGTAGGTGGGACTAGTGTATATGGGTATGTTGTCTGGAGTGGGCAAGTTAGGCCGAAGGGCCTGTTTCCGCGCTATATCACTCTATGACTAAGTCCTTGGATGCATGGGTCTATTCTACGCCACTGTTGTCAGCCAGTGTGTTGGCATTTGAAGCCAAAATTTGAATAAGAGAGGAATAACCACGTGAAAGCAATCCATAATCTGTCTTCAATTCTGGTTCGGGTGTGGGAGATTGCAACCTTTACGTGATAGGCCCTGTAACGACGAATGCAATCAACCTGTGGTGCACAATCAAATAAGATCAAATGGACCAAGTTGTCCTGCAACTTCAGCCTGTGCATGTCATACACAAGAAGAAGAAGAAGAAGAACTCTGGTTCTAATGAAGTCCTCTGGGGGTCCTTGTTCATCAGTCACTGAGAGTAAGCATGCAGGTACAGCAGACATTGAAGAAAGCGAATGGCATGTTGGCCTTCCTGGGAGAGGAGTTGAGTATAGGAACAAAGAGGTCCTTCTGCAGTTGTACAGGGCCCTAGTGAGACCACACCTGGATTATCATATGTAGTTTTGGTCTCCAAATTTGAGGAAGGACATTCTTGCTATTGAGGGAGTGCAGCGTAGGTTCAAGAGGTTAACTCCCGGATGATGGGACTATCATATGTTGATAGAATGGAGTGGCTGGGCTTGTATGCTCTGGAGTTTAGAAGGATGAGAGGGAATCTTATTGAAACATTTAAGGTTATTAAGGGTTTGGACACGCTGGAGGCAGGAAACATGTTCCCTATGTTGGGGGAGTCCAGAACCAGGGGCCACAGTTTAAGAATAAGGGGTAAGCCATTTAGAACATTTGTAAATGTTTGTAAAACTGCTGTTTGTAATCTTTCATTGTGAAAATGACATCGGCTAACAGTTGCAGATCAATAAGAATAAGGTGTATTAAGAATATTAAGAATATTAAGAATAAGGGGTTGGCCATTTAGAACTGAGATGAGGTAAAACCTTTTCACCCAGAGAGTTGTGACTCTGTGGAATTCTCTGCCCCAGCAGGCAGTGGAGGCCGATTCACTGGAGGCTTTCAAGAGAGAGTTAGATAGAGCTCTTAAAGATAGCGGAGTCAGGGGAGAAGGCAGGAATGGGGTACTGATTGTGGATGATCAGCTATGATCACTGTGAATGGTGGTGCTGGCTCGAAGGGCCGAATGGCCTACTCCTGCATCTATTGTCTATTGTCTATTGTCTATTGAAGTGAAACATTATTTTTAAGAGTTTTAGAGAATAGTGTCTTGTACGTATTGGTTACTGAAATGGTAAGAATCACTGGCTACATCTTCACCTCTGCAAGACAATACACTTGCCTCATGTTTGATAAATTGAGTTCAGGGTCACGCACAAGTTTGATAAGGTACAGGACCAATGGAAATCCTGCTTTCTGAAGCATCGCAGGCATGACGACCCAGGCAGACAAGCAAAAGGAAAATAACCCATTTTCTCAAAGCGAGACTGTGTGCAAAAAATATATAACCAAGACATTAATGAATAAACATAATTAGAAAACCAAACAAGTCCACAGTAGTGGTGGAGGTAGACTGTGGTGCTGGAGTAACTCAGTGGGTCAGGCAGCATCTGTGGAGAAGTCAAAGTCAAGTCAAAGTCAAACAAACTTTATTGTCATTTAGAAATACATTGATATATGCAGTTCCAAACGAAATTACGTTGCATTTGGCTCCCTGTGCAACACAATAAATTAACCGAAGGATAGGCATGGTTGAAAAGGATAAATAGACAATGGTGGCAGCCCGTTACATGGCATTCAGGAGTCTGATGGCTCGTGGGAAGAAGCTGTTGCAGAACCTTGATGTTCTGCTCCTTATGCTGCGATATCTTTTTCCCGAGGGCAGCAGAGTGAACAGTCCGTGATGGAGATGTGTGGGGTCTTTTATAATACTGCTGGCCTTAGACACACAGCGTTTGGTCGCAATATCCCCGATTGAGGGGAGAGAGGTCCCGATGATTTTCTCCGCTCTCCTCACCACTCTCTGCACAGACTTCCAGTCGGAGGCTCTACAGTCCCCAAACCAGACAGAGATACAGCTGGTCAGAATACTCTCTATGGTGCCCCTGTAGAAAGTGGTGAGGATGGGATGGGGGAGATGAGCTCTTCTCATCCGGCGCAGAAAGTGCAACCGCTGCTGCGCTCTCTTAACAGTTGATGAGATGTTATTCGACCAGGTCAGACTGTTAGTGATCTGCACCCCCAGGAACTTTGTGCTACTGACCACTTCCACATCGCTGTCGTTGATGTGAAGTGGTGTGGGACTGTGCCGGGTTTTCCTGAAGTCGACGATAATCTCCTTTGTTTTCTCGACATTCAGGATCAGGTTGTTCGTATTGCACCAGTCCGCCAGTTGTTTCACCTCCTCCCTGTAAGCCAGCTCATTGTCGTCCCTGATGAGGTCCACCACTGTTGTGTCATCTGCGTACTTCATGATGTGGTTTGTACTAAACCTGGCACAACAGTCGTGAGTCATCAGGGTGAACAGCAGTGGACTCAGGACACAGCCCTGAGGGGAGCCGGTGCTCAGAGAGATGGCATTGGAGGTGTTATTTCCAACCCACACAGACTGAGGTCTGTCAGTGAGGAAGTCCAGTAGCCAGTTACACATGGGGGTGCCGAGGCCCAATGGAACCAGTTTGCTTATCAGGTGCTGTGGGATAATGGTGTTGAATGCTGAACTGAAATCCACGAACAGCATTCGCACATAGGTGTTTTTCCCCTCTAAATGTTCCAGGCTCAGATGGAGTACGGAGGATATAGCGTCCTCTGTGGAGCGGTTTGGCCTGTAAGCAAACTGGTATGGGTCGAGTGTGGAGGGGAGTCTGGAGGTGATGTGGTCCCTGACCAGCCTCTCGAAGCACTTCATCATTATGGGGGTGAGTGCTGCAGGGCGGTAGTCATTGAGACATTGTATGTTGGATTTTTTTGGCACTGGTATGATAGTGGCAGTCTTGAAACATAATGGGACGACAGCCTGGTTCAGCGAGGTGTTAAATATGTCCGTAAGGACATGTGCCAGCTGATCAGCACATTCCCTGAGCACCCGCCCTGGTATGTTATCAGGGCCTGCCGCCTTTCGCGCGTTCACTCCTTTTAGGGACCTCCGAACATCCACTATGTCAAGACTGAGTGCCTTTTCCTCACAATGAGGAATACCTTTGCTTGCAGGTGTGTTATTTAATGCCTCGAACCGTCCAAAATAGTTGTTGAGTTCATTGAGGAACTCAATGTTGTCATCACAGGGTGGTGAAGCAGTCTTATAGTCCGTGATTGATTTGATTCCCTGCCACATGCGCTTGGTGTTCTTGGGGTCATGAAAGAAGCTCTGGATTTTCTGACCATGGGCACGCTTGGCCAGCCTGACGACTCGGTTCAGGTTGGCTCTTGCGGATCTGAGTGCCACCACGTCGCCGGATTTAAACGCGGCATTACGTGCTCTCAGCATTCCACGTACCTCTGTGGTCATCCAGGGTTTCTGGTTGGCCCGTACGGTGATGGTCTTGGTGACACAGACATCCTCTATGCACTTCTCCATGTAAGCAGACACGGACGCAGCATACTCCTCCAGGTTGATGTGTTGGCTGACAGTTGCAGCCTTCTTGAACATGTCCCAGTCCGTGCATTCAAAACAGTCCTGTAGTGTTGCCATAGCTCCCTCTGGCCAGACCCTAACCTGCTTCACAGTAGGTTTTTCTCGGGTCAGCAGGGGCCTGTATGCAGGAATTAGCATCACAGAGATATGGTCTGATGAGCCAAGGTGGGGGCGGGGGACTGCCTTGAATGCCTTCTTGATGTTAGTGTAGGCTAGGTCCAGTGTATTGATTCCCCTGGTTGCAAAGTCTACATGCTGGTAGTAATGTGGGAGAACAGTCTTCATGTTGGCCTGGTTAAAATCCCCAGCAACAATGAAGACACCATCTGGATGTGTAGATTGTAGGTCACTAATGGAACAATAAAGAGCATTCAGGGCCTCCTTAGTGTTAGCACTGGGTGGGATGTACACAGCTGTGATGGTTATAATGGTGAATTCCCTGGGCATATAGAAGGGTCTGCATTTTATTGTCAAAAACTCAATGTCTGGGGAGCAATAATTTGACACCACTGTGGCATTTTTACACCAGCTGTTATTAGTGTAAATGCGCACACCACCACCCCGGGATTTCCCACTGAGAGCGTAGCTTCTGTCCAACCTGAATGCTGTGAACCCCTCCACGCTAATGGCGCCATCGGGAACAGAGGAGTTTAACCACGTCTCTGTTAGAATCAGGGCGCAGCACTCCCTCACCTCCCGTTTGGTTACCAGGTCCAGCCTCAGGTAGTCCAGCTTATTCTCCAGGGAGCGGACGTTGGCGAGCAGAATAGACGGAAGTGGTGTCCTGCAGGGGTTAGCCTTCAGTTTCGCCGTTAGCCCCCCACGAGTGCCGCGCTTCTGCTTCCTGTCGCACCGTCTCCTCCTCCTCCGAGTGCGGCCAGTGCTGGTAGGAGACTCCGCGGCTTCGTAGGCCGCTGGCTCCAGCCGACGCAGCAGTCCGAGACTCCGTAGAGTCTCCAGAGTAACCCGATCAACGGCCGGGGAACTGCTGGACGCACGCAGTTTCAACCCGGACTGACAGTCGCACCGAAAAGCGACCGTCAGATTGGAGTAACTCAGCGGGTCAGGCAGCATCTGTGGAGAACATGGATAGGTGACGTTTCACAGAGTGCTGGAGTAACTCAGCGGGTCAGGCAGCATCTGTGGAGAACATGGATAGGTGACGTTTCAGAGTGCTGGAGTAACTCAGCGGGTCAGGCAGCATCTGTGGAGAACATGGATAGGTGACGTTTTGAGTTTGGGACCCTTCCTAAGACGGGGAATGGTAGGATAAATGTTGCGTAGCTTGGCTCAATAACCTGATGGTTGTAGGAAAGTAACTGTTTCACACTTCCAGTTTCCCTCTCCCCTGACTCCCAGTCTGATGCAGCCTAAAAAGCAGCCTACCGGAGGACTGGGAGAAATTCAGAATCCAGCAGAGGAGGACAAAGGGCTTAATTAGGAAAGGGAAAATAGATTATGAAAGGAAACTGGCAGGGAACATAAAAACTGACTGCAAAAGTTTTTATAGATATGTAAAGAGAAAGAGACTAGTTAAAACAAATGTTGGTCCCTTGCAGTCAGAAACAGGTGAATTGATCATGGGGAACAAGGACATGGCAGACCAATTGAATAACTACTTTGGTTCTGTCTTCACTAAGGAAGACATAAATAATCTGCCGGAAATAGCAGTGGAACGGGGGTCAAATAAGGTGGAGGAACTGAGTGAAATCCAGGTTAGCCGGGAGGTGGTGTTGGGTAAATTGAACGGATTGAAGGCCGATAAATCCCCAGGGCCAGATAGTCTGCATCCCAGAGTACTCAAGGAGGTAGCCACAGAAATAGTGGATGCATTAGTGATAATTTTTCAAAATTCCTTAGATTCTGGAGTAGTTCCTGAGGATTGGAGGGTAGCTAATGTAACCCCACTTTTTAAAAAAGGAGGGAGAGAGAAAGCGGGGAATTACAGACCAGTTAGTCTAACATCGGTAGTGGGGAAACTGCTAGAGTCAGTTATTAAAGATGGGATAGCAGCGCATTTGGAAAGTGGTGAAATCATTGGACAAAGTCAGCATGGATTTACGAAAGGTAAATCATGTCTGACAAATCTGATAGAATTTTTCAAGGATGTAACTAGTAGAGTGGATAAGGGAGAACCAGTGGATGTGTTATATCTAGACTTTCAGAAGGCTTTCGACAAGGTCCCGCATAAGAGATTAGCATACAAACCTAAAGCACACGGTATTGGGGGTTCAGTATTGATGTGGCTAGCAGACAGGAGGCAAAGGGTAGGAGTAAACGGGTCCTTTTCAGAATGGCAGGCAGTGACTAGTGGGGTGCCGCAAGGCTCAGTGCTGGGACCCCAGCTATTTACAATATATATTAATGATTTGGACGAGGGAATTCAATGCAACATCTCCAAATTTGCAGATGATACCAAGCTGGGGGGTATAGTTAGGTGTGAGGAGGATGCTTGGAGGCTGCAGGGTGATTTGGATAGGCTGAGTGAATGGGCAGATGCATGGCAGATGCAGTACAATGTGGATAAATGTGAGGTTATCCACTTTGGTGGCAAAAACATGAGGGTAGACTATTATCTGAATGGTGGCAGATTAGGTAAGGGGGAGATGCAACGAGACCTGGGTGTCATGGTACACCAGTCATTGAAAGTAGGCATGCAGGTGCAGCAGGCAGTGAAGAAAGCAAATGGTATGTTAGCATTCATAGCGAAAGGATTTGAGTATAGGAGCAGGGAGGTTCTACTGCAGTTGTACAGGGTTTTGGTGAGGCCACACCTGGAGTACTGCGTACAGTTTTGGTCTCCAAATCTGAGGAAAGACATCCTTGCCATAGAGGGGGTACAGAGAAGATTCACCAGACTGATTCCTGGGATGTCAGGACTTTCATATGAGGAAAGATTGGATAGACTCGGTTTGTACTCGATGGAATTTAGAAGATTGAGGGGGGATCTTATAGAAACCTACAAAATTCTTAAGGGGTTGGACAAGCTAGATGCTGGAAGATTGTTCCCGATGTTGGGGGAGTCCAGAACAAGGGGTCACAGTCTAAGGATAAGGGGGAATTCCTTTAGGACCGAAATGAGGAAAACATTCTTTACACAGAGAGTGGTGAGTCTCTGGAATTCTCTGCCACAGAAGGTAGTTGAGGCCAGTTCATTGGCTATATTTAAGAGGGCGTTAGATGTGGCACTTGTGGCTAAAGGGATCAGGGGGTATGGAGAGAAGGCAGGTACGGGATACTGAGTTGGATGATCAGCCATGATCACATTGAATGGCGGTGCAGGCTCGAAGGGCCAAATGGCCTACTCCTGCACCTATTTTCTATGTTTCTATGTTTCTAGACTGATTCCTGGGATGTCAGGACTTTCATATGAGGAAAAAATGGATAGACTCGGCTTGTACTCGCCAGAATTTAGAAGACCGAGGGGGGATCTCATCGAAACTTCCAACATTCTTAAGGGGTTGGGCAGGCTAGATGCAGGAAGAGTGTTCCCGATGTTGGGGAAGTCCAGAACAAGGGGTCACAGTCTAAGGATAAGCGGGTATGGAGAGAAGGTAGGTACAGGATACTGAGTTGAATGATCAGCCATGATCATATTGAATGGCGGTGCAGGCTCGAAGGGCTGAATGGCCTACTCCTGCACCTATTTTCTATGTTTCTATGTTTCTATGATGAAGGGTTTCGTCCCGAAACATCATCTATTCCTTTATCTGCAGAGATGCTGCTTGACCCACTGAGTTACTCCAGCATTTTGTGTCTGTGCTTGGTGTAAACCAGCATCTGCAGTTCATTCCAACATATGTTCTATAATGCTACTGATCTGATTCCAGAACCTTGGGCCACAGTTTAAGAATAAGGGGCAAGTCATTTAGAATAGAGATGAGGAAATACTTTTTCGCACAGAGAGTTGTGAGTCTGTGGTATTCTCTGCCTCAAAGGGCAGTGGAGGCCGGTTCTTTGGATACTTTCAAGGGAAAGTTAGATAGGGCTCTTAAAGATAGCGGAGTCAGGGGATATGGGGAGAAGGCAGGAACGGGATACAGATTGTGGATGATCAGCCATGATCACCTTGAATGGCGGTGCTGGCTCGAAGGACCGAATGGCCTACTCCTGCACCTATTGTCTATTGTCTATTGTACGCAAAATAATAATGTCAAGTTGTGCCTTGTTACACGTGACGATAAAGAACCAGCTGTGATGGTCACTTCAGACTTCCCTACCTAACCGATGGTCTCAGCCAGAAGAGGGGACAGCTGAGACCAGTGGTTCTTAACCTGGGGGTCGTGAGCCCCAATGGGGGTCAATAGACAATAGACAATAGGTGTAGTAGGCCATTCATTCCTTCAAGCCTAGCTCTGCCATTCAATGTGATCATGGCTGATCATCCCCAATCAGGACCCTGCTCCTGCCTTCTCACAACATCCCCTGACTCCGCAATCTTTAAGAGCCCTATCTAGCTCTCTCTTGAAAGCATCCAGAAAACCTGCCTCCACCGCCCTCTGAGGCAGAGAATTCCACAGACTCACCACTCTCTGTGAGAAAAAGTGTTTCCTCGTCTCCGTTCTAAATGGCTTACTCCTTATTCTTAAACTGTGGCCCCTGGTTCTGGACCCTCCAAACATCAGGAACATGCTTCCTGCCTCTAACGTGTCCAAACCCTTAACAATCTTATATGTTTCAATGAGATTCCCTCTCATCCTTCTGAACTCCAGAGTGTACAAGCTCAGCTGCTCCATTATTGTTTGGGACTTTGGGACTTTGCCGGGGGTCATGAAGGGGACACAAATAACACGTTAATTTGTTGAGCCCATGTTTAGGAACCTAACAAAGGTACATGGCACATACAGTGTTTTGTTCACGAATGCTCGTACTCGTGCCACAAATGGTTAAGAACCATGGTAGGGCTTAGATTGTTGTTCTCCTTGGCAGCCATGGTTATTTCCGTTGTACTGGCCAACATTGGCTGGGTTGATTAGCTTTAATTTAATAGTTGCTCCAAATACCTTTCTTCATCATTCGCCAACACACATTTTCTTGCGCTGGCCAAATGTATTTCATTGATCATAAAATGCCTCGATGTCATCTCTCCCGAGGTGACATTCACGTTGCACATTCCTCCTCTTTGTTTTATTTTCTATTTGTTAATTTAACCTTCCCTTTACCATTAGTAACAATGCTGGAGGAACTCAGTGGACCAGGCAGCATCAGTGGAAAGTGTGGGTAGTCTATGTTTTGGGTCCCTTCTTCAGACTGACTAGTGGTTCAGACCTGAAATGTCCTCTTGTCCATTTCCTCCACAAATGCTGCCTGGCCCGCCACCACTTTGTGTTTTGCTCAAGACTCCAGCATCTGCAGTTCCTTTTGTCTCCAAACGAATGTTCCGTTCTCTATAATTCTTTCTCAAACTTCCCTTTGTCTTCTCAAACTCATCTGAACGTTCTCACATTAAGGTTCTCAAGGTTCCACCATTCCCTGTGTCGCTCTCCCTCTCAGGGACTGGCTTAGTCTTTAGAGATACAGCGAGGAAACGGGCCCTTCGGCCCACTGAGCCCGTGCCGATCAGAGATCACCCCGTACACCAGCACTACCCCATACAGTAAAGGGCCTGTCCCACTTTCACGACATAATTCACGACCTTTTTTACTCGTGGACATTTTTCATCAGGCTAGAAAAAAACGCCCCGACCTACTTGATGCCACGAGTACCTACGACCTCCTACGACCTCGTGCCGACCATGCTGCGAGTATGAGTCAAGAGCAAACTCGGCAGAGGTCGTGAATTTGGTCGTGAAAGTGGGACAGGCCCTTAGGATAATTTACAATTTTACAGAAGCCAATTAATCTACATACCTGCACGGGTTTGGAGTGTGGGAGGAAACTGGAGCACCCGGAGAAAACCTGCGCGGTCACGGGGAGAACGTGCAAACTCCGTGCAGACAGCAGCCTTAGTCAGGATGCAACCCAGGTCTCTAATGCTGTGAGGCAGCAAATCTACCGCTGCGCCACCGTGCCACACCAATGGTGAGATTTTAACACCTCATCACGTATAGCCAGAAGAGTTAAATGGTGTAAATTAATATTGAGATGCTGATTATTGAAGTCAAAGTGTCTACACGCAAGGAGCATTGCAATGCAGCCAACTATTCAAGCACTCAAAACCGCGATTCTAAACCTGAACTTTCATCAATGAATTCCATGGTTTTTTAAATCTTTGTACTGTATTCTTGAGTGATTTTTTTTGTTGTTGAGTGATCTCCAAGGCAAAGGAGATTTGTCAAGGATGATCTGTGGGACTTTGGGGCTTCCTGATCAAAAGGGAAGCAGTCTTGAGCTGCGCTTTACACATGTGGAAAAGATTGGCAGATGGGATTTGGATTGATCAAAGTGCTCGGAGCGATAGTGGATCTGAGCGTATCTCTGTGCTTCAACACCGATGACAAAAGTGGAAGAGATCAGAATAATATTGAACTAGTTGTGGACGAGAAGAATTTCTCTGCTGCACTTCACGGTGAATATTTCAAAGTCTTTGCCAAACACGGCAACAAAGGCAATAAAGCATCAAAATCCGGGGACTTCTCACGATGTGTTGATGGAACTGATGAGAATTGAAGGACAGTCAAAGCAAGATCAAATACTTTGCATCTAACTTGATGGAAGTCTCTTTGAAAGTAGGTGTGATCAAGACATGGCCGCAGAGCTGAAATTGCAGTGGTACCCAAGGTAATTTAAATCACTTGCTCTGCATCAAAGTTTTTTATTTTGATGTTTGAATTTTTGCACACAGCTTCACTTGTGAATAAGATGCGAGTGCTCTCAGCAGCTCGCAGGCAAAAGGAACTGCAGATGCCAAAATGTTGAGGAAAAACACCCAAAGTGGTAGAGGAACTCGGCGGATCAGGCAGCGTCTCTGGAAGGAATGGGGATGTGTTCCTTCAGTCCTGACCCAGAACATGGTCTGTCCATTCCCTTCACCAATGCTGCCTGACCCTCTTCCTACTGCGGATGGGATGGACGGGGACATTCTGAGTCTGGGTGGATTCAGGAGCCTGAAGAAGGGGCCTGACCCAAAAACATCACCCATCCTTTCCCTCCAGAGATGCTGCCTGACCCGCTGAGTTACTCCAGCACTCTGTGAAACGTCACCTATCCATGTTCTCCACAGATGGTGCCTGACCCGCTGAGTTACTCCAGCACTCTGTGAAACGTCACCTATCCACGTTCTCCACAGATGCTGCCTCACCCGCTGAGTTACTCCATGTTTCTTTAAAAAAATATTTGTGGTTCCTGGTCTTTGAGCAGGGAAAGACTGGCTGTTGTTTGGAAAGATCAAAATATTTTAATACGGACAGATTCACAATGGACACTGGTTTATCAAGAAAAACATTTAGAGCAAATGTTTGAAGAAGGGTCTCGACCTGAAACGTCACCCATTCCTTCTCTCCAGAGATGCTGCCTGTCCCGCTGAGTTACTCTAGATTTTTGTCTCTATCTTAGATTAAAAAGCAGCATCTGCAGTTCCTTCCTAAACATTTCGAGGAATTCATCTGTCAAAGACAACTGGTCACATAAGACAAATGTTAGGTTGCTAAGATGGAGTAAATCCAATGTTACTATCGTGCGATAACATGCTTCAAGCTTCAGAAAATGGCAAGCTGATGCACGAGCTGACTAAATGGTGAATCGAGCCATGAACAACCTTGTGTTTGGGGAAAGAAATAGCTAAATACATGAAAGATGTTGTCACAAAGTAACAATAGCTTTGCTTTCAAAGGCAATGCACGTACAATGGCACAACGGTGTTGCAGAGGTAGTGTTGCTGCCTCACAGCGCCAGAGACGCGGGGTCGTTCCTGACTATGGGTGCTGTCTGTACGGAGTTTGTACATTCTCCCCGTGACCGCGTGGGTTTTCTCCGAGATCTTCGGTTTCCTCCCACACTCCGAAGACACACATATTTGTACGTTAATTGGCTTGGTGTAAATGCAAATTATCCATCTTGTGTAGGATAGTGTTAGTGTGCGGGGATCGCTGGTCGGCGCGGACTCGGTGGGCCGATGGGCCTGTTTCTGCGCTGTATCTCTAAACTAAACTAAATGGTCTGAATGTCACTTAATGCACTCGATGTACTCTTGGAACTTTCAGTGAGGAACTAGGATGAAGACGTGTGTGATGAGGAAGGACACCTGACTGCATCTTCTGGAAATAGACACAAAATGCCAGTGTGACTCAGCAGGACAGGCAGCATCTCTGGAGAGAAGGAATGGGTGACATTTTCGGGTCAGAAACCTTCTTCAGACTTCCTGCAAAACTGCTTTAAATCTGAAGAAGGTGTCCAGACAAAAAGTCACCTTTTCCTTCTCTCCAGAGATGCTGCCTGGCCCGCTGATTTACTCCAGCTTTCTGTGCCTATCTTCGGTGTAAACTAGCATCTGCAGTTCCTTCCTACACATTTTATCTACATCTTCTGGCGTCTAAATCTAATTTGGTAAATCTCTGCACTCTTTCCCATCTTGTCATGAGATTAAATATTTTAGTCATAAATTCTGGGATCAGAATTAGGCCATTCGGCCCATCAAGTCCACTCCGTCATTCAATCATGGCTGTTCTATTTTCCCCTCCCAACCACATTCTTCTACCTTCTACCCATAACCCCTGAGACCTGTACAAATCCCAAATCTGTCAATCTCCAACGTAAAATTAACCATTGACTTGGCAGCAATCAATTCCAATAAAGAAATTCCTCCTTGTCTGCTTCCCAACAGTCCATCCGTTTATTCTGAGGCTATGGCCTCTGGTCCCAGACTCTCCCACTAGTGGAAGCATCCTCT
Organism: Raja brachyura; assembly: GCA_963514005.1. The sequence continues at coordinate 2,297,367 of OY740791.1, forward strand.
CCACATCCACTCTATCCAGGCCTTTCACTTTTAGGCAAGTTTCAGTGAGGTGTCCCCTCATCCTTCCAAACTCCAGCGAGTACAGGCCCAGTGCTGTCAAACGCTCATCATAGGTTAACCCACTCATTCCTGGGATCGTTCTTGTAAACCTCCTCTGGACCCTCACCTGAGCCGGCACATCCTTCCTAAGATGATGGTGCCCAAAATTGCGCACAATATTCGAAATGTGGCCTTACCAGCGCCTTATAGAGCCTCAGCATTATATCCCTGTGTTTATATCCCTGCACTCCCAAGTCCCTTTGCACCACATCAGCTCAGAGCATCTTGCAACAAACCAATGGAATGCCCACGAGTACTTATGTTCATAAGTGATAGGAGCAGAATTTGGCCATTCGGCCCATCAAGTCTAGTCCTATGGCATCTACTGAGGAAAATAACAATTTGATCAGCTGAAGAAAATCTGTACAATAATCCATTGACTGAAAACTATCCATCACTTATTGAACTAAATTATTCACTGATGAATTTAGATTATTGCTTTATCAAATTATAAATATAATATGATTTCAGTTCAGCATTAAATATTTTATCTGGTGCATTTATTTTGCAACTGGTTTGATTAATCTGCTTGTTAGGTCCTGGGTTCCACTCGAGCTTCTGAGGATTTCGTTCATGGAATGATATTAAATAAAGATGAAGGATTTTCACATGATTTATGAAAATGATGAATCTGTTGGTTAAAGAATAACGATAAACAATGTCCGTTGGAATAATTTTGTGGCTTTCTCATACTTTGCCCTACTCTGTGCTGCCGTGATTAGATGCGTTGGAAGATCTAGAGTGGCACGGTGGCGCAGCGGTAGAGTTACCGCCTCACAGTGCTGGAGACCCGGGTTACATCCTGACTACGGGTGCTGTCTGTACAGAGTTTGTACGTTCTCCCCGTGATCTGCGTGGGTTTTCTCCGAGATCTTCGGTTTCCTCCCACACTCCAAAGACGTATAAGTTTGTAGGTTAATTGGCTTGGTAAATGTAAATTGTCCCTGGTGTGTATAGGGTAGTGTTGATGTGCGGGGATCGCTGGACTGGATGGGACGAAGGGCCTGTTTTTGTGCTCTATCTCTAAACTAAACACCACCATGCGGGTGTCAGGGATTATGGCGAGAAGGCAGGAGAATGGGGTTAGGAGGGAGAGATAGATCAGCCATGATTGAATGGCGGAGTAGACTTGATGGGCCGAATGGCCTAAAACTGCCCCATCACTTATTTGCCTTATCTCTCCGTGGTGCCGAGAGGATTGGTGTGGGGAAGAGGCTGGAGGTTGGAATACCCGGTGTGGTTCATTCATTCAGGAACGATTTATGGCAGGTACATGGTATTGGGGGTTCAGTATTGATGTGGATAGAGAACTGGCTGGCAGACAGGAAGCATAGAGTAGGAGTAAACGGGTCATTTTCAGAATGGTAGGCAGTGACTTGTGGGGTACCGCAAGGCTCAGTGCTGGGACCCCTGCCATTTACAATATACATTAATGATTTGGACGAGGGAATTGAATGCAACATCTCCAAGTTTGCGGATGACACGATGCTGGGGGGTAGTGTTAGCTGTGAGGAGGATGCTAGGAGGCTGCAAGGTGACTTGGATAGGTTGGGTGAGTGGGCAAATGCATGGCAGATGCAGTATAATGTGGATAAATGTGAGGTTATCCACTTTGGTGGCAAAAACAGGAAAGTAGACTATTATCTGAATGGTGGCCGATTAGGAAAAGGGCAGATACAACGAGACTTGGGTGTCATGGTACACCAGTCATTGAAAGTAGGTTTAACATATTAAAACCTATTATTCACATTATTCCCTTTATCATGTATCTGAACACTGTGGACGGTTCGATTGCAATCATGTATTGTCTATCCACTGACTGGTTAGCACGCAACAAAAGCTTCTCACTGTACTTTGAGTTAGATAGAGCTCTCGGGGCTAGCGGAACCAAGGGATATGGAGAGAAGGCGGGAACGGGGTACTGATTGTGGATGATCAGCCACAATCACAGTGAATGGCGGTGCTGGCTTGAAGGGCCAAATGGCCCCCTCCTACACCTATTGTCTATTGACCATCGCAAAGTTTAAGAAGCAATTAGACAGGTACATGGATAGGACAGGTTTGGAGGGATACGGGCCAAACGCAGGGAGGTGAGACTAGTGTATTTGGGACGTGTTGGCCGGTGTGGACAAGTTGGGCCATGGCCCTGTTTCCACACTGTGTGACTCTATGACAAACTGTTTCAAAGTCTAAATGTGGAGGAAGGAACTGCAGATGCTCTATGTTTCTATCTTTACCTCGGTACACGTGACAATAGACTAAAACTAAACTCAACTCAACATTCCAGGAAACATCCTGGGATCATAAGCAGCCGGAATTTGACACCGAGATCCCGATGGACCTTCTCGGGAAAGAAAAGGTTTGTCTGAACAAGAGGTTTGAGAATCGCAAGAAACTGCAGATGTTGGAAACTTGAGCAAAGCACACAGTGCTGGAGGAACTCCGTGGGTCAGGCAGTATCTGTAGAATGAAATGGATAGGTGACATTTCAGATCGTGACACTTCATTAGACCTGACCCAAATCGTCAGCTATCCATTTCTCTCCACAGACGCTGCTTGACCCGCTGAGTTCCTCCAGCATTTGACTAATTTTGCACAGTCTCGGAGTTCTTTGTCTTCGGGGAGGTCTCCTTAATGATCCTCCTGAACTGTGAAGTTTTTAGATACTTTCCTGCACTAGTTCCCTGTTCAAGTGAAATATAACAGGCGGTGGCGCAGCGGTAGAGTTGCTGACACTTGACTACGGGCGCTGTCTGTACGGAGTTTGTACGTTCTCCCCGTGACCGCATGGGTTTTCTCTGAGATCTTTAGTTTCCTCCCACACTCCAAAGACGTACAGGTTTGTAGGTTAATTGGCTTGGTGTAAATTGTCCCTGGTATGTGTAGGATAGTGTTAGTGTGCGGGGATCGCTGGTCGGTGCGGACTCGGTGGGCCAAAGGGTCTGTTTCCGCGCTGTATTTCTAAACTAAACTAAACCATGAAGCCAATACATACCACTATTCTGTGTAGCATTTACAAAAATAGCCTCATTTCCTAATGACTGAGGAGGTGGCCATTTGGCCCTCTAACTATGCTAGCTCAGAGCATAGTCCTAATGGCTGATGTTTAACCTATTCTCCCACAACCCCCTCGACCAATGCAGGAAACATGTTATTGACGTTGGGGGAGTCCAGAACCAGGGGTCACAGTTTAAGAATAAGGGGTAAGCCATTTCGGACTGAGATGAGGAAAAACTTTTTTCACCCAGAGAGTTGTGAATCTGTGGAATTCTCTGCCACAGAAGGCAGTGGAGGCCGATTCATTTGATGTTTTCAAGAGAGATTTAGCTCTTAGGGCTAAAGGAATCAAGGGATATGGGGAGAAAGCAGGAACAGGGTACTGATTTTAGATGATCAGCCATGATCATATTGAATGGTGCTGCTGGCTCGAAGGGCCGAATGGCGCACTCCTGCATCTATTTTTCTATATTTCTATCACCTACGATCCTCTCAGATTCTGGTTGAAGGGTCTGTTTCTGCGCTGTATCTCTAAAGACTAAAGCCTTCACTATTCATCTGTTGTTCCTCCAAACTAAACTAAACTGATGTGGGAGGAGGAGGACAGAAATGCTGGAGAAAGTCAGCGGGTGAGGCAGCATCTATGGAACTAAGGAAATAGGCGACGTTTCGGGTCGAGACTCTTCATCAGACTGACGTGAGGGTGGGGGGCGGGAAGAAGAAAGGAAGAGGCGGAGACAGTGGGCTGAGGGAGAACTGGGAAGGGGAGGTGAAAGTAAGGACTACCTGAGATTGGAGAAGTCAATATTCATACCGCTGGGGTGTAAAGTACCCAAGCGAAATATGAAGTGCTGCTCGTCCAATTTACAGTGGGCCTCACTCTGGCCATGGAGGAGGCCCAGGACAGAAAGGTCGGATTTGGAATGGGAGGGGGAGTAGAAGTGCTGAGCCACCGGGAGATCACGTTGGTTAATGCGAACCGAGCGGGGGTATTGGGCGAAGCGATCGGCAAGCCTGCGCATGGTCTCACCGATGTAGAGCAGCTGACGTCTAGAGCAGCGGATGCAATAGATGAGGTCTGAGGAGGTGCAGGTGAACCTCTGCCACACCTGGAAAGACTGCTTAGGTCCTTGGATGGAGTCAAGGGGGGAGGTAAAGCAACAAGTGTAGCATCTCCTGCAGTTGCAAGGGAAAGTACCCGGAGAGGTGGTGGTGTAGGAGGGAAGAGACAAATTGACCAGGAAGTTACGGAGATGTCCTCATTCTTCAGGGAACGGGGTTCCCCTCTTCTACTGTAGATGATGTTCTTCTACATCCCATAACTCTGCTCTCACTCACCACACCCCCCCCCACTCGTAACAAGGGCAGAGTACCCCTTGTCCTCACCTTCCACCCTACCAGCCGTCACATACAACAGGTAATCCTCTGACATTTTCGCCACCTCCAACGTGATCCCACCACTGGGCACATCTTCCCATCTCCTCCTCTGTCTTCTTTCGGTCTAGAGACCGTTCCCTCCCGTAACTCTCCCTGGTCTACTTGATTCAAAGTTGTTGAAGCAGAACTAAGTTGAACGATAAACACAAAAAGCTGAAGTAACTCAGCGGGTCAGACAGCATCTCTGGAGAGAAGGACTAGAGTTCTTAGGGCTCGCAGAATCAAGGGATATGGGGAGAAGGCAGGCACGAGGTACTGATTATGGATGATCAGCCGTGATCACATGGAATTTCTCGAAGGGCTGAATGGACTACTCCTGCACCTATTGCCTATATATCTACAGTATGTATCTATGAATGTGTGACGTTTCGGGTCAAGACCCTTCAGCAGATGAAGAGCCCGGGGATAGAGGAAACGAGAGATATAGATGGTGATGTGGAGAGATAAAGAACAAATGAATAAAAGATTTGCAAAAAAAGTAACGATGATAAAGGAAACAGGCCATTGGTCGCTGTGGGCTAGGTGAAAATGGTTTACAGACAATGAGACTCAACAAGATGACTTTTAAGTTGGTACAACTTGGGTGAGGGAGGGATAGAGAGAGCGGATGCAGAGGTTACTTGATGTTGGAGAAATCAATATTCATACTACTGAAATCAATATTCGTACCATAAGCTGCCCAAGTGAAATACGAGGTGCTGCCCCTCCAACGTGCTCTGGGCCTCACTCTGACAGTGGGGGAGGCCCAGGCCAGAAAGTCCAGTGTGGGAATGGGAGGCGGTGGTGAAGTGTTTGGCGACCGGGAAATGAGTAATGTTGTCCCACTAAACTCTGGTGTGATGTCAACGTTCATGTTATTCTCTGGAACAGCACGAGGAAGTGTTTCATCTGATATAACCAACCTGATCTACCGATAGCTCAGCACTTCAACTCCCCTTCCCATTCCGAAACCGACCTTTCTGTCCTCGGCCTCCTCCATGGCCAGAGTGAGGACCACCGTAAATTGGAGGAGCAGCTCCTCATATTTCGCTTGGGAAGTTTGCACCTCAGCGGTATGAACATTGACTTCTCTAATTTCAGATAGTCCTTACTTTCTCCTCCCCTTCTCAGCTCTCCCTCAGCCCACTGGCTCCACCTCTTCCTTTCTTCTTCCCGCCCCACCCACCCTCACATCAGTCTGAAAAAGGGTTTTGGACCGAAACGTCGCCTACTTCCTTCGCTCCATAGATGCTGCCGCACCCGCTGAGTTTCTCCAGCATTTTTGTCTACCATCTGATATATCACCGGTTTAAAAACCTGCTTGCCCCGTTCTCTGTGCAGTTTTTGTACGATCTTGTTTGCAGACAACATGCTTTAATCTTGCAGAACTGCATACAACACGTCATTCCAGCCTCTGTATAGATCTCGTGTTGCACCCGGTGTCCATTCCTCGTGTCCTGGTGTGTTCAACACTTGCTTGTATTTTCCTGAACAAAGCACTCCTGCGTTATAATTTTGTCGTGTCTTTCAGTTTAGTTTAGTTTAGAGATACAGCGCGGAAACACCGCGCCGACCAGCGATCCCCGCACACTAGCTCTAACACTGTCCTAAACACCTATACCAAGTGTACAATATTTAGAAACATAGAAACATAGAAACATAGAAAATAGGTGCAGGAGTAGGCCATTCGGCCCTTCGAGCCTGCACCGCCATTCAATGTGATCATGGCTGATCATCCAACTCAGTATCCCGTACCTGCCTTCTCTCCATACCCCCTGATCCCTTTAGCCACAAGTGCCACATCTAACGCCCTCTTAAATATAGCCAATGAACTGGCCTCAACTACCTTCTGTGGCAGAGAATTCCAGAGACTCACCACTCTCTGTGTAAAGAATGTTTTCCTCATTTCGGTCCTAAAGGAATTCCCCCTTATCCTTAGACTGTGACCCCTTGTTCTGGACTCCCCCAACATCGGGAACAATCTTCCAGCATCTAGCTTGTCCAACCCCTTAAGAATTTTGTAAGTTTCTATAAGATCCCCCCTCAATCTTCTAAATTCCAGCGAGTACAAGCCGAGTCTATCCAATCTTTCCTCATATGAAAGTCCTGACATCCCAGGAATCAGTCTGGTGAATCTTCTCTGTACCCCCTCTATGGCAAGGATGTCTTTCCTCAGATTTGGAGACCAAAACTGTACGCAATACTCCAGGTGTGGCCTCACCAAAACCCTGTACAACTGCAGTAGAACCTCCCTGCTCCTATACTCAAATCCTTTTGCTATGAATGCTAACATACCATTTGCTTTCTTCACTGCCTGCTGCACCTGCATGCCTACTTTCAATGACTGGTGTACCATGACACCCAGGTCTCATTGCATCTCCCCCTTTCCTAATCTGCCACCATTCAGATAATAGTCTACCCTCATGTTTTTGCCACCAAAGTGGATAACCTCACATTTATCCACATTATACTGCATCTGCCATGCATCTGCCCATTCACTCAGCCTATCCAAATCACCCTGCAGCCTCCAAGCATCCTCCTCACACCTAACTATACCCCCCAGCTTGGTATCATCTGCAAATTTGGAGATGTTGCATTGAATTCCCTCATCCAAATCATTAATATATATTGTAAATAGCTGGGGTCCCAGCACTGAGCCTTGCGGCACCCCACTAGTCACTGCCTGCCATTCTGAAAAGGACCCGTTTACTCCTACCCTTTGCCTCCTGTCTACTAGCCAGTTCTCTATCCACATCAATACTGAACCCCCAATACCGTGTGCTTTAAGTTTGTATGCTAACCTCTTATGTGGGACCTTGTCGAAAGCCTTCTGAAAGTCTAGATATAACACATCCACTGGTTCTCCCTTATCCACTCTACTAGTTACATCCTCGAAAAATTCTATCAGATTTGTCAGACATGATTTACCTTTCGTAAATCCCTAAATCCGTAAATCCGTAAATTCGGAACAGGCCCTTCGGCCCGCAATGTCTGTGGTGAACATGCAACCAAGTTGAACTAATCTCCTCCGCCTGCCCCTGATCCGTATCCCCCCATTCCCTGCATATCCATGTGCCTGTCCAAAAGCCTCTTAAACCCCACTGTCGTATCTGCTGCCACCCCCACCCCCGGCAGCGCGTTCCCGGCACCCACCACCCTCGGTGTAAAAAATCTCAGTGTAAGAAGTTGAAAATAATAAAACCATTTCAGTTGAAGAAAACATATTAGGCAAACTAATGGAAATAAAGACAAAGATAGACTCAAAGAAGCTGCCTGCCCCGCCATGATAGAATGGCAGCATAGACTCTATGGGCCGAATGGCCTAATTCTGCTCCTATTACCTTTGCACTTATGAACTTATATAGTGGACTCAGCCTGTAGTGGACTTATATAGTGGACTCAAGAAAGGAAAACCATTGTATTAACTTTCTTGGATTCTAGTAGGATTTTATAAAGGTTAATTAGTGGACGTGTTGTATTTGGATCTCAAAAAACTATTCAATGAGATAAGACATAGAAGAGAACGACACCAGATAAAGGCTCATGTAGCTGAGGGTGATAAAGTGAGCAACATGAATAGAGGATACGGAGGGCAGGAGAATAGTAAGATTGAACGAGAACTTACCAGTTCGAAGGTTGATCTTTATTTCATGAGGAGTCGAAGTGAGGGATTTCGTGAAGAGCCCACCGGCGCGCATGCTCGACATACTTCAAAGTAGCGGCGTGGAATCACAGAACCAACAATAGAAATGACTTCGCATAGTATGATTGAATTGACTAAGATTACCAGATGAAGGTGATTGAGGGTTGGGCGAGGAGGGCACGAAATCCCTCACTTCGACTCCTCATGAAATAAAGATCAACCTTCGAACTGGTAAGTTCTCGTTCAATCTTACTATTTCATTTCGGAGTCACGTGAGTGACTTCGTGAAGACTTCAAAGCTTCTGTGATTACACGCCCTGGACCACGTCCATGCTGACACACCACTACCAGGGATGGATGGGAGGAACAAACTGGCTCAATAGCTCATACTGCAAAACAAAAGCATATTTATTAATAACAAATCAAAACCCCTCATGCGGGTATACACTATATTTACACCTATACCAATTGTACAAACCCACGCCAATTAACCTACAGACGTGGACGACTTTGGAGTGTGGGAGGAAACCGAAGATCTCGGAGAAACTCACAGGAGAACGTACAAACCTCTGTACAGACAGCACCCGTAGTCAGGATCTAACATGGGTCCCTGGCGCTGCAAGCGCTGTAAGGCAGCAACTCTACAGCTGCGCCACCGTGCCACCCTTCTTCAATAATTGAGAGATAGAGTGTGGAAACAGGCCCTTCGGCCCACCAAGTCTATGCCAACCAGCAATTAGCCTGTACACTATACGGCACACTAGGGTCAATTAACAGATGCCAATTAGCCTAAAAACTAATTGTTTCCTTCCAGATGTGGAAGGAAACTGGAGCACACGGGGAAAACCGATGCAGTCACAGGGAGAAGGTACAAACTCTGGGGTCACAGGGTCACAGTCTAAGGATAAGGGGGAATTCCTTTAGGACCGAAATGAGGAAAACATTCTTTACACAGAGAGTGGTGAGTCTCTGGAATTCTCTGCCACAGAAGGTAGTTGAGGCCAGTTCATTGGCTATATTTAAGAGGGCGTTAGATGTGGCACTTGTGGCTAAAGGGATCAGGGGGTATGGAGAGAAGGCAGGTACGGGATACTGAGTTGGATGATCAGCCATGATCACATTGAATGGCGGTGCAGGCTCGAAGGGCCGAATGGCCTACTCCTGCACCTATTTTCTATGTTCTATGTTCTATGTTCTGTGCAGGCAACACCCGAGGTCAGAATTGAACCCGGGCCTCTGGCGTTCTGGCAGCATTTAAGAATAAGGAGTAAGCCATTTAGAATGGAGACGAGGAAACACTTTTTCTCACAGAGAGTGGAGAGTCTGTGGAATTCTCTGCCTCAGAGGGCGGTGGAGGCAGGTTCTCTGGATGCTTTCAAGAGAGAGCTAGATAGGGCTCTTAAAAACATGGAGTCAGGGGATATGGGGAGAAGGCAGGAGCGGGGTACTGGTTGGGGATGATCAGCCATGATCACATTGAATGGTGGTGCTGGCTCGAAGGGCCAAATGGCCTACTCCTGCACCTATCGTCTATAACTCTACCACTGCGCCACTGTGCCACTTCATGGAGTTTTGTTCAACTGCACCCTGTGAAGCCAAGTTGATGAACTGGGCAGAGAATAATGGTGCCAGTGCATTGCTGCAACTGCAGCATGTGCATGCCGCCTGACAGCATTGGGTTCCATTGAGTGAACGCTTCTGCATTGCATCCCATGCAACCTGTAATCCCACTCTGTACAGCAACAATGCAACATCACATCAAGTCTGGAGCAAAGTCAATCTACCTCATTGGTGACCCTCGGACTATCCTTGATCGGACTTTGCTGGTTTGACCTTTGCACTAAACGTTATTCCCTTACCATGTATCTATACACTGAATTTTTTTAACGGCTCGATTGTAATCATGTTTTTTCTTTCTGCTGACTGGTTAACACGCAACAAAAAGCTTTTCACTGTACCTCGGTACACGTGATAATGAACTAAACTTAACTGAACCCAGTCCAATCTTCTGATCTATTGATATCAATGGCAATCTAATTTATTTCACAGTATAGAACATAGAACAGTACAGTGCAAGAAAAGTCCCTTCGGCCCAAAATATTACTGCCAAACATGAAGCCAAGTTAAGCTAATCTCCTCTGCCCGCATGTGATCTGAAGTCTGAAGAAGGATCTCGACCCGAAATGTTACCTATCCATGTTCTCCACAGATGCTGCCTGACCCACTGAGTTACTCCAGCACTCTGTGAAACGTCACCTATCCATGTTCTCCACAGATGCTGCCTGACCCGCTGAGTTACTCCAGCACTCTGTGAAACGTCACCTATCCATGTTCTCCACAGATGCTGCCTGACCCACTGAGCTACCCCAGCACTCTGTGAAACGTCACCTATCCATGTTCTCCACAGATGCTGCCTGACCCACTGAGTTACCCCAGCACTCCGTGAAACGTCACCTATCCATGTTCACCAGAGATAATAGACAATAGACAATCAGTACCCCATTCCTGCCTTCTCCCCATATCCCCTGACTCCGCTATCTTTAAGAGCCCTATCTAGCTCTCTCTTGAAACCATCCAGAGAACCCGCCTCCACCGCCCTCTGAGGCAGAGAATTCCACAGACCCACAACTCTCTGTGAGAAAAAGTGTTTCCTCGTCTCCGTTCTAAATGGCTTACCCCTTATTCTTAAACTGTGGCCCCTGGTCCTGGACTCCTCCAACATCGGGAACATGTTTCCTGCCTATAGCGTGTCCAAGCCCTTAACAATCTTTTATGTTTCAATGAGATACCCTCTCATCCTTCTAAACTCAGAGTGTACAAGCTCCATTCTCTCAGCATATAACAGTCCCGCCTTCCCGGGAATTAACCTTCGTAGATGTGTCTGACATATGAAGAAAGAATGGATCAACTGGGCTTGTATTCACTGAAATTTAGATGGATGAGAGTGGATCTTATCGAAACATATCAAATTCTCAAGGGTTTGGACAGGCTAGATGCAAAAAAATGTTCCCCATGTTGGGGGAGTCCAGAACCAGGGGTCACAGTTTAAGAATATAGGGGTAGGCCATTTAGAACTGAGATGAGGAAAAACGTTTTCACCCACAGAGTTGTGAATCTCTGCCACAGAAGGCAGTGGAGGCCAATTCACTGGATGTTTTCAAGAGGGAGTTAGATTTAACTTAGGGCTAAAGGAATCATGGGATATGGGGAACAAGCAGGAATAAGGTACCAATTGTGGGTGATCAGCCATGATCACATTGAATGGCGGTGCTGTCTCGAAGGGCCGAATGGCCTACTCCTGCTCCTATTTCCTATGTTTCTATGTGTTGATCTGGACTCTCAGCCAATGCATGACCCATGGTGCAAAGGTCGGAGGAGAAATGAGATCTAAGCATCTGTGTGGGGAATGAGCAGATATAGGGAGAGGTTGAGTAGGCTGGGGCTCTATTCCATGGTGCGCCGGAGGATGAGGGGAGATCTTATTGAGGTGTACAAAATCATGAGAGACATAGATCCGGTAGATGCAGAGTCTCTTGCCCAAGTAGGGGAATCGAGGACCAGAGGAGATAATGTGGAATTCTCTGCCTCAGTGGGCGGTGGAGGCCGCTTCTCTGGATACTTTCAAGAGAGAGCTTGAAAGGGTTCCCGAAGATAGCGGAGTCAGGGGATGTGGGGAGAAGGCGGGAACGGGGTACTGATTGGGGATGATCAGCCGTGATCACATTGAATGGCCATGCTGGCTCGAATGGCCGAATGGCCTACTCCTGCACCTATTGTCTATCTTCTCAGCCCCTCAATTCTTATGTTCAAGAAGGAACTGCAGATGCTGGAAAATCGAAGGTAGACAAAAGTGCTGGAGAAACTCAGCGGGCGCGGCAGCATCTATGGAGCGAAGGAAATAGCCGACGTTTCGGACTGAAGAAGGTTTTTGGCCCGAAACGTTGCCTATTTCCTTCGCTCCATAGATGGTATCCATTCACTACCTTCAATTCTTATGACTGGTTTTTCTATGTTTATTGAGGTGTTTTGGCACAAACTGGTCTGTTAAGCTGCAGCGAAGAAGACGTTCACCACTGTTGCAGGTACATATGGCAACTAATCACTCCACTCATAACAATCTGATGTTTTATTATAAACTTATAATCATAATTCCAAAAAAAAATTTTAAAACAATGATTAAAAAAAATAATAATCAAAAACGAACATTTAAAAATAAACACTATGATTTATAAACCTAAATTTAAAAACTACGTTTCAAACTAAAATTTAAAAACATTTAGAAACTACAATTTAAAAAACTAAAAACCTAATTAATAAAATCTATGATTAAAACTACAGCCAGCTGCTCAAGCTGTGGTTACTTCACAATGCAATAGACAATGGACAATAGGTGCAGGAGTAGGCCATTCGGCCCTTCGAGCCAGCACCGCCATTCAATGTGATCATGGCTGATCATCCCCAATCAGTACCCCGTTCCTGCCTTCTCCCCAGATCCCCTGACTCCGCTATCTTTAAGAGCCCTATCCAGCTCTCTCTTGAAAGTATTCAGAGAACCGGCCTCCTGAGGCAGAGAATTCCACAGACTCACTGTGTGTATACTGAATAATACAAGATAGAAACATAGAAACATAGACAATAGGTGCAGGACTAGGCCATTCAGCCCTTCGAGCCAGCACCGCCATTCGATATGATCATGGCTGATCATCTAAAATCAGTACCCCGTTCCTGCTTTCTCCCCATATCCCTTGGTTCCATTAGCCCTAAGAGCTAAATCTAACTCTCTCTTGAAAACATGCAGTAAATTGCCCTCTACTGCCTTCTGTGGCAGAGAATCCCACAGATTCTCAACCCTCTGGGTGAAATTTTTTTTCCTCATCTCAGTCCGAAATGCGGTCTGAGATGAGGAAAAAAGTTTTAAAGTCCTCACCTTTTTAAAGTCCTCACCAGAATAAGCTTATTCTTAATATTCTTAATACCCCTTATTCTTATTGATCTTATACTGTTAGCCAATGCCATTTTCACAATGAAAGATGGTGAACAAACCGTGGTCCAAGGATAAAAACAGCAGGGTAAACATTCTCCTGCGGACCTGTCAAAAGGTAAAAAAACTGAGAGTTCCAATATTATATTGGCACGTCAGGAGATAAGTGTAACTATCTGGTCCAGAGCACAGCACGCACATGAATTAAACATCAAGCAGCCAACACAAGCGTTTGATATTTAAAAAAAAAACATGGTGTACACTATATAATTTATTACAAAGAGAATCAGAAAAAGGGAACACATTAGCATACCAAAGGGTTCAGCACAGATGGTTGTAGATGCCATTTTAAATAAGACATTTTTGCAATTGGGTAATCTTTTAAGTGCCTCCACTAACAGATACTGAGCTGCTCTCCCACACCATTAAGGGGTTTGGCAAGAACGTGTAAACGAAGCACAGCATGTCGGGAATGCTGGTTCTAATGGCCATGATGTTTGAGAACCTGGTTGGTCACCAGTCAATGAGCGCGCAGTAATGGGCAGAAACACGTCTAAAAAACGGTCTCGACCCGAAACGTCACCTATTCCAGGGGGAGTCCAGAACCAGGGGACACAGTTTAAGAATAAGGGGTAAGCCATTTAGAACGGAGATGAAGAAACACTTTTTCTCACAGAGAGTGGTGAGTCTGTGGAATTCTCTGCCTCAGAGGGGGGTGGAGACCGGTTCTCTGGATGCTTTCAAGAGAGAGCTGGATAGGGCTCTTAAAAATAGCGGAGTCAGGGGATATGGGGAGAAGGCAGTAATGGGGTACTGATTGGGGATGATCAGCCATGATCACATTGAATGGTGGTGCTGGTTCGAAGGGCCAAATGGACCACTCCTGCACCTATTGTCTATTATCTATTGTCTATTGTCTATTCCTTCGGTCCCGAGATGTGCCTGTCTGGCTGACTCACTCCATATTTTGCGTCTACTGTTCATTGAATAGTCTCTTATTCATGTTAAAAATTGATAGGAGCAGAATGAGGCTGTTCGGCCCATCAAGTCTACTCCACCATTCAATCATGGTTGATCTACCTCTCCGTCCTAACACCGTACTCCTGCCTTCTGCCCATAGCCTCTGACACTCGTACAATTCAAAAATCTATCTATCTCTGCCTTAATAATATCAATTGACTTGGCCTCCACAGCCTCTGTGGCAAAGAATTCCTCACATTCACCACCCCTCTGACTGAAGAAATTCCTCCTCATCTCTTTCCTAAAGGAATGTCCTTTAATTCCGAGGTAGTGGCCCCTGGTCCTAGACTCTCCCACTAGTGGAAACATCCTCTCCACATCCACTCTATCCAGTTATTCACAACAACCACACTGTTAGACTATCCCTGGGTGGATCTTCACCCAATCTCATGCACACGGGTTGGAAGCCATTCACACTGAAGAATTATGGTTAGGATTCCCACAGGCGTTGGGGCCATTGGTACAGAGAGGCATTGGTTAAACACTGCTGTACCCGCGCTGGACGCACAGGGTTACATTACACAACAATGATCACGCCAGACTGCACCAGCCCCCTCTCACAAACCTGCCCAAAGCTAACATCTTCTAGAACCCTAGACATTCTAGAACGTTGCCCGTGGAAGTAGTTCAGGCAGATACAACAAGTGCACTAAAAAGACAATTGAACAGGTATAGGAACTAGAAACAAGGATTCTGCAGATTCTGGTCCACAGGAAAGGACACAAAATGCTGGAGTAACTCAGCGGGTCAGGCGGCATTTCTGATCAGTCAGAAGAAGGGTCCCTGACCTGAAACATCACCCATCCATGTTTTTTAGTTTAGTTTATTGTGGTCACATGTACTGAGGTGCAGTGAAAAGCTTTTTGTTGCATGCTAGCCAGTTAAATGATTATAATTCAACATTCAGAGATGCTGCCTGACCCACTGAGTTACTCCAGCACTCTGTGAAACGTCACCCACTGGAGATAAATAGGGATACTGTGGATAGGGTGAGCTGCTTTAAATACCTGGGAGTCCACATCACAGAGGATATGACATGGACATCACACACTGCCACACTGGTGAGTAAGGCAAGGCAGCGCCTTTACCACCTGAGGCAGCTGAGGAAATTCAGTCTCTCTGAGGATCCTCCAGTGCTTCTACTCAGCAGCTGTAGAAAGCATCTTGTCCGGAAACATCACAAACTGGTTTGGGAACTGCTCTGCCCAGGACAAGAAGACTCTGCAGAGAGTAGTGCGTTCGGCCAAATGCACCATGGGAACTACACTCGCCCCTCTGCAGGAACTATACATCAGAAGGTGCAGATCCAGAGCCAGCAACATTATGTGGGACCCCTACCACCCCAGCAATGGACTGTTCCAGCTGCTACGGTCAGGCAAACGCCTCCGCTGTCACGCTGTGAAAACAGAGAGGATGAGACGGAGTTTCTTCCCAGAGGCCATTAGAGACACAAAATGCTGGAGTAACTCGGACGGCCAGTCAGCATCTCTGGAGAGAAATGTTTGATATTTTAGGTTGTGACCTTTCTTCAGACTGTAAGTAGGCAATAAACAATAGGTGCAGGAGTAGGCCTTTCAGCCCTTCGAGCCAGCACCGCCATACGATGTGATCATGGCTGATCATCCCCAATCAGTACCCCGTTCCTGCCTTCTCCCCATATCCCCTGACTCCGCTATCTTTAAGAGCCCTATCTAGCTCTCTCTTGAAAGTTTCCAGAGAACCGGCCTCCACCGCCCTCTCAGGCAGAGAATTCCACAGACTCACAACTCTCTGGGTGAAAAAGTTTTCAATGAAATTCTTGCTTGCTGCAGCGCAACAGAATATGTAATCATAGTATGCAACGGGAGAAAGAAAGTTCTGTGTGTGTCTTTACACATGCACACATACCCAATAAATAAACAAATATCATGCAATAATAATAATAGCCTGTTGTAGTTCAGAGCTTATTTGTTGTTGTGTTTAATAGCCTGATGGTTGTAGGGAAGAAGCTGTTCCTGAACCTGGACCTTACAGTTTTCAGGCTCCTGCACCTTCTTCCCGATGGCAGGGGTGAGATGAGTGTGTGGCCAGGATAGTATGGGGCCATGATGATGTTGGCTGCCTTTTTGAGGCAGGGACTGCGATAGATCCCTTTGATGGTGGGGAGGTCAGAGCCGATGATGGACTGGGCAGTGGTTACAACTTTTTGCAGTCTTTTCCGCTCCTGGACGTTATATCGTATGAACATGCTTAAAGAAGCAAAAGGCAATGGAGTGTTGGTTTGGCTATTAGAGCGATCCCACAAGCTGTAATGAAATATATTAATAAGGTTGGGCGGGGGAGAGATCTCATTAGTGGGTAAGTACGCATGTCCACAGAATATGAATGAAAAAAAAGGTGCATCTGATTTTCTTTTGTCACAATTCCAAGTAATTTGCAGATTAATGGCGTATTCATCTAGTCCTTGAGACGTTCCAACATTGTTGGCATTAAGAGCTCTGTCGACCCGTGCTCTTTGGAGGCTTTATGCAGAGAGCTTTTATTCACTACCTTCTGTGAATCATTAATCAGAAGTGCGTGTTCACAAAGCTCCACTCGGGAAGGAACAAGTCGAATAATGTCCTTCTTTATACTGCCGAGCGCACTCGAGATGTAGGGAAGCATATGACATAGCTGTTAATGATGTATGGCTGAGAAAACCGGCATTATTACATCGCAACACCACACAGTGACAATGCTGGAACTTCCACATTCAAAAATAGAATCTTAAAACACCATTACCAGAGGACATGGGCTTCAGATGAAGGGGAAAAGATTTAATAGGAAACAGAGTGGACAGAAATCCTGGAGAAACTCAGCGGGTGAGGCAGCATCCTTGGAGCGAAGGAAATAGGCGACGTTTCGGGTCGAGACCCTGAGTCTGAAGAAGGGTCTCGACCCGAAACGTCACCTATTCCTTCGCTCCACAGATGCTGCCTCACCCGCTGAGTTTCTCCAGCATTTTTGTCCACCTTCGATTTTCCAGCATCTGCAGTTCTTTCTTAAACAAGGAAATTGAGGGGAAACTTTTTCACACAAAGAGTGGTTGGTGTATGGAACAAGCTACCAGAGGAGGTAGTTGAGGCTGGGACTATCCCAACGTTTGAGCAATAGTTAGACAGGGACATGGATAGGACAGGTTTGGAGGGATATGGGCCAAACGCGGGCAGGTGGGACTAGTGTAGCTGGGACATGTTGGCCAGTGTGGGCAAGATGGCCCACAGGAGATCCATTTCACTCCTCACTTTAATTTCATGTTTCATGTATCTTGGTGTGTTTTATGACTGTTGACAGACCAATCTCCCTCCTGGGAAAAATAAAGTTCTATCGTAGCGTATCGTATCGACTATATGACCATGTCAATACAAGTCCATCCAGTTGAGAATTTTCCATGCTCAACCAATAGCTCTGTCTCATTAAGAAAAATGCTTAGGTTTTACTAATTTTATTCTGCACAGAATAAGGATGTAGATTTAACCCCTTCTAAATCGCGACTATATTTTGACCAGCGCGTGTTCATAGAGTCAGTGTCATACAGCATGGATAGACACAAAGTGCTGGAGTAACTCAGCGGGTCAGGCAGCATCTGTGGAGAACATGGATAGGTGACGTTTCACAGAGTGCTGGAGTAACTCAGCGGGTCAGGCAGCATCTTCCTGTGGATTGGAGGGTAGCTAATGTTATCACACTTTTTAAGAAAGGGAGGAGAGAGAAAACAGGGAATTATAGACCAGTTAGCCTGACATCGGTGGTGGGGAAGATGCTGGAGTCAATTATAAAAGATGAGATAGCCGAACATTTGGATAGCAGTAACAGGATCGGTCCGAGTCAGCATGGATTTACGAAGGGGAAATCATGCTTGACTAATCGTCTGGAATTTTTTGAAGCTGTGACTAGGAAAATGGACAAGGGAGAGCCAGTGGATGTAGTGTACCTGGACTTTCAGAAAGCATTTGATAAGATCCCACGTAGGAGATTAGTGGGCAAAATTAGGGCCCATGGTATTATGGGTAGAGTGCTGACATGGATAGAGAAGTGGTTGGCAGACAGGAAACAAAGAGTAGGGATTAGTAAGATTGAACGAGAACTTACCAGTTCGAAGGTTGATCTTTATTTTATGAGGAGTCGAAGTGAGGGATTTCGTGAAGAGCCCGCCGGCGCGCATGCTCGACATACTTCAAAGTAGCGGCGTGGAATCACAGAACCAACAATAGAAATGACTTCGCATAGTAAGATTGAAGTGACTAAGATTACCAGATGAAGGTGATTGAGGGTTGGGCGAGGAGGGCACGAAATCCCTCACTTCGACTCCTCATAAAATAAAGATCAACCTTCGAACTGGTAAGTTCTCGTTCAATCTTACTATTTCATTTCGGAGTCACGTGAGTGACTTCGTGAAGACTTCATAGCTTCTGTGATTACACGCCCTGGACCACGTCCATGCTGACACACCACTACCAGGGATGGATGGGTGGAACAAACTTGCTCAATAGTTCATACTGCAAAACAAGAGCAGAGTTATTAATAACAAATCAAAAACCCCTCATGCGGGGACATCTCCACGTTCTTGACCTGCATTCAGCACGGCTTCTGCGAACTGTAGAGGAGCAGCAACAGGCTTGTTATAAAAACGCGGGAACACAGCTTCATTAGGCCATCCTGCTGTGGCGAGAATTTGGTCCATGGGCACCTCCATGACCCTCGCCGCTGACGTCGATGCAGCCCTGGTGGAATGAGACTTGAACACATTAGTGTCGATACCTGACTTACCCAAGACGACTCGAAGCCACCTGGATATCGTCTGGACTGTCACTCGATGATGAGGTCTCTTATGAGTGACAAGCAGGTATCTCTCCATTCCTCTGATGCGTGCCGTCACCTTGACATAGTGGCGGATATGTGAGGCTAAACATAGCCTAGCATCTGCGGGATATGCCGGGAACTACAGCTGCAGCCCTGTGCACCCAGGTCTATGCTACTTTAGTAGCTCGTCAATGAAAAAGACTACTTCTGTAGCGGTAGAAGTCATTCTGTCGACACAAAGTTTGTGTAGTGTCTGTACCCTCTGAGCTGAAGTCAGCGCTAGTAACATCACCAGCTTCATGGTGAGTTGGTCCAGTTGGAGCCCTTCCATGGGCGACCACATCCTGAGCAGGGTTAACACGTCCCTGACATCCCAGATGATATTATAGCGTGGTGTAGGCGGATTCATATTGAATATACCCCGCATGAGTCTGGACACTAGCCTGTTGGATCCTACCCCAATATTGGGGTAGAATGATAGCGCACTTCTGGCGCTGTTGATGGCACTGTAACTTAAGTGTTCATCATGGTGCAACCCCGCGAGGAATTCCAGGACGTCGGTTATTGTCACGTCATCGTACGTGATGCGAGAGCGGCTGCAGTAGGCTTCCCACTGCTTAATATGCGAGTGGTATCTTCGCCTTGTGGACTCTCGACACGACGCCCCGATGGTATCCATGGTCCGAGCCGAGAGGCCGTATTGGACTAACGGCCTGTTCAGAACCTGCAAGCCAACACATTTAAATAGCCATGGCAGGGATGTGGCTCCCCTGAGACAGGGTGAGTAACCAATTGTGGGCAACCCTTCAAAAGGACCCAAGGTTCGTTGAGCATGTCAAAGACCACCGGATACCAAGGCTGTGTGGGCCAGTCGGGTATAATAAGGATGCCCTTGGCAGCATCTGCCTGAATCTTTCGCAATACCCGACTGATGAGGCAAAACGGGGGGAAGGCATAGAAAAACCAATTCCCCCAGTCCAGCGAGAATGCATCTAGCGCTATTGCCCCAGGATCTGGTTCCCATGAGACGTAGGTTGGTACCTGATGGTTCAACCGTGACGCAAAAAGGTCAATGTCCGGTTTACCAAATTTGGCTGTGACTTTAGAAAAAATCTCAGGATGCAACATCCATTCAATATTGTCATTAAATTTGCGTGACCTGGTGTCCGCCACAGTATTAAGCTCACCTGGCAAATAGGTAGCTGAAATCCAAATGTGTCTCTGAACACACCAGAGCCAAATTGAGTTAGCCAATTTGTCACACGAAACTGACCTGGTACCACCCATATGGTTTAAGTATGCCACTGCTGTGGTGTTGTCTATTTGGAGACGGACATGTGCTCCAACAAGTTTGGAACAATACGCATGAAGTCCGTGGAATGCTGCCAGCAACTCCAAATAGTTAATCCCTTGAGTCAACAACATCGTTGATTCAAGGGTGTCCCATCTGCCCCCACAACTAGAGCAATTATCCGTGGCTCCCCAGCCATTGGAGCTTGCATCAGTCTGCAAATATACCACTGGATTAGCCTCCCTGATAGGCTTGAATGAGCTGCTAATGTGACACACCCACCATTGCAACTCTTTTATCGCTTCGGGCGGCAGCTGCATGGACCGATCATAATGACCAGCGTTCTGTTTTAACGCAGCAATTTTAGCTCTTTGCAAATTCTGATAATGCAAAGGTCCATATCGCGCTGCCGGAAACAAAGCTACAAGCTTCCCAATTATTGTAGCTGAATGCCGAATCGATGGTATATTGGTGCGGATTAAATCTTGACACACCTGGGTAACCTCCTCAATCTTGTTAATTGGAATGGTAACCCTCATGCTCATAGAGTTCACTGTGAACCCTAGGTAATTAATCTCCTGGGCAGGGCAGAACTTTGATTTCTCTGGATGGACAATAAACCCCAATTGTTGAAATATATTGACAGCAGCTGCAACACCCTGTTCAGCCAATTCCAGGGTGTGGCCCACAATTAAGATATCATCTAAGTAGGCCATAACTATATGGTGTCGTTGTCTCAAATAAGCCATAATTGGTTTCACTAATTTAGTGAATAATCTAGGGGCTGTGGTGAGCCCATTAGGCAAAGCCTTGTACTGCCAGAGTTGCCCCATCCAGATGAATTTCAAAGACCTTCTGTCGTATTTCTGGATGGATACTGAACAATATGCGTCTTTCAAATCGATGCATGCCATAAAGCAACCATGAGAAATCAATGATTTGGCTGTTTCAAACGTATCCATTTTAAAATGAGTATATGTTACAAAAGTATTCAAACGGGTTAGATCAATAATGACACGACAACCTCCATCCTTCTTAGGTCTGGTGAATATATTCGAAACAAATTCAACTGGCTCATGCACCGCTCTCTCAATCACTCCCTTCTGCTCAAGACTTAAAAGTTCCTTGTAGCCTGCTGCCTGTTCTGCAGCAGATAATTTAAACATTCGAGCGGGCATGTGCTGGGATGGAGGAATGTCGCCATTAATAAACACAATTTTATGCCCCTGAATATTCTGCAACACATACTCGTCACCAGTAAAATTATTCTCATGCACCCAAAAACAGCCGAAGGCGACCACCAACATGTGAAGTTAAACAAAGAGAAAGGAGAGAACCAGACCCCCTCACCCCCGTGGTTACCGGCGGTCCTTGACACGTATGGGTGGACGTGGAGGTGCTGGGTTGGCTTGAGGGCGCGGCGTCTTCGTTTTCCACCAGGGTCTCTGCCGACCCTGTCCTAGAAAAGACCCCTGGTGCTGGGTCTGATGTTGCTGTCGTTGTGGAGCTTGAGGGTGGGTCCTCGTCGAGGTACTAGCAGACCCTCGTGATCGAATGTATGGAGACTTTGAGCCTGACGGTGCGGGGGCACTCTGAGAGCGCATGATCCCCACCGTTTTGGCTTGTTCGTCAAGCTGTTTGACTCTCTTCGAGAGGTCCTCCCCAAAGAGCTGACGGGGCGGGGGCGGCGGCGGTGGTTTGCACAATCCTGCAAACTTCGGATTGAGCGCTGGGCGGATGCTGGTTTTGCGAAACCCGTTGATTTAGTGCTGGGTCGCGCACAGGAGGGCCAGAGCATCTTACTGGTCCAAATTCAGTTCGTCCCCGTCCACCGACCGCGCAAAGGCGGTAATACCGGCCGTGAGGAGCTTCAGGATCCGCTGCAATTTTACCTCTTGTTGACGGATAGCCGCACTGATGTTGCCCCATATCGGCGTATTGACCACAGGCACGTTGAGGGAGTTGCAATTGGATGGAGCCTTGTGACGGCTCATTGCCTGAATGAGGACTTCTTCCTGTAGTTGCTGGTTGTTAAGAAAGTCCACAGTGGCTGCCAGCTTTGCGTTTAAAGGAAGTCCAGATGAATGTGGGGCCGCAAATTTGGTCGCCACATCCAGAAGATCCTCCCCTGGCACCTCCAACGGAGATGGTATGGGATCCACCAAAACCTCCTCCTCCTGCTGCTCCAGGCTGATGGTAGAGGCTGGTGACGACGCCCTGTGCCTGTTGCTGCCCTGCTGTTGTTGACTTTGAAGCAGGAGCTCCAGCAGCCGCTTCATACGGTCAATACGCCCTTCACCCTGAACACTCAGGTGGTCGGAGTCCTCCGGCTCTGAAAAGAAAACCGGGCTCCTATCATCGGCCCGCACCTCATCGAGGCCCTGCCGGTGCCGGTAGTTGTCGCTAACAGCCGCCGAGGCGAAACTGCGCGATTCCCGCGCGGGCGTGTTCAACCGCCTCCGTTTAGCGGGAGCTGAAGCCGCTGCCACTAAGGGCACTTGCGGCGTGGTGTCGGCACCAGCCGAAGCATGGCTGCCTGAAGCCCGCGCAGGCTTGCCGGCTGCCCACATCGTGGACCTTGCCGACGCATGGTCTCGCCCACCCATCCATGGGGGGCTCAGCGACCGTGACGAGACCCGACTCAACCGACCCGTCCCGGCGTCGAGAGTCGGGGTGTGCCGGCTGAACCTCACAGTCGCCCCGGGTCTCGCCCTGGAACCTGACCGCACCTCCGTGTCAGGCAATGCCTTAGCCCTGGTAGGGTTAGGCTTCTGGGCTCCTGCCCTTCCCCTACTCGGAGGGCTGAGTGGAACAGGCCGTGCAGCCGCACGCACCCTGCTCGAGGTCGCCAGCGAGCCCGCTGACGACCTGACTGCCATGGCAGGGTCCTCCTGCTCTGGCGGCACACCACACTCCTCCTCGTCAAACTCCTCCGAGCTGTGGTGTGCTGGCGGATCTGGACCTGTAAACACAGGGCTTACCCACATCTCCGCCTGAGTCCCGGCCTGCGTTGCAGGTACTGCCGATGATAAAAGCCCCGGAACTGTTGACCGGCGAAGTCGTCCTGACGTCCTCCGGCCCTTGGAACTCCCATCCATGTCCTTGCTGCAAGACAAAACCAACAACAAGGACCACCAACTAAAGGTAGGATACTTACCTCCGTGGCCCCTTCTGAAGGGCTGGCGAGGAGCGCGCTCCACCGCCAGCCGTCGCAGCAACGCGGTACGACGATATGTCGAGCATGCGCGCCGGCGGGCTCTTCATGAAGTCACTCACGTGACTCCGAAATGAAATAACGGGTCCCTTTCAGAGTGGCAGGCAGTGACTAGTGGGGTACCGCAAGGCTCGGTGCTGGGACTGCAGCTATTTGCAATATACATCAATGATTTGGATGAAGGGATTCAAAGTAACATTAGCAAATTTGCAGATGACACAAAGCTGGGTGGCAGTGTGAACTGTGCGGAGGATGCTATGAGAATGCAGGGTGACTTGGACAGGTTGGGGGAGTGGGGAGTGGGCAGATGCATGGCAGATGTGGATAAGTTTAATGTGGATAAATGTGAGGTTATCCACTTTGGTAGCAAAAAACAGGAAGGCAGATAACTATCTATATGGCATCAAATTGGAAAAAGGGGAAGTACAACGGGATCTGGGAGCCCTTGTACATCAGTCTATGAAAGTAAGCATGCAGGTACAGTAGACAGTGGGGAAAGTGAATGGCATGTTGGCCTTTATAACAAGAGGAATCGAATATAGGAGCAAAGAGGTCCTTCTGCAGTTGTACAGAGCCGTAGTGAGATCACACCTGGAGTATTGTGTGCAGTTTTGTTCCCCTAATTTGAGGAAGGAAATTCTTACTATTGAGGGAGTGCAGCGTAGGTTTACAAGGTTAATTCCCGGGATGGCAGGACTGTCATATGCTGAGAGAATGGAGCAGCTGGGCTTGTACACTCTGGAGTTTAGAAGGATGAGAGGAGATCTCATTGAAATATATAAGTGGAGGCTGGTTCTCTGGATGCTTTCAAGAGTGAGCTAGATAGGACTCTTAAAAATAGCAGTCAGAGGATATGGGGAGAAGGCAGGAACGGGGTACTGATTGTGGATGATCAGCCATGATCACATTGAATGACGGTGCTGGCTCGAAAGGCCGAATGGCGTCCTCCTGCACCTATTGTCTATTGTCTATTGACGGTTGAAGCAACCAGTGGCTCTGTCAGGACCACTTGCTCGGTCATGGAACTGAAATGAAGAGCTTGTGCGAAAGAGGAATAATGTAACAGGTTCTCATCTTTACCTGACACATCCCACATGCCCACAGCATCTTTCTGTTGCACTCATCATAATCCACACTATCTCCAGGAAACACTCGGGTGAATGTTATTTGAAAGGCTTCAAGCACCATCTCGTTTGTATTCAGAGTTGGACGTGTGTCAGACTTTGTTCTTGTATGGGTATCAGGCACATCAAAGGCACTTTGAAAATGTTTTCACTCTAAGAAGTTTAAAGGAAACGTATATTTAACTCAAAGTAGCTGTTCCAAATTCCACCAGATGGGAAGACATCTGCAGTAGAATTAAGCTCTTTCATCTCAGTTTAGACGCAGGTTGAAATCTCTTGTTGGTTAAAGCGGTGACAATGGGGGAGATGAACACAGCCCGAGCAATTGGCCAGGAGAGGGAGCGAGGAGCAGAGGCCAACAAACGTGAGCAACCAAGCCTTCAAATCAGAACCAAGTGCTGGAGTAACTCAGCAGGTCAGGCAGCATCTCAGGAGGACACAGGTAGCTGAACTCTGGACATGCTCCATTCAGAAAGCATCATTGGTTATTGAAATGATACCCGAGCCAATGGTTTACCCAGCACTTTGTGTTCTACTACAGAAACAAGGAACTGCAGATGCTAGTTTACCAAGGAAATACAAAAAGTGCTGGTGTAACTCAGCGGGCCAGGCAGCATCTCAGGAGGACATAGGTACTTGAATATGGATGTTGGTAGGTCATGTTGCTGTTGTATAAGATGTTGGTCAGGCAACATTTAGGTAATTGTGTTCAGTTCTGGACACCATGTTATAGGACAGTTGGAAAGGGTACAGAGAGGATTTAGAGTTACTGATACAGGCTGCTGGAGTAACTCAGCAGGTCAGGCAGCATCTCTGGAGAACATGGATAGGTGACGTTTCACAGAGTGCTGGAGTAACTCAGCGGGTCAAGCAGCATCTCTGGAGAACATGGATAGGTGATGTTTCACACAGTGCTGGAGTAACTCAGCGGGTCAAGCAGCATCTCTGGAGAGAAGGAATGGGTGACAGGTCGAGACCCTTCTTCAGTAATTATCATAGGGCAGGAACATGGTGCTGTTTGAGAAGATAATTTGTGATGCAATTGTACGTCAGGGGAGGTACGGGTGCTTTTGTATAGTTTAGAGATACAGCGTGGAAACAGGCCCTTCGGCCCACCGAGTCTGTACCGACCAGTGATCACCCCATGCACTAGCACTATCCTACACACTAGGGACAATATACAATTTTCACCAATGTTCACACCAGTTCTATGTTACCTCAATTTTGCATCCGGGCCCCACCCACTAGTGACAAATTACAGAGGGCCAATTAACCTACAAATCCGTACGTATTTGGAGTGTGGGAGCAAACTGGAGCACGCGGAATAAATTGATGTGGTCACAGGGACAACATGCAAACTCTACACAATGGTAGCACCCGAGGTCAGGACTGGACCTGGGTCTCTGCCAGAGACCCTGGTTCAATTCTGACTATGGGTGCTGTCTGTATGGAGTTTGTACGTTCTCCCCGTGACTTGCGTGGGTTTTCTCCGGGTGCTCCAGTTTCCTACCACACTCCAAACACGTACAAGTTTGTAGGTTAATTGGCTTTGGTAAAATTGTACATTGTTCTAAGTGTGAAGGGTAGATTTAGTGTACGGGGTGATCGCTGGTCAGCGTGGACATGGTGGGCCGGTAGGCCTGTTTCTGCGCTGTATCTGTAAACTAAACTAAACCTCTTTGTGTCACTGGACCAGAACTTACATTTGAGTGATTTTTACTGCAGACTTGCTCATCCAAATCTCCGGGTCGATCAATGGTCGGCGTGGACTTGGTGGGCCGATAGTCCTGTTCCCATGCTGTAACTCAAACTAAATCCAAGTTGTAGTGATATGCTTGGAAGTATTACAAGGACACACATGGCATTTTTTGTAGCTTGCCCAAGATATACAACTTTATTCAAGATTAAAGACAAATGCCTCAACTTTGCTTCAATGACAAATCCTTCAGTTTTAGTTTACTTTAGAGATGCAGCGCCGGAAAAGGGCCCCTTCGGCCCACAAGTCCACACCGACCAGCGATCCCTCCACATTAACACTGCCCTACACACATGAGGGACAATTTTTACATTTACCAAAGCCAATTAACCTATAACCTGCACGTACTTGGCATGTGAGACGAAACCGAAGATCTTTGGGGAAAACCCACGCAGGTCACGGGGAGAACGTGCAAACTCCGTACAGACAGCACCCGTAGTAGGGATCGAACCGAGGTCTCCGGCGCTGCAAGCGCTTTAAGGCAGCAACTCCATCTTGTAAATCGTCTCCCTGGTAATCCTTGGTTGAGTTTTGGCTTCATGAACATGAGTGGCGCGTTGAACTAACCTCTGAGATGTTGGCTGCATTCTCGCTGGAGGTTGCGATGCGGAACCGTGGCCTGAATGATCGCTGTATGTGGAATGTCGGGATCCGTGCACAGGGGAAGCAATAATCCGCGTAAAATATTCATTGGCACAACATTTGATGAGGTATAACCCAGAGCTAAGCAAACAAACTCTGCAGGGAGACAGAGCAAGATTTAGATGATCTTGCAGGATTTATTAGAACAATCAAAAAGAGAAGCATGCACCAGTAACCCTTGTTGTCAGGGTCTGTTTTATGGAATATCTATTCTGCTTCCATAACAATAACATTATAACAGCAGCTGAGGTATGCAGGAAGAAAGTTTTTTATTTGAGAATTCTTTTGTTATAGTTTAGAGGTACAGCATGGAAACGGGCCCTTCAACTCACGCCCACCATCGATCACCCGTTCACACTAGTTCTATGTTATCCCACTTTCTCATCCGCTCCCTAGACACTAAGGGACAAGGGACAATTAAATTACAAAGTCACACATATTTGGGATGTGAGATTGTAATCATGTATACAGAAACATAGACAATAGGTGCAGGAGCAGGCCATTCGCCCCTTCGAGCCAGCAACGCCATTCAATGTGATCATGGCTGATCATCCACAGTCAGTTCCCCGTTCCTGCTTTCTCCCCATATCCCTTGATTCTGTTAGCCCAAAGTGCTAAATCTAACTCTCTCTTGAAAACATCCAGTGAATTGGCCTCCACTGCTTCCAGTGGCAGAGAATTCCGCAGATTCACAACTCTCTGGGTGAAAATGTTTTTCCTCATCTCAGTCCAAAATGGCCGGCCCCTTATTCTTAAACTGAAACCCCTGGTTCTGGACTCCCCCAGCATCAGGAACATTGTTCCTGCATCTAGCCTGTCCACCCCCTTAAGAATGTTATATGTTTCTATAGGATATCCTCTCATCCTTCTAAATTCCAGTGAATACAAGCCCAGACGACCCATTCTTTCCGCATGTGTCAGTCCCGCCATCCCGGGAATTAACCTGGTGAATTTCCACTGACTGGATAGCATGCAACAAAAGGTTTTCACTGCACCAGGGTACACGTGACAATAAACTAACGACCAGTGACTAAGTGTCGCCACATTCTGGTGCCATATTGAGACTTGGCACAGAGAGAGAGAGGAGGTTGGGGCAATCATCTCACATTCCCTCAGACGCCAGGGTCTTCAAACTACAAAATGCCACTCTTTGTCTTATAGCAAGTGACTATTTGTCAGAAGACAATTTAGAATTAAAAGGTGTAGAATTTAGAAAGGAGGAACTACAGGTACCGGGTTATACCACCGATAGACACAAAGTGCCGGAGTGACTCAGCGGGTCAGGCAGCATCTCTGGAGAAAAAGGATGGGTGATGTTTCAAGCAAGTTCATGAGGTCATAAGGAATTGGAGTAGAATTAGGCCATTCGGCCCATCAAGTCCATCAAGTCTACTCCATCATTCAATCATGGCTGATCTATCTCTCCTTCATTTTCTTGCGTGGGTTTCTTGCTTAATTCCTTTAACCCTAAGTGCTAAATCTAACTCTCTATTTAAGACAAATCTTTTCCTTTTTACATATCTAAAGAAGCTTTTACAGTCAGTTTTTATATTCCCCATGAGCTCTCTTTCATGCTATTCCCCCACCCTCTTAATTAACTTCTTTGTCCTCCTCTGTTGAATTCTAAATTTCTCCCAGTCCTCTGGTTTGCTGCTTCCTGGACAATTTATATGCCTCTTCCATGGATTAAACACTATCCTTGATTTTTCTCGTCAGTCACGGTTGAGCCACCATCCCCGTTTTATTTTTTCGCCAGACAGGGATGAACAATTTTTGGAGTTGATCCATTTCGTTTTTATTTCTTTGCCATTGCATCTCGACTTTAAGTCAACCCTTTAAGTATAATTTGCCAGTCTGTCCAAGCCAATTCCTGTCTCATACCTTCAAAACGAGAAAGGAAAATATATTGGGGGATTGACCTCAGTCAGTGTGATTCAATATATTTGAAGGGTTTAATGAGCAGAAATAGGTAACATACCATGTGCGCAGTATAACTTAATCGTCGGTCTTCTTGCAATTATACCAATGGCATTCTGAGACATGGTAACAAAAGGCAATAGACAATAGGTGCAGGAGTAGGCCATTCAGCCCTTCAGCACCGGCATTCAAGTGATCATGGCTGATCATCCACAATCAGTACCCCGTTCCTGCCTTCTCCCCGTATCCCCTGACTCCGCTATCTTTAAGAGCCCTATCTAGCTCTATCTTGAAAGTATCCAGAGAACCAGCCTCCACCGCCCTCTGAGGCAGAGAATCACAACTCTCTGTGAGAAAAAGTGTTTCCTCGCCAGTGTCTGTTCTAAATGGCTTACTCCTTATTCTTAAACTGTGGCCCCTGGTTCTGGAATGGTAACAATAGCATCTCATGGTGACAATGGTAACAATGGCATCATTTTACGCATTAGCATCAAGATTGGAAAAAGATTCTGAATGATTAATCCTTTAACTGTAACTATCTGTCCACAACTTTCTTAGTGTTTTGAAAATATAATCAATAAATCTTGTTCATTTATCCATGAGATATGAAAGTAACAGCTGCTTGCAGCTCCCAGGTGATGATGGAATTATGCTTGAGATGATTGTCACAAATTATCAGTCTTCTAAAGTGTAAAATAGGGACACAGTTCTTTGATTCAAAATCCTGGTTGGATATTAAATGAGTTTTCTCATCTGGGAATGACAAGGAGGAAGGGATTTCTGCTCTTGGTCTTTGCTCGAACTTTGTTCTTGAGTTTCAAAAATTATCATCCGCGATACTTAACTCACCCGAAACGTCGCCTATTCCTTCGCTCCATAGATGCTGCCTCACCCGCTGAGTTTCTCCAGCATTTTTGTCCATTCACGATACTTTCTCCCTTTCACTTCAGACTCGTCTTGGTTTTGTCCTCCTGTCCCTGTCCTTCCTCCATCGTGGTTTGCACCGATGATGGGCCCAAAATGCTGGAGTAACTCAGCGGGACGGGCAGCATCTCTGGAGAGAAGGAATGGGTAATGTCTCGACCCGAAACGCCATCCATTCCTTCTCTCCAGAGATGCTGCCCGTCCCGCTGAGTTACTCCAGCATTTGTGCATCACATCATTCCCTTTCCCTGTGCAAAGATTATTACTTGGCCTGTGGTGGACAAAGAGGATCAAATATTCAGCTCAATTAGCAACACATTAGTTGTTAGAAGCATGTCGTAGTGCTGAATGAGATGCGTTGGCCACTGGAGACTTGGCTGGTAGAATGATGGTGGAGGGTGTATGGAGTGAGCTGCCAGAGGAGGCAGATACTATAGCAGCATGGTGCCGCAGTGGGGGATACAATGGTGCATCGGGAGAGCTGCTTCCTTATGGGCCTGTCCCACTTAGGCGATTTTCTCGGCAAGTACAGGCAACTACTTTGTCGCCACATGTTTGCCGGTGGTCGCTGGGAGTCGTCTCCTCAAAGCCCTGTCCCACTGTACAAGTTCATTCCAAGAGCTCTCCCGAGTTTACCCTGGTTCGAACTCGGAGATTTACGGTGATGGCCGCTCGTCAGTACTCGGGGCTCTCGTGGACATTTTTCAACGCGTTGAAAATTTTTCATGAGTCTTCCCGTGCTTACCTGCCGTTAGCGAGTCTTCCCGAGTACCTGCCGTTAGCATTAGGAGCCACTAAGTGACGTCCCCGAGCTCCGATGTACCCGCTATTTAATTCTCCATGCTAATCACGAGTTTGGAATGAACTCATACCGTGGGACATGGCTATTAGTCGCGCAAAAAGTCGTAGCGTCATTGAAAAAAATTTCAGCGACAGTGGATTTGACACCAATGAGCGTAGCATGACTTCTCCTGCCGATGGTGCTGTCGTAGGCTGTCGCCGGTTTTTCGGTGACTTGCTATGACTATGACAGTCGCCGGCAGTGGCCAAAAAAAGCGTAAAATTCCCAGGTTCTATCCTGACCCAGGTTCTGTCTGTACGGAGTTTGCACGTTCTCCCCATGACTATGTGGGTTCCCACAGCTTCAGCGGTCCCAATTGGGCTTCAGTTAAATAGGGAAAGGACACCGGAGCACCCAGAGAAAATCCACGCAGTTCACGTTCAGAACGTACAAACTCCGCCCAGGTGGTCAGGATCGAACCCATGTCCCATGTTGGGCGAGTCCAGAACCAGGGGCCTCAGTCTTAGAATAAAGGGGAGGCCTTTTAAGACTGAGGTGAGAAAAAACCTTTCCTCCCAGAGAGTTGTGAATTTGTGGAATTCCCTGCCACAGAGGGCAGTGGAGGCCAAGTCACTGGATGGATTTAAGAGAGAGTTAGATAGACCTCTAGGGGCTAGTGGAGTCAAGGGATATGGGGAAAAGGCAGGCACGGGTTATTGATAGGGATCGATCAGCCATGATCCCAATGAATGGCGGTGCTGGCTTGAAGGGCCGAATGTCCTCTTCCTGCACCTATTTTCTATGTTTCTTTTGTTTTTGTTTTTTTTTTAATTTTCTTTATTAGAAGTAATGTACACTACAATGATATAAGCCAAAAATAACATAATACATTTCCTGTACCACTTCTTATTTTAAACTTTAAGAAGAATAGAGAGTGTTAGATAGGATAGTAAGTGATCAGGAAGAACCCATAGAAGCGTGAGACACAAGAAAGACTAAAAAATAAAACCAAAGGAAAAGAAAGAAAAAAAATAGAAGAGAAAATATGATAAAGTAAAATAAGCTACGATAAAAGGGATGTACCTATTTCGTATCTTTAACACCCCTCACCAGGTCCTGATACCATGTACGTTCAGTTTTGTTGCACCCTATGCTTATCTTCTATATATCTATATCTCTGACGCTGTGAGGCAGCAGCTCTACCCGCTGCGCCGCCGTGCCAGATTTGCCGTTGAGCGGTGTATGGGGAAGGGGGCAGCAGCCCCCCACACATGTCTGTCGCTCCGTCTGGCGGGTAAGTGTCTGAGTTACAGACAGACAGCAGGGCTGGCAACAGACGGCTATGATTTATTGGCCTTGTTTACGGATGGCTGCGTGTCAGACTAAAAGAGCATAAAATTTCACAGAGAATAAATTATGAAAGCATTGATGTATCCCTTTGTACAGCTCACACAGCAGCTGTGGAAACACACTGGACAAAGATGTTAATGCAAGCCGCCATGTACACTGATATGTCCTCATCCAGCCTGTATTGTGCCTTGCTCAGCACTTTAACCCCCCTCCCATTCCCACACTGACCTCTCTGTCCTGGGCCTCCGCCACTGTCAGAGAGTCACGCCCAACACATATTGGAGGAATAGTACCTCATATTTCACTTGGGCAGCTTACACCCCAGCGGTATGAACATTGACTTCTCTAACTTCAAGTAGCCCTTGCTTTCCCTCTCTCTCCATCCTAGTTCTCCGAGTAGTTTCACTGACCTCCTGATTAATATTACTGATTGAAAGCCTCGATGTCAACTTCCCCTCGGCTCACCATGAACCATTCAACATTTTCCTTGCCCTTCATCCCCGTTGATCTCTCGTTTTTACACCTCGCCCTTCCATATCTCTGTCTGCCTCTCCCCTGACTCTCAGAACCAGCATCTGCAGTTCCTTCCTTCATGTTTATTGTTCAGGACTGTTCTGCTGCCGTGCATTGTAAGCCAGCCAGCTACTGCATTACCAGCAACCACTGGTTATTACCGAGCTACCGGCCCGGGGGCGCAGAGGTAGAGCTGCTGCCTCACAGCGCCAGTGACCTGGGTTCAATCCTGACCACGGCTGCTGTCTGTACATAGTTTGCACGTTCTCCCGTGACCTGTGTGGGTTCTGTTTTGGGATCTTCGGTTTCCCCCACACACTCCAAAGACGTACAAGGTTGTGGGTTAATTGGTTTGATATCCATGTAAAATTTGTGTGTAGGGTAGTGTTAATAGATAATAGACAATAGGTGCAGGAGTAGGCCATTCGGCCCTTCGAGCCAACACCGCCATTCAATGTGATCATGGCTGATCATCCCCAATCAGTACCCCGTTCCTGCCTTCTCCCCATATCCCCTGACTCCGCTATCTTTTAGAGCCCTATCTAGCTCTCTCTTGAAAGTATCCAGAGAACTGGCCTCCACCATCTCTGAGGCAGAGAATTCCACACTCGCACCTCTCTGTGAGAAAAAGTGTTTGCTCATCTCTGTTCTAAATGGCTTACCCCTTATTATTAAACTGTGGCCCCTGGTTCTAGACTCCCCCAACATCGGGAACATGTTTCCTGCCTCTAGTGTGTCCAAACCCTAAATAATCTTATATCTTTCAATAAGATCACCTCTCATCCTTCTAAACTCCAGAGTATACAAGCCCAGCCGCTCCATTCTCTCAGCATATGACAGTCCCGCTGTAACGGGAATTAACCTTGTAAACCTACGCTGCACTCCCCCAATAGCAAGAATGTACTTCCTTAAATTAGGGGACCAAAACAGCACACAATACTCCAGGTGTGGTCTCACTAGGGACCTGTACAACTGCAGAAGGATGTGCGGGGATCGCTGGTCGGCGCGGACCCGGAGGGCTGAAGGGCCTGTTTCCGCGCTGTATCTCTAAACTAAACTACACGGAGCTCCAATACATAACACACGTCCCGGTGTGATTCACAATAAGACACCAAGGGGTAATTTGCTTGTCTCCCTGAGCCTCACTGCTTACAAAAGATGCTGCTGCCAGCAAGGTGTGGTAATGACAGGTCTGGTTTCTCTCGCTGACAAAGTAATAAAAATCACAATCAAATTTCTTGCACTGAAAGTTATTCTATTAAAGCTGTGGAGAGGTAAGTGTCATTCCGACAGATATGTAGGATCTATCCGATCCACAAGTCTTGTTCGAACAGAGAGGTTTCCTCTCGGTTGAGGTCCACTGGCTTACATGAAGGAAGGTCCCACAGCGTTCCAAGGTGCAGGCAACCATTCATTTGGTGAACGTTTGTCTGGACACCACCTGCCTTGGCTTACATGATCTCCTCTTGGCCAAACACTTTAAAGCCCCTGTCCCACTTAGGCGATTTTTAGGCGACTACAGGCGGCTATGCTGTTGCCGCATGGTCGCGGAGGTGACGCCTGCATGGTCGTGAGTCATCTCCTCAAGTCGCCTAAAGAGATTTTGAAATGATCAAAACTTTTCAGCGACTGTGGGCTTGATGTAGCTTGTCTTCACCTGAAGTAGGTGCTGACGTAGGTTGTCGCCAGGTAGTGACTTTGGTGAATTCCATTGGTGACTACCTACGTCAACCGGTGACAGGTACCGGCGATTGAATTGTCCAGTTGTCGCCGACAGGGTCGTTTCTTGTCGCGAGTGGACGTAGGTCGACTTCGGTTGCTGCCTGTGTGGTCATAGGTTATTGTAGGTGGACATCCTAATGGGTCGCCGGTTGTCGGTAGCTTGACGTAGCTTGACGTTGACTAGATGGTAGGTTGTCATAGACATTGTCGTGGGGGGTCCAATCGACCTGCTACGACTGTGACAGTCACCGCCAGTCGCCGAAAAAATCCACCTAAGTGGGACAGGCCCTTAACTCCCCCTCTCATTCCCAATCTGACCTTTCCGTCCTGGGCCTCCTCCATTGTCAGAGTGAGGCCCAGCGCAAATTGGTGGAACAGCACCTCATATTTCGCTTGGGCAGCTTACACCCCAGCGGTATGAACATTGACTACTCTAATCTTGAGTAACTTCTGCATTCCTTCCACTCCTCTCTTTTCCCTCCCCCCCCCCCCCCCCCCCCCCCCCCCCCCCCCCCCCCACCGAGATGTCCTATCATTTCCACTGGTCTCACAATGATTGGCGTGGACTTGGTGGGCTGAATGGCCTGTTTTCATGCTGTCTCCCTTGACTAAGCTAAACGTAACTCTTGGCTCTCTGGAAACCAGGAACTGCAGATGCTGGCTTACAAAATAAAGATACAGAGTGCTGGAGTAACTCAGCAGGTCAGGCAGCTTCTCTGGGGAACATGGAAAGGTGACGTTTTAGGTTGGGACCCTTCTTCAGACTGATTATGGAAGGTGGGGAGGGGGGGTGTGTTGGAGGGGCAGGACAAGGCTTGACAGATAATAGGTTGATGCAGGTAAGGGGGATTTCCAACAGGCAGATTGTTGGACAAAGGCCAGCGTCTCCAGACTCTTCTACCCAGGTATCAGGCAGGTGTTGTGCCAGGTCAGGCAGCTGTTGCGCCAGATGTCAGGCAGGTGTTGTCCCAGTTTGAGGCAAGTGTTGCCCCAGGTGTCAGGCAAGTGTTGCCCCAGGTGTGAGGCAGGTGTTGCCCCAGGTGTGAGGCAGGTGTTGCCCCAGGTGTGAGGCAGGTGTTGACCGACCTATTCAGTCCTCTCTTCCATTGAGCAGCCTCTCTGCGTGAAGGCCACCATGTTTCCAATGGCTGCTGCTGGAGCCAGTGGGAAGTGTGATCAGTAATATCATGAACGCCGTCTGATTTATGCCCTCGCTCTGCACCAGAGAGACGGCAGGAGTATTCAGAGCCCACTGCTAATGATGGCCATCCATAGTGGTACCCAGATGGGACGTCGAAGGACGAGAAGCTGAAACCAAGAAGTGGAAGCCAAGACACCGAATGTACATCCCGCAGAAAAGCCAAGATACCGAATGTACATCATGCGGAAAGGACACAAAGCCGAACGAATACCACGCCGCAGAGACAAGACGCAGAATGGACATGACGTCTCTGGAGATGGGAATGGTCCGACACCTTGTCAGTCATCGACAAATGTCCATCACATCACTGGCCGGGGGGGGGGGGGGGGGCTGGCTTCGCACATGAAGCCGGAATGATAAATAGGCATGAAACACAGAAACACTGAAAATATCTATATTTGCTGCAAGAATTGTCGAACCTCGTTACATTTTGAAATAGTTAAATAGTAGTACCTTGTACGTCTCCGGGGACGGGATTGGTCCGACACCTTGTCGGTCGTCGACAAAGGTCGGCGATTGATGTAGAACCCCGCGGCGTCCATCACATCATTGCCTCTGTGGAAATCACAGCAGCTTGGAGTCACTGCTACCATTTTACAAACACAAGCTCAAGCCCCCTCCACCCTCCCGTCTCCCCCCGTCCAGTGATCTGATGGACGCGAGGGTCATGGATCAATCGCTGATAGGGTCCAGGACCAACCCCGTCTCCAGAGACCTCATACCCGTTCAGCAGCTTTTCGACGTCTGCACAGAATCCATACTAACATCTGGACTCCATTATGGAGCAGCTTTGGCTGGATGCTTGAGGGAGGTCACCAAGCCTTTCTTTTGGAGGAGATGCGCAGGAAGGAACTGCAGGTGCTGGTTAAAACCGAAGATAGGCACAAAATGCTGGAGTAACTCAGCGGGACAGGCAGCATCTCTGGAGAGAAGGAATGGGTGACCTTTTTGGTCGAGTCTGAAGAAGCGTCTTGCCCCGAAACGTCACCCATTCCTTCTCCTCCGAGATGCTACATCTCCCGCTGAGTTACTTCAGCATTTTGGAGGAGGTGATTGTTTAGAATAGAAGAGTTGTACAGGGCTGAAGCCAACATGTAAGTCAAGCTGACTTTGTGAGATTCATTACTGGATGGTCTGCTTGTCCCTGTCCTACCTTCATTAGCGAGGTGCTGTCTGCCTTGTTCATAGGATGAGACTTATTTACTTCATGTAATAGACCATATGTTCCTTTGAACTCCTGCAGCAATAATCAATAAAGTTCCAGGAACAATGTACGCTTGCTGTTCACAAGTGTTCTACTTTTGTTAAAACCAAGCTCAGAGGACAGAAGTTTAAGGTGAATGGAAAAAGATTTAATCAATAGACAACAGGTGCAGGAGTAGGCCCTTCGAGCCAGCACCGCCATTCAATGTGATCATGGCTAATCATTCACAATCAGTTCCCCGTTCCTGCCTTCTCACCATATCCCCTGACTCCGCTATCTTTAAGAGCTCTATCTAAGTCTCTCTTGAAAGCATCCAGAGAATCAGCCTCCACTGCCTTCTGAGGCAGAGAATTCCACAGATTCACAACCCTCTGTGTGAAAAAGTCTTTCCTCATCTACGTTCTAAATTGCCTACCCCTTATTCCTACACTGTGGCCCCTGGTAAACTCAAATTAGTAGGAATCTGAGGAGTCAATTTTTCACACAAAGGGTGGTGGGTGTATGGAACAAGCTGCCAGATGAGTAAGTTGAGGCTGGGACCATCCCAACGTTTAAACAGCATTTGGACAGGTAGGGTTAAGGTTGGATAGGACTGGTTGAGACTGATATGAGGCAAACGCAGGCAGGCGGGACTAGTGTCGATGGGGCATGTTGGCCGGTGTGGGCCGAAGGGCCCGTTTCCACGCTGTATCACACTTTGACACTTTGACTCTTTGAAGAAGTTTGTGCTTCCACCACTGACTGAGCCTCATATTCTCAGCATTCAGCATTTAAAAAAAATCTCATTATTGATCAGCCATGATCACATTGAATGGTGGTGCTGGCTCAAAGGGCCGAATGGCTTACTCCTGCACCTATTGTCTATTGTCTATTAATTACCATCCTACCCTTCCCATTCCATGTGTTGCTATAATATGACTTACCAAAGGTATTAGACACAAAATACTGGAGTAACTCAGCGGGTGAGGCAGCATCTAGGGAGAGAAGGAATAGGTGATGTTTTGGGTCGGGACCCCTTGCTATGGGAAAGGTGGGGGCTGCGTTTTTGGAGGGTATCTTACTTGAACGCTTTCATCATCATTTGTCCCGGAAAGAACAATGAAATTCTTGCAGCAGCGCAACAGAATATGTGAATGTAGAACAATATAACAAACGAGGAAAAAAGTTCAGTGTGTGTGTGTCATGGTGGCGCTGCGGCGGAGACCCGTGTTCTATCCCGATAAAGGGTGCTGTCTGTACGGAGTTTGCACGTTCTCTCCGTGACCTGCGTGGGTTTTCCCCGAGATCTTCGGTTTTCTCCCGCACTCCAAAGATGTACAGGTTTGTAGGTTAATTGGCATGGTAAATGGAAAAATTGTCCCACTGTCTGTAGGATAGTGTTAATGTGCGGGGAGCGCTGGTTGGTTCAGGCCCGGTGGGCCAAAGGGCCTGTTTCCGCGCTGTATCTCCAAACTAAACTAAATTATGTTTCCTGGATCCACACAAAATGATCAAAGCTAATACTGGTCATTCCGCGCTGTATCTCGAAGCTAAACAAAATTAAACAGTTACACACTATATATAGACACAAACTCACATAAATTACATACAAACATATATCAGTTCAGTTTAGTTTATTGTCACGTGTACCGAGGTACAGTGAAAGGTTTTTGTTGTGTGAGAACCAGTCAGCAGATAGACAATACGTGATTACAATCGATCCATCCACAGTGTATAGATACATGATAAGGGACTAATATTTAGTGCAAGGTAAAGCCAGTATAGTCTGGTCAAGGATAGTCTGAGGGACTATGACAATGGTAGATGATTGTTCAGCACTGTTCTCTGGTTGTGGTAGGATGATATATATATAGCCACATCCTATACAGCGTCCAAATATGATAGAGTGTCCAACGCCGAGATCCTGTCTCGCGCTGGCCTTCCCAGTATGTACACTCTACTCAGGGACTGCAGACTGCGGTGGCTGGGCCATGTCCACCGCATGGAGGATGGCCGTATTCCAAAAGAGCTGACATCTGGGAGGAGAACCATTGGCCACCCCCAGCTGCGTTACAAGGATGTCTGCAAGAGAGATATGAAGGTGCTCGACAACGATGTGGAGTCCTGGGAGAGCCTTGCAGCTGACCGCACGAGGTGGAGAGGTACCCTGAACCAACATCTCAAAACGGGGGGGGTGGGGGGGGGGGGGGGGCGGTAGAGAAACTGTTGAATGCAGCGACAGACAAGCGGGCACGCAGAAAGGAGCGCAGCAACTTCAACAAACCAGAAACCACATACAAATGTGACCTTTGCCACAGAGACTGTCCCTCCCGCATTGGTCTCTTCAGCCACAAGCGACGCTGCTCCAGCCGAGGTTTGGAGCAAGCAGCCAACAACTAGGATGCATCACCCATGGTCAGTCATGACTGGGGGGCCTACTAATACATCCTCCAATTAAGCTCTGAACTATGTAGACTATTGTTGGACTATTATTGTTTGTTTGGTTTTTATATATAGTGCAGAGACTATTATAGCATCTATCTATCTATCTATCTATCTATCTATCTATCTATCTATCTATCTATCTATCTATCTATCTATCTATCTATCTATCTATCTATCTATCTATCTATCTATCTATCTATCTATCTATCTATCTATCTATCTATCTATCTATCTCTCTATCTCTCTATCTCTCTATCTATCTACCTATCACTAAAACTCTGATCTTGTTATCTTCCGGTTTGGCGGTTTTTCTATTTGCCCAAAAACGGTTCGGGATAGCGCTACGATTTTTCGCCAGTTCACTCACCGTTCTCTTGTGCTACGATTGCACCAAGTTTTGTTCCGATCGAATGAATGTCGTAAAAGTTAACGAGGTTTTAAAAACCTTAAAAACTGCGTGTGCTCAGATCGATCTCTTCTCCTGCCTGTCAGCGCAGCATGGATTAGTCTCTTCCCCTGTCACTCCCCGGGACGGTCCCCCCCTTCCTGTGCCATCGCGTCTTTACTGGAGCTGAGGGTGGCCGGCGGAGGTTTCCAACCGGACTGTCGGAGGGACCCGAAACAGCCCCGCCCCCAGCAGCAGCCCCGCCCCCAGCAGCAGCTCCGCCCCCAGCAGCAGCCCCGCCCCAGCTGCAGCCCCGCCCCGCAGCAGCCCCGCCCCGCAGCAGCCCCGCCCCGCAGCAGCCCCGCCCCCAGCAGCAGCCCCGCCCCCAGGATAATGACCAGCGACCACCGCCCGCTGTGAGTCTCGATCGCACCCCCAATTCCATCCGCTATCCCTCTGGTCCCCCTTGCTGGGTCCTTCACCCCTCCCCCATAATGCCCTCCTGTCTTCCCGTCTTTTCTCTGAGCTCACCCCCCCCACACACCCCTCCCCCCCACAATGAGCCCACCTGCACACCCCTGCCCCCACAACCCCTCCCACAAAACCCCCCACCAAACATCCCCCATACACACCTCCCTCACACACACACCTTCCCCCACAACCCCCCCACATTCCCCCTCCTCTCCCCCACACCCCTCCCACCCACATACACACCTCCCCCCTATCGCACACCCCCATCCCATACACCCCCCTCCCACACACATCCCTCCCCCCACACCCCCACCCCTCACCCCACACCCCACCCCTCCTACACCTCCCCATCCACACACACCCCTCCCCCCCTCCCCTCCTCTGCCACACACCCCACTTCCTTCCCCTCCCACACATGAAGAGGAGGGGGAGGGAGTGCTGGGTGATGAGGGGAAATGAACAGCCCCTGCGCAGTTTGGGGCTATGGGTGAGTGGTGGAATATTGCGTTGGGGGAATCAGGCCTCCCCTGTGACTGGGATCCAAAGGGGCCCACTTAGTCTAGTATATATATATATATATATATTCAGTGTCTCCAATGAGGTAGATAGCAGTTCTCCCACAGAGTTTGCAAGAACGCCTGTGTTTTTTCTACTGTTCCCCCGTGTTTCGGTTTGATAAAATATTGAAATAAGAAATGGTGAATCAATTATGCAGATAATGGCATGTGAGATGAGCTTCCGCTGGGAATCTGGGCATCCCAAAGTGCACGCAGAAATGTTTTCGGTAGAAGTCATGTTTTATTTTTGATTAACAGCATGCTGTGCCAGTAATGTCGCCGGTAACTAAATCTAGAAGCAAGGAACTTCTACAAGGAACTCCAGCACTTCCGACAGGTGGACCTTGGACCTTGGACTTTCTCTTTCTCTTTGCTAATGTTACCAAAATATGGCAGCTATGCATTTGTGGGTTGTGCAAAATAATTTAACTGTGCTGTGCATGCGGAACAATGAAGAACCATTGAACCATCAGACCCGTAGTGCTGGAGTAACTCAGCGGGTCAGGCAGCATCTGTGGAGAACATGGATAGGTGACAATTCACAGAGTGCTGGAGTAACTCAGCGGGTCAGGCAGCATCTGTGGAGAAAGTGGATAGGTGACAATTCCTGACAGTGTGTCCTGACCCAAAATGTCACCTATCCATGTTCTCCAAAAAATGCATGCATTATATATAATCATGAATGGTATGGATAGGGTAGACAGTCACAACCTGTTGCAAAAATCTAATACTAGATCCCCTTAAAGTGAGGAAGGCAACATTTTACTGACGTGTGCCTGGAACGTGCTGTTGGGGGAGGTAGTGGAGGCAGATACAGTAGTGGTGTTCAAGAGGTGTTTGGATAGGTACATGTATATGCAGGGAATGGAGAGATATGGATCACTGCAGGAAGATAAGCATTGAACATGACATCATGATCAGCACAGACATTGTGGGCCGAAGGGCCTGTTCATGTGCTGCACTGTTCTGTATTCCAGAGATGCTGCCTGACCCACTGAATGACTCCAGCACTCTGTGAAACGTCACCTACCCATGTTCTCCACAGATGCTGCCTGACCCGCTGAGTTACTCTGGCACTTTGCATCGCAGTGAACAAACTGGGAAATAATCCTTTTGTTCATGAGATGCATTGATGTTTCACAAAAGAAAAACGTCTTATTTTTCCCCTGCTTCTTTGCCGTGTTCTTTGTGATGCTGGATGTCGTGATTGGGAAAGGATTGTGTGATAGGCTGAGTGGCAGACGTGTCTAGCTCTTGGGTCAGCCCACACTGAAGTTAATTTCGGAGCAAATGTCCTGATCACGAGGGTTGTGATCCTTAAACCAACCTGCTGCACTTTCCTGAACCCTCTTCAATTCATCAATCTCCCGTTGAAGGCAAGATGTCCAAAACGACCCACAAAGAAATAACCTGCGACTTCAGGATAAAAATTTTGCCTTTTGACTGACGATGTAATTTTGAATTCAGCAGACGTTGCTTAGACCTTGGCTCAAAAATCACCTTCAAAGGCACAAAAAACAGCTTTTCTTTTTCAGCCTTTGAATTGTACGTTTCCTATTCCATTTGGCCCATGTTCCCAATCCAGATTCACTTCAAACACAACGTGCTGGAGTAACTCAGCGGTTCAGGCAGCATCTGTGGAGAACATGGGTACGTGACGTTTCACAGAGTGCTGGAGTAACTCAGCGGGTCAGGCAGCATCTCTGGAGAACATGGATAGGTGACGTTTCAGCAAGTTGGCCATCTGTTGAGGCTAAAGGATTAGACTTTTACTTTCGAGATACAGCACAGAAACAAGCCCTTCAGTCCACCAAGTCCGTGCTGATCAGCGATCACACACTATAATGCACTAACACTACCCAACACACACTAGGGACAATTTACAATTTTACCGAAGCCAATTAACCTACGAATATATGTAGGCACAAAATGCTGGAGTAACTCAGGCAACATCTTTTGAAAGAAGGAATGGGTAACGTTTCTGGTCGAGACCCTTCTCCAGAGAAGCTGCCTGTCCCGCTTAGTTACTGCCAGCATCTGCAGTTCCTTCTTACATGAGTTACAGTTTCAGGTTAGTTTATTGTCACGTGTACCGAGGTACAGTGAAAAGCTTTTGTTGCGTGTTAACCAGTCAGCGGAAAGACAATACATGGTTACAATCGAGCCATTTACAGTGTACAGATACATGATAAGGGAATAACGTTTATATAGCCAGCAAGGTCCAATCAATGATAGTCTGAGGTAGACAAAAATGCTGGTGAAACTCAGCGGGTGAGGCAGCATCTATGGAGCGAATGAAATAGGCAACGTTTCGGGTCGAGACCCATCTTCAGACTGATGTGGGGGGGGGGGGGGGGGGGCGGGAAAAAGAAAGGAAGAGGCGGAGACAATGGGCTGTAGTCCGAGGGCCACCAATGAGGTAGATAGTAGTTCAGGACTGCTCTCTGGTTGTGGACTTTGGAAGGGGTAGGATAGGGATCCACAGTCCCGTTTATATCAACGGGTCGATGTTGGAAAAGGTCAAGAGCTTCAAATTGGGCGTGCATATTTCCGAAGATCTCTCCTGGTCCCAGAACACTGATGCAATTATAAAGGAAGCATATCAGCGCCTCTACTTCCTGAGAAGATTACGGAGAGTCGGTCTGTCAAGGAGGACTCTCTCGAACCTCTACAGGTGCACAGTAGAGAGCATGCTGACCGGTTGCATCGTGGCTTGGTTTGGCATCCTGAACATCCAGGAGCGGAAAAGGCTGCAAAACATTATAAACACTGCCCAGTCCATCAACAGCTCTGACCTCCCTACCATCGAGGGGATCTATCGCAGTCGCTGCCTCAAAAAGGCTGCCAACATCATCAAGGACCCACACCATCCTGGCCACACATTCATCTCTCCGCTGCCATCGGGTAGAAGGTACAGGAGCCTGAAATCTGCAACATCCAGGTTCAGGAATAGCTACATCCCCACAGCCATCAGACTATTAAACACAACTCAAACAAACTCTGAACTTTAACAACCTATTGCATTTTATCTGTTTACTGATGTGTGTGTATATATATTCCATGGTATATGGACACACTGATCTGTTCTATATTTATGACTACAATATTCTGTTGTGCTGCAGCAAGCACGAATTTCATTGTCTTATCTGGGACACATGACAATAAAACACTCTTGACTTGACTTGGAAGGATGGTTCAGTTACCAGATAACAGCCGGGAAGAAACTGTCCCCTGAATCTCGAGGTATGCGTTTTCACACTTCACGAGCGCTTGCCTGATGGGAGAGGGGAGATGAAGAGAAGAGGGAATGACCGGGGGTGAGACTGGTCCATGATTATGCTGCTGGCCTTGCCGAGGCAACGTGAGGTGTAGATGTGGTTCCTCCAGGTTTTATTGATCGAAGGAAAGGCATTTAGTGACGTTTTTGGTGCAAGATGGCGATTTACACCATCCTTTCAACAAGCTGATGGAATTGTCAGTGAATCCAATGGTCACAGCAAACTGAGCCTCAGTGTTGAGGTAAACATTAAACAAAATGCTGACATTATTAAAAATGATTATATTTCTGAAACATGCTCCTTTTACCCGGTCAGTTGGTGTTTAGTATCTCAAATAATAAAATTGGATAATTGATGAAAATATCACAACTGGACTATGTACATACGGTACGATATAACTTTATTTATCCCAGGAGAGATATTGATCTGCCAACAGTCAAGAGTTGGATAGAGCTCTAGGGGCTAGTGGAATCAAGGGATATGGGGAGAAGGCAGGCATGGGTTATTGATAGCGGACGATCAGCCATGATCACAATGAATGGTGGTGCTGGCTCGAAGGGCCAAATGGCCTCGTCCTGCACCAATTTTATATGTTTCTATGGTCCTATGTAAGTTATAAAACACAACAAGATACATGAAACATGAGATTAAAGTGACGAGTGGAAAGTCCAGGATTGGCGATGTGCAAAGATTGGGGGGGGGGGGGGGGGGGGTCAGTCTCGGTCTACCCCACGACAGAAGGGGGAGGAGTTGTCCAGTTTGATAGCG
This sequence comes from Raja brachyura, assembly GCA_963514005.1. Next base: position 2,341,866 of record OY740791.1, read on the forward strand.
AACAGGGAAGAAGGATCTCCTGTGGTGTTCTGTGCTGCATCTTGGTGGAACCAGTCTGTTGCTGAAGGTGCTCCTCAGGTTGACCAGTGTATCACGGAGGGGATGAGCTGTATTGTCCAGGATGCTCCGCAGTTTGAGGAGCATTCTCCCCTCCAAGACCACCCTCCCATGGATCTAACTCCAACTCTGCCCCCAGGACGGAGCCAGCCTTCCAAAGTTGTGACTAATCTATACATAAAATGGATATTAGAATCTAAATGATAATGTGCATTTCCACAAGGCCAGCATTTTATGAACTCCCAAAATAGTATTTGGGAAAATTTTGTTTCGAGATACAGCGCAGAAACAGGCCCTTCGGCCCACCAAGCCCGCACCAACCAGTGATCCCTGCATCTAACACTGCCCTACACACACGGGACAATTTACAATTTTAACCAAGACAATTAACCTACAAACCTGCGTGTCTTTGGAGTGCGGGAGGAACCTGGAGCACCCAGAGAAAACCCACACGGGTCACGGGGAGAACATATAACTCCATACAGAGAGCACCTGTAGTCAGGATCAAAACCGGGTCTCTGGCACCGTGAGGCAGCAACTCTACCGCTGTACCACCGTGCCTCCTTTTGTTTTAGAATATAGAGCGTCATGGCAGCCAATACAATCATGGGCTTGTCCCTGTCCCACTCCGGTCATTCCTGCTTCTTCTCGCTCCCGTCCGGCAGAAGGTACAGAAGCTTGAAAGCGTGCACCACTAGACTCAGGAACAGCTTCTTCCCCTCTGTTATCAGGCTTCTGAACGCTCCTTCCATAAGCTAGGCCACTGTCCAATTCATCTCTACCCCATTGCGGACATTGGACTTTGTCTCTTTGTCTGTGGAACTGATGCGCTACAATGCTGAGAACTATATTCTGCACTCTGTATCTTCCCCTTTGCTCTACCTGTTGTACTGGAGTTTCTGATTGTATTTATGTGTGGTATTCGCTGAACTGTTTGGACAGCGTGCAAAACAAAGCTTTTCACTGTACCTCTGTACACGTGACAACAAAGATTTAGTCTGTAGTCTGAAGAAAATCAATCTGAAAAAGGGTCTCGACCCGAAACGTCACCTATTCCTTCGTTCCATAGATGCTGCCTCACCCGCTGAGTTTCTCCAGCATTTTTGTCTACCTTCGATTTTTCCAGCATCTGCAGTTCTTAAGCCTGAATCTACCGCTTCATACATCTATAAGCAAGTTCTTTCAAGAATTGAATTACCAGTGCAGGGAAATAGAGTGACATTTATGCTCTTAAGCTGTCGTTTTAACCCAAGCCTTTATACCTGACATTTCATGTAAGCCCTAAATGAAATAATGTTTAAAAAAAAAATCTAATTCGCACAGATGCAAGGCCAATGTACCAATTGGACATTACGTTAAACATGAATTGACAATTACTTTTAAATCTTGGTGCTGAGTTTGTGAGAACAGCGAATTGGAGATTGTTCAAGTTGAAGTTACAATTATTGTCACATGCACCAATTGGTACAGTGAGATTTGAGTTACCATTCAGCTGTACGAATAAAAAGAACCCAATACATGATAGAATTTAACATGGACATCCCCCACACAGCGGGATCAACATTCGCCACTGTGAGGGAAGGCACTAAAGGGCCTGTCCTACAAGCATGCAACTCTATGCGATGAATACGATCAAACTAGAAGCGGGAGGTCGGGTGATCCCCTGTACAGGGCTGTTCCCACCAGCATGCGCCTGCATGCAGCAAGCGCAACCAAACCGGCAGTAGGGGCCACGCGGAGGTCGGGTGAGTGGCGCAAAGTGAGGCGAACTTGGAGCGAAGTCTAAGGTAAGTTCGCCAGGACAGAGAGGGGCACACAGAGAGGGGCACAGAGGGCCACAGAGCCACACACATAGAGGGTCACGGAGGCACGATGTCGGGGCGGTGTGTAGTGCGTCGAGGCGACTGCGAGCCGACAAGCCGTTGCCGCACGTCATTTTTGGACATAGTCAGTTTTTCGGAGCCCTGCGCGGTGTCCGGACAAACTCGGGACGAACTCCGCACAATTCCGCACAGCTCCGGCGATCGAAGTGGGACCGGCCCCGCGACGCCGGATGGCTCAAGCGACCACGTTAGGACGCGCTAATCGCATAGAGTTGCATGCTTGTAGGACAGGCCCTTAAAGTTCAGTCATCTTCCTCTGGTAGTGTAAGAATGAAGTTGTAGACAGACGCATCCAAAAACACACACAGTGCTGGAGGAACTCAGTGGGCCAGGCAGCATCTGTGGAGGGAGTGGACCGATGGCATTTCTTGTTGGGTCTCTTCTTCAGACTGATGGAGTGGGTGAGGAGGAAACGTTCAAGTTATTCGCTCTTTTCAAGCTTTCTTCCCTGACTACACCAGTCTGAAGAAGGGACCTGATCCGGAATGCTGTCTCTCCATGTTTCTCCACAGATGCTGCCCTAGTGAGTTCCTCCAGCAGTTTGTGTTCTGCTCGAGATTCCAGCAGATACCATCTCTTGTGCCGGCAACGGTGCATTATAACTCCTTTGTTTAAATTTAGGATCTTAAACCAATCTCAAGAGCTATAAACTATGACTTGGATGAGGATGTAAGTGCTTTTATACGTGCGACACCATCCCACTGAGAGTCTGGCCCATAGCTTCTAGATAAACACTACTCAATGAAATCAGTTTTAGGCAGCCTGGTGGCACAGCGGTAGAGTTGCTGCCTCACAGCACCAGAGACTCGGGTTCGATGCTGACCACGGGTGCTGTCTGTGTGGAGTTTGTACGTTCTCTCTGTGACCTGTGTGGGTTTTCCCCGGGTGCTCCGGTTTCCTCCCACATTCCAAAGACATACAGTTTTGCTGGCTAATTGGCTTGGGTTAATTGTCCCTAGTGTGTGTAGGACATGTTAGCATGTGGGGATCGCTGGTCGGCGTGGACTGATTGGGCCGAAGGGCCTGTTTCCGCGCTGTATCTCCAAACTAAACTAAACCATAGATATACACATATAAGCCGGAGTAACCCAGCGGGCCAGAATCAGGAGTCGAGAGTCAAGTCAAGAAAGTTTAAAGGGCTGTCCCACTGCGGCGACCTAATTTGCGAGTTTGGAAGAGTTTGCCCTCGACTCATACTCGCAGCATGGTCAACACGTGGTCTTAGGAGCTCTACGTAACTCTCCTTCATGCTCAAGAGTAGTCCCCATGTACTCGAGGCCTCAGTTTGGTCGAGGTGTTTTTTTCAACATGCTGAAAAATGGCCGCAAGTAAAAAAATGTCGGCATGGAAAAAATCGATACTTGTTTTACTCGTAGGTTTAGTCGAAGTAGGTCGTAGTAGGTCGGCATGTTAGTCGTAGGTAATCGAGGGTTGTTGATGGTAATCGAAGGTCATCTTCACTCTCCACTATTCAGTGTCCAATTTCCCCGAAGATAGTCGTAGCTAGTCTTCAACATAGTCGAAGGGAGGTCGAAAGAGGTCTTCTGAATATTTGTAGGAGGTCCTCTACATAGTCGAAGGAGATCATAGGAGGTGTTCTACTTTGGCGATACAACAAGACCATGACACTCTCCTTGACTCTCCTAAACTCGCAAATTAGGTACCCGCAGTGGTACAGGCCCTTTATTGTCATGTCTCCCAGATAGGTCAATGACATTCTTGCTTGCTGCAGCACAACAGAATATTGTAAGCACAATACAGAACGGGAGATAAAAGTTCAGTGTGTTTATCTACCATAGACCGTATATATACACATAAATAAACAGATGAAGTGCAATAGGCTGTTAAAGTTCAGGCAGCACCCCTGGAGAAAAGGAATTGGTGACGTATCGGGTTGAGACCCTTCTTTAAACCAAACCGTAGTAATTTAAAGATGATGGGAAAAAAAAAGCCTTGAAGGTTGAAGAATTCTCAATTGGTTTAATAACTAGCGGGTGTCTGTTTTTGAATGTTTTGCATTGAACAGCCCTGGGGAAGTAAAGAGGAAAGAATTAATGAGCTTAAATACCAATGGGGACTTTGTCCAAATTGGCAAAGGTAGACATGCAAACAGTGCCCTGGCTGGGCATATCCTATTGCTGCTCCACACGATGCCATTGGCACTCGTTCTTGCAAGCAGGAAATAACTCCAGCTCTGCAGACAGAAAGATAAAGATGTGAAAATTAATTACAAATGTTAGCAGCTGTTGAAAATATAAAATGAATCCTGATGGTGAGGCTTGCTGTTCAAATGCAATAAAAACAACAGGTTTAATTTTTTTTTTCTAAAGCTGCCTTAGACAGCATTTTGTTCAATAAAATTGAAAAAGCCTTCTCTCTTTGGTGAAAGCATTTCATCAAGAGAGCACAGCATGAACACAGAGCAGTGTAATTACACTACAATATGAAATGCAAGCACTGTTTTATTTATTTTATGAGTCATAGAGTGATACAGTGTGGAAACAGGCCCTTCGGCCCAACTCGCCCACACCGGCCAATAATGTCTCAGCTACACTAGTCCCACTTTGAATTGAATTGAATTGAATTGAATGCCTTTATTGTCATTCAGACCTTTCGGTCTGAACGAAATTTCGTGCCTGCAGTCATACATATATAAAAATAACAATACCATACAATAAACACAAAATTAACATCCACCACAGTCAGTTCACCAAACACCTCCTCACTGTGGTGGAAGGCAAAAGTATTAGAGTCTCTGTCTTTCCTCCCTCCTTATTCTCCCTCTGCGCTGAGGAGATCCAGGCCGCCGCCACCGCTGACGCCGGAACACCGCCACAGGGCCCGCCGCCGGAACGCCGCTGGAGCACCGCAGCTCCCGAAACCCAGGCCGCCGCTGGAGCACCGCAGCTCCCGAAAGCCAGGCCGCCGCTGGAGCACCGCAGCTCCCGAAACCCAGACCGCCGCTGGAGCACCGCAGCTCCCGAAAGCCAGGCCGCCGCTGGAGCACCGCAGCTCAGAGGGAACCAGGCCGCCGCTGGAGCACCGCAGCTCCCGAAACCCAGGCCGCCGCTGGAGCACCGCAGCTCCCGAAAGCCAGGCCGCCGCTGGAGCACCGCAGCTCCCGAAACCCAGGCCGCCGCTGGAGCACCGCAGCTCCCGAAAGCCAGGTCGCCGCTGGAGCACCGCAGCTCAGAGGGAACCAGGCCGCCGCTGGAGCACCGTAGCTCCCGAAACCCAGGCCGTCGCTGGAGCACCGCAGCTCCCGAAAGCCAGGCCGCCGCTGGAGCACCGCAGCTCCCGAAACCCAGGCCGTCGCTGGAGCATCGCAGCTCCCGAAAGCCAGGCTGCCGCTGGAGCACCGCAGCTCCCGAAACCCAGGCCGCCGCTGGAGCACCGCAGCTCCCGAAAGCCAGGTCGCCGCTGGAGCACCGCAGCTCAGAGGGAACCAGGCCGCCGCTGGAGCACCGTAGCTCCCGAAACCCAGGCCGCCGCTGGAGCACCGCAGCTCCCGAAAGCCAGGCCGCCGCTGGAGCACCGCAGCTCCCGAAAGCCAGGCCGCCGCTGGAGCACCGCAGCTCCCGAAAGCCAGGTCGCCGCTGGAGCACCGCAGCTCAGAGGGAACCAGGCCGCCGCTGGAGCACCGTAGCTCCCGAAACCCAGGCCGCCGCTGGAGCACCGCAGCTCCCGAAAACCAGGTCGCCGCCGGAAGCCAGGTCGCCGCTGAAGTTCCGAAGGCCGTGCCGCCGCCGCTGGAAGCTGGAAGGCCGTCACCAGGGCCTCAGCACAGACGGAGACGTTGACGAGGGGACACGACAGGAAAAGTCGCATCCCCCCGAAGGGAGAGACTAAAACCCCGTTTCTCCCACCCTCCCCCCCCCCCCCCCACACACACACATACACAACCCGACAAACCAAAAATAAACGCCAAAAACAGGGACGAAGACAAAAATAAAATAAAAGACAGACGGACTGCAGGTGAGCCGCAGCTGCCAAGCAGCGCCGCCACTTCCGGATCTTGCCTGCCCTTGGTCCATATCCCTCCACCTCTGTCCTATCCATGAACCTGTCTAACTGTTTCTTAAGGCTGGCCTCAACTACCTCCTCTGGCATCTTGTTCCATACACCCACCACCCTGGCCGGCGCAGACTCGGTGGGCTGAAGGGCCTGTTTCCTGCACTCTATCTCTAAACGAAACTGAGTGGAGGTCATGTTGAATATAAGCAGGCACTGTATTGCCATGATAGAGAGAGCACGTAAGAAGGCAATTCTATCGACAGTGATCGAGACTGAACTGGATTGGTTGCTTCATAAGCTGCCCATTCACAGAGAGTCACAGATGTTTCATCCACTGATGTGGTTCTAAAATTGGAGGATTATTGCAACCCACAGCGATGTGAAATTGTAGAAAATGACATGTTTGCCACGAGAAATGAAAGTGCAGCAAAAACAGACAGCAAACGTATTGTTAAATCAAAGGATTTGCCCAGACATTGCAACTTTCAGTGAATGTGCGGCTGGAGTGATTCAGTGACTGAATCAGAGGAAGGGTCCAGTCCAAATGGACAGGCACACCAATTGCAATTTTTCTCCGGGCTCGTAATATTGTCATGGAAGAAGCTCAGCAGATCAGGCAGCAACTGTGAATGGAATGGACAGACAATGTTTTGTGTCGAGACCCATCTTGTGAAGAATCTTAGATGGAGACAAAGTGCTGGAGTAACTCAGCGGGTCAGGCAGCTTCTCTGGAGAAGATGGACAGGTGACGTTTCACAGAGTGCTGGAGTAACTCAGTGGGTCAGGCAGCATCTGTGGAGAACATGGATAGGTGACATTTCACAGAGTGCTGGAGTAACTCAGCGGGTCAGGCAGCATCTGTGGAGAACATGGATAGGTGACGTTTCACAGAGTGCTGGAGTAACTCAGCGGGTCAGGCAGCTTCTCTGGAGAACATGGATAGGTGACGTTTCACAGAGTGCTGGAACAACTCAGTGGGTCAGGCAGCATCTGTGGAGAACATGGATAGGTGACGTTTCACAGAGTGCTGGAGTAACTTAGCGGGACAGGCAGCATCTCTGGAGAGAAGGAATGGGTGGCGTTTGTGGCCGAGACCCTTCTTCAGACTGGTTAGGGTTAAGGGAAACAAGAGATATAGATGGTGATGTGGAGAGATAAAGAATTTGGAAAAAATTAACAGAGGGAAATTAAAGATAAAATGGAGACTTTGAGGTTTGCTTCAAGAGACTTTATTGCACGATATTATGGAGAGATGGTGGCAGTTAACTGCTCACCAGTTCTCTGATGTCACTGCAGAATTAGTCGACAGTTATACTGTGGAAATACCTTCTATTTTTTGTTAGATACAATTATCCTGTCATTACTATCTACTGCATTGGTACCAATTATTTAATTAGACACAACATACTTTATGTTTATGTATAAGAAGGAACTGCAGACGCTGGAGACATCAAAGGTAGATAAAATTGCTGGAGAGACTCAGTGGGTGAGACAGCATCTATGGAGCGAAGAAATAGGTGATGTTTTGGGTCGAGACCCTTCTTCAGACTGATATGAGGGTTGGGGGGGCGGGGGGGGGGGGTGGGGACAGGAAGAAGAAAGGAAGAGGCGGAGACAGTGGGCTGTGTGAGAGCTGGGAAGGGGAGGGGAAGGAGGGAGAAAGCAAGGACTACCTGAAATTGGAGAAGTGAATGTTCATACCGCTGGGGTGTAAACTAACCAAACAAAATACGAGGTGCTGCTCCTCCAATTTACGGTGGGACTCACTCTGGCCATGGAGGAGGCCCAGGACAGAAAGGATTCAGAATGGGAGGGAGAGTTGAAGTGCTGAGCCACCGGGAGATCAAGTTGGTTATTGCGAACTGAGTGGAGGTGTTGGGCGAAGCGATCGCCAAGCCTGCGCTTGGTCTCATTTTAATCTTATTCGACAACAGATGGTTAATGCAAGTCAAACACAACATAAGGGCATCTTGACATTCTATCACATCTTTCAAGCACTGCCCCCTCTCTGAGCTAATCATAAGCCCTTATTTACTGCGACGTATCTATGCTAGTAGTGATAGAGGGCGCGGGCGGTCGACTGTAACTTCCCACAGGAGAAACAGGCTTCCTTATCGCTGTCCTAATTTTGTTCTGTTTACATTCGCATTCCATCACAGTGAGGGATGTGGAGGAGTCACTGTGGTGGATGTTGGTGTCAAAATGTGTTTTGTGTGTTCCGTTGCTTTTTATTTGTATTACTGACTTGGTAAATTGATTGATTAGTGGGACTGGGCGTCACAATCCCTAAGATTTCACTACAATTGACATTCTTGGGGATGACCACTAGGTGAATTTGCTACCAATCAGACACATCTTCAGTTGTGTACCTCAACATCACTGGGTGTTTCTGCCTTTTATCACAAGACACCCTCAGTCGAGGCAGGCCCACCGCAGGGTAATCAGACCTGGGTGTGTGTCTTATGGTTAGCCTCTAGATGGTCACGTGGCAGCACAGACAACATCTTTCCTCTTCAGCCACAGCCAGTGACTGCTCCATTTGGCGGCATTGGCAAGTTTTTTTATCGTATGTTGCAAAACATACTGGCTAATGAAGCATTATTGTGATTGATTGACCATTCACCATATTCCCCGACAAGAGGTGATGCGTCTGATCGTATTTTTCCGAATCTCACGAACCTCTTCTGAACCTGGTCAACGAGAGATGCCAATGGCCGCATCCACTCACCCTTTCATTACCGTGTTAAATTATGTAAGAAAGGGTTTTAATATTTTCTTCTACAGTTCCCTCCTTTATGATCAACACTTATATTTTAGTTTCATTAATTGGGCACGTACATGTCCGATTATAATTTGGTTGAAACCAGTCCTTGAACAAAGACAAATGTTGAGGACCTGCTGAGGACCATTCTCTTGCATCAGAGGCATTGCTGGTGTCTCCTGAATGGTTTTGTCTAATTAGCCATTCAGCAACCTCAGACACAGTAAATGGAATAGCTCGCAAAGGGATACCTCCTATAGCATGGGGAGCGACATGGGCACAAGCCCAACATCCTAATCCTCTCACACTGTTTCTCTCAGCAGTGTGTTCACGGTGTTCTGTGTGAAAGTTGTTAGTTGAATATCATACACCAATTTCTATCCTCATCTAGTTTCTCGTAACTATCTAGATGCCTCTCTTCACCCCCATGTCCTCTGAGGTCCCATACAATGTTAGTGTATCCATGTATTTTATTTTGAAGTCACGTGAGTGACTACGTGAAGAAGCCCGCCAGCCCGCATGCGCGTCAATACGTCTAACACATGGCGCACGACTGGCTGGGAGGAGCATCGCTCCTCCAGTGGTAAGTTTTTTAACTTATTCTGAAGTCGTGTTTTTGGATATCTTTTCTATTCACAGTGGCCGTTGGTTATGGATAAGTCTAAGGCGAACAAAAGACGCGGGGAAACCGGCTACGGAGGACCGTGGTGGTGCGGGTAGCCAGCGGCCGTCGGTTTCGCCGTCAGAGTCGCTGACAGTGCAGTCAACGACTTCAGACTTGGTGCTTGCTCAAAGCACTTTGGCAACCCCGAAAGGGGGCAAAGCCAAACGCAAGTCTGAGAGGCCGGTGTACTCAGACCAGTCCGGCCAGGAGGATTCCCCTCCTATAACTACGGATAACGTCTTTGGGCGTTTATCCTCATGGAGAGGATGCTCCATCATAATATGCTCTGTGATACGGAGACATATCATTTCAGGTCTCCCTTCATACCTGCAGCAGCGCCTGGTCCAAGGCTGCTTAATGTCTCCCACTCTGATGAGGGGAGTGCCAGGAGTCAGTATATGACGGACTCCGAATTCGGGGGTATGTCAGAAGGACATACTGGGATACATGAGATACGTGAGCTCACACACAGGAGTTGCCTGCCCTGACATCGAGGTTTGCAATACCTTCACGGACAGGGGAGGCTCTTCAAGAAGTTCTGGCTTCCAGTATCAACTATCTCACATCCCACCAGTTACAAGAACAAGTCATGGTTGAAACGGCTGCTAAATACCATACGCCTGCGAACTGTGCATCCTTCAAAGTGCCGGCAGTCAACAGCTCCATTTGGGGCTACATTGGAGGTGGCATCAAGGCCCAGGAAATGAAACTCCAAAGGATTTTGAAATTTCTGGCTTCAGGCATCACGGCTTTTGCCAGATCTGGTGCTGGCGGGCCACTATCAGACGTCCAGCCGGATGCCCTGCCGTTAATGTGCAATGCATATTTCGAAATGAACTGCGTCCGAAAGAGCGCCATCAGGCCTGCGTTAAACCCAAAGTTTGCAGGTCTGCGTAAATCGAGTAATGTACAGTCGCCCAATCTTCTGTTCGGGGAAGACCTGCCCAAACAGGTGAAAGACCTGGATGAAGAAGCAAAATCTATCGGGCTGATCAAAGCACCTACGGCAAGCAAAGCTTTGCAGTTTTGGCGACAACACCCCTACTCCACCATTAGCAAGCAGCGCTTTGTTGAAGCTAGTGGCAGCTCGAAACCTGATCTTCCTGGGCAGAGGTCTTCCGGCCGTCATGGAAAATGCGCACTCTTCGAACCCCAGCAGTTCTACCCTCCAAACCATGAGGGCGGAAGCAGAACCCGTATCACTGCCCGTTGGGCCTGATATCAGAACACCGGTAACCATGGAGGTAGGTGAGTCTGGTTGTTTCCGGAATATGGGATGTGTGGACCAGTTACAAGTTGGTGGTAGATAGAAACATAGAAACATAGAAATTAGGTGCAGGAGTAGGCCATTCGGCCCTTCGAGCCTGCACCACCATTCAATATGATCATGGCTGATCATCCAACTCAGTATCCCGTACTTGCCTTCTCTCCATACCCTCTGATCCCCTTAGCCACAAGGGCCACATCTAACTCCCTCTTAAATATAGCCAATGAACTGGCCTCAACTACCCTCTGTGGCAGAGAGTTCCAGAGACCCACCACTCTCTGTGTGAAAAAATTCCTTCTTATCTCGGTCCTAAAGGATTTCCCCCTTATCCTTAAGCTGTGACCCCTTGTCCTGGACCTCCCCAACATCGGGAACAATCTTCCTGCATCTAGCCTGTCCAACCCCTTAAGAATCTTGTAAGTTTAAGTTAAACAAGATTACACTTGTTTTTACACGAATGGCGGTGGATATACTGCACAGTATACAAGGGTTCAAAATTGAGTTTTTACCTAATTCATTGTCACGCACACAACATACACCAGGTCGGGCGTATATTCATTCCTAACAAGAAGGTTTGGATATACAGGCAGAAATTCATGCATTACACAGAAAAGGGATAATTGAAAAATCATGTCAGGAAAATCATCGATTCATCTCCAATATATTCTCCTGGTAAAAGAAAGATGGAGGATGTCGGATCATCCTTGATTTAACACAACTTAACTCATACGTGCAGTATAGACATTTTTAAATGGAAAATGTCTTTACTGCTAAACAACTGATTTCCAAGGGGTGCTTCATGGCACGCATCGATCTCAAAGATGCATATTATTCAGTTCCAATTCACAGGGATCACTGGAGATATTTGAAATTTAGCTGGATGGGGCAGCTATGGCAGATCAAAGCATTGCCTAATGGATTAACTTCAGCTCCCAGGTTATTTACCAAATTACTAAAGCCTGTGCTTGGTCTGCTCAGAGCTCAAGAGCACATTATTATGGCCTATCTGGAAGACATTCTAATTATAGGAAAAATGCTGTATTTGGCTAAATTAGCTGTTTCAGCCACAAAACTCATATATACTAGAAAATGGGGTTTCTCATCCATCCAGTTAAGTCCAGATTGATACCGACTAGGGTGATTGATTATTTAGGGTTTACCATTAACTCTATTGAAATGTCTGTGACTCTGCCCTGGGGCAGGAGACTGGAATTAATAGAAGCCTGTAAAAACCTTATTGGAGCAGCCATCTATCCGCCAGGTGGCTAGTGTAATTGGCAAAATAGTGGCTGCTTTTCCAGCTGCACAATTTGGGCCTTTTCATTATCAAAACTTGCAGCATGCAAAGGAACAAGCACTCAAGTACCATTTAGGTCATTTTAACAAACCTATGCTATTACCGGCTGAAGCTATATCTGAGTTACAATACCACTACTAATACCATCACTAGTTGCGGTGGCAGATGGGATATGCACAAGTTACCACTTATTCATTTATTTGGTATCAACTACCTGGAGATGATGGGGGAATTCTATGGGTTAAAGGCTTATTGTGGGAATATGCAGAACTTGCATGTTAAACTGCAAATTGATAACACTACAGCGGTGGCATATTAATCACGTGGGTGGAATCAAGTCAGTATCCTGTGATACTTTGGCTAACCTTATTTGGAGCTGGTGTTTTGAAAGAAGGATTTGGATTTCAGCTACCTATTTGCCAGGTCGGTTTAACACGGTGGCAGACACTAGGCCACATAAATTTAATGACAACACAGAATGGATGTTAAATCACAAAGTGTTTAACAACGTTGTTGCTCAGCATTGAACACCGGAAATTGATTTGTTTGCATCTAGGCTTAATCACCAGTTGCCAAAATATGTTGCATGGGAGCCAGACCCAGGGGCAGTAGCGATTGATGCATTCTCGTTACACTGGGGAGGAATGTTCTTTTATGCCTTTCCTCCATTCTCCCTCATCAGCCGGTGCTTGCTAAAAATCAAGCAAGACTCCGCTTCAGGCATTTTAGGTAGTGCCTGACTGGCCCGCACAGCCGTGGTTCCGTTAATGTTGGGAATGATAAAAGAACCTTATATGGTTAATTATAAACACAAAGATTTGCTTATTCATCCCGTGTCTCGGGAATCTCACCCTCTGCATGATAGAATCAACTTATTGAATTGCAGAGTTTAAGAAGACCTTTTCTGGGGCTCGGATTATCCGACCGAACCGTGGACGTGATCACTGCAGCTTGGCAGGTTAGCACCAAGAAACAGTACATTTCCTACATCAAGAGATGGGAAGTGTTTTGTTTAAATTCAAACATAACGTATAATACGACACAGATAACTGATGTTTTAGAGTTTCTTTCAATGTTGTTTTTTTGATAAAAGATTAAGTTATAGTGCCATCAACTCTGGCAAAAGTGCCTTGTCATCATACTTGCTGTGGGGATCGGGACACCACTCTGTTGGGTCTCACCCTTTGATAGCCAAATTCATGAAGGGTATCTTTAGCATGAATCCTCCCAGGCCCAGGTACACAGACGTATGGGACGTTAACATTGTGTTAACACTGCTTTGTGGTTGGGCTCCAGCTACATCCTTGTCTTTGATCCGGCTGACATAAGGTAATAATGTTCATGGCGCTGGTTTAAGCGCAACACATCCAGTCGTTGCATAAACTCCGGCTGGACAGGACAGTTATGTCTGCAAACAAGATAACATTCTATATAAATGAGTTAATCAAGCAAAGCAGACCAGGTGTGTTAGGTCTAAAGCTGGAATTTTTGGCATATCCTATGGACCGTAGATTGTGTGTTGTCACATATATTCACCAATATATAGAGGCTACAAAGAACCTTAGAGGCACTGAGCTGTCTATGTTATTAGTCTTAAAAAAACCACATAAGAAGGTATCAGTGCAGACTATTTCCAGGTGGGTAAGACATGTATTGGCTTGCACAGGAGTGGACACTGATTTTTTAAATCTCACTCCACCAGGGCTGCAACAACATCAGCAGCAAGGTCCATGGAGGTTCCGCTGGACCGCATCCTAGCGACAGCAGGATGGTTGAATGAGCGGACTTTCCAGTCATTTAACAGACCTTACAGATCTGTTAAATGAAATTTATTTTCCCGGATAAAAGGGAGCACTATTATTATTTTAATTTTCATTAAAAGCATCAGCATGTTTTAAATCTATGTCATGTCTGAATGCACTATCTTTTCAATCATATCTGGTCAACTGATGCAGGATGTTTGCATGGACTCGAGTCCGCGGCATGAAATCACAGAGCTTTAACGTCTTCACGTAGTCACTCACGTGACTTTGAAATAAAATAGAAAGATTAAATGAGAACTGACCAGTTTGAAGTTTGATCTTTATTTTATGAGAAGTTGCGATGAGGGATTACGTGCCCTCCACTCCCAACCCTTTTCTCATAAAGATCATGTGGTAGTTCTAGTTCTCGAATCTTACTATAATCAGTTTAGCAATTGTTTCTGTGACTTCACACCGATGCTTTAAAGGTTGACGCACATGCACTGGCGGGCTTCTTCACGTAATCCCTCATCGCAACTTCTCATAAAATAAGTGATGTTCTTGTTTAATCTTTCTATTTAATTCTACAATGATAATTAATAAGGAATATGTCTTCATTTTGACACTTTTCATCATCATCTCATCACTATAAAATGTTACAGCTCTTGTGCTTCCTTGTCCTCGAGGGCTCGGTCTGAGAGATGCAGCTTACATCTGGTGGCATGTATCCAATCGGGTTTCTCTTTTACTTTTACTGTTGTCCGTGTTGTTAGCAGCACCAAACCTGCAGTTGTACAGGGCCCTAGTGAGACCACACCTGGAGTATTGTGCGCAGTTTGCAGCTACATGCGACAATTAAATATTCTTCATTCTTGACCCACTTACTTGGACCACCTCTGCATCTGGTCCCAAGTGATCTGACTTGCCCTTGTGGTTCTGGCAACTTGGTGTCATAATTTCATAAGTTCTAGGAGCAGAATTAGGCCATTCGGCACATCAATTCTACTGCCCCATTCAATCATGGCTGATCTATCTCTCTCTCTCTCTCTCTCTCTCAATTCCATTCTCCTGTGGCAATGAGTTCCGCAGATTCGCCACCCTCTGACTAAAGAAGTTCCTCCTCATCTCCTATTTAAAGATACGTCCTCTAATTCTGAGGCTGTGACCTCTAGTCCTAGCCTCTCTCACTAAAGGAAACATCCTCTGCACATCCGCTCTATCCAGGCCTTTCACTATTCGATAAGTCTCAATGAGGTCCCCCCTGAAAAAAAGTCCACAAAAATAGTTTAAATTAAAGTGTGCAAGAATAAAACAGGTGAGTGGGACAAGTGGGAGATGCTTCATCCAGCAACCTCTGGGCAACTGAAACATTTTTGCTTTTCCCAACATCTTTATCCAGACTCAGTTTAACTAAAGTCTCTGTTGTCACATCCAATTGATAGCTTAGTTTAGTTTAGAACAACAGCGTGGAAACAGGCCCTTCGGCCCACCAGGTCCACACTGACCAGCGATCCCCGCACACTTACACTATCCTACACACTAGGGACAATTTCCAATTATACCAAAGCCAATTAGCTTACAGACCTGCACGCCTTTGGAGCATGGGAGGAAACCGGAGCTCCTGGAGAAAACCCACGCAGGTCATGGGGAGAACGTACAAAGTTCGTACAGACAGCACCCGTAGTCAGGATGGAACCCAGGTCTCTGGCGCTGTGAGGCAGCAACTCTACCGCTGCGCCACCGCGCCGCCACGTTATGGGCGACTGAAACATCATTAATTTGCCAACATGATTACCATGACCGAGACTAACAATTGGCTCTGTTGTCATAGCTAGTCGATGATGACCAGTATTAGCATTCATCATTTTGTGTGTCTCCAGGAAACATAATTTAGTTTAGTTTGGAGATACAGCACGGAAACAGGCCCTTCGGCCCACCGGGTCCGTGCCGACCAGCAATCCCCGCACATTAACACTATCCTACAGCCACTAGGGACAATCTTTACAGTTACCAAGCCAATTAACCTACAAACCTGTACGTTGATGGAGGTTAATCACTTCCATATCATATATCAATCCGGACTTGTATAGTTTTTATAAAATTACAATACTTCTGTTGGAAATGAGGAAAAGAGAATAGTCATTCATTAAACTTTGGAATGTGTGCGGACAAAAACAAAGCATGAGACAGCATCGTAGAAGTTATTTTACAAGATATTAATCTCCAGAACTAGTATATGCTATGTGCAGAAAGGAACTGCAGATGCTGGTTTATACTGAAGAAAGACACAAAGTACTGGAGTAATTCAACGGGTCGGGCAGTGTCTCTGGAGTAAAAGAACGGGTAATGTTACAGGTATTGTGATTGTGGATGATCAGCCATGGTCACATTGATTGGCGATGCTGGCTCGAAGGGCTGAATGGCCTGCGGCTGCACCTTTTTGTCTATTGTTCCACTGGCACCAAATAAGCCAAATCTCAGAAGCCTAATTGGTTGCACAGTATTTGCAAAGCAAAGTATTATTCTGCAAGCCCTGCCTGTCCATCAGCTACATGTCACAAAACCCACACACCTCCACAGGAATCAACACGTTACACAGTAATGCTTTCAGGTGCTGCTAGATATTTCAGATGTCGGGCGGAAAGCAACTAAACGAGCTAACCCCTGCTTGCCGAGCGCACAAATATTGTTTCTTTAATGGAAAAACTCACACAATGTATCTAATTAATGGGTTGGAAATTGGCGGCCTAATGAATAATGGGAGAGCATTCAGCTGCTGCCAATTATGTTCAGGAGGAACAAATCATTCATTGTCGGGTGATGGCCTTTGGTGAAAATTGTTTTAATTCTCTATTTATAGCAAGGTAAACTTTCATTTTACCGCGTGAACGACGCATTCAGTTTTCAACCACTTTCTTTGTTTCATCAGATTCAACAAACTCTTGCACAACTTTTTAGCGCAAAGGGTAATTTAATAAGATTGGGTCATATAGCATGGAAACAGGCCCTTCGGCCCAACCTGCCCACGCCGACCAACATGCCCCATCCACACTGGAGCCTGTCTTTACATTGAGGGTGGCGGGTGTGTGGACCGGGCTCTCCGCCTCTTCCTTTCTTTTTCCTGCCCCTCCCCCCCGACATCAGTCTGAAGAAGGGCCTCAACCCTATTCCTTGACTCCATAGATGCTGCCTCACCCGTTGAGTTTCTCCAGCATTTTTTGTCTGCCAGAGGAGGTAGTTAAGGCACAATGTTTAAAAAACATATCGGCAGATATATGAAGTGGATAGGTTTAGGATATGGGCCAAACGCAGGCAGGTGGGACTAGTGTGGATGGGGCATGTTGTTTGGCATGGGCAGGTTGGGGCCGAAGGGCCTGTTTCCGTGCTGTATGACTGTGACTGATTAAATGAGACTTGCATAGGAAAATACAGCAGAGGAACAGGCCCTTCGGCCCAGAATTTGCATGCCGCCAATGATGCAAAGAAAACTAATCTCCTCTGCCTGAACATAATCCACATCCCACCATTCCCTGCATATTCACAAATCTGTCTAAAAATCTCTAAAACTCCACCACCAACCCTGGCAACATGGTCCAGACCCCTTCAGGAACAGCTTCTTCCCCTCTGTTATCAGGCTTCTGAACGCTCCTCCCATAAGCTAGGGTACTGTCCGATTCACCTCTACCCCATTGCGGACATTGGACTTTGTCTCTGAGACTGGTGCGCTACAATGCTGAGAACTATATTCTGCACTCTGTATCTTCCCCTTTGCTCTACCTGTTGCACTGTAGTTTGACCTGATTGCGTTTATGTGTGGTATTATCTGTTTTGATTGAATAACATGCAAAACAAAGCTTTTCTCTGTACCCCTGTACACGTGACAATAAACCTGAATCATAGTCATCATTCTGTGCTTATAAAAACTTGCCCCGCACATATCCTTTCAACTTTCTTCAAGCAAGGCCACTTAGTCTTTGGTATTTGCATTCTGGGAGAAAGGTTCTGACTGTCTACCCTATCTACGCCTTCAACCTCCAATGTTGCAGAGAAAACAAACCAAGTTTTTCCAACCTCTCTTATACCCAATCCCACACTTACAGGGTCCATTGCAACATGTTGACTTTGTGGGTCGACACAAAATGCTGGAGCAGCTCAGCGGGTGAAGCAGCTTCTCTGGAGAGAAGGAATGGGCGACGTTTACTCTCCATTTTCTTTAAACACCATCCCCTTTGATGTCTCATTTTCATGCCTTACCCCTCCTTATCTCTGTGTCTCCCTCTCCCCTGACTCTCAGTCTGAGGAAAGGGTCTCGAACCAAAACGTCGCCCATTCCTTCTCTCCAGAGATGCTGCCTGTCCTGCTGACTTACTCCATCTTTTTGTGTTGACCTTCGATTTAGACCAGCATCTGCAGTTCTTTCTAACAGGTGTTGATGTTGTGGATGTGTGCACAGGCAGAGATTTCATTGTTGAACCATTTGGCAAAACCATTGTCACATTTCACCCTCCCTTGCAGTGAAGCTCTTGTTGTGTGTGGCTGTGGCTATGCAGCGCATTGACAGATTGTACGGAGGGAGTGATTACCAGAAAGTACTGAGCGTATAATTTTGGGGGGGGGGGTGGGGGGGAGAGAGGAGGGGGAGGAGAGGAGGGGGAAGAGGGGTGGGGGGAGAGAGGGGGTGGAAGAGAGGGGTTGGGTGGAAGAGAGGCTGGGGTAGAGAGAGAGGAGGGGGAGGGAGAGGAAGGGGGGGAGTGGATGAGGCAGTGAGACAAGACACTGTGAGGCATATTGTAAAACACACAGATGCAACAAGCCTGGCAGATCAGCGTTGTGGCTAAACGCACCGCTTTAATCCACGACACCCTTCTACGCTTCCACACATCTATGTCTGGTGAACAAGAGCATTGAGTTTACTTTCCAATTTCACTCAGGTTATCCAACTAATGAATTTATTCTTCAGTCTGAAGAAGGCATTTGACCCAAAACCTCACCCATTCCTTCTCTCCAAAGATGCTGCCTGTCCCGCTGATATACTCCAGCATTTTGTGTCTATCTTCCATTTAAAACACATCTGCAGTTCCTCCCTACACACAAACAATTTTGTTAGTCAGAGGGTGGTGAATCTGTGGGATTCATCGCTACAGAGGGCAGTGGAGGTCAAGTCAGTGGATATTATAGAGGCAGATGTAGACAGATTCTTGATTAGTATGGGTGTCAGGGGTTATGGGGTTGAGAGGGAAAGATAGATCAGCTATGATTGAATGGCAGAGTAGACTCGATGGGCTGAATGGCCTAATTCTGCTCCTATCACTTCAGTTCTTCTATTGTTGTTGCTGTTACATAACCATCTCCCCAATGTACAACTGTTCTCTCTTCATCCCCTTCCCTTCCCAGTTCTCCCAGCAGTCTTCTGCCCCTGTCCCACTTAGGAAACCTGAACGGAAACCTCTGGAGACTTTGCATCCGCCCAAGGTTTCCGTGCGGTTCCCGGAGGTTCCCGGAGGTTTTTGTCAGTCTCCCTAATGATCAAAAGTGGTTTCCGCTTCTTCGCTGGAACATAGAATAAGCCATTCAGCCCATCGAGCCTACTCTGCCATTCAATCATAGCTGATCTATCTTTCCCTCTCAACCCCATTCTCCTTCCTTCTGCCTGTCTCCGACTACATTCTATCTCTGTCTCGCCCCTTCCCCATGATATCAGTCCGAAGAAGGGTCTCGACCCGAAACGTCACCCATTCCTTCTCCAGAGACGCTGCCTGTCCCGCTGAGTTACTCCAGCAGTTTGTGTCTACTGTGTACCATTTATCTGCATATAAATTACTTTTATAGCTTTGCACTCACTTTATTGGATGCTATTTGTGATTACATTGATTGATCACTGCCTCCTGCAAGTGCTTTGTTCTGGTGGCATCACATGAAGGTATTGCAGTTTGATATTTATCGCCATTGATTACTGGCGATGGCAGCTTTTGATATATTGCATCGCCAAGCCTTGATAGAGCAGGCAACAGGCCAGTGATGGGGGTAGGTGTTCCCACATATTGGAAGCAAGCAGCCTTGAGGATGTGCTTCAGGTTAAAGGACAACTCTTGTCCTTCAGAAAGAAGGTGCTTGAAAATACTTGGTACATAATGTGTGGCACAAAACTCAAATACTTGGCATATAACATTTCCAATCTTGCGCTCACACTGGACATGTAACATCTTCCATTTGTAGATAGACACACAGTGCTGGAGTAACTCAGCGGGTCAGGCAGCATCTGTGGAGAACATGGATAGGTGACGTTTCGCAGAGTGCTGGAGAAACTCAGTGGGTCAGGCAGTATCTGTGGAGAACATGGATAGGTGACGTCTAGGGTCAAGACCTTTCATCAGGGTCTGAAGATGGGTCTTGACCTGAACCGTCTCCCATTTCTTCTCTCCAGAGATGCTGCCTGACCCGCTGAGTTACTCCAGCACTCTGTGTCAATCTTTGGTGTATTCCAGCATCTGCAGTTCCTTCCTACACATAAAAATATCCTTTAGTCAGAGGGTGGTGAATCTGTGGGATTCATTGCCACAGGCAGCTGTGGAGGCCAAATCAATGGATATTTTTAAGGCAGAAATAGATTCTTGATTAGTATCGGGTTATGGGAAGAAGGTGGGAGAATTGAGTTGAGAGGGAGAGATAGATCAGCTATGATTGAATGGCAGAGTAGACTCGATGGGCTGAATGGCCTAATTCTGCTCCTATCACTTCAGTTCTTCTATTGTTGTTGCTGTTACATAACCATCTCCCCAATGTACAACTGTTCTCTCTCCATCCCCTTCCCTTCCCAGTTCTCCCACCAGTCTCACTGCCTCCGACTACATTCTATCTCTGTCCCGCCCACTCCCCTGACATCAGTCCGAAGAAGGGTCTCGACCCGAAACGTCGCCCATTCCTTCTCCAGAGACGCTGCCTGTCCCGCTGAGTTACTCCAGCAGTTTGTGTCTACTGTGTACCATTTATCTGCATATAAATTACTTTTATAGCTTTGCACTCACTTTATTGGATGCTATTTGTGATTACATTGATTGATCACTGCCTCCTGCAAGTGCTTTGTTCTGGTGGCATCACATGAAGGTATTGCAGTTTGATATTTATCGCCATTGATTACTGGCGATGGCAGCTTTTGATATAGTGCATCGCCAAGCCTTGATAGAGCAGGCAACAGGCCAGTGATGGGGGTAGGTGTTCCCACATATTGGAAGCAAGCAGCCTTGAGGATGTGCTTCAGGTTAAAGGACAACTCTTGCCCTTCAAAAAAAAGGTGCTTGAAAATACTTGGTACATAATGTGTGGCACAAAACTCAAATACTTGGCATATAACAATTCCAATCTTGCGCTCACACTAGACATGTAACATCTTCCATTTGTAGATAGACACACAGTGCTGGAGTAACTCAGCGGGTCAGGCAGCATCTGTGGAGAACATGGATAGGTGACGTTTCACAGAGTGCTGGAGAAACTCAGCGGGTCAGGCAGCATCTGTGGAGAACATGGATAGGTGACGTTTCACAGAGTGCTGGAGTAACTCAGCGGGTCAGGCAGCATCTGTGGAGAACATGGATAGGTGACGTTTCACAGAGTGCTGGAGTAACTCAGCGGGTCAGGCAGCATCTGTGGAGAACATGGATAGGTGACGTTTCACAGAGTGCTGGAGAAACTCAGCGGGTCAGGCAGCATCTGTGGAGAACATGGATAGGTGACGTTTCACAGAGTGCTGGAGTAACTCAGCGGCTCAGACAGCATCTGTGGAGAACATGGATAGGTGACGTTTCACAGAGTGCTGGAGTAACTCAGCGGGTCAGGCAGCATCTGTGGAGAACATGGATAGGTGACTTCTTCGGGGTCTGAAGAAGGGTGTGGACCTGAAATATCTACTATTTCTTCGCTCCATAGATGCTGCCTCACCCGCTGAGTTTCTCCAGCATATTTGTCTAGCTTCAATTTTTCCAGCATCTGCAGGTCTTTCTTAAACAGATCAATATACAATGATCGGTTGTGCCCCCCCCCTCAGTCACTCTGACAGTGTCACGGAGGTATCAGGTGAATGGTGACATGAAAATGGTACCATGGGCTCAGTCTGCAAGGAATTGTCATTGTGGGGGGGGGGGGGGGGTCAGTCATCCAAGATCAGTCTGAAGAAGGATCCCGACCCTGAAACGTCATCTGTCTATTTCCCTCCACAGATGCTGCCTGACCCGTTGAGTTCCTCCAGCAGTTTGTGTATTACTCATTCAGAGACCATCATTGGACATTTTAACCGTGACTTTGAAGAAAGTAAATTAAGCTACCATTTGGAGGATAAATGACAGTCAGATAAAGGCATTTTAATTGAGGAATATCTTGACAATTAATTGCAGATTGTTGCTGGGTTATCGTTGCCGTCAATTAATAGTTTGTTGGCTAATTAATTCATCCCTATGTGACAGCTCGCCTTGTTCTGCGCAACTATCCAGTTGCCGTGTGTTAAGTGATTGAAAGATCTATCGTTTTATTTGTTCTTGCCCGATTAGAAAATTACATCTTAAAGATGAAACACTGATCATCATTTCTGTTTTCTTTTTTGCTGTTTATTCCCATTTGTGTAATTATTTATTTCTTGTTAATTTTCATTTTTGTGTTTTAGTTTAGTTTAGGGAATCTGCATGAAAACAGGCCCCCCCCCAGCCCGCCGAGTCCACGTGTTCCCGATGTTGGGGGAGTCCAGAACCAGGGCCCACAGTTTAAGAATAAGAAGTAAGCCATTTAGAACGGAGACGAGGAAACACTTTTTCACACAGAGAGTGGTGGGTCTGTGGAATTCTCTGCCTCAGAGGGTGGTGGAGGCAGGTTCTCTGGATACTTTCAAGAGAGAGCTAGATACGGCTCTTAAGGTTAACGGAGTCAAGGGATATGGGGAGAAGGCAGGAACGGGATACTGATTGGTGATGATCAGCCATGATCACATTGAATGGCGCAGCTGGCTCGAAGGGCCGAATGGCCTACTCCTGTACCTATTGTCTATTGCTTAAACCGTGCTTGTATGTAGGATTGGGTGCTATATTGGGCCATTTTATTCTCCAATCCAAGGGAAGAGATCACAGAAACATAGACAATAGGTGCAGGAATAGGCCGTTCGGCCCTTCGAGCCAGCACCGCCATTCAATGTGAATGGCAGACCCCTTATTCATGTAATCTCCAACCTAGATGCCACACTCCGCATCTGAATCAAAGACATTTGATTCATTATCAGGGATGTGCTACTACTTAGCAAGTTAGTTCATTATTGTCACGTGTGCCGAGGTACAGCTAAAGGCTTTTGTTGCGTGCTAACCCCTCAAAGAAAAGATGATATCTGATTACAATCGAGCCACCCACAGAGTACAGATACTGGATAAAGGGAATAACATTTAGTGCAAGATAAAGTCCAATCCAAGATAGTCCGAGGGTCTTCAATGAGGTAGATGGGAGGTCTGGAACTGTCTAGTTGGTGATAGGATGGTTCAGTTGCCTGATAGAAACTGCCCCGAATCTGGAGGTGTGCGTTTTCACACTTCTGTACCTCTTGCCCAATGGGAGAGGGGAGAAGAGGGAGTGACCGGGGTGAGACTGGTCCTTGATTATTCTGCTGGCCTTGCCGAGGCAGCATGCGGTGTCGATGGAGTCAATGGCCTCCTTCTCACCTTCCCCTCAGCTAACAGTGAACCATTTCACATTTCCTTGATCATCGTCTGCTTTGATCTGTCGTTTTCTCACTTTACCCTTCCATAATACTCGTCTCTCTGTCCCCTGACTCTCCCTCCGAAGAAGGGTCTCGACCCGACACGTCATCCATTCCTTCTCTCCAGAGATGCTGCCTGTCCCGTTGAGTTACTCCACATTTTACTGTCTATCTTTGATGGGAGGTTGGTTTGTGTGATCGTGTGATCATAAGGTCATAAGTGATAGGAGTAGAATTAGGCCATTCAGCCCATCAGGTCTATCTCTCCCTCCTAACCCCATTCTCCTGCCTTCTTCCCATAACGCCTGACACCCGTACTAATCAAGAATCTATCTGTTTAAAAATATCCACTGACTTGGCCTCCACAGCATTCTGTGGCAACGAATTCCACAGATTCTCCTCATTTCTCCTCATCTCCTTCCTAAAGGAACGTCCTGTAATTCTGACCTCTGGTCCTAGACTCTCCCACTAGTGGAAACATCCTCTCCACATCCACTCTATCCAATCCTTTCACTATTTGGTACGTTTTAATGATGTCCCCCCGTCATTCTTCCAAACTCCAGTGAGTACAGGCCCAGCGCCGTCAAACGCTCATCATAGGTTAACCCGCTCATTCCTGGTGGACAAAAATGCTGGCGAAACTCAACAAGTAAGGCAGCATCTATGGAGCGAAGAAATAGGTGATGTTTTGGGTCGAGACCCTTCTTCAGACTCATTCCTGGGATCATTCATGATCTGGGCTGCTGTTTCAACATCTCTCTGCAATTTCTTGCAGTCACCATTTTCCTTTCCCATCTGAGTGGCCTTTGGTAGCGAATACTGCAGGTGTGACATTATCATGACAAGTACTGCCCAATACAAAGGCCTCATCTTACGCGCTTTCTCGGTGCTTAATGGCGGTCCTTCAGAATATAGACGCACCACTTATCATTCTGCTGGCACGTTCTGGTAATATTAACATTACCTCTTGTTTAAAGGACAATAATTAGAGCCATATTTAAATGCAGCAGATGAGTTTTTAAAATAACTATCAAATGAGGAAGTTTGGAATTAATTGCTGAGCGAAAAGGGGTCAACGTCTGCCTGTGATGAAATTACTGTTGTACTAATACACGAGGAACTGACAATATATCATTTGATTCCACCAAGATCACATACGGTATATTGTAATTAGGCTTCTGGCGAGAGCTGGAGTCTGAAGTTTTAAGCCAATTAGGTTTCCCAAGGGAAGAGCGACAAATCTACTGTGTGTCGACCCACACAAATATATATCTCTCTCGCCCTGTTTCGATTCCAGAATAAATGAATGCTGATTCAAGTCCTCGAACATAGTCTCTGGAATTCTCTACCACAGAAGGTCGTTGTGGCCAGTTCATTGGCTATATTCAAGAGGGAGTTGGATGTGGCTCTTGTGGCTAAAGGGATCAGGGGGTATGGAGAGAAGGCAGGTACGGGATACTGAGTTGGATGATCAGCCATGATCATATTGAATGGCGGTGCAGGCTCGAAGGGCCTAATGGCCTACTCCTGCACCTATTGCCTATGTTTCCATATTTCTATAGAAACATAGAAATATAGAAAAATAGGTACAGGAGTAGGCCATTCGGCCCTTCAAGTCTGCACCGCCATTCAATATGATCATGGCTAATCATCTAAAATCAGTAGACAAAAGTGCTGGAGAAACTCAGCGGGTGCGGCAGCATCTATGGAGCGAAGGAAATAGACAATGTTTCGAGCCAAAACCCTTCTTCAGACCCAAAATGTTGGCTATTTCCTTCGCTCCATAGATGCTGCCGCACCCGCTGAGTTTCTTCAGCACTTTTGTCTACCTTCGATTTTCCAGCATCTGCAGTTCCTTCTTGAACATCTAAAATCAGTACCTCATTCTGGCTTATTCCCCATATCCCTTGAGTCTTTTAGCCCGAAGAACTCAATCTAAGTCCCCCTTGAAAACATCCAGAGAATCAGCCTCCATTGCCTTCCATGGCAGAGAATTCCACAGATTCACAACTCCCTGTTGAAAATGTTTTTCCTCATCTCAGTCCTAAATAGCCTTCCGCTCATTCTTAAACTGTGTGACCCCCCTGGTTCTGGACTCCCCCAACATTGCAACCATTTTCCCTGCATCTAGTACTGTCCAGTCCCTTATGGGCCTGTCCCACATTGGCAATTTCTTTGGCAACTACAGGGGACTAGTTTGTCGCCACATGTTCGCCGGTGGTCGCCGGGAGTCGTCTCCTCAGTCGCGCAAAAAGTCGTAGCGGCTTTTTGGTCGCCGCTAAATTTTCAACATGTTGAAAAAAAAATTCGGCGACAGTGGGTTTGACGCCAATGAGCGTAGCTTGACTTCACCTGACGTAGGTGCTGTCGTAGGTTGTCACCAGGATGGCGCGGGTTGTCGCCAGTTTTTCGATGACCTGCTACGACTCTGACAGTCGCTGGTAGTTGCCTACACAATGGCCAAGCGGGACAGGCCCGTTAAGAATTTTATATGTTTCTATAAGATCGGTCTTTTTTGCTGAGGGATTCTGCTGGCAGTGGAGGAGAGAGAGAGAGGGAGACTAAGATGAAAAAATAACTTGGTATCAGCGTAAGGATATCGAGCAGTTGTGAACGCACGCCCTGTGTTTTATCTGATAGGTGACGTTTCGGGTCGAGACCCTTCTTCAGAACTTCGACCTATTCCATAGATGCTGCCTCACCCGCTGAGTTTCTCCAGCATTTTTGTCTACCTTCGATTTTTCCCGCATCTACAGTTCTTTCTTAAACTTTACTCCAAGGAATGTCGGAAGACCATAATTCCCCTCTCTCTAATCCACCTGATTCAATGAGAGTGGGACAAGGAAAGACGGCTTAATGCACCAATTAACCCAGCCTCTCTCCTTGCTTAATGTCAGAGCAGACGATCTTACTGGATTTGTGTTGGACATTATATTACATGACATTTGAAGATGCTTTATTAAAATTTCTTGATCTGATGAGAACGTTGAAGTAGCTGTGCTGCTTTGAATTACCTGCTGCTGTCACCAGAATGGTGTTTCATTTTATTATAGTCCAACATCTAATCCAGCCAAATATGCAAGGAAGTCACCAACCAACTTGAAGGGGAATAAAACCGGGCGAACTTCCTTTTGCTCTGGTATTTGATTTAATTCACATGTTTAATCGATAATATTTTATTATTAATTTTTATTGTTTTTTGTGTCATTCCAAACTGTCACTGTATGTCATGCTGTCACTTGCGGGCGGAGCACCAAGGCAAATTCCTTGTATGTGAATACTTGGCTAATTCTTCTTAGGCCCCCTTCGGTCATGGCTGACCAAGGGTGTCTCCAGGGTTGGAGGACGCCTGTGCGTGACTTTGTTTAACGTGGGGAGACTGGTGCACAGACAGCCACCCCACGGTCCTTGACAGATCTGGGTCAGGATCCAGTGGCATGGAGTCCAAGACGACCGGAGACCCTTTTCTGCTGCAGCCTTCATCCGCCTTCCCAGCCGTTGTGAAGCTCCACTAAGATCAGCCATCGTCCTCCGCCTGTTCCACCGTTGAGGTCTTGGTTGGATTGCTCTTTGTCAGGGACCTCCCCCTCGACCTTACCGCCATGGGTGGCTCTACCAGGAGCATCGCTCCAGACGGCATCGCTCTCAGGACAGCACAAGCTTCTCCACCACGACAAGGTGACAATCCACTTGGCCAATAAACGTATTCATTCAAGTGTCATGTGCCACCAGCTGTAGAGAGTAGGCGGATGTCGAGAGTATTTAATGGTCATCTGTATCGCCAGTCAAACAATGAAATTCTTGCTTGCTACAACTTGTCCGCTCGCATGTATTGTCCTTTCATTGACTGGACCGAATGCAACAAGAAAGCTTTCCACTCAACCTTGATACATGTGACAAAAGTAAACTAATCCTTGCAGCTCCATTAATACAATAACTCAAAAGGTAAATCAACAATAATCAATAATACTGTAAATTAATAATTGGGAAAATTAAGTAACCGACCCATAACCAACAGTGGATCATATTTGCTGAGCACTCTGTGAAACGTCACCTATCCATGTTCTCCACAGATGCTGCCTGACTCACTGAGCTACTCCAGCACTCTGTGAAACGTCACCTATCCATGTTCTCCACAGATGCTGCCTGACCCGCTGAGTTACTCCAGCACTCTGTGAAACGTCACCTATCCATGTTCTCCACAGATGCTGCCTGACCCGCTGAGTTACTCCAGCACTCTGTGAAACGTCACCTATCCATGTTCTCCACAGATGCTGCCTGACCCGCTGAGTTACTCCAGCACTCTGTGAAACATCACCTATCCATGTTCTCCAGAGATGTTGCCTGATCCACAGTGTTACTCCAGCACTTTGTATTTTCTCTTGAATCTGGAGGTCACAGTTTTAGGGCTCCTGCTCCACCTGCCAGTAGCAAGATGAGAGCGTGGCTAGGGTGGTGTGGGTCTCTGATGATCCCTTTGATGGTAGGGAGGTCAGTACTTGTCATGGACCAGGCAATGTCTACTCCTCACCTTAGCTTCCTTCACTCCTGAAACGGCCATGGTGATTGAGTTGTGTGGGAAAGAACTGCAGATGCTAGTTTAAACCAAAGATGGACCCAAAAAGCTGGAGTAACTCAGCGGGACAGGCAGCATCTCTGGAGAGAAGGAATGGGTGACGTTTCGGGTCGAGACTGAAGAAGGGTCTCAACCTGAAACATCACCCATTCCTTCTGTCCCGCGGAGTTACTCCAGCTTTTTGTGCCTACGGTGTGTGTTCCCATGTTGTCATCTTAGTGGGATCTTCTTCTTGGGTATGGCGTGCAGAACCTAAAGTTGTCAAACAACTTGTTCTGTTTGATCTTCTGTTTGTGCACGCCAGGTTGATTGCATTCGTTGAAACAGGGTGGACAACGTGAAGGTTGCAATCTCCCACCCCATCTTAGTGGGATGTATTCTGGCAACGGGAGAGTAACTCAATGATAGGTGGTGTATTTCATGGGATTTGGGAAATAAAAGATGGATTGAGTCAAGTATTAAAGCAAAATGGTTTGTCTTTGATTATCCCTGAAGCAGTATAAAGACAAGTAGGAGCTTGCTTAAATAGTTTGTCCTTGAAAATTATGATCATTTATCCAATGAAAGGATCACAATCAGAAGACCTTTAATATAAAGGCACAGAAGCAACTTCGAAAAGCAAAGCAAGGGCTCTTTGCAAGAACCTGAAATCAATGCACAAATCAGGATAATGATGTTTCACTCATCTATTATTATACTTGTGAAGCACCAAGCATTTCTACATGGCACGAGACCGTGTATAAAGCTGGTCATAATTGGATACTAACAGACACCCAAGTGACAGCCTCACTCAGAAAGGCCAGGAAGGATGACTGTTATGGGAAATAAAAATATCACAATTGTGCTCTTGAGATTTTTTCCCTGCTTGGGGTTAAGACATTTTGTGGGTTGAAATACACAAAGCCACACTCTGCGAGTAATTCTTACTCTCAACGACGTGAGGGTACTCAATGGTAACCTGTGTTCAAACAGATACGCACTGCTTTAATGGTGTTGCCATTGGTTTATTATTGTCTAATTACAATGAAAAGCTTTTGTTCACAAGCAATCCAGTCAAATCAAATCAAACTGTGAATTAGTACCAGCCATACACACGGTGTGGGAGATTGCAACCTTCACGTGGTCCACCCTATTTCGACGAATATAATCAACCCGGCGTGCACAATCAAATAAGATCAAATAGAACAAGTTGTCCTACAACTTCAGGCTGCGTACGCCATATGCAAGAAAAAGAAGAAACCATGCACACGTGTAAGGGCAGACAAATGCTAGGGTGCAGAATATAGTTTTATGACATTGTAGCGTTAAAGCCCTGTCCCACCGTACGAGTTAATTCAAGAGTTCTCCCGAGTTTGCCCTGATTCGAACTCGGAGATTTATGGTAATGGCCGCTCGTAGCTACTCAGGGCTCTCGTGGACATTTTTTAACATGTTCCTGAGGATTGGAGGGTAGCTAATGTAACCCCACTTTTTGAAAAGGGAGGGAGAGAGAATACGGGGAATTACAGACCAGTTAGTCTAACATCGGTAGTGGGGAAAATGCTAGATTCAGTTATTAAAGATGGGATAGCAGCGCATTTGGAAAGTGGTGAAATCATTGGACAAAGTCAGCATGGATTTATGAAAGGTAAATCATGTCTGATGAATCTTATAGAATTTTTCGAGGATGTAACTAGTAGAGTGGATAAGGGAGAACCTGTGGATGTGTTATATCTGGATTTCAGAAGGCTTTCGACATAAGAGATTTGTATACAAACTTAAAGCACACAGTATTGGGGGTTCAGTATTGATGTGGATAGAGAACTGGTTGGCAGACAGGAAGCAAAGGGTAGGAGTAAACGGGTCATTTTCAGAATGGCAGGCAGTGACTAGTGGGGTACCGCAAGGCTCAGTGCTGGGACCACAGCTATTTACAATATATATTAATGATCTGGATGAGGGAATTGAATGCAACATCTCCAAGTTTGCAGATGACACACAGCTGGGGGGGGGGGGCAATGGTAGCTGTGAGGACGATGCTAGGAGGCTGCAAGGTGACTTGGATAGGTTGGGTGAGTGGGCAAATGCATGGCAGATGCAGTATAATGTGGATAAATGTGAGGTTATCCACTTTGGTGGCAAAAACAGCAGGGTAGACTATTATCTGAATGGTGGCCGATTAGGAAAAGGGGAGATGCAACGAGACCTGGGTGTCATGGTACACCAATCATTGAAAGTAGGCATGCAGGTGCAGCAGGCTGTGTAGAAAGTGAATGGTATTTTGGCATTCATAGCAAAAGGATTTGAGTACAAGAGCAGGGAGGTTCTACTGCAGTTGTACAGGGTCTTGGTGAGGCTATGCCTGGAGTATTGTGTACAGTTTTGGTCTCCTAATCTGAGGAAAGACATTCTTGCCATAGAGGGAGTACAGAGAAGGTTCACCAGACTGATTCCTGGAATGGCAGGACTTTCATATGAGGAAAGACTGGATAGACTCGGCATGTACTCGCTGGAATTTAGAAGATTGAGGGGGGATCTTATAGAAACTTACAAAATTCTTAAGGGGTTGGACAGGCTAGATGCAGGAAGATTGTTCCCGATGTTGGGGAGGTCCAGGACAAGGGGTCACAATTTAAGGATAAGGGGGAAGTCTTTTAGGACCGAGATGAGAAAATCATTTTTCACACAGAGAGTGGTGAATCTGTGGAATTCTCTGCCACAGAAGGTAGTTAAGGCCAGTTCATTGGCTATATTTAAGAGGGAGTTAGATGTGGCCCTTGTGGCTAAAGGGATCAGGGGGTATAGAGAGAAGGCAGGTACAGGATACTGAGTTGGATGATCAGCCATGATCATATTGAATGGCGGTGCAGGCTTGAAGGGCCGAATGGCCTACTCCTGCACCTATTTTCTATGTTTCTATTTTTCTATGTTGAAAAATCTTCACGAGTCTTCCCGAGCTCACCGCGTTTCCCGAGTACCTGCCATTAGCGTTACGAGCCGCTAAGAGACGTTCCTGAGCTGCGACGTACCTGCTACGTACATTCTAAGTGCTTCTACGAGTTTGATTTTTTTTAAACTCGGGAGAGCTCTTGAATGAACTCGTACAGTGGGATAGGGCTATTACAGTTCCAGGGGAAAACGTGCACAAGGAGGTAGGTTGGAAGATCAGAACTGCATCTCAAGTGGCACAGCGGTAGAGTTGCTGCCTTACTGTGCCAGAGACTCGGGTTTGATCCTGACTAGAGCTGCTGTAGGTTCTCCCTGTTACCGTGCGGGCTTTCTGCAGTTTTCTCCAACACTCCAAAGGCATGCAGGTTTGTAGGCAAATTAGCTTCTGCAAATTGTCCCTCCTGTATGGGATAGAACTAGTGTATGGGTGATCACTGGTCGGCACAGACGCAGTGGGCCAAGGTGTCTGTTTCTAAGCTGTATCTGAAGAAGAGTCTAGACCCAAAATGTCACCTATCCCTTCTCTCCAGAGATGCTGACTGACCCGCTGAGTTACTCCAGCACTCTGTGAAACGTCACCTATCCATGTTCTCCAGAGATGCTGCCTGACCCGCTGAGTTACTCCAGCACTCTGTGAAACGTCACCTATCTTTGTTCTCCACAGATGCTGCCTGACCCGCTGAGTTACTCCAGCACTCTGTGTCGTCTTTGCAAACCTGTGTCTGCAGTTCCTTGTATCATGTTGACGTTAGTGCTCTTTATTTGGAGGGCAGTTTGGAACTCGTCACCACATCTTCCGTTGTGTTGATGGCATGGACAGTTTAAAGCTGCATTTGGAGGCCGGTTCTCTGGATAC
This sequence comes from Raja brachyura, assembly GCA_963514005.1. Next base: position 2,373,638 of record OY740791.1, read on the forward strand.
TTTCAAGAGAGAGTTAGATGGAGCTCTTTAAGATAGCGGAGTCATGGGATGTGGTGAGAAGGCAGGAACGGGGTATTGATTAGGGATGATCAGCCATGATCACATTGAATGGTGGTGCTGGCTCGAAGGGCTGAATGGCCTACTCCTGCACCTATTGTCTATTGACATGCAGTTACATGCTGGAGTGTTGATGGGTTGTTCGGTTGGACGATCAGAACTGGAACCCTGTCAATTCCGGCTTGTGACCCTACCATTGTGCCCAATTGAAACTCATTTAATTCAGAGCAAATGCATCTCATTATTCATTGAGTGATACAACGCGGGAACAGGCCATTTGGCCCAACTTGCCCACACCGACCAACATGTCCCAGCTACACTCATCCCACCTACCTGCATTTGCCCCATATCCCTCGTAACCTGTCCTTCCCATGTACCTCTCCAAATGTTTAAGTGTTGTGATAGTCTCTGCCTCTTCTGGCAGCTCATTCCATGCACCCACCACCGTGCACGTGTGTGCGAGTCTGCGTGAAAGGAATAGGATTAAGCCATCGAGAATTGGCCCATCGAGTCCACTCTGCCATTCAATCATGGCTGATCTCTGCCTCCTAATCCCATTATCCTGCCATCTCCCCATTACCCTTGGCACCCGTTCCAATCAATAACTTGTCTATCTCTGCCTTAAAAATATCCACTGACATGTCCTCCACAGCCCTCTGTGGCAATGAGTTCCACAGATTTTGTGTGTGTGTGTGTGTCTATATTTAATAATAATAAATTAAATGAAGACAATTTGCCGCTCAGATTCCCATGAAATCTTTCCCCCCCTTCACTTTGAACCTCTGTACTTTTATTGAGACAAGTTAGAGAATTAGTAGGCAGAAAGAAACTGGCTCTTTGGCCGCCTAATAAACAGGGCCTACTAACTAAATTGGTTCTGCAGAGTGCTGGCGTTTTCACTGTAAGGCCTGACAAATGAGCTTAAACATGTTGTCCTTTGAGGGTAATTTCAAGGTGCAGTCTAAGTGTACATTTACTTTGGGTAGGTAAAGGATGTGAGTAATCGCCACGACGTTTTTCCGCTCTGGTTTTTTCTCTTGATGCAAAAATAAATGCAGTAGGTGCAGAACTAATGATGTTATATTATTATGAATCTCAATGAATCTTTCCTCAACCTGTTTGTTTAGTGTTCTTTATTTGTTCATCACCCTCGTAAACGTTCTCTGGTGGCCCACTTAAACAATGCTCTAGGGATGTGAATAGTTGTTGATAAGCCTATAACAGCCCAAGAGCATTGGGGACAAATCTTAGATATGCATCAAAATATTGAAAACTCCCCAATTTGCCCACGATATATAGCCACCATGCTCCACCATACCTTCTGTTGTGATATTTTCTCGGTTTTTATGCTTAATTCCCGAGTGAAAAGTCCCCGGAGGTGAAGTTCGGCTTCAAATAACTTTTTTAAAAGTTTTTGTTTTTGAGATGCAGCGCGGAAACAGGCCCTGCAGCCCGCTGAGTCCACGCCAACCAGCAATCACCCCGTACACTAGCACTATCCTACACGCCAGGGACTATTTGCAATTGTACTGAAGCCAATTAACCAACAATCCCGCACGTCTTTTGGGATGTGGGAGGAAACCGGAGCACCTGGGAAAAATCCACGCAGTCACAGGGAGAACATGCAAACTCCACACACAGGCAGCACCCAAGGTCAGGATCAAGGCCATGCATTAGCTGTAAGGAGCGAATGTACAAATATAAGATTATTAAGGGTTTGGACACACTAGAGGCAGGAAACACGTTCCCGATGTTGGGGGAGTCCAGAACCAGGGGCCACAGTTGAAGAATAAGGGGTAAGCCATTTAGAACGGATACGAGGAAAAACTATTTCACAGAGAGTTGTGAGTCTGTGGAATTCTCTGCCGCAGAAGGCAGTGGAGGCCAATTCTCTGGATGCTTTCAAAAGAGAGTTAGATAGCGCTCATAAAGATAGCGGAGTCAGGGGGATATGGGGAGAAGGCAGGAACTGGGTACTGAATGTGGATGATCAGCCGTGATCACAGTGAATGGCGGTGCTGGCTCGAAGGGCCGAATGGCCTGCTCCTGCACCTATTGTCTATTGTCTATTGATTGAACCGGGATCTCTGGCGCTGTGATGCAGCAACTCTACCGCTGTATCTCCCTTTAGGTTAGGCTGCATTTGCAATATTGTGTGCAGTTCTGGTCACCACATCACTGGAAGAGGTTTGCCAGGATGTTGCCTGGATTTGCAGTTATTAGCATCTTGTGAATGAAACATAAACCAAAGGAATCGTTGGATCTCAAGCCGGGTGTTGAGCAGCCAGGTTGTTGTCTCTGTTGGCGTCAATGTCTGCCAGGCCCTGACAGAGCTCCATTTGGTGGGTGGTAGAGCGGGCAACAAAAAAGTGTTACAACACTTGAAAAAACACCACGCGTCATACGTCAACACGCAGCGTATTTTTCGGTGGCATGATGCATCAGTCAATGATGCTGCAGTCACCGAAAAAATCGGCAAGTGGGACAGGCCCTTTACTGTGAAAAGCAGAGATTGAGAGGAGACTTGGTCGTGATGAGAGGGAAGTTTCGGAAATGTCACAGCCCAGTGGGTATAGATATAAGTTAGGAAGGGCAAAGTTTAAAGGACACCAGACCAGGTAGGACCCGCAAGGTGGGTGTGCAGCGTTAATTGGTCTCTGCAAATTGCCCATTGTGTGCCGGGAGGGGTGGAGATAGTGGATAATGTAAAATACGTGAACAGATCAATGTGTAGGAAGGAACTGCAGAGAGCTGGAGTAATTCAGCGGGTCAGGCAGCATCTGTGGAGAACATGGATAGGTGACGTTTCACAGAGTGCTGGAGTAACTCAGCGGGTCAGGCAGCATCTGTGGAGAACATGGATAGGTGACGTTTCACAGAGTGCTGGAGTAACTCAGCGGGTCAGGCAGCATCTGTGGAGAACATGGATAGGTGACGTTTCACAGAGTGCTGGAGTAACTCAGCGGGTCAGGCAGCATCTGTGGAGAACATGGATAGGTGACGTTTCACAGAGTGCTGGAGTAACTCAGTGGGTCAGGCAGCATCTGTGGAGAACATGGATAGGTGACGTTTCCAGAGTGCTGGAGTAACTCAGTGGGTCAGGCAGCATCTGTGGAGAACATGGATAGGTGACGTTTCACAGAGTGCTGGAGTAACTCAGTGGGTCAGGCAGCATCTGTGGAGAACATGGATAGGTGACGTTTCACAGAGTGCTGGAGTAACTCAGCGGGTCAGGTAGCATCTGTGAAGAGCATCGATAGGTGACGTTTCACAGAGTGCTGGAGTAACTCAGCGGGTCAGGCAGCATCTCTGGGGAACATGGATAGGTGACGTTTCACAGAGAGCTGGAGTAACTCAGTGGGTCGGGCAGCATCTGTGGAGAACATGGATAGGTGACGTTTCACAGAGAGCTGGAGTAACTCAGTGGGTCGGGCAGCATCTGTGGAGAACATGGATAGGTGACGTTTCCAGAGTGCTGGAGTAACTCAGTGGGTCAGGCAGCATCTGTGGAGAACATGGATAGGTGACGTTTCTCAGAGTGCTGGAGTAACTCAGCGGGTGAGGCAGCATCTGTGGAGAACATGGATAGGTGACGTTTCACAGAGTGCTGGAGTAACTCAGCGGGTCAGGCAGCATCTGTGGAGAACATGGATAGGTGACGTTTCACAGAGTGCTGGAGTAACTCAGCGGGTCAGGCAGCATCTGTGGAGAACATGGATAGGTGACGTTTCACAGAGTGCTGGAGTAACTCAGCGGGTCAGGCAGCATCTGTGGAGAACATGGATAGGTGACGTTTCACAGAGTGCTGGAGTAACTCAGTGGGTCAGGCAGCATCTGTGGAGAACATGGATAGGTGACGTTTCACAGAGTGCTGGAGTAACTCAGCGGGTCAGGCAGCATCTGTGGAGAACATGGATAGGTGACGTTTCTCAGAGTGCTGGAGTAACTCAGCGGGTGAGGCAGCATCTGTGGAGAACATGGATAGGTGACGTTTCACAGAGTGCTGGAGTAACTCAGCGGGTCAGGCAGCATCTGTGGAGAACATGGATAGGTGACGTTTCACAGAGTGCTGGAGTAACTCAGCGGGTCAGGCAGCATCTGTGGAGAACATGGATAGGTGACGTTTCACAGAGTGCTGGAGTAACTCAGTGGGTCAGGCAGCATCTGTGGAGAACATGGATAGGTGACGTTTCACAGAGTGCTGGAGTAACTCAGCGGGTCAGGTAGCATCTGTGAAGAGCATGGATAGGTGACGTTTCACAGAGTGCTGGAGTAACTCAGCGGGTCAGGCAGCATCTCTGGGGAACATGGATAGGTGACGTTTCACAGAGTGCTGGAGTAACTCAGTGGGTCAGGCAGCATCTGTGGAGAACATGGATAGGTGACGTTTCCAGAGTGCTGGAGTAACTCAGTGGGTCAGGCAGCATCTGTGGAGAACATGGATAGGTGACGTTTCACAGAGTGCTGGAGTAACTCAGCGGGTCAGGCAGCATCTGTGAAGAGCATGGATAGGTGACGTTTCACAGAGTGCTGGAGTAACTCAGCGGGTCAGGCAGCATCTGTGAAGAGCATGGATAGGTGACGTTTCACAGAGTGCTGGAGTAACTCAGCGGGTCAGGCAGCATCTGTGAAGAGCATGGATAGGTGACGTTTCACAGAGTGCTGGAGTAACACAGCGGGTCAGGCAGCATCTGTGGAGAACATGGATAGGTGACGTTTCACAGAGTGCTGGAGTAACTCAGCGGGTCAGGCAGCATCTGTGGAGAACATGGATAGGTGACGTTTCCAGAGTGCTGGAGTAACTCAGCGGGTCAGGCAGCATCTCTGGAGAACATGGATATGTAAGGTTTTGGATCGGGACCCTTCTTCAGACTAATCTTTAATTCAATTCTGCGTTGGTACATACGACAATTGGACACTCCAGAAAGCCCTTGGTATTGGAATTTGTACGTAGAAGGCGGGGGAATTTCCATGCTGAATGCAGCCAAGGCAAGTTGTGAAGTTCACAGCGATCTCTGTGAGAGATATAAACACACATGAGGGAAATTGGACTTAATTGAAAGGCAGCTGTGTACCACTGCAGTAATCAATCAAATCAACTTCTGAAGCATTCGGAGCCGGGCAATAGGTTAGCCGAATGAATTAAATGTCAGTGCTGTTCATCTCGAAGCTTTATTACATTTCCCCAGATCTTGATTTTTAATTCTTTATAAATCCCGCTTCCATTTGAAAGGAAATTGAAGGATTTGATGTCTTATGTGTTGTCTCCATTGGTTCATTCCTTTGAAAAGTCAAGTGATGACTTGTGAAGAGGCTGTGTGTGAAATTGGGAGATGCAGGAGGAGTGTATTGGACAGAACAGGTCAGGTCCTGGGGGCTGGAAGGTTCGCTACACTGGAGAATGTAAGCAGGTAAATGGTGAGTGGATAAAGGAGATCACTTGAATCCCACCTCTCTATCAGAACACGCTACACACTTTGAGTCTTATTCCTTTTGATTGCACCTGAGGGGAATTGATAGCGTAGATGCAAGAGTCTGTTTCAGTTCAGTTTAGTTTCATTTCGAGATACAGCGCTGAAACAGGTCCTTCGGCCCATTGGGTCGGCACCAACCAATGATCCCCGCACACTAACACTGTCCTACGCACACTAGGGACAATATACAATTTTACTTCAGAGTCACGTGAGTGACTACATGAAGAAGCCCCGCCAGGTGCATGCGCGTCATTACGTCCGACGAATATCGTACCGACGGGCTGGAGAGCTCAGCTCCACCAGCGGTAAGTAGTAACCCGCAGGTAAGTCAATGTTAAACCTTTTCTGCGAATATTTTTTAAACTCTGTAAGTCTGGCTCGCAGAGCCAGCTGGAGTTGGTAATATGGATATTGTTAATATAAACTGCGGTAATAGAGTGGAACACGCGGGGACCGTGGTTACTGCTTATAGATCGGGTCGGGAGATAACGGCTGCTCTAAAACCGGCTCCGCGATTAGAATCATAGAATCATAGAAAATAGGTTAAGGAGTAGGCCATTCGGCTCTTCGAGCCTGCACAGCAATTCAATATGATCATGGCTGATCATCCAACTCAGTATCCTGTACCTGCCTTCTCTCCATATCCCCTGATCCCTTTAGCCACAAGGGCCACATCTAACTCCCCCTTAAATATAGCCAATGAACTGGCCTCAACTACGTTCTGTGGCAGATAATTCTACAAACTCACCCTCCCTGTGTGAAAAATGATCTTCTCATCTCAGTCCTAAAAGACTTCCCCCTTATCCTTAAACTGTGACCCCTTGTCCTGGACCTCCCCAACATCGGAAACAATCTTCCTGCATCTAGCCTGTCCAACCCCTTAAGAATTTTGTAAGTCTCTATAAGATCCTGAAAGTCTCTATAAGATCCTGTAAGTCTCTATAAGATTACCGCTATTTAGATCGGGTTTGGAGATAACAGCTGCACTAATGCCGGCTCCAATAACCACTACTGTTCTACTGGCTGCTCAACTGCCTCCATCAATTTCCAGTGCTTCAGGGCACTCAGGAATATCAGACTAAAGTACTCTCAGGCTCATTTGTCTCATGAGTCCGATGATGTGGAAGACTCCCTTCTTTTAATGTAAAGGTATGGGGATGGCTCAACCAAATGGGGAAAATGCTCCAAATTTAAAGAGCCATGTAAAATTTCAATTGGGGTCGAATGCCCCTAGGATTCCCTACACAGCCTCTCGCAGAGGTCCATACAGCCAAGAAGGAAACACCGCTTATGCATACCAGTGGGAATCATTCTCTCCAGCACTTTGTTTAGGGCTGGAAGAGACCTCCCTTGAGCATGACTCAGGAGAAGCAGGGCAGGAGGAATCTGACCCTGAAGCTGGTGTCACTGCTTTTGTGCATTCACTAGAGCACATGAGCCACGCTCCAGATGTCCCGGATGTAGCGTTAAACTTCGCTAAACCCGGAAGGGACTGGTGAGGCTATCGAGAAAACTCTAGCCGCCAATGGCTTCTCACCAGCTCCAGGATACGTTCATGGAAGACTGCCACACGTTACAAAATGCCTGTAAACTGTGGTTCACTCAAAATGTCCACCGTAAAACTCAGCAAGGGCACAAATGAGTGCAACGATGCGGGGACAAGAAGTGAGATTTCAATGCGTCCTCAAGTTGTTGGCAGCAGGCATTCGGGGAAAATGGTCCAGGGGGCACCGATGTCTGGTTCTCAACAAGATATGCTGGCCCTGTTCTGCAACGCCTACTTTAAGGTAAATTGCATCAGGAAGATAGCCATCAAATCGACGTTGAACCCGAAGTTTGCAGCTCTATGTAGGTCCACCAATATCCAACCCAGATTATTTATTTGGGGTGGACCTCCTCAAACAAGTCAAGGACCTGGAGGAACATGCCAAAACAATCCGTCTCATGAAGACATAAGTCCCTTCTGCCAGGATGCCACCTCGTAGGTCATTTTCAGCGCGAAAGGTGACGGATCTAGGGGCAGGGCCAAGCAGAGTGGGGCCAGTGGGACGATGGTATTAGTCACCTGTGTATCCCAGCTACAACCCCAATATGGGAAGAAGGAGTCAAGGCCGACTGTAGAGGTACAGGTGATTCATTCTGTCCAGGATAAGATTCCGGGGAACAACCACCGGTTGGGGGTAGGTTGCAATTGGTTATGATGAATGATGCTGCATAACATCTCATCGGTTTATACTAGACGCTGTATCAGGCTCGGATACAGTTTATGTCAGGAATTGATCCGCCTGTACACAATATGCCTAATAGAGTATTGGGGTTTTCTGCACCACAAACTCGGCAGGTAAAAGAAGAAACTATCCCAAAAAAGGGGTAATTGAGAGGACACCAAACTATCCTCGACAATTTGTGTCCAATATTTTCCCCAGACAGAGAAAAGATGGGGGATGTAAAGTCATTCTGGACTTAAACCAGTTAATATCCTATGTTCAGTATAGGCATTTTAAAATGGACACCTTCAATACTGCGACAAGGCTGTTATATGGCAACTATAGATCTGAAAGATGCATATTATTCAGTACCAATTCATCATTAGTATCGGAGGTACTTGAAATTTAGTTGGATGGGACAGCTGTGGCAATTTAAAGCATTACCCAATGAGTTAACCTCAGCTCCTAGGCTATTCAAGAAATTGTTGAAACCAGTGCTGGTGCTACTTCGGGCACAGAATCACATGGTAATGGTTTATCTAGATGATATTTTAATCATAAGCAACACTCAGCAGACAACTGACGAATTGGTTTCAGCAACCAAATAGCTGTTTGAATGGTTAGGGTTCCTGGTCCATCCAACCAAATCCAAGTTGGAGAGCCATCCTAAAAAATAGATTATTTGGGATTTGTCATTGATTCAGTTGATATGGCAGTGACTTTGCCTACAGCCAAGACTGTGGAGATCAGAGAGGTCTGTACTAGTCTCGCTGAAAAAACAATATCCCTCCATCATGGAAGTAGCCAGTTTTATTGGTAAATTGATGACAGCTTTCCCTGCAGTACAGATTGTACCCCTGCACTATCAAAGTCTGCAATGAGCTAGAGAACTAGCACTTAAAGAACATGCAGGTCATTTTGATAGACCTATGCAGTTACCAACCAGAGCCATAGCTCAATTACAATGGTGGATTATCAATATTGTACAAACTACCAAAAACATTTTGGTTCAGCAACCTTTAGTGCTATTACAGACATATGTGAGTGCTGCCGGATGGGGAGCTACAGACAGCGAGTCTAGCTGTGGTGGTAGATGGAGTGTGCAAGAGGATTTAATCCTGCACAGGCATGGTATAAAATACTTAGAATTGCTGGGTGCATTATATGGATTAAAAGCTTATTGTTCAACAATGAATAATTTACATGTTCAACTCCAGATTGATACTACCATGGCTGTGCCATATATCAATCGCATGGGAGGTATAAGGTCAGTATCATGTGATAATCTGGCTGAACTCATGTGGCACTGGTGTGTTTCCAGAAACATCTGGGTCTCAGCTATCTAACTACCAGGTAGAGATAATGTGGTGGCAGACAACAGGTCACGAAAAATTAATGACAACATAAGTATGGATGTTAAATCCTGATGTTTTTTAAAATGATTGTCTGCCGCTATGGTTTGCCAGATATTGATCTGTTTGCATCCAGGCTATATCACCAGTTGCCTAAATACGTTTCAAGGGAACAGACCCAGGAGCAGTAGCGGTGGATGCATTCTCGCTACATTGGGGACGTACATTCTTTTATGTTTCCCCTTTCTGCCTGATTAGGCAATGTCCCACCAAAATAGACAGGTCTCCGCCTTAGGCATTTTGATGGTTCTGGACTGGCCTACACAGCCATGGTTCCCATTGGTGCTCAGAATGATGACTCAGCCATTCAATACTGTCCCCAACTGCAGTAATTGTTGGTGCATCTAGTAACAGGAGAAAGTCATCTATTACATGATCATATTAATTTGTTAATCCGCAGGTTCTGACCAGACCGTTCGAAGGCCTTGGACTGGCAAATAGGACCATGAATGTGATAGCTGCAGCTTGGAGAGATAGCACTAAGAAACAATATGTGTCTCATATTAAGAAATGGGAGATGTTTTATTTACAGATGTTTACAGATGTTGTGAGATATTTTATCATGCTGCAAGCATACCGGATGTATTGGAGTTCCTTGCTATGTTGCATTTTTGATGAATACTGGAGTTATAGTGCCATTAATAGTGCTCGGAGTGTTTGTCCTCCTATTTAGGGCAGTTTCAGAACAACAGCCTATCGAGTCTCATCTATTAGAGTCCCAATTCATGAGAGGAAATTTTAAACAAAAATCCTCCTACACCTAGATATACAGAAATCTGGGATGTCAGTATAGTTCTCACACTGCTTCGGCAATGGGTTCCAATTACGTCATTGTCTTTTCAGAAGTTAACACTTAGAGTGGTTAAGCTCATGGCGCTAGTATCAGCGCAAAGAGGGCAAACATTGCAAAAGTTACGACTAGATAGCATGTATTCTTCTGCAGATGACATTACGTTCTATGTGTATGATTAATCAAACAAAGCAGGCCAGGAATGGCCGGAACCAAAGTTATTTGAAAGCATACCTTGTTGACCGAACGTTATGTGTAGTTAAACACCTGAGTCAATATTGAGGTAACAGCAATGTTCATCAGTCACAAAAAACCTCATAAAAGGTTTTGGATGCCGCTGGAGTAGTCACTCATGTGTTTGAATCTCACTCCACCAGGGCGGCATCAACATCCACAATGAGGCTGCAGGATGGTCTAAGAAATAAAATTTCTAAAATTTATGATAAACCTGTCCTGACAGTGCCAGGGTTTGGGCATGCTGTGTTGGGTCCGTTTGATTTGATTTGCTTTGTCTTTATAAATTTCATTTGTAATTTCCCCTGGGATGGAGGTTTATTACTGTTTTGTTATTTAAAAAATGATTATTGGATAATTTGAAGCAAGGTTCAATACATTGTTTATTCACTACAGTGTCAACTGAAACAGTGTGTCGTATGGAGTGGATCCACGGCATGAAATCACAGAGCTTTGAAATCTTCACGTCGTCACTCACGTGACTTCGAAGTAAAATAGTAAGATTAAATGAGAACTTACCAGTTTGAAGTTTGATCCTTATTTTATGAGGAGTTACGATGAGGAATTACATGCCCTCCGCTCCCGGCCCTCATAATCGAAAAGATCATCTGGTAGTTCTAGTCTTCTAAAGCCTTACTATGTTACTTCGGTTATCGTTTTCTGTGTTTTCACGCGCTACTTTGAAGTATGACGCGCATGCGCCTGGCTGGGCTTCTTCGCGTAATACCTCATCGTAACTCCTCATAAAATAAGGATCAAACTGGTAATTTCTCGTTTAATCTTACTATTATACCAGGCCAATTAACCTACAAACCTGCATGGCTTTGGAGTGTGGGAGGAAACCAGAGCACCTGGGGAAAAGCCACGTGGTCACGGGGAAAGCGTACCAACTCCGTGCAGACAGCACCCGTAGTCAGGATCGAACCCAGGTCATAGAGTCATGGATTAATACAGTGTGATAACATGCCCTTCAGCCCAACTCACCCACCGGCCAACATGTCCCAGCTACCTGAGTCTCACTTGCCTGCATTTGTTCCATATCCCTCCTATCCTGTCTTATCCATGTGCCCGTCCAACTGTTTCTTAAATGATGGGATAGTCCTAGCCTCGACTACCTTCTCTGGCAGCTTGTTCCATACACCCACCACCCTCAATGTGAAAAAATGACTCATCAGATTCCTATTAAATCTTTTTTCCCTTCAAATCTGGTCCTCAATTCCCCTATTCTGGGTAAAACACTGTGCATTTAACTGATCTATTCCTCTCATGATTTTTTACACCTCTATAAGATCTCCCCTCATCCTCCTGCGCTCCATGGAATAGAGACCCAGCCTACTCAACCTCTCCCTATAGCTCACACCCTCTGGTTCTGGCAACATCGTCATAAATATTTTCTGAACCCTTTCAAGTTTGACAATATCTTTCCTATAACATGGTGCCCAGAATTGAACACAATATTCTAATTGCGGGTCTCTGGCACTGTGAGCCAATAGACGATAGGTGCAGGAGTAGGCCATTCTGCCCTTCGAGCCACCATGCAGCCCAGTTTTTACCAAATTTGAGGAAACAAGAACCAGCGGATGTTATGGCAAGACAGGAAATATGTAGTAAGAACCTGAGGGGCAACATTTTCACTCAGAGAATGGTGGGTATCAGGAAGGAGCTGCCAGAGGAGGTAGTTGAGGCAAGGACTATCACAACGTTTAAAGGACACTTGGACATGTGCATGGATAGGAAAAGACACCAAACCCATGCATCATGGAACATAGATTTAGGATGATCAGCCTTGATCATATTGAATGGCGGTGCTGGCACGAAAGGCCGAATGGCCTACTCCTACTCGTATTTTCTATGTTTCCATGTAACATACAACAAACAGTACAGCACAAGAACTGACCCTTCGGCCCACATTGTCAATGCTGAACATGATGCCAAGATGATAACTATAACTTAAAGCACCCCCCCCCGGCAGCATGTTCCAGGCACCCTCTGTGTTTAATCGTCTGCTTTAAACTTTAGTTAGACACAGAGTGCTGGAGTAACTCAGCGGGTCAGGCAGCATCTGTGGAGAACATGGATAGGTGACGTTTCACAGAGTGCTGGAGTAACTCAGCGGGTCAGGCAGCATCTGTGGAGAACATGGATAGGCGACGTTTCACAGAGTGCTGGAGTAACTCAGCGGGTCAGGCAGCATCTCTGGAGAACATGGATAGGTGACGTTTCACAGAGTGCTGGAGTAACTCAGCGGGTCAGGCAAAATCTCTGGAGAACATGGATAGGTGACGTTTCACAGAGTGCTGGAGTAACTCAGCGGGTCAGGCAAAATCTCTGGAGAACATGGATAGGTAACATGTTGGGTCAGGATCTTCTTCAGTCCTGGTCCACAGTCCTGATCCACAGATGAGTTACTCCAGCACTCTGTGTAAAGCAGCATCCGCAGTTCATTACTATTACAATTTTACTTGATCAAGTGTTACTTATACTGAACTGTGCACAAAGATGTATTTCACTGTACCTCGGTACATGTGAGAAATAAAGTCCCTTGGCATTTACATGGTAAATGGTAGGGAATTGAGGAATGCTGTGGAACAGAGGGATCTAGGAATAACTGTGCACAGTTCCCTGAAGGTGGAATCGCATGTAGATACGGTGGTAAAGAAAGCTTTTGGTGTGCTGGCCTTTACAAATCAGAGCATTGAATATAGGAGTAGGGAAGTAATGTTAAAATTGTACAAGGTATTGGTAAGACCAATTCTGGAGTATGGTGTACAATTTTGGTCGCCTAATTATAGGAAGGATGTCAACAAAATAGAGAGAGTACAGAGGAGATTTAAGGCCCTGTCTCACGGTGCGAGTTGACACACGAGTGACCCAGAGTGACAGACTCGTGGTTGTGTACGATATTCCAAGTTGATGTGCAAGTGTTTGAGGCGAGTTCCCACGGGTATGGTAATCTGCGATGTTCCGAGATCGTCTCCAGAGTTACCAAGTTCCCCTCCCGTTTGCTCTTGAGTTACCAAGTTCCTCTCCCGCTCAGGACGTGTGTTGTTGCTGCAGTCCGGGATTCGCATTTAAAGCACTCGGTTATCTTCAGCAGTTCAGGCGAGGACAGATTTGGGGGGGTGGGGGGGGGGGGGGGGGGGGGCGAGGGATGGTGGAATTGGGAGAAGGCAAAGACTATGGGTGGGGAGGAGTGAGAGGGGGGCTAGGAACGGCATCTGTGAAATGGGTAGTCAACCTTTAGGGTCCCTGCCCGAAACATCCCTATACATTTTATGATTTCCCTCCAAAGATGCAGTCTCCTGTGGTTTGTTTGCACAACTCTCTTCCCTCTCTCTCCCAACATTGGGGGGGGGACGACAAGATAGTTTAAACGGACCTTACCCCCACTTCATGCTTCTGTTGCGCATAATTCAGCAGTAAAACCTCTCTTCCCCTTACCCAGCGACGCCCGATTCCTCGCACCCCCACAAGTTCACATCGACGAGGGAAGAATGAGCGGGGAGTCTGAAGAAGGGTCCCGACCCGAAACATCACCCATTCCTTCTCTCCAGATGCGATGCCTGTCCCGCTGAGTTACTCCAGCATGTTTGTGTCTATCGTCGGTGTAAACCAGCATCTGCAGTTCCTTCCTACACACAGACAGTGAAGTGCCTCGGCCAAATTAGGAACATTGGGATTCTCTGATGTGAAGGTAGTCTGGTTTGTGTTTCTTACACTTGATCATATCCGAAACTAAAGTATAGATGACACAAAATGCTTGAGTAACTCGGCGGGACAGGCCGCATCTCTGGAGAGAAGGAATGGGTGGCGTTTTGGTAAGTCTGAAGAAGGGTCTCGACTCCATTCCTTTTCTCCAGAGATGCTGCCTGGTCCGCGAGTTACTCCAGCATTTTGTGTCTATTAAAGAGTTCCCACGGTAGACGCACGAATCACTAAACTTAACGCACGGGCCACTACGATATAACTCTGAGTTTAAATGTTTCAATTTTAAACTTGACCACGAAATTTGACTCGTGGAAAAAGTCAAACATGTTTGACTTTTTTCACGAGTTCACATGTTTCACGGGTACCTGCCGTTAGCGCCACGAGTGGACAAGTTGATCGCGCGAGTTCCGACGTTCCCACTACGTTGGCTGTACGTGATCACCACGAGTGAAAACCCGGGGTCACTCGTGGGCCAACTCGCACCGTGAGACAGGGGTTTTACTAGAATGTTGCCTGGGTTCCAGCAACTAAGTTACAGAGAAAGGTTGAACAAGTTAGGTCTTTATTCTTTGGAGCGCAGAAGTTTAAGGGGGGGACTTGATTGAGGTCTTTAAAATGATGAAAGGGATAGACAGAGTTGACGTGGACAAGCTTTTCCCATTGAGGGTAGGGAAGATTCAAACAAGAGGGCATGACATGAGAATTAAGGGACAGAAGTTTAGGGGTAACATGAGGGGGAACTTCTTTACTCAGAGAGTGGTGGCTGTGTGGAATGATCTTCCTGCAGAAGTGGTGGAGGCAGGATCGATTTTAACATTTAAAAGTAAAGTGGATAGGTATATGGACGGGAAGGGAATGGAGGGGTATGGTCTGAGTGCAGGTAGATGGGACTAGGGGAAAATAAATGGTCAGCACGGACCGGAAGGGTCGAGAAGGCCTGTTTCCGTGCTGTAATTGTTGTATGGTTATATGGTTATATGTTCACAAGTTACAGGAGTAGAATTAAGCCATTCAGCCCATCGATCCCTGCCTCCTAATCCCATTTCCCTGCCTTCTCCCCGTAACACTTGACACCCGTTCTAATCAACAATTTGTCTGTCTCTTTACCCTTATCATATTAAAACCTTGCCCTCTAGTATTTGCATTGCACAGAGTTGCCACAAGGTGTACATTACTGAAGGATGTGGTCATTGTGAAGTATTTTTGGACATTGCCCCATGCCAAGTCTACCTTTGCTTTTATTTAGTTCAATTTAATATCACTTTCATTGGGTTGTGCGAGTCCTGTTTCTATTATTCTCTTAATAAATCCAGATCTTTGCAGTGACCCTAGGGTGGCACGGTTTCGCAGTGGTAGAGTTGCTGCCTCACAGCCCCAGAGACCTGGGTTCGATCCTGACCACAGGTGCTGCCTGTACGGAGTTTGTACGTTCTCCCTGTGACCACATGGGTTTTCTCTGAGTCTTTGGACTCAGTTACTCCCTCACTCCAAAGACGAACAGGTTTACAGGTTAATTGGCTTGCTATAAATATAAAAATTGTCCCTAGTGTGTGTAGGGTAGTGTTAGTGAGTGGTAATTGCTGGCCGGCGCGGGCTCATAGAATCATAGAGTGATACAGTGTAGAAACGGGCCCTTCGGCCCAACTCGTCCACGCCGGCCAACGTGTCCCAGCTGCACTAGTCCCACCTGCCAGCATTTGATCCATATCCCTCCAAACCTGTCCTATCCATGTACCTGTCTAACTGCTTCTTAAATGTTGGGATAGTCCCTGCTTCAACTACATCTTCTGGCAACTTGTTCCATACACCCACCACCCTTTGTGTGAATAAGTTACCCCTCAAATTCCTATTAAATCTTTTCCCCATCACCTTAAACCTATGAGCAACTCGGTGGGCTGAAGGATCTGTTTCCGCTCTGTATCTCTAATTAAACTAACCAGCATCTACACTAGTCAATAGACAATAGGTGCAGGAGTAGGCCATTCGGCCCTTTGGGCCAGCACCGCCATTCAATGTGATCATGGCTGATCATCCACAATCAGTACCCCGTTCCTGCCTTCTCCCCATATCCCTTGATTCCACTATCTTTAAGAGCCCTATCTAGCTTTCTCTTGAAAGTATCCAGAGAACTGGCCTCTGAGGCAGACAATTCCACACTCACAACTCTCTGTGTGAAAAAGTGTTTCCTCATCTCTGTTCTAACTGGCTCACCCCTTATTCTTAAACTGTGGCCCCTGGCTCTGTACTCCCCCAACATCGGGAACATGTTTCCTGCCTCTAACATGAATCTGACTCCACTTTCCCAGTCCTCACTGTCCGATCTAACACACGTATTGCTACACTTGTTGTGTCCGATTAGGACCCAGCCGGGGGGAAAATACGGCAAATTAGGCATTTTGGCTCAATTAATTTGCAATTGGATTGACTGAGCAAATGCGTTATTAGCCCGTTCATGTGGATGTTGTTGAGTGTACTGTAGACAGGTGTTTAACAGGTGAAGAGTAATTTATTGCAGTTATCTGCTCACTTCCCTCAGCTCCAAGGCATTTAACCAGCTTGTAAGCCTTTTCCTTCCATTAATTGAATACATTTCTAATTGCTTACTCGAACATGCCTTTTCTTTAAATACTCCTTTAAGTGAGAATTAATGGCCTTGTTTACTGCATGCAGACAAATCACTCACGGGCAAGTCGGCCTCTGTGACTGCACGCTTCAGTGGGTATCCACTCCCCATGGTCCAGTGTTCAAACTCTAGCTTTAGTTAACTTTAGTGCAGACTCGGTGGGCCAAAGGGGCCAGTTTCTGCACTGTATCTCTAAATTAAACTAAAAGATGCTGCCTCCAGCACTTTCTGTCCACGTTCTCCAGTGCGGCTGCCTGACCCGCTGAGTTACTCCAGCACTCTGTGAAACGTCACCTATCCATGTTCTCCACAGATGCTGCCTGACCCGCTGAGTTACTCCAGCACTCTGTGAAACGTCACCTATCCATGTTCTCCACAGATGCTGCCTGACCCACTGGGTTACTCCAGCACTCTGTGAAACGTCACCTATCCATGTTCTCCACAGATGCTGCATGACCCGCTGACTTATTCCAGCACTCTGTGATTTGTTTAAGGTTCCAGCATCTGCAGTTCCTTGTGTCTCAATGTCTCGCGTAGATTTGTTAACTGCAGTGGAAGTTTAAACCACTCAGGGTGAGATTTATTCCCACTATTAGTTGGTGAAGGATGGCAGAGTGTGGCAGTGCACAACGTGATGTTATTTGACTTAACAATCTCCAGAATTTATTTAAAACAGAGTAACTCAAAGGGATCAGACCAAATTTATGAACAAACTTCATATATGAGAATCACGGTGGCGCAGCGGTAGAGTTGCTGCCTTACAGTGCCAGAGACCCGGGTTTGATCCACTCCGGGTGCTGTCTGTACGGAGTTTGTACGTTCTCCCCGTGACCTGTGTATGTTTTCTCCGGGTGCTCCGGTTTCCTCCCACACTCCAAAGATGTGCAGGTTTGTAGGTTAAATGGCTTGGTGTATGCGTAAATTGTCCCTAGTGTGTGTAGGATAGTGTGAGTGTACGGGGATCGCTGGTCGGTGCGGACTCGGTGGGCCAAAGGGCCCGTTACCGTGCTATATCTCTAAACTAAACTGAACTGACTCACAAATAACATTGTTTTCAAAAGGTGGATCTGTGTTTGTTTTTACAGGGAGATATCATCACATCTGTCATATAATCTTGTTCAAGCCAAACTTTGAACTCAGTCTGAAGAAGGGTCCAGACCCAAAACATCGTCTGTTCATTCCCTCCACTCATGCTGCCTGGCCCGTTGAGTTCCTCCAGCACTTTGTGTTTGGAGGTTATAAGGGATAAGAGTAAAATTAGGCCATTCGGCCCATTGTCTACTCCACGATTCAATCATGGCTGATATATCTCTCCCTCTCGACCGCATTCTCCTGCCTTCTCCCCATAACCCCTAACACACGCACTAATCAAGAAACTATCTATCTCTGCCTTAAAAATATCCACTGACTTGGCCTCCACAGCGTCTGTGGCCACAGATTCACCACAATAGACAATAGACAATAGGTGCAGGAGTAGGCCATTCGGCAATTCGAGCCAGCAGCGCCATTCAAATCATCCCCAATCAGTACCCTCATAGACAATAGACCACCCTCTGACTAAAGAGATTCCTCCTCCTTCCTGAAATTCTGAAGCTGTGCCCTCTATTCCTAGAGCAGTGAACTGAGCGCTTTTGCACTGGATTTTCGGAACCTTTGTCGTTGCCTTTGCAACTCGGCAGGAGACACGGAGAGAGAGGAAGGGGGCAAAGTGGTGAATTAAAGTGTCTCTAAATGGAGTGTCTCCCCATAAATAACCAGCTTCATATTGTGAATTCTCAGGGGTAAATAAATCCGACTTCACATTGTCGCGTGGAGATGATGGGAAGGCAACTGGCAACATGAAAATAAATTCAATTCTTTAGGTAATTAGACCATTAATTATGTTGGTCATCCACTCAACTCTAACGATGTGAGAGAGCAGAGCACTCACAGACCACAGCTTCCATTGATAAGCTCATCGTCACTATGAGGTTCGGCCATTCTTAGAAACATAGAAACATAGCAAATAGGTGCAGGAGGAAGTCATTTGGCCCTTCGAGCCAGCACCGCCATTCATTGTGATCATGGCTGATCGTCCCCTATCAATAACCCGCGCCTGCCTTCTCCCCATATCCCTTGATTCCACCAGCCCCTAGAGCTCTATCTAACTCTCCCCTAAATCCATCCAGTGACTTGGCCTCCACTGCCATCTGTGGCAGGGAATTCCACAAATTCACAACTCTCTGGGTGAAAAAGTTTTTTCTCACCTCAGTCTTAAATGACCTCCCCTTTATTCTAATACTGTGGCCCTGGTTCTGGATTCGCCCAAAATTGGGAACATTTTTCCTGCATCTAGCTTGTCCAGTCCTTTTATAATTTTATATGTTTCTATAAGAACCCCCTCATCCTTCTAAACTCCAGTGAATGTAGTCCAGTCTTTTCAATCTTTCCTCATATGACAGTCCCGCCATCCCAGGGATCAATCTCGTGAACCTACGCTGCACTGTCTCAATCACAAGGATGTCCTTCCTTAAATTAGGAGACCAAAACTGCACCCAATACTCCAGATGTGGTCTGACCAGAGCCCTATACAACTGCAGAAGAACCTTTCTAATTCTATACTGAAATCCTCTTGTTATGAAGGCCAACATTCCATTAGCTTTCTTCACTGCCTGCACGCCAACTTTCAGTGACTGCTGTACAAGGACACCCAGGTCTTGCTGCACCTCCCCCTTACCTAACCTAACCCCATTGAGATAATAATCTGTCCGTTCTGTCGAAGTATTTTTAATGCCCAGAGAAGCATAATGGATGGAGAGAGGGTCAGAGACTGGATTAATGGTGAGCGACTAATTGTCGATTGGATGGAGCAAGATCCACAAGGCTGTTGCAGGGGATCAGAGTTAGGCCAATGACTTCATTTAGTTTTGTGTAGAACGCGGAAACGGACTGAGTCCACGCCGACCAGTGATCCCGTACACGAACACTATCCAACACATACTAGGGACAATTTAGTTGTACAGGGCCCTAGTGAAACCAAAGCTGGAGTATTGTCTGCAGTTTTGGTCTCCAAATTTGAGGAAGGACATTCTTGTTATTGAGGGAGTGCAGTGTAGGTTCACCAGGTTAATTCCCGGGATGGCGGGACTGTCATATGCTGAGAGAATGGAACGGCTGGGCTTGTATACTCTGGAATTTAGAAGGATGAGAGGGGGTATTGAAACATATAAGATTATTAAGGGTTTGGACACGCTAGAGGCAGGAAACATGTTCCCGATGTTAGGACAGTCCAGAACCAGGGGCCACAGATTAAAAATCAGGGGTAGGCCATTAGAACATAGATGAGGAAAAACCTTTTCACCAAGAGAGTTGTGAGTCTGTGGCATTCTCTGCCTCAGAAGGCAGTGGAGGCCAATTCTCTGCATGCTTTTCAGAGAGAGTTAGAGAGAGCTCTTAAAGATAGTGGAGTCAGGGGATATAGGGAGAAGGCAGGACCGGGGTACTGATAGTGGATGATCAGCCATGATCGCACTGACTGGAGGTGCTGGCTCGAAGTGCCGAATGTCCTCCTCCTACACGTGTTGCCTATTGTCTATAGACCTGTACATCTTTTGTTGAAAAGCTGGGTTTTCAACAAAAGCCAACATCTATACTCAGTACTGGTGATCTAACCCCAACAAGGCCCTCTAAATATTTGAAATGTATAAATCGCAGCCGTAAGGGGCAGGAGGAGGCCATTTGGCCCTTTGAGCCAGCACCGCCATTCATTGTGACCATGGCCATAAGCGTGCCTCCTTGCTCGCTGTGAAGGGGAAAGTTATATTTTTGTTCACACAGCCCTCTTATTACATCTAGCAGACACCTTCCATGTTATCAGGTAGTTAATCATTCGGAAGCAAATGGATTTTGCAAGAAAATGTGACTGTTTACCAGGGTTAAATGATTATAATTTGTGTTGGTGGAATGAGGAATATGAAGCAGAACGCAGGAACTGAATGCAGGACGGCAGGAAGATGATGGAGGCAGTGTTTGTCCAGCTGATGTTTCCAGCGTCTGCTGTGGTCTTTGGAAGCTTTCAATGTCATCCCTGTAAAGGGCCTGCCCCAAGAGCTCTCCAGAATTTAAAAAAAAATCAAACTCGTGGTAAGCACGTAGAATGTACGGAGCGGGTATGTCGGAGCTCGGGGACGTCTCTTAGCGGCTCACAACGCTAACGGCAGGTACTCGGGAAACGCGGTAAGCTCGTGAAGACTGTTGAAAAATGTCCACGAGAGCCCCGAGTACCTACGAGCGGTCATTACCATAAATCTCCAAATTCAGGGGAAACTCAGGAGGACGCTTGATTAGCTCGTCCAGTGGGACAGCCCCATTATTCCTAGAATTCCTCCTTCACCCCAATGATCTGTCAGCAAGTTACGTGGAAACACGAGGATCTGCTGATCCTGGTTTAGCCGAATAAGACACAAAATGCCGGGGTAACTCACCGGGTCAGGCAGCATCTGCGGACGTTAGACTTTACAGATAGAGCATGGAATCAGATCTACGGGTGCTGTCTGTATGGAGTTTGCTCGTTCTCCCCGTGACCTGCGTGGGTTTCCACCAGGTGCTCCGGTTTCCTCTCACACTCCAAAAACGTACGGGTTTGCAGGTTAATTGACTGCGGTAAAAATTGTAAATTACCCCTAGTGTGTTGGATAGAGATAGTGTACGGGGTGATCGCGGGTTGGCGCCGACTTGGTGCGTTCTCTCTGTGACCGCGTGGGTTTTCTCCTGATGCTCCGGTTTCTCCCACACTCCGAAGATATTATGTGGCTAAACTAAACTGAAATAAAGTCCACGCAGACCATCGATCGCCTGGTGACGCGAGATCTATGTTATCACGTTTTGTCATCCACGTCCGACACACCGCTGCCTACTACTGGCTCGGCCAAGATGGGCAGAGCTTCATGCGTGTGTGTGTGTGTGTGTCGGATTAACACAACACCAGTCCTCGCTTGTCTCTTCAATGATGCCGCTGACAGGAGACCAGCAACCCTTAAATAGACAGATGTGCTTGTCTCCAATCATTGCTTCTGTCTCTCCGAATGCTGACGACAAGGGCACTGCAGGAAGTCACTACGACCATCGATGCTGGTGTCCTGCAGCATGGTGGGGTCAGACTGAAACCCATCAGTGATGGGACAGACACTCACACTGATCCCAGTCCAATGGAGCCCAATACAGGGCCCGGATTGGTGTTTCTCCCATATACATCTCTTGTTTGTTTCCTTGCAAACTTGCTCACATGGAAATGCACGCGCACACCCACACGAACACACATGCACACACGCACACACACAGGTACATGAACATGCTCACGCACATACACACATGCACACACACACACACACACACACACACACACACACATGCACACACACACACACACACACACATATGAACACACACACACACACACACACACACACATGCACACACACACACACACACACACACACACACGCACACGCATACACACACGTACACACACACATGCACAGACAATGCGTTCCCTTTTCCTACTCTGGATGTTGGGTATCCACAGAGAAAGGAAATCTTTTATTTTATTAAGCTGTTGCAGGGGAAGCAAGATTATATATTAAAGTCCGTAACGGAAGGAGAGGGAAAGTTGGGAATGCAAACGAGGACTTCTCCCTGCAATGCGTTCCATATTTAGTATTATTACTAAATGTACAGCATGTATTATTACTAAATATATAACATGCCTCACAGCATCAGAAACTGAGTTTGATCCTGACCTCGGGTGCTGTCTGTGTGGAGTTTGTACGTTCTCCTGTGGGTTCTCCGGTTTCCTTCCACACTCCAAAAACGTGCGGATTTGTTGGTTAATTGGCCGTTTGTAAATTATCCCTAGTGTGTAGGGAGTGGATGAGAAAGTGGGATGACATAGAACTAGCGTGAACGGGTGATCGATGGCCGACGTGGATTCGACGGGCCGAAGGGCCTGCTTCCGTGCAGTTTCTTTCAATCGATCACTTCAACATTAAATATAACATGAATTTACTAAAACATATTAAATGCAATTTTTTATTATCTTGTGCTAACTTCATGCTTACGATCGCACACACACGCGGACAAAATGTAGACTGTATTTGGGTCTGTACATGAATTGAATGTGTGACCCAGTTAATGTAATCCCACTGTAGTAAACGTCCTATCTGTCGATAGAAACATCGGAACAACATATTTCATTTGCTCAGTTAAAGAGAACTTCCCTTCATTATCCTGTTCAGTGATCTGAACTCTCTGGATAAGATCACCCCTCTTCTCATTGTTTAATGATGTTGTTATTTCTTATGCTTAAGAAGGAACTGCAGATGCTGGAAAAATCAAAGGTAGACAGAAATGCTGTAGAAACTCAGCGGGTGAGGCAGCATCTAACCATATAACCATATAACAATTACAGCACGGAAACAGGCCATCTCGGCCCTTCAAGTCCGTGCCGAACAACTTTTTTCCCTTAGTCCCACCTGCCTGCACTCATACCATAACCCTCCATGCCCTTCTCATCCATATGCCTATCCAATTTATTTTTAAATGATACCAACGAACCTGCCGCCACCACTTCCACTGGAAGCTCATTCCACACCGCTACCACTCTCTGAGTAAAGAAGTTCCCCCTCATGTTACCCCTAAACCTCTGTCCCTTAATTCTAAAGTCATGTCCTCGTGTTTGAATCCTCCCTATTCTCAAAGGGAAAAGCTTGTCCACATTAACTCTGTCTATCCCTCTCATCATTTTAAAGACCTCTATCAAGTCCCCCCTTAACCTTCTGCGCTCCAGAGAATAAAGACCTAACTTATTTAACCTATCTCTGTAACTTAGCTGTTGAAACCCAGGCAACATTCTAGTAAATCTCCTCTGTACCCTCTCTATTTTATTGACATCCTTCCTATAATTGGGCGACCAAAATTGTACACCATACTCCAGGTTTGGTCTCACCAATGCCTTGTACACTTTTAACATTACATCCCAGCTTCTATACTCAAGCATCTATGGAGGGAAGGAATAGGTGACGTTTAGGAATAGGGTCCCACCAAGCGCAGGCTTGGCGATCGCTTCGCCCAACACCTCCGCTCGGTTCGCATCAACCAACTTGATCTCCCAGTGGCTCAGCACTTCAACTCCTCCTCCCATTCCAAATCCGACTTTTCTGTCCTGGGCCTCCTCCATGGCTAGAGTGAGCCCCACCGCAAACTGGAGGAGCAGCACCACATGTTTTGCTTGGGGAGTTTACACCCCAGCGGTATGAACATTGACCTCCAATTTCAGGTAGTCCCGGCTTTCTCCCTCCTTCCCCTCCCCAGCTCTCCCACAGCCCACTGTCTCCGCCTCTTCCTTTCTTCTTCCCATCCCCCCCACCCCACATCAGTCTGAAGAAAGGTCTTGACCCGAAACGTCACCTATTCCTTCGCTCCATCGACGCTGCCGCTGAGGTTCTCCAACATCTTTCTCCACCTTTTCTTATTTCTTATATTCTGACCATCAGCTGCAGTTTGGTTTAAGCAGCCATTATACAGTGAGCGGGTGGCAAGGTTTTTGGGGCAATGCAGCTGATAATTGCAAAAACCATCAGTACAGTCAGAGGCTTTCCAATAAATATTTGCTGATTTTTTGACCAATTTTAACCGGAATGGTTTTTAAAGTTGGTAGAAGTTGCTGGTGTTGTTACCAAGTCAACCTGCAGCCTGTATCAGGCGGTGGTCTCTGGAACTTAAACCACTGAGTGCTATTCAGAAGATAAACACAAAATGCTGAAGTAACTCAGCGGGACAGGCAGCATCTCTGCGTACAGAAGGAATGGGTGACGTTTCGGGTCGAGACCCTTCTTCAGACTTCTGACTTTTGAGGAAGGGTCACGACCCAAAACGTCACCCATTCCTTCTCTCCGGCAATGCTGCCCGTCCCGCTGGGTTACTCCAGCACTTTGTGTCTATCTTCAGAGTAAACCAGCATCTGCAGTTGATTTGTACACAAGCACCATTTGGACTTCAGGAACAACAATTCAATCTCAGCCAGCTTTAATTTCGCATTCATCTGAACCTTAAGATCATTTGGCACCAAGCTTGGCCTTAGAAACACAAATCATAAAATTTGCCTTGCCCTGTACTGTCAGTGAACGTGAGCAATGTTTTTGTTCCCTGCTGTAGACCTTGTGTCTATTTCAAAATCATTGATGGAAATCACCTCTGGTCAGCTAAATTAGCTAACTTTCATATGGTCATAAGTGATAGGAGCAGAATTCGGCCCATCAAGTCTACTCCGCCATTCAATCATGGCTGATCTATCTCTCTCTCTCAACCCCATCCTCCTGCCTTGTCCCCCTAACCCCTGACACCTGCGCTAATCAATCTGTTGGTATGGATTTAGTAGTTGAATTGTTCATTTTTGGCCAATTCAGTGATCAGTGAGAATTTCAGAATTCCATTCTAATCAGGAACCCATCTATCTCTGCCTTAAAAATGTCCACTGACTTGTGGCCACCACAGCAGCCTGTGGCAAAGAATTCCACAGATTCACCACCCTGTGACTAAATAAATTCCTCCTCATCCCCTTCCTAAAGGTACATCCTTCAATTCTGAGGCTGCCCCACTAGTGGAAACATCCTCTTCACATCCACTCTATCGAGGCCTTTCACTATCCAGTAAGTTTCAATAAGGTTCCCCTCCTATTTACAACGAATGCCTGATGATTGCAGGAATTTGGGTTATATTGTGGTTTACCAGTGAAATCCATCAAAAATAATCAGAAACTGGAGATTGCGGTTCTGGTAAGTTCCCATTTGTCCCACAAAATAGTTTCCTTAATTAGTATTCGTGTTTGGTTAAAGTCGATTGGTTGCTGAATCATGTCTCTGCAGAGTCCCTTTGGACATTTTTTCTGCACTAGAGAGTTGCTTTGACGATGGAAGTTGTTTTTGAAGATTAATATGAAGCAATGTTTCCAGGAAACAGGCTTATTAACAGATGAGAGCAGCTCTGGGGAAGATACCAGAACTTGATTATAATAGTTGATTACTTGAGGAATAGTTTAGTTTAGAGATATAGCACGGAAACAGGCCCTTCGGCCCACTGAGCCCGCACCGACCAGCGATCCCCGCACACTAAAAAATCCCCTGTCCCACTTAGGAGACCTAAACAGCAACCTCTGGTGACCTTGCCCGCCACCCAAAAAAAAATCAACATCGAAGTGACCTGCAAACCGTACCACCTCCCACGCATATGTTGAAAACCTTCCTCGACTATGAAGAAAACTGGCTTCGACTAGACCTGCGACAAAAATATTATCGACTTTTAAACCGGCAACCTATTTTCAGTCGAGGCCGGTTTGAATCATGATGAAAAAATAGCAGCAACCTAGATGAAGCCTCGACCACGCGGAAACCACTTTCGATCATTAGGGAGAGTGACCAAAACCGCCGGTGACCTCATGGATACCTTGGGTGGCGGGCAAGGTCACCAGAGGTTGCTGTTTAGGTCTCCCAAGTGGGACAGGGGCTTAATGCTATCCTACACACACACACTAGGGACAATTTTTAATTTTAACCGAGCTGATTAACCTACAAACCCGCACGTCTTTGGAGTGTGGGAGGAAACGGGAGCGCCAGGAGAAAGCCCACGCAGGTCACGGGGAGAACGAACAAACTCCATACAGAGAGGACCCGCAGTCGGGATGGAACCCGGGTCTCTGGCGCTGTGAGGCCGCAACTCTACCGCTGCGCCACCATGTCGGCCCTATGTTCTGATCATTTTTGAATGGCCCTGTAGTTTAAATTAGATTAGATTAGATTATCCTTTATTGTCATTCAGACCTTTCAGTCTGAACGAAATTTCGTTACCTTGCAGTCATAACATATAATAAAAAACAAAACACACAATAAACACAAATTTAACATCCACCACAGTGAGTTCACCAGGCACCTCCTCACTGTGGTGGAAGGCAAAAGTCTCTGTCTTCTTCCCTCCTTGTTCTACCTCTGCCCTGAGGAGATCCAGGCCTCCGATGTTGCCGTCCACCAGGCCCGCGGCCGAGCCTCCGAAACCGGGTCGCTGCCACCGGCACCGCCGGAACGCTGGAACACCGCCACAGGGCCCGCTGCTGGAACACTGCTGCAGCTCCAAAGCCAGGTCGCCGCTGGAACGTCGCTGGAGCACCGCAGTCCCGAAAGCCAGGCCGCCGCTGGAGCACCGCAGCCCCGAAAGCCAGGCCGCCGCTGGAGCACTGCAGCCCCGAAAGCCAGGCTGCCGCTGGAGCACCGCAGCCCCAGTAGCCAGGTCGCCACTGGAGCACCGCAGCCCCAGTAGCCAGGCTGCCGCTGGAGCACCGCAGCCCCGAAAGCCAGGTTGCCACTGGAGCACCGCAGCCCCAGTAGCCAGGCTGCCGCTGGAGCACCGCAGCCCCGAAAGCCAGGTCGCCGCTGGAGCACCGCAGCTCCCGAAAGCCAGGTTGCCACTGGAGCACCGCAGCCCCAGTAGCCAGGTCGCCACTGGAGCACCGCAGCCCCAAAAGTCAGGCTGCTCCTGGAGCACCGCAGCCCCGAAAGCCAGGTCGCCGCTGGAGCACCGCAGCCCCAGTAGCCAGGTCGCCACTGTAGCACCGCAGCCTCAAAAGTCAGGCCGCCGCTGGAGCACCGCAGCTCCCGAAAGCCAGGTCGCCGCTGGAGCACCGCAGCCCCGAAAGTTAGGTCGCCACTGGAGCACCGCAGCTCCGAAGCCAGGTTGCCGTTGGAGCACCGCAGCCCCGAAGCCAGGCCGCCGCCGGAACGCCACTGGAGCACCGCAGCTCCGAAGCCAGGTCGCCGCTGAAGCTCCGAAGCCGTGCCGCTGCTGCTGGAAGCTGGAAGGCCGCCATAGCTCCAAGGCCGCCAGCTTCGCCACTAGGGCCTGAGCACAGACGGAGACGGTGATGGGGGACACGACAAGAAAAGTCGCATTCCCCCGAAGGGAGAGACTAAAACCCTGTTGCTCCCACCCCCCCCACCCCCCCCACCCCCCCCCCCACACACACACACACACACACACACACACACACACACACACACACACACACACACACACACACACACACACACACACACACACACACACACACACACTCACACTCACAGCCTAATCAACCAATAATCACTGAAACAGACACAAGAAGACAAGAATAAAATAAAAAACAGACGGACTGCAGGTGAGCCACAGCTGCCAGGCAGCGCCGCCACTTCCTGACTAAAGTGAACAAGATCCATATAAAATGCAATGTAATTGGAGGTGCTGTCTGAATTAAGAAATGGTGGATGTCAGAAATATGATATTTCAAATGGGGACAAACATTTTTTCCATTGTTGGAATTGTAACAGAAATGAAGGATATGGATCAAGGGGCAGTGAAAAGCATTGTTTTGTATGCTATCCATATCAAATCAGATGCACAGAGTCTCTTGCCCAGAGTAGGGGAATCGAGGACCAGAGGACATAGGTTCAAGATGAGGGGGAAAAGATTTAATAGGAATCCAAGGGGTAACCTTTTCACATAAAAAGTTGTGGGTGTATGGAACGAGCTGACAGAGGAGGTAGTATCCCTACCTGATGGTAATATCCCATCATTTAAGAAACAGTTAGACAGGTACATGGATAGGACAGGTTTGGAGAGATATGGGCCAAATGCAGGCAAGTGGGACTAGTGTAACTGGGACATGTGCACGAAAGAACAGCAGATGCTGGTTTAAATCGAAGGTGGACACAAGATACTGGAGTAACTCAGCGGGACAGGCAGCATCTCTGGAGAGAAGGAAGGGGTCGAGACCCTTCTTCAGACTGACATGGGCTAGTTTGGCCGAAGGGCCTGTTTCCACACTGTAATACTCTTTGACTCTATGGCCACACGTAAACACAATCAAGTCAAACTCTAGTACAACAGGTAGAGCAAAGGGGAAGATACAGAGTTCAGAATATAGTTCTCAGCATTGTAGCGCATCAGTTCCAGAGGCAAAGTCCAATGTCCCCAATGGGCTAGAGGTGAATCGGACAGTACCCTAGCTTATGGAAGGAGCGTTCAGAAGCCTGATAACAGAGGGGAAGAAGCTGTTCCAGAGTCTGGTGGTGTGCAGTTTCAAGCTTTCTGCCGGACGGGAGCGGGGTGGGAATTTTCTTTGGTTGTCGTAATTCCAAAAATAACAGTTTAAAGGAGATGAGCAGGAGGTGTTTTTTCACACAGAGAGTAGTGGGAGCTGAAACTCACTACCAGCGATGGTGGTGCAGTGATGTTCAAGGACCAGTCTCATCCCCCATCACTCCCTCTTTTCCCCTCTCCCATCGGGCAAGAGGTACAGTAGTGTGAAAGCGCACACCTCCAGATTCAAAGACAGTTTCTTCCCAGCTGTTATCAGGCACCTGAACCATCCTACCACAACCAGAGCGGTCCTGAACTACTATCTACCTCATTGGTGACCCTCGGACTATCTTTGATTGGACTTTGCTGGCTTTACCTTGCACTAAACGTTATTCCCTTATCCTATATCTGTACACTGTGGACGGCTCGATTGTAATCACATATAGTCTTTCCGCTGACTGGATAGCTCGCAGCAAAAGCTTTTCACTGTACCTCGGTACACGTGACTATAAACTACACTGATAAACTGATGCGGCTTTTGGATAGGCACATGGATATGCAGGGAATTAGGGACATGAATCACATGGAGGCAGAAAAGATTTGTTTTATTTAGCACCGTTGGGAGTCCAGAACCACAGGCCACAGTTTAAGAATAAGGGGTGAGCCATTTAGAACGGAGAAGAGGAAACACTTTTTCTCACAGAGAGTTGTGAGTCTCTGGAATTCTCTGCCTCAGGGCAGTGGAAGCCGGTTCTCTGGATACTTTCAAGAGAGAGCTAGATAGGGCTCTTAAAGATAGTGGAGTCAGGGGATATGGGGAGAAGCCAGGAACGGGGTACTGATTGGGGATGATCAGCCATGATCACATTGAATGGCGGTGCTGGCTCGAAGCTGCCAAATGGCCGACTCCTGCACCTATTGTCTATTGTCTGTTATCATCTTCAACATGGACATTGGGGAATGAAGGGCATGTTCATAAGTGATAGGAGCAGAATTAGGCCATTTGGCCCATCATGTCTACGCCGCCATCCAATCATGGCTGATCTATCTCTCCCTCTCAACCCCATTCTCCTGCCTTCTGCCCATAACCCCTGATCAAAGGCCCTGACCACGGGTGAACAAAGGAGGAAGATGACTGAACTTTACTGCCTTCCATCACAGTGAGGAATGTGGATTCCACTGTGGTGGGTGTTTATGTTAAACTCTATTTTATGTGCTGTGTGTATTTTTGCTTTTCACTTCATATGGCTGTATGGTAGCTCAAATTTCACCGTACCTTAATTGGTACATGCGACAATTAAATTGAATCTTGAATCTTAAATCTTAATCAAGAATCTATCTATCTCTGCCCTAAACATATCCACTGACTTGGCCTCCACAGCCTTCTATGGCAAAGAATTCCACAGATTCACCACCCTCTGACTAAAGAAATTCCTCCTCGTTTCCTTCCTAAAGGGACATCCTTTAATTCTGAGGCTGTGACCTCTGGTCCTAGACACTCCCACTAGTGGAATCATCTTCTCCGCTTCCTCCCTATCCAAGCCTGTGCGTTATTGTTCTATGTTTAGTTTAGAGATACAGAACGGAAACAGGCCCTTCGGCCCACCGAGTCCGCACCGACCGGCGATCCCCGAACATTAATGCGATCCTACACACACACACGCTAGGGACAATTTTTACATTTACCAAGCCAATTAACCTACAAACCTGCACGTCTTTGGAGTGTGGGAGGAAACCGAAGATCTCGGAGAAAACCCACACGGGTCATGGGGAGAACGTTCAAACTCCGTACAGACAGCACCCGTAGTCGGGATGGAACCCGGGTCTCCGGCGCTGCATTCGCTGTAAGGCAGCAACTCTACCCACTGCGCCACTGTGACTGCCCTAAAAGATGTTCCGAATGAATAGCTGGGAATGATAGTATTTCATGGCTTGCGTGTAAAAATGAGAAGGATAAGAATAGTGCATTTCATTGTCTGAGCCACGTGCGTGTGTAGAAACCTCAACTGAAGTTCAGTCTCATTGTCGTGGAGTTTTGGGAGCAGATACGACGAGTTGGTCCAATACCACTCAACACAAATTCATACTTCTATGCTCCTTGTTTCCCCTAATCAGCCTCTTCACTAGTTTATAATATTGATTTTCATCCAGTCACATCTATTTTCCATTAATGCCTTCGAGCAACTTCTCCTGTATCTCAGTGCAAGTCAGTGGAAAATAATCAAGATCAACAAAGCTGGAATCTTGGTGAAGGTGACTTGCCGCCCACATTATTAAGTTACTAAAGGAAATTTAATTTAGAGATGCAGCGTGGAAACGGGCCCATCGGTCCAACGAGTCCACGGCCACCAGCGATCACCCATGAATGAATTCTATCCTCGACTCTAGGGACAAATTACAGAAGCCTTTAACCTACAAACCTGCACGTCTTTGGAGTGTGGGAGGAAACCAGAGCTCCCGGAGAAAATCCACGCAGGTCACGGGGAGAACGTACAAACTCCGTACAGACTGCGCCCGTAGTCAGGATTGAATCCGGTTCTCTGGCGCTGTGAGGCAGCAACTCTACCGTTGCACCACCGTGCAGTCTATAAAGCTGCAGCGAGTGACAATTTAATTGTCCTGCTGCTGGAACATATGACAATGAAACACTCTGGACTCATGACTCCTGAGGCAGCACGGTGGCGCAGCGGTAGAGTTGCTGCCTTACAGCATTTTCAGCGCCAGAGACCCAGGTTTGATCCCGATTGTAGGTTCTGTCTGTATGGAATTTGTATGTCCAACCTCTGACCTGCGTGGGGTTCCTCCGGGTGCTCTGGTTTCCACCCACCTGGAGAAAACCCACGCAGGTCTGTAGGTTAATTGGCTTGGTATAAATGGCCGGCATCATTGACTGACGTATCAGGTCAACGAAAAATACGCGGCGTGATGCGGTGTGATGACTTTTGACGCGTGTTCTTTCAAGTGTCGCAACATTTTTTTGTCGCCGCTGGATTTTGAAACGTTCAAAATCTTTTGGCGACACTGATGTGACGCCGGCCAAATCGCCAAGTAGGACAGGCCTTTAAATTGTCCCTAGTCTGTGTAGGATAGAGTTAATGTGCGGGGATCACCGGTCAGTGCGGACCAGGTGGGCCGAAGGGCCTGTTTCCGCGCTGTGTCTCCAAACACGAAACAGAAACACTAAATCTGGCTTAATTGCTGTGATCGCACTTCAGAAATACACCGCGGACTCTGCAGTACTTTGGAGATTCCGAGAACGTGTTATGTAAATGCCGCTTTCTGCTTATTTTAAATAAAGTGACATGAAGCGCTAATGGTCCTCGTACTAAATACATAAATCAAAAACAAAACCATTGTACATTCTTCCTGGTCTGACGCAAAAATACAAGAAAATTGGTGGATGATGAATATATCGTAAAGATTGTATTAAGAATCAAATTCAGCGTGAAGAGGAGAATTTAATTTCCTTTTTTTTTGAATGAATGAATGAATTTTCAGCTGCCTTAAATATGGTTCTTGAATACAAATTAGCCACTTGACATTTTAATCGTGTTTTATGTAACTTCTGGTGAGAAGCTAAAAGCACTCTACTAAAAAAAATATTATTTTTATTCACACGACGATTAGTGGTAAGTGATGGGGGATGATGAAATATGAGGGATCTCATGAAATTGTTCTCGAATGAAAGATAGGGCAGCTCGGTGGGACAGCGGGTAGAGCTGCTGCCTCATAGTGTCAGAGACCCGGGTTCGATCCTGACTGGGGGTGCTGCCTGTATGGAGTTTGCACGTTCTCCCCGCAACCGCGTGGGTTTTCACCGAGTTTTAGACAATAGACAATGGACAATAGGTGCAGGAGTAGGCCCTTCGAGCCTGCACCGCCATTCAATGTGATCATGGCTGATCATCCACAATCAGTAACCCACTCCTTCCTTCTCCCCATATCACCCGACTCCGCTATCTTTAAGAGCTCTATCTAACTCTCTCTTGAAAGCATTCAGAGAATTGACCTCCACTGCCTTCTGAGGCCGAGAATTCCACAGACTCACCACTCTCTGGGTGAAAACGTTTTTCCTTGTCTCTGTTCTAAATGGCCTACCCCTTATTCTTAAACTGTGGCCCCTGGTTCTGGACTCTCCCAACATCGGGAACATGTTTCCTACCTCTAGCATGTCCAAACCCTTAATAATCTTATATGTTTCAATAAGATTCCCTCTCATCCTTCTAATTTCCAGAATATACAAGCCCAGCCGCTCCATTCTATCAACATGTGTCAGTCCCGCCATCCTGGGAATTAACCTTGTGAAATATCTATCTACATCCCAATGAGGTGCAGGTTTGCAGGTTAATTGGCTCTCTGTAACTTGCCCCCAGTGTGTAAGGAGTAGATGTAAAAGTGGAACTAGTGTGAAAGGGGTGATCGATGGTCAGCATGGACTCGGTGGGCCGAAGGGCCTGCTTCTATTCTGTATCTTTCCATCAATCAACAATTAGTACAATCACCCCAGCTTTTAGTGTTTCCTTGTCACAATTAATTGATGCAATCCGGCCAACAATGTCCCAGCTACACCATCTGCCCGCGTTTGGCCCATATCCCTCCAAATCTGTCCTATCCATGAACCTGTCTAAATGTTTCTTAAAAGTTGGTATAGTCCCAGCCACAACTACCTCCTCTGGCAGCTTTTTCCATGCAGCCACCACCCTTTGTGTTCTCCAAATAAAGCCATGAACATACTCTGCAAAATCCAAGTGACTGTGGTTTCTTGACACTAATTTATTTAAGATTTTATTCCTCCCAGATGCCTAGGAGTCATGGAGTTTTAGTTGCCTCGTATTCCCCTTGGGTCGCTTCTAACCCAATGGTATGAAGTGTGGACTCTCCAGTTTTATGTAATACTAGACCCAATGGTGTGCGTTGAGGAGTTGATTTAAGCTTAAGCTGTTTTTGAAATGAGGTCCTCCCCCTGACGCCACTGGAAGGTGTTGGAATATTCTGTTTCTCTGTACCGTGGGGTGGGGGGGCATTGTGACGTCACTGGAAGCTGGTGTTTTAAACGGTGGTTTTGTCATTTTTTCAAACTTTAATCCTGAATAACCGTGGGGGTGAGGGGTTTAGGAGCGGGGGTTGTGAATAACCCGGGGGGGGGGGGGGGGGGGGACGGGGGGGGGGGGGTGTGGCACTCGGCAGCTTGAGAGCCCATTGTGATTGGTATTGTGACATCATCAGTGGAAAGTCCTGGTAAAAGGCTGTGATTGAGAACTGTTTTTTGCCTTTTTAAAAAACTTGAATCGTCAATAACTTGTGAAATATAGGATGAAATCTTAAGGGAACTTGATTACTGCGTGGAGGGGGAAAATGTGTCAGAACATGGAAAAATTTACGAGCTTCTGCGTAGCGTTTTGGTGAAGATACAAAAACATATACACACATACGGACACACACGTATGCATACATGCAGGGGAGACTTAATAGTATATAGATTAAGCCCCTACCCCCCTCATTTTCCCCAGCCGATCCAACACTAATCTCCCACCATCACAGTCATCTAGCTCCCCCCACCCCCTCACTCTCCCCCATCCCCCGATCCCATTATATCCACGTATCCCCTTGTTCCTCTCCCCTCATCACTCCCTCACGCTTTACATCTCACTCCAGCCTTTCTCACTTACTCCACCCATCTGCCAATCACCCGCTCCCTCCCTCGCCGGTATCCACCTATCACTTGCCAGACTCTCTTTCCCCCCCCCCCCATTCCCTCAGTCTGAAGAAGGGTCTTGATTCGAAACGCCTTCCGTCCATTCCCTCCACAGAAGCTGCCTGACCCGCTGAGTTCCTCAAGCACTTTGTACCTTGCTCGAGTTTTCATTAACATTGTTAATTGGATACGTTTATTTGGCAGTCTGATCAAATCCATTTGATATTTTTCTTTGTCAAATTCAGTGGTGTTGATGATTGAATGGACACATTACTGGAAGGAGCCCAGATTAAACCTGAACACTGCCATCATTTTGTACAAGAAGGATTCATTTTTCCTTAAATAAACTTGATGTAAGATTGCAGTTGGCTTTTCCTTGCCATCAAGCATTTATTTGTGGCCCTTGTCGTTCCTCCGAGCCCACTTTCCGCGGAGTTCTGAGTATCCAAACTAAATTCCAATGATGTAGAAGCAGGAGTATCGATTTTAACACAAAATAATTTATAAGAATTGTGATTTGGTCAGAAAGAAAATGAAAGATCTGCCCGTGATAGGATCGCATTTTTACAGAGCGTCCTTCGACTCCATCTCCACCAAAGCTAGCCTCGGCAAGGCCAGCAGCATAATCAAGGACCAGTCTCACTCCCTCTTCTCCCCTCTCCCATCGGGCAAGAGGTACAGAAGTGTGAAAACGCATGCCTTCAGATTCAGAAGGGTTTCGAACTGAAACGTTGCCTATTTCCTTCGCTCCATAGATGCTGCCTCACCCACTGAGTTTCTCCAGCAATTTTGTCTACCTCCAGATTCAGGGACGGTTTCTTCCCAGCTGTTATCAGGCAACTGAACCATCCTACCACAACTAGAGAGCGGTCCTGAGTTACTATCTACCTCACTGGAGACCCTCAGACTATCTTTAATTGGACCTTTCTGGACTATCATAAACTAAACGTTATTCCCTTTATCAAGTGTCTGTACACTGTGGACGGCTCAATTGTAAACACATGTAGTCTTTCTACTGACTGGTTAGCACACAACAAAAGCTTTTCACTGTGCTTCGGTACAAGTGACAATAAATAGTAAGATTAAACGAGAACTTACCAGTTTGAGGTTTGATCTTTATTTTATGAGGAGTTGCGATGAGGGATTTCGTGAAGAACCCGCCAGCACGCATGCG
This sequence comes from Raja brachyura, assembly GCA_963514005.1. The sequence goes on from OY740791.1 coordinate 2,409,150, forward strand.
CGACATACTTCAAAGCCGCGGTGTGGAATCACAGAAAAAACCAAGCCAAGAAATGACTTGTTATAGTAAGATTGAAGAGACTCTAGTTACCAGTTGACTTTATGATCGAGGGTTGGGAGCGGAGGGCACGAAATCCCTCATCGCAACTCCTCATAAAATAAAGATCAAACCTCAAACTGGTAAGTTCTCGTTTAATCTTACTATTTCATTTCGGAGTCACGTGAGTGACTTCGTGAAGACTTCAAAGCTTCTGTGATTTCACGCCCTGGACAACGTCCATGCTATCACACACGCTACTGAAAAGGTGGACAGCAGTAATCAATTTCCGTCACTGTTTCTCTGAAAAAGTAATAATATTTATTAATAACAACAAGAAAGGCCCCTCACTGAGGGGTAACTGTATGTTCTCGGCCTGCATCCAGCACGGCTCCTGCGAACATTCCAGGTACGGTGACGGGTTTATTGTAAAACCGTTGAAAAGTGGCTTCACTGGCCCATCCCGCTGTGGCAAGTATCTGGTCCATGGGCACCTCCATGACCTTTGCCGCCGATGTTGATGCTGCCCTGGTAGAATGGGATTTAAAAACATCAGTGTCAATACCTGCCTTGTTCAAGACGATCCTGAGCCATCGGGATATCGTCTGCACCGTCACTCTATGGTGAGGTTTTTTGTGACTGATGAACAGGTATTGCTCCATTCCCCTTATTTTCCTCGTCACTTTGATATAGTGGCGGATATGGGTGGCTATGCATAGCCTAGCATCAGCGGGGTATGCTGGAAACTCCAGCTGCAGCCCTGTAAATCCAGGTCTATGCTGCTTGAGCAATTCATCAATGAAGAAAGTGACCCGTTCAGGGGTAGAGATCATTCTGTCGATCTTGGCCTTGTGAAGCGTTTGCACCCTTTGTGCTGAAGTAAGTGCCATCAACATCACCACCTTCAGGGTGAGTTTGTCCAATTCGAGCCCCGTCATGGGTGACCATGTTCTCAGCAGGGTCAGCACTTTGCCAATATCCCATGTGACGTTGTAACGGGGCCTCGGCGGGTTGGAATTAAATATCCCCCGCATAAGTTTGGAGACCAATTTATTGGATCCTACCTCAATATTGAGGTAGGACGATAGCGCACTCCTGGCGCTATTGATGGCACTATAGCTGAGATGTTGATCATGGTGTAGCCCCGCAAGAAATTCCAGCACATCTGTGATGGAGACGGAGTCATATGCAACGTCCATGCGGCCACAATAGGATTCCCATTTCCTGATGTACGATAAGTACTGCCGTCTTGAGGACTCCCTGCATGATGCTCCCATGGTATCCATTGTCCTTGAAGATAGACCATACTGAAGTAGTGGCCTGTTCAGATCCTGCAAGCCAATAGATTCAAATGACTATGGCAGGGGTGTGGTTCCCCTGTGGCAGGGTTCGTCACCAATTGTGGGCAACCCTCCAAGAGGACCCATGGTTGACTTATCATTCCAAGGACCACCGGATACCATGATTGCGTAGGCCAGTCGGGTATAATGAGGATGCCCTTGGCAGCATCGAGCTGGATTTTCCGCAATACCCGACTGATGAGGCAGAATGGAGGAAAGGCATAGAAGAACCATTTCCCCCAGTCTAGCGAGAATGCGTCCATCGCCATTGCCCCAGGATCTGGCTCCCATGATACGTATGTTGGTACCTGATGGTTCAACCGTGACGCAAAAAGGTCAATATCCGGTTTACCAAATTTGGCTGTAATTTTGGTGAATATTTGGGGGTTCAACATCCACTCGATGTTGTCATTGAACTTCCGTGACCTGGTGTCCGCCACTGTATTGAGCTCACCTGGCAAGTAGGTAGCTGAGATCCAAATATTCCATTGAATACACCAGAGCCAAATTGTGTTTGCCAATTCATTGCATGAAATTGACCTGGTACCGCCCATATGATTCAGATAAGCCACCGCAGTGGTATTGTCTATTTGGAGACGGACATGAGTGTTAGTCATGTTTGAACAATAGGCTCTTAGTCCGTGGAATGCTCCTAGCATCTCCAAATAGTTTATCCCTTGTGCTAACAACAAAGTAGCTTCAAGTGAATCCCATCTACCTCCACAACTGTTGTTGTTGTCCGTAGCTCCCCAGCCATGGGAGCTTGCATCTGTTTGCAAGTATACCATTGGACGAGGCACAATGATGGGTTTAAATGAGTTATGGATATTGCCAATCCACCATAGTAACTCAAGTTTTGCCTTAACCGGCAACTGCATAGGTCTATCATAATGTCCAGCATTTAGTTTTAATGCTGTTATTTTTGACCTTTGTAAATTCTGATAGTGTAAAGGTCCATATTGAGCAGCTGGAAATACTGCTACAATTTTGCCAATTACCCTGGCAGTTAATCTGATAGACGGTATACTGGCGCAGACCAGGTTCTTGCATGCTTGAAACACATCACCAACTTTGTTAGTTGGGATGGTGGTGATCATGCGATTGGAGTCTATCGTGAACCCCAAGTAGTCCATGATCTGTGCGGGGAGGAACTTTGATTTGTCTGGATGGATTATAAACCCCATTTTTTGAAAAGTTTCCACTGTGGCTGAAACCGCCAACTCTGCTGATTCCAGAGTGTGCCCAATTATCAGAATGTCATCCAAATAGGCCATGACCGTATGATTTTGTCTCCGCAGTGTAGATAACACTGGCTTGAGTAGTTTGGTGAACAGTCTGGGGGCTGTAGTAAGCCCATTGGGCAATGCTTTGTATTGCCAAAGCTGATCCATCCAGGTAAACTTCAAGAACTTCCTATGATGTTTCCGAATGGGTACTGAATAGTATGCATCTTTTAAATCAATGCATGCCATGAAGCAGCCCTCCGAAATCAAAGATTTGGCTGTTTCAAATGTGTCCATTTTGAAATGGGTGTATTTTACAAAGGTATTCAAGTGAGTTAAATCTATAATGACCCGGCATCCACCGTCTTTTTTAGTTTTAGTAAATATATTAGACACAAATTCAATTGGTTCATGTGTGGTTCGTTCTATCACACCTTTGTCTTGTAAACTCAAGATTTCAGCATAGCCTTCTGCCAATTCCTTTTTGGAAAGTACAAATTTGCGATTCGGCATATGCTGGGGTGGAGGCAATTGGCCATGAATAAACTCAATTTCATAACCCTGAATACTTTGCAAGATAAACTCATCTGAAGTGATGGTTTCCCAAGCCTCCTTAAATCCCCGTAATCTGCCCCCAACTCGTGAGGTTAGACATGCAAGTGCATGGAATCCAGACCCCCTTACCTTCATGGTTATCGGCGGTCCCTGGGATTTTTGGTGGGACGTGGAGGTGCTGGGTTTCGTGGTTGGTGCGGAATCCGCATCTTCCATGCTGGCCGCTGAGGGCCTAGCCCTAAAAAAGGCCTGGGCTGAGGAGGCTGTTGATATTGAGGAGGTGCCGGAACGTAGGTCCTTGTTGGCCTGTCGGTCTGACCTCGTGGCCTGAAGTAAGGTGTCTTCTTGGCCGAAGGTCTGGCCACAAAATGTGGTCTCATCAGACCTATGGTTTTCGCATGGTCATCCAGCTCTTTGACCTGCTTTGGGAGGTCTTCCCCGAACAGCTGTCTAGGTGGGGGGGTAGGAGGTGCTCTGCATAGTCCCGCAAATTTGGGATTCAAGGAAGGTTTAATAATGCTCTTCCGGAAAGCGTTGATCTCGTACTGCGTATTGCAGAGCAGAGCTAGAGCATCCTCCTGTTCGGTGCTTAGATCAACCCCATCTACCGACTTTGCAAAAGCGGTGATCCCAGACGTAAGTAGTTTTAAAATCCTCTGCAGTTTCACTTCCTGCGCTCTGATGCCCGGGCTGATATTACCCCAGATTGGCATGTTCACAATCGGCACGTGGAGTGAATTGCAGTTCCCTGGAGCCTTGTGTCTCTCCATGGCCTTCGCAAGGACCTCCTCCTGCAATTGATGGTTGGTAAGGTAATCTATGGTTGCGGCCAGTTTGATGTTGAGGGGTTGTCCTGATGACACGGGTAACCCGAATTTGGCTGCCACATCCAGCAGATCTTCCTGAGGGACCTCAGGTGCTGCTGGGGCATGTACCAGGATGTCCTCCTCATCTGGTCTTATGTTGTCCATAGATGGGGACGGGGATATATCCATGAGTCCCCTGGAGCTGTGTGTGTCCTGTTTCTGTTTGAGAAGAACTTGCTCCAATATCCTCTCCATACGATCCAAGCGCCCTTCATCAGGCGGGTGTGGGAGGTAAGAGGCCTCGCGCCCGAAGGAACTCCGGAGGCTCCGATCAGCAGTCCGTACCTCGTCGAGGTAATATCGGTACTGTGATGATGTGTCGCTACCAGCCGCCTCGGCGAAGCTGAGCGATTCCCGCGCGGACCTGCTCAAGCGCCTCCTTTTCGCTGAGCTGGACCCGGCTGCCTCGAAGGGCATGGGTGGGGAGAGGTCGGCACCTGACGCCGCAGCGTGGTGACCCGACGTCCGCGCGGGCTTGCCGACTGTCCTTGATCTGGACCCAGACGGCGTACGGTCCCGACCTGCCCCCAGCGGGGGAAGCGGTGACCTAGGCAAGGCTCCACCCTTGTGACTCCTCCTGGTCCCCCTGGGTGGTGAGTCGACACTGGCCCTCCTTGGTCTGCCAGTGGACTCGGGCCTGCCTGATTCACCAGACCACTTCCTAGTGGCTCCTGGTGAGACCTCAACCCGCGAAGGGCTAGGTAGTGGAATTGCATCCCTGCCTCCTTCAAGAGGGCTCAGGGAGAAGGGCCGTGCATCAGCACGCGAATCCCTCTTGCTCGTCTCTGCAAACGACCCAGTGTGTGAGAGCGAGATGGAGTCAGGATGCACCTGCTCCGGCGCTGTACCGACTGTTTGTACTGCAGGTACCCCGCTAGGGCATAGCTGCGTCGGTAAACCGGATCCTGTGAATACAGGGCTCCCCGGCTTGCGCGCCTTTTTCCCGGCCCGTCCTCCTGCCGTGGAGGGGGGCTCCGGGTTGGGTTGCCGACAACTCCTTGTAGAAGTTTTACGGCATTTATTTTTCCCGCTGTCCATGTTTCTGTGGAAGAAAACACAATTACTTACACAGAACAACCAACTCAAGGTTGTTAGTACTTACCTGAGTGGCCCTTATGAAGGGCTGGTGACGAGCCGCGCTCCTCTCCAGCCGTCGACTGCAATGCGAGCGACGATATGTCGCGCATGCGTGCTGGCGGGTTCTTCACGAAGTCACTCACGTGACTCCAAAATGAAATTAAACTAAACTAAACTAACTAGTGAGGAGTTTTACAGAGTGACAAACATTTAAATAAGGATGTTCCAACGAGCACAACAGGAGTACAACATGCTTGTGATCATTTTTTTAAAAATCTATCTAATTTGTTCACTCCCAAATACTTTGTCCATCGTGGACCATAGGTTCAAGGTGAAGGGAACTCGCTGCCAGAGGAGGTAGTTGAGGCAGGGACTATCCCAACATTTAAGAAACAGTTACACAGGTACATGGATAGGACATGTACGGAGGGATATGGACCAAACGCGGGCAGGTGGGACTAGTGCAGCTGGGACATGTTGGCCGGTGTGGACAAGTTGGGCCGAAGGGCATGTTTTCACACTGTATCACTCTATCAATCATCAATTACTTTTTCAAATTACATGATTAATTCATATTCCATCAGACTTGTGAACGGCCCTTTCATAAACTAGGGAAGAGTCCTGATTTTCGAACTTTCCTCATTGTGGGCATGGGATGTTTTCTCCGGTACTGTACATGACAATGCTTGAAAATTACATTCTGCACTCTGGTATTTTGCTCATTGTTTTACCCGTTGTACTTGTATTTGGCTCAATGGTGCTGGTGTGTGTAGTATTATCTGATTTTGCTCTATAGCGCACAATCGAAAGCTTTTCACTTTATCTTTGAATTAAATTGATGAATTGAATGGAATACATTTTATTAGCCAAGTATGTACACATACAAGGAATTTGCCTTGGTGCTCCGCTCGCAAGTAACAACACGATATACAGTCGACAATTACAAATAAAACATTATCATTTAAACATGTGAAGAATTAAATAAAATACCAGAGCAAAAGGAGGTTATTGAGTAGAGCAACTACTCGTGGATAAAAACTGTTGTTATGTCTGGCTGTGGCGGCTTTGACAGTCCGGAGTCGCCTTCCAGAGGGAAGTGATTCAAAGAGTTTGTGGCCAGGGTGAGAGGGGTCAGAGATGATCTTGCCCGCTCACTTCCTGGCCCTTGCAGTGTACAGTTCGTCAATGGGGGGAAGGTTGCAGCCAATAACCTTCTCAGCTGATCAGACGATTCGCTGCAGCCTCCTGGTGTCGTGCTTGGTGGCTGAGCCAAACCAGACCATGATGGAGAAGGTGAGAACAGACTCTACAATGGCCGTGTAGAATTGGACCATCATTGCCTGTGGCAGATTGTGCTTCCTCAGCTGCCACAGAGAGTACACTCTCTGTTGGGCATTTTGGTACACATGAGAACAATCAACCAATACAAATTCCTTTTAGCTAACTTTTCACTATTGAATTTAGAAACATAGAAACATAGAAAATAGGTGCAGGAGTAGGCCATTCGGCCCTTCGAGCCTGCACCGCCATTCAATGTGATCATGGCTGATCATCCAACTCAGTATCCCGTACCTGCCTTCTCTCCATACCCCCTGATCCCTTTAGCCACAAGTGCCACATCTAACGCCCTCTTAAATATAGCCAATGAACTGGCCTCAACTACCTTCTGTGGCAGAGAATTCCAGAGACTCACCACTCTCTGTGTAAAGAATGTTTTCCTCGTTTCGGTCCTAAAGGAATTCCCCCTTATCCTTAGACTGTGACCCCTTGTTCTGGACTCCCCCAACATCGGGAACAATCTTCCAGCATCTAGCTTGTCCAACCCCTTAAGAATTTTGTAAGTTTCTATAAGATCCCCCCTCAATCTTCTAAATTCCAGCGAGTACATGCCGAGTCTATCCAATCTTTCCTCATATGAAAGTCCTGACATCCCAGGAATGACATCCCAGTCCTTACATTTCAAACTGTGCATTTCCGAATTAAACAAATTTGTGTGGCACGGTGGCGCAGCAGTGGAGTTGCTGCCTCACAGAAACACTGTCACGAGTTTGATCCCGACTACGGGCGCAGTCTGTACGGACTGTACGGCGTTTGTATGTTCTCCCCGTGACCTGTGTGGGTTTTCTCCGGGTGCTCCGGTTTCCTCCTACGCTCCAAAGATGAGCGGGTTTGTAGGTTAATTGGCTTTGGTATAAATGTAAATTGTCCCTAGTTTGTGTAGGATAGTGTTAATGTGCGGGGATCGCTGGTCGGCCCGGACTCGGTGGGCTGAAGGGCCTGTTTCCACGCTCTATCTCTAAACGAACCTGAAGAATCTCAGCTATAATATGACCATGGTGGAAAATTATATTCTGCACTCTGGTATATTTCTCATTGCTTTACCCGCCACGGGTACCATGCAAACCCGTGCTACCTGCTCCATGGTCCGATAGTCGGCAACTAAACCGTCTCCCCCATCTGGTTTTACAGGTGAGGAGGGGGCTGTGGACCCCCAGCAGGACCAAAACAAGACCTGTCAAAGGGCGGATGAGCTCCTAGCGAGCCAACGGCCATCCACACTTCAGTAGAAGTTGCGATCACTGTCGTACACGGCATTGTAAGGCACCGTGCCCAGTGATGTCACTTTAACTTGGTACCCGTGAGAATAATAAACTAATACTAATCCCTTTTTGCAAACTATTACAATATTGAACTTGCTTCCACCACCATTTCAAGCTGTGCAGTTCTGTACTAAACAAATCCCTTCCCTTCCAGATATTTGGGGCAGTTCTTTCTTCTCCATCAAAGCAAACATCCCCTCGCCAAGGGTTTGGCTCAACAGAAGGAAATGGGAAGATAGTGAAGCATTAGTCCAGTCACCCGCACCTGTACACCTCATGGCAGCAGATAACATTGCTAGCCGATTTCCCTCTTACCCACTTGGACGACTTAATCCATGAGTTTAGAAGAACCTCGACGAGTTGAAAAAAATGTCAAGGTCGTGTTGACTCGCCAAAGTAAAAGACCTCCTATGACCTCCTACAACTATGTCCACGACCACCTACAACTATGTCCACGACCACCTACAACTATGTCTACGACCACCTACGACCCCCCTCGACCTCAGTCTTCCACACCTAAGACCAACTATGACTAGCTACGAGTGGAAAATAATCACATGATAAAATGATGTCATGTTTGCATTTTTTTCCTCGGGCCAGTTACCGGCCTACGACTGCCTACGACTACCATCACGATCTACTACGACCTACCTACAGGTACAACGTATCGATTTTTTTCATGCCAACCTTTTTTTTACTCGTGGACATTTTTTATCAGGCTGGGAAAAACGTCACGACCTACTTGAGGCCACGAGTACGCGGAGACCACTCACGAGCATGAGGAAGAGTTACGAAGACCTCCTACAACCTCGTGGCGACCATGCTGCGAGTGTGAGTCAAGGGCAAACTCAGCAGAGGTCACCAATTAGGTTGTGTAAGTGGGACAGGGGCTTCACCCTTTGAATAGTTTGCTTGCGCCATCATCATATTGACTCAGACATAGTTCCAGTGCTTTCAACAGTCTCGCAGTGAACTCATGGATCTGACATATAATATTGACGGGCACAGGAATGAATTGGGGGTGAAGGAAGCTATTAAACGTAATTACAGTTACGTCTGCAGAACGGTCTCAACCCAAAACATCATCTGTCCATTCCCTCCACAGATGCTGCCCGACCCACTGAGTTACTCCAGCACTTTGTGTTTCGCTCCACCTTATCCTGATACTTTCACTGCAACATGCCAAATATTGTCAAAGATTTGCCTGCAAGAATATTACTGTTCCATTTCGGCACTTGAGGACATACTGTATGACAGTAAAACACTCTAGACTCTAGTCTACACGGGTATACATCAACGTTGACCTGTTTTGTTCCTCAGTTGTCACAGTAAGTTAGCAAACACGAGAGGCAAGAGTGTTTTATTGTGATACATCTCAAAGCGGAACAATGAAGTGCTGACTTGCAGCTCAACACATACGTAGATATAATACTCTGTAAAATCCATCGTAAACAACAACGAGAGAGAGGGAGAGAGAGAGATCAAACAAACAATAGTAGTGCAAAGACAAAGACAATGCCTCCCAAGTCTATGCAGTTCGGAGCCAATTTGTAATTTGTAGTGCAATGATAATTGGGAAGTAGCTGTTCCTGAACCTGAACGTTACAGTTTTCAAGCTCTTGTACCCTCTTCCAGATGGCAGGGGTGAAATGCCAGGGTGGTGTGGGTCTCTGATGATGCTGGCTACCTTATTGAGGCAGCGACTCCTGTAGATCTCTTCGATGGTGGGGAGGTCAGTTCCTGTGATGGACCTTCGATGGTGGGGAGGTCAGTTCCTGTGATGGACCTTCGATGGTGGGGAGGGCAGCACCTGTGATGGACCTTCAATGGTGGGGAGGTCAGTATTGTGATGGGTCTTCGATGGTGGGGAGGTCAGTTCCTGTGATGGACCTTCGATGGTGGGGAGGGCAGCACCTGTGATGGACCTTCAATGGTGGGGAGGTCAGTATTGTGATGGGCCTTCGATGGTGGGGAGGTCAGTACTGTGATGGACCTTCAATGGTGGGGAGGTCAGTATCTGTGATGGACCTTCGATGGTGGGGAGGTCAGTTCTGTGAAGGATCAGGCTGTGTTCACCACGCTTTGTAATGTAGTACCCGTGATGGGCAAAGTTAGCAAGTTTGAATTTGAGTTGAAAAGTGCTAATTACTGTTGAGCTCTGAAGCTTTGTTGCATATTTGTAAACTGTGCACCAAATAGCCATTTAGAATGGAGACAAGGAAACACTTTTTCTCAAAGAGAGTTGTGAGTCTGTGGAATTCTCTGCCTTGGAGGCTGGTTCTCTGGACGCTTTCAAGAGAGAGCTAGATAGGGCTCTTAAAGATAGCGGAGTCAGGGGATATGGGGAGAAGGCAGGAATGGGGTACTGATTGGGGATAATCAGCCATGATCACATTGAATGGCGGTGCTGGCTCGAAGGGCCGAATGGCCTACTCCTGCGCCTGTTGTCTATTGTCTATGTAGGTATGGATTAATCTATTCATTGGGGTCAAGGAAAAAGCGTGCACGTTGCGGCCCTGTCTCCACCAATCTTTCCTCCACCAGGCAAAAGAAGTAACAAGACAGAAACCATTGTATGCAGATGCCGAGAAGTGTGTTCACCTCTGGCTGAACAACTTCTAATCTTGTGTGTGGACTCGATAAGAAGAGGAAGAACTTCTATTTATTGACGATTTATTGACGATTTGCCAAGCCATGGCTGATCATCCCCAATCAGTAACCCATTCCTGCCTTCACCCCATATCCCCTGACTCCGCTATCTTTAAGAGCCCTATCTAAGTTCCCTGACCAGTCTGAAGAAGGGTCTCGACCCGAAACGTCGCCTATCTCCTTCGCTCCTTAGATGCTGCTGCACCCGCTGAGTTTCTCCAGCTTTTTGTGTGACCCTGCCTTCACCCATATCCCCTGACTCCGCTATCTTTAAGAGCCCTATCTAGCTCTCTCTTGAAAGTATCCAGAGAACCGGCCTCCACCGCACTCTGAGGCAGAGAATTCCACAGACTCACAACTCGCTGTGAGAAAATGTGTTTTCTCACATTGTGACAATGTGTATGTGTGAGCTCTCTCTAGTATCGATATAATGCTTGATTTAGCATAATGGTAAAGGCATGACACTCAGAAACAATTTTGTCTCATCATGATTCACGCAGCAAGGCAATTAGACAGCATTCTCTGCTTCAAATGTCAGTAGGGTTGAACCCTATTCGTCCGATCTTTCTGTACCTAATCTATCAACAGGAACATAGAAAACTGTTTTCAAGCATTTTGAACTCAGTGCTAATCAGCTCACTTTTACTTTCTCAGATCTGAAGGATTTCTGCCGTTTCTCCAAGATTATTTTTCCTCTCCTTAATGTATCATTGAGATGGAAGAGTTTTGGGTGGGGTGGTACATAATTCTTAAAAAGCAATCCTTTGTGTTTCGTGGAAACGAGGAACTGCTGATGCTGGTTTACTACGGAAAAGACCAAAAGTGGTCCAGTGGTGGAAAACAAGGAAATATTTGGTTTTCAAGCTCCAACCTCTTGATCTTTCGTCTTAAATCAAAGAGTTGATAAAAAATAAATTTACAACAAAATAAGGGAAAAATGTATCTATTTTTTTCAAAGATTTCAAAGATGCTACAATAACCAATGCTGAAATGTCCACATAAACAAATCAGTTTTATTAAAATGTTGCAATGGTTTTACATTAAATTGGGAAAAACAATATTGGGAAAAAGCAATGGGAATTAAAAAATATGTATAAGATAATGAAAGGAATAGATCGGGCAGATGCTCAGAATCTCTTGCGCAGAGTAGGTTAATCGGGGACCTGTGGACATAGAATCAAGGTGAAGGGGAAAAGATTTAATAGGAATCTGACCAATGTAAAGCACTTTGGCCAACAAGAGTTGTTTTTTAAATGTACTATATAAATAAAAGTGACTTGACTTGACTTAACTGAGGGGTAACTTTTTCACACAAAAAGTGGGGAGTGTATGGAACGAGCTGCCAGAGAAGGTAGTTGAGGCTGGGACTATCCCATTGTTTAAGAAACAGACAGGTACATGGGTAGGACAAGTTTGGAGGGATATGGGGCAAACACGGGCAGGTAGGACTAGTGGAGCTGGGACATGTTGGCCGGTGAGGGCAAGTTGGGCCGAAAGGCCTGTTTCCACACTGTATCACTCTATGACTATAAATATGTTTTTGATGAATGTTTCTCACTTGAGTTTGCATTTCAACAGGTTGATGGTGGAAGGACCTTCAGACAAAGCCCTGTGTTTTGCGCCAACTGTTTCATCTGCTGAAGGCTTCACAATGGTAAGGTCCGATGTTTCTCATTATCTGCACCTTACCTCCCCTATTGTACATTCCTCCTGAAATGGGTGAGGGGGCAGATGGTTTAATAGGCATGTCCTCTTTAACATACATCTGTTGGGCCAGAGAACTGCAAAATAGAGAGTTATTTTTGGAGGTAGACAAAAATGCTGGAGAAATTCAGCTGGTGAGGCAGCATCTGCTCCATAGATGCTGCCTCAAACGCTGAGTTTCTCCAACATTTTTGTCTACCTTTGATTTTCCAACATCTGCAGTTCCTTCTTAACCAAGTTATTTTTGGAGATCAGTTCAGTTCAGTTTATTGTCACGTGTACCAGGTACAGTGAAAAGCTTTTGTCGTGTGCTAACCAGTCAGCGGAAAGACAATACATGACTACAATCGATCCATTTACAGTGTACAGATTCATGATAAGGGAATAACGTTTAGTTTCTAGTTAAAGTAAGGAATGTTGGTGTGGGAGTAGAGAAATTAGAGTGTGCAGCGATTGTATTACGTGATTGTCGTTCCGCTTCTGTGGTTTGCGCGCAAACAGTCGCCAGGGCTGGGCGCCATCTTGCAAGCTTGGAAGATGTAAGCAATTGTTGTTTTATGTATAAAACCAAATATAGAAATCAGTTGTTTTATGGAAATGCACATTGACATGTATAAATGTGAATGCCTATATCACCTAGAGCAAGGGTTCCCAACCTTTTTTGTCCCGTTTACCCCAGGCAACTTTAATCGCACATAACAATGTTATTTCATTTATTTATGAACAACTAATGATGAACAGATACCGGTATACCAGAACCAAACACAGTCAGTCAATGAGAAAAAATATGTACAAATCCACAATCAACAAATTTACCCCCTGGGTAGGGGATATTTACCCCCTGGGGGGTACACTTACCCCAGGTTGGGAACACTTGACCTAGAATGTCAGAGGAACCCAAATAGAATGAATGAAGGATGTACATGGAATGCAGTGAGTGGGTTAATGGGAAGGTGGACAAAATTGCTGGAGAAACTCAGCAGGTGAGGCAGCATCTAAGGAGCGAGGGAAATAGGCGACGTTTCGGGGCAAGACCCTTCTTCAGACTGATGTGGAAGTGGGGGGGGGGGGGGAGGGGGGGCGGGAAGAAGAAAAGAAGAGGCGGAGACAGTGGGCTGTGGGAGAGCTGGGAAGGGGAGGGGAAGGAGGGAGAAAGCAAGGATTACCTGAAATTGGAGAAGTCAATGTTCATACCGCTGGGGTGTAAACTGCCCAAGTGAAATATGAGGTGCTGCTCTTCCAAATTGTAGTGGGACTCATGCTGGCCATGGAGGAGGCCCAGGACAGAATGGTCGGATTTGCAATGGGTTAATGGGCAGTACATGTTATGCATATTTATGCCTGAGTGGACATGATATTGTCATTTGTTTTGGTAAATATTGGACAGTTTCATCGCCTCCTCAATGGTAACCCATCCAAGCTGAGGAGAAAATGGGTGAAAATCTAAAATAGTTTAACTGCATGATTACACCATTCATCAGCCTTTATTAACAATATATAATATCTGTACAGTGATAGTATCGTCTTATTTATCACTAGCAATTATGCAATGTGTGGCATATGATACAATGTGCAATTTATTGTAATAATGAACGGGTTTTTGTCAACTGAATATATTTATTGTGTGGGAGTTGGCAGGTCGACACGGACTCAGTAGGCCAAAGGGGCTGATTCCACACTGTATCTCGAAGGTTGATGATGTGAATTTAAGGACAAATGTGTGTGTTTTATGGTTGTTTCATCTCATTGGTGCTTTTTCCACATTTGGGAGTTGTGGCGAAAAGTGGAGTTAATGTTTGACTAAGTTTACAATGAATCATCTGCACATTTGAATGTGATTTTCTGAAAAGCTTCATTCAAAGAGTATGAAATATCGGAAGGCTCAGAGTTTGTTGTTGTCTTGTCAGCAGGATTTTAAACCTTTGAAGTTACTGAGCTGGTGTTTTAACTTGCGTTTGCGTTCAGTCTGTGTTTGTTCTTTACAACTACCTTGAGCAGAGATAACCTTTTTAAATATAACATGTCTATTAATGGAAACAAATTCTGCCTCAATTTCAGCTTTCCTTCTCCCCAAAGACACTCATGACTTATAATTGGATACGTAGGAAGGAACTGCAGATGCTTGTTTACACCAAAGACAGATACAAAATGCTGGAGTAACTCAGCGGGACAGGCAACATCGCTGGAAGAGAAGGAATGGGTGACGTTTCGGGTCGAGACTCTCTGTCTGAAGAAGGGCCTCGACTCGAAATGTCACCCGTTCCTTCTCTCTGGAGATGCTGCCTGTCCCGCTGAGTTACTCCGGCATTGTGTGTCGATCTTCATTTATGAATGGAATCTTTTGCAGTACCAGTTTCTACCCACCAGATGTGACTAGAGTACTTTGTGAATGTCAATGGCATAGAATCTGCAACATGTGTTGCAGACCCCTGGAGAATGTGGGACAGAGTAATGCTGTATTGTTATCAGGCTGTAAGATTCCCTCCTTCAATTTTCATCGACGGCCAAGGTCCCTACGAAGATATCACTTTGTAAATGGGATTTTGACAATCTTTGAGCTTCAATAATAACATTCACTGAAATCTTTCAGGAAATAATAGCCAGTGGATTCCCAATCATATTGTTTTTTCCCCCCTTTACGTTCAGGTCAGTCAAGATGTTGATATGAGCAGGCAATAACGTGTCAAGGGAAGGCAAGTACAAAGTCGGAGATGCCTGGGCATTAAAGGGAAAGAGATTGATCTTTCTGCGAAATATTGAGCTTAGTTGGTGAGCGGAGGGGAGATGTCTTGTAAAGGCATCCCGATCTTGGTGTAGCAGTGAATATATAGTGCATTCTGGCATGTCCAAGTGGTTGGACAAAGTGTTTTGTCAATAGTGTCTGCTCCACGATAGCAGATCTATCTGCACACGTTTGTGGGCTCGATAAAACCTCAAGTTTAAAGTGCAGGATAATAACCAATGTTGTTGAGTTTATTGTCACGTGTACCGAGGTACGGTGAAAAGCTTTTGTTGCGTGCTAACCAGTCAGCGGGAAGACAATACATGATTACAGTCGAACCGTCCACTGTGTACAGATACATGATAAGGGGAATAATGTTAATAAGGTTTAGTGCAAGATAAAGTCCAGTAAAGTCCGAGCAAAGGTAGTCCACGGTTCACCAATGAGGTAGATGGTAGTTCAGCACTGTTCTCTGGTTGTGGAAGGATGGTTCAGTTGCCTGATAACAGCTGGGAAGAAACAGTCCCTGAATCTGGAGGTGTACGTTTTCACACTTCTGTACCTCTTGCCTGATGGGAGAGGGGAGAAGAGGGAGTGGCCGGGGTGCGACTGGTCCTTGATGATGCTGCTGGCCTTGCTGAGGCAGTGTGAGGTGTAGATGGAGTCGGTGGAAGGGAGGTTGGTTTGTGTGATGGTCTGGGCTGCGTCCACAATTATTGAGAAATGCTGTGATAATTCTATGTTTTTGCAACCCCGCTGTTTAAAGCCCCTGACCCACTTTCCCGAGTTACTCACAAATTCTCCCGAGTTTTCCCCTTGATTCAAGCTCGGAGAATGTCCGTAGCGAGTCCGTAGGAGTCCGTAGATGTTTCGTAGCGGCTCGTAATGCCAGCCATAGGAACTCAGGGCATCAGGTAAGTCGTGATGTTTTTTCAGCATGTTGAAAAATATACACAAGTTAAAGAATAGCCCCGAGTACCTACGACTGGCAACTCCGAGTTTGAATCAAGGGGAAAAGTTTGGGAGAATTCGTGAGTAACTCGGGAAAGTGGGACAGGGGCTTAAGAGTGTCCCAGAAACCTCCTCAATGCTTCTCTTGAAGGGTTCCACCGGAGACTCAAGCAAATGGACACAAACACACCCATCTCTTGCCAAAGAGCATTGAAGGAAGGGCTCTTGCCTTGAAGACTTGTGAACTGACAGAATTCTCTTTGGCAGCCTCCCATCCAAGATGTAGTTCGACCCAATATGTGGCACACGTTGCAAATTCTCTGGCTGGAGATTCCACAATGGGGCATCCGAATAGATTAGCCGTCGTAAGTCAATTTCATTTCGGAGTCACGTGAGTGACTTCGTGAAGAACCCGCCAGCACGCATGCGCGACATATCGTCGCAACGCATTGCTGCCGACGGCTGGAGGGGAGCGCGGCTCCCCACCAGCCCTTCAGAGGGCCGACTCAGGTAAGGCTAAGCCCCCTAGAGTTGGTGTTCCTGTTGTGGCGAGTGTTTTCTCTCCATACAGGAACATGGAAGGAGTACGGGCCAGGACATCTGCAGGAGTCGCCGGCCGCTTATCCCGGAGCTCTCCTCAACGGCTGCACCTGCGAGTCGGGCCGGGAAATAGGCGTGGAAGTCGGGGGCCCGACCCGCCGATACACCGGAGCTCCAGTGATGGTTCGAGGAGCAGGATTTTGGTGTACCACTGGAGCAGGTAGACCCTGTCTCCACATCGAGGTCGCCAACAGGCTCGTTGGTCGACCTGGGCTAGGGCTCGCGTGCGGCTGCACGGCCCTTCTCCCTGAGCCCTCGGATGAGAGGGAGGGATGGGGCCCGTAAGCCTAACCCTTTAGGGGCAAAGGCGTCACCTGCCGCTAAAATGCGGACAGGTGTTATGGCGGGACTCAAGTCCACTGGGAGACCTATCAGGACCAGTGGACTCCCCAACCAATGAAACCGGGAAGAGACACTTGGGAGGAGTCCCGCCACGGTCACCGAGTCCCCCGTGGATGGGAGGACGGGACCGTGCGTCGGCTAGGCCCACGATGTGGGCAGCTGGCAAGCCTGCGCGGGCGTCGGGTCACCGTGCTGAGGCATTGGGTGCCGACTCTCCACCGCGTTTGCCCTCTGTGGCAGCGGATCGAGCTCCGCCGAGGAGGCGTTTGAGCGTACCTCCCGCGCGGGAATCGCTCAGCTTTGCTGCGGCGGCTGGTTGCAACAACCTCCGGCACAGGGTTCACCTCGACGAGGTGCAGGCCGATGAACGGAGCCTCAGCAGTTCAGCAGAACATGAGGACTCCGACCGCCCGAGTTCTAAGGGCGAGGGGCGTATTGACCGGATGGAGCGGATGTTGGAGCTCCTCCTGCAACAGAATCAACGGGAGGAAGCATCCAGCTCCAGACGGCACAGGGAGGTTTCACCATCGTCAGCAGGAGCCTGAGGCAGCCAGAGGATGAGGACGTTTTGGACCATACACCAGCTACATCAGAGGGCCGCAGGAAGAACTCCTCGATGTAGCGGCAAAATTCGCATTATCAGAGACATCGGGACTACCCCTCAACCCCAAACTGGCTGCCACTGTGGACTTCCTGACCAACCATCAGCTCCAGGAGGAGGTCCTATCGGAGGCCATAAAACAGGCACAAAGCCCAGCGAACTGCAACTCCCTTCAACGAGCCCATAGTCAATACGCCAATCTGGGGCAACATCAGCCCAAGGATCAGGACCGAGGAGATGGAGCTCCAGCGGATCCTGAAGCTGCTCACTGCTGGGATTACCGCGTTTGCGCGGTCGGTGGACGGGGAGGATCTGAGCACCAAGCAGGAGGATGCTCTGGCTCTATTGTGTACCACACAGTGTGAGATAAACGCCTTCAGGAAGAGCGTCATCAAACCCACGCTGTACCCAAAATTTGCGGGGTTATGGTAAGCACCTCCTACGCCGCCACCCAGACAGTTGTTCGGGGAAGACCTCCCGAAGAGGGACAAGGAGCTGGATGACCACGCTAAGACGGTGCGACTCATGCGGTCACATATCTCGACCAGGCAGCAGGCCAGGGAGTGCTATTTTTCAGGCCACAAGGCCCTGCCATTAGGCCAGCAAGGACCTACGCTCCAGCTCCGCCTCAATTTCAGCAGCCTCAACAACCTAGGCCTTTCAGGGCTAGGGCCCCAGCGGCCAGCATGGAAAATGCGGGCGCCGCATTATCAGCTCAACCCAGCATCTCCACATCCGGCCATACATATCAAGGACCGCCGATAACCATGAAGGTAAGGTGGTCTGGATTTCATGCACCTGCATGTTTAACTTCACATGTTGGGGGGAGACTACGGCTCTTTCCGGAGGCATGCGGAACCATCACTTCTGATGAGTTTATCTTACAAAGTATTCAAGGCCATGAGATTGAATTCATCAATGGTGAAATCCCTCCATCCCAGCATATGCCAGATCGGAAATTTTCACTGTCCAGCAAAGAAGCGGCAGTAGGTTATGCTGAAATTTTAAGGCTACAAGGGAAAAGGATAGAAAGAACTATACACAAACCAATTGAATTTGTATCCAACGTAATTACAAAAACCAAGAGGGATGGAGGATGTCGGGTTATTTTTGATTTGACCCATTTGAATACTTTTGTAGAATATACCCATTTCAAAATGGAAACGTTCGAGACAGCCAAGTTATTGGGTTCTGAGGGCTGCTTTGTGGCATGCATTGATTTAAAAGATGCATGCTATTCAGTATCCATTCAGAAACACCACAGGAAGTTCTTGCAATTTACCTGGATGGATCAGCTCTGGCAATACAGAGCTTTGCCAAATGGGCTTACACAGCCCTAGATTATTTACTAAATTGCTCAAACCAATACTGGCTACACTAGGAGACAAAATCACATAGTGATGGCCTATCTAGGTGATATCCTAATTATTGGGAATCAGCGGAACTGGCAGTCTCAGCCACCGTGGAAATTTTTTCAGGAAATGGGGTTCATTATCCATCCAGATAAATCAAAGTCCTGCCCTTCACAGGTCAAGGGTTATCTGGGGTTTACGGTGGATTCCAATCATGTGAGGGCCACCGTACCAACTAACTAGGTTGGGGATGTCACCCAAGTATGCAAGGATCTAGTCTGGGCCAGTATACCATCAATTAGACAAACTACTAAGGTGATTGGCAAGATTGTAGCTTTTTTCCAGCTGCCCAATACGGGCCTTTGCATTATCAAAATTTGCAGAGAGCCAAGGTCTCAGCGTTAAAACTGAACGCTAGACATTTCGATAGACCAATGCAGCTGCCTCTCAAGGCACAGATTGATTTACAATGGTGGATTGACAATATTTATGACTCACTTAAACCCATCATTTTGGCCAATCCGATGGTATACTTACAACACACGCAGCTGAAGTTCCTGGCGTACGCCGCTGATGCTAGGCTATGTTTAGCCGCCCATATCCGTCACTATGTGAAAGTGATGAGAAAACTGAAGGAATGGAGAAACCTCACCATAGAGTGACAGTCCAGACGATATCCAGGTGGCTCAGGATCGTCTTGGGTAAGTCTTGGGTTGACACTAATATCTTCAAATCCCATTCCACCAGGGCTGCATCAACGTCGGCGGCAAGGGTCATGGAGGTGCCCATGGACCATATTCTTGCCACAGTAGGATGGCGAACGAAGCCACCTTCCAGCGGTTCTACAATAAATCTGTTGCCGCTCCTCTACAGTTCGCGGAGGCCGTGCTGAATGCAGGTCAAGAACGTGGAGATGTCCCCGAATGAAGGGTTTTCTTTTGTTGTTAACAAATGTTGCTCTTATTTTTCAGTACAAGCAGTCTGGAAAGTTGATTACTCCTATCCATCCTTATAAGTGGTGTGTGACAGCATGGACGTGGTCCAGGGCATGGAATCACAGAGCTTTGAAGTCTTCACGAAGTCACTCACGTGACTCCGAAATGAAATAGTAAGATTAAACGAGAACTTACCAGTTCGAAGGTTGATCTTTATTTTATGAGGAGTTGCGATGAGGGATTTTGTGCCCTCTGCTCCCAACCCTCGATCATAATCAACTGGTAATTAGAGTCTCTTCAATCTTACTATGCCAAGTCATTTCTGTTGTTGTTTCTGTGATTCCACACCGCTACTTTGAAGAATGTCGCGCATGCGTGCTGGCGGGTTCTTCACGAAATCCCTCATCGCAACTCCTCATAAAATAAAGATCAACCTTCGAACTGGTAAGTTCTCGTTTAATCTTACTATTACTGTGCTGTATCTCCAAACTGAACGAAACTAAACGAAACTAAACGCCTATGGGAATCTGAGAGTGCTTCACCTTGCTTTCCCTCTCAGCTTCTCTCTGTACAAGAAGACACATCATTATTCTCCTGTGAACAACCAAGGTGATCTTTATTCTTCCCTGCCCCACCTGCCTGCAGTGTTTTCTAGTGTTGTTTTCAAAGCAAACCCACACTTGGGCACACGAGAGACTCCCGAAGGCACGCTAAGTAAATGTTTTAGGATCACGGAGGGCAGGCGATGTTTGTGATGATCCAACTTGGCTTTTTTAACTGGACCAAAAACATATTTTGGGAACAAAAATATTCCAGTGATATGGAAGGCAGTATTTTTTTCTGCTGCTGTTTGTGGCAGACTCACTGGCTAAGCACAGCCTTGCCGAATTAAACGGGCATCTGCTTGTTTACTTTCTGACACATAATTAATCTGGATTTTAATGTACAATAAAGTTTTATTGGGGAGTAATTAAGTTGGGTGATGCAGATTGGTTCTGAAGAAGGTTACAAGAAAGCAGCCACACAAAAAGGGTGAAGCTGTAGGATTTTACAGAGGATTTTCACAGCAGTATTCAAACGCGCTGCTGTGATATTATGCATTTTTAATTTCCCTTTCCCATATAAGTCACAAATTAACAAGAGTGTTTCATCTGCAAGTTTGTACGATTGCAAGATGTTATTTGCTATAATTTTCAGCCTCATCTGCTGAGACCATTTATAGTTGAGAATGCAATGTTAATAATATTATTGAGGGTCTGAAATGGAGCTCCATCTAATCACATTCGCGGTACATCAGCTGCATTGTGCTCCGGCCTCATTTAGTGGGATTTGTAAATCATTTATGGTGCTTTTAAGTGTGTGTTTAGTCACACAACAATTTGCAGAGGTCCAAGATTATTAAATTTCTGTTCATTATGAAACTGTGCATCAGTGGCACCCTGGGTGCAATTATGGGAAGGTTTTTGCAAAATGAGCCATAACGCTTTCAAGCTTTTAAAAAAAAATTGCTGAACTGGGGCAAAATCCAACAAAGGCCTAAATGAGGCAGCATCCTTAACTCTTTCTGCATCCCCTCCTATCCTCACAGCTTTCTCATTCACCTTGAGACCATGCACATTGTTGGGATATTGCATGTATGAACACCAGGGTGGAGGGAAACACAATGCAGTCACTGGAATATCACCAACACGGGGCAGGCACAGTGGCGCAGCGGGTAGAGCCACTGCCTCGCAGCGCCGGTGACCCGGGTTCGACCCTGACCTCGGGTGCTGGCTGCCCGCGTGTGAAATTTGCACGTTCTCCCCGTGACCCGCGTGGGTTTCCTCCGGGTGCCCCGGTTTCCTCCCACGTCCCAAAGACGTGCAGGTTTGTAGGTTAATCGGCCCTCTGTCCCTCGTGTGTAGGGAGTGGATGCGAAAATGGAATAACATAGAACTAGTGCGAACGGGCGATCGATGGCCGGCAGGGACTCGTGGGCTGAAGGGCCCATTTCCACGCTGTATCTCTGGAGTAAAACTAAAGGAATTGATGCTGAGACTTCAAACAGTTCCAACGCGTCAGAGATTTGCTGCTAAAATATTTGGGGATTCACATGCATCAGTTCTTTCCGTCCAAAGATCAGAATGTGAGATATAAAGGGCCTGTCCTACAGGCAACTAGGCTATCGCCACATGGTCGCCGGGGGTGTCGCCTGTATGGTCTCCTCCGTCGCCCAAAGAGTGTCTTTCCGGTCGCCGCTGGATTTTCAAAATGTTCGACATTTTTCGGCGACAGTGGGTTTGATGCCAATGAGCGCAGCTTGTCTTCTCCTGTCGTAGGTGCTGTCATAGGTTGTCGCCAAGTGACGTAGGTTGTCACCGGTGCTGACTTAGGTGAATTCCATTGGCGACTACCTACGTCAATCTACGTCAACCAGCGAGACGTACCGTTGACTGAATTGTCTTCAGTTGGCACCGACAGGGTCGTTGCTTGTCGTAGCTTGTCACGGGTGGACGTAGGTTGACTTCGGTTGTCGTAGGTTGTCACAGGTGTGGTCGTAGGTGGATGTCCTAATGGGTCGCCGGTTGTCGGCAGCTTGCCGTAGCTTGACGCCGACTCGGTGGTAGTTTGTCATAGACATGTCGTAGGGGGGGTCCAGTTGCCGGTTTTCCGCCGACCCGCTACGACTGTAAAAGTCGCTGGCAGTCGCCTAAAAAATCACCTACATGGGACAGGCCCTTAAGTGTCCCGTTTGTTTGTTCGTTCGTCCCGGTGAAAGCGCCGTGCGCTCGGCAGCCGGCCTACAGTCGCTTGTCTTTTTCTTTTTGTCTTCACTTTTAATTTCAAGTTTTCGTGTAACCTTGTTTATGCTGTGACTGTCGGCAGGCAGGCCAAGTTCCCTCCGGGGATGAATAAAGTTTATCGTTTCGTATACGATCGTAAGCAAGCAGGGCAGTAAAATAGTGAGTGAGAGGGGGATTTTTACAAAGCAGTTATTGACTGTATCCCTTCAGGTAGCTGGGTGACAGGTTTCGATGTGATTTCACTGACTGCTTGAATCCATTTGCCAAGAATGCAGGCCGGAGAGCAGCAGTGCTAATTATACTTTGTGTTACTCCATGTCACATTCAGTGATGGCCGGGTCCACTACCTTCAAGCTGATGAACAATGGGTAATTACATTGCAGGATGTCACAAGAACTCTATGCCCATCTGGTTAGCAACAGAAGTTGAAAAATACTAAAATAAAACTACATTGTCTGGAAATTTGCCCCTGGCTGCTGTTGCAAAGCACCATATTAGGGTGGCCAACTTTCCCACTCCCACATAAGGGACAAGAGGTCAAAGTACGGGACAAATTCCCGACGGCAATTCGTTAACCGACTCGGCCGTGGCTGGGTGAATGATGAGTTGGCTCGAGTGCTGGACTGCACACAAAGCCCAGCCGGTGGGCCAGCTGAGGAGTTTTGGCCCCTGGCGCCGGACTTTGATTAGATTAGATTACATTAGATTAGATTCTTTATTTGTCATTCAGACGTTTCGGTCTGAACGAAACTCTGTTCCCCTGCAGTCATACATATAATTAAAAATAAATAAACAAAAATGACAGAACACACAATAGACACAAATTTAACATCCACCACAGTGAGTTCACCAAACACCTCCTCACTGTGGTGGAAGGCAAAGTCTTAAAGTCTGTGTCTCTTCCCTCTTTGTTTCCCTCTGCGCCGAGGTGATCCAGGCCTCAGATGCCGCGACCGCACTGGGCGATGGTAATTAAGTCAGTCCCGCGGTTCAACCGAGCTCCACGAATGGGCCGGTTCAACTCCGCGGCCTGGGGGGTCCACCGGGCCCGTGGTCGGGCCGCTGCAACCGCTCCGGGACCGAGTCGGGTCGCCGCCCCGGGACCGAGTCGGGTTTCCGCCGCCGCTGTCGCCGCCGTCGCTGCTGGAACCACTCCGGGACCGGGTCGGGCCGCCGCCGCCGCCGCAGCTGCAGGAACCGCTCCGGTAGTTGGGCCGCCGCTGCTGCTGCCGCCGCCGCCGCTGCTGGAACCGCTCCGGGAGTCGGGCCGCCGCTGCCGCTTCCTCCGCCTCCGCTGCTGGAACCACTCCAGGAGTCGGGCCGCCGCCGCCGCTGCTGCCGTCGCCGCTGCTGGAACCGCTCCGGGAGTCGGGCCGCCGCCGCCGCCGCTGCTGGAACCGCTCCGGGAGTCGGGCCGCCGCTGCTGCCGGAGCCGCTCCGGGAGTCGGGCCGCCGCTGCTGCTGGGACCGCTCCGGGAGTCGGGCCGCCGCTGCCGCTGCCGCTGCTGGAACAGCCCCTGGGCCCGAGGCCGCCAGCTCGGCGCAGACAGAGACGGGGAATACGACAAAAAGTCGCACCCCCCCCCCTCAGAAGGAAGAGACCCGGACATGTTACTCCCCTCCCCACCCACATACACACACAATCTAACAAAACGAACGAACCCAACTAAAACAGGACAGAAAAACAAAATAACAGACGGACTGCAGGCGGGCCGCAGCTGTTAACCCAGCGCCGCCATCTTGTCTGTGTTCTGCTGCACGCAAAGTCCGGCGCCCCGTCCAACTCATGAACCGATGATCGGCCATGAGAAGGACAGGTGGTGGTGTCAGCGGTAAGTGAAGGTCCGAAGGTTGGACAGTTGGCCGGGCTGCCGACCGACCGACAGGGTAACGGGCGAGGCGCTGCTGCTGCTGCACTCCATGGGCTGCACTACTTCAGACGGGCGAGGTGGGGCCAGACGCAACGCTCCAACCCGACAGTCCCCTCGTCCCGAGTAGTAGCGGTCAAATACGGGACACGGGCGGTCCCTTATGGGACAAACCAATTTAGCCCAAAATACGGGATGTCCCGGCTAATACGGGACAGTTGGCAACCCTAACACGAATATACATGTGCAATGTGCAGTCCCAACTATTTTCTATGTACAGTATGGTGCAGCTGAATATTTGACTTCTTAAAAAAAAAGATTTTTGATAATGTAGGTAAATATGTGCAGCCGTTTATTGATGTTCTGTCAATTTGTGAAAGTTGCCGTAAGAACATAGCTATGACATTTACTTTTTTATATTTCAACTTTTCAGTCATAGAGCAGGCAAACAGGCCCCTCGGCCCATCTTGCTCATGCTGACCAACATGTCTCATCTATATTAGTCCCACCTGCATTTGGTACATATCCCTCAGAACCTGTCCTATCCATGTACTTGTCTAATTGTGTCTTAAACGTTATGAAAGTCCCAACCTCAACTACCTCCTCCGGAAGCTTGTCCATACACCTTCCACCCTTTGTGTGAAAAAGTTACCCCTAAGATTCCTATTAAATCCTTTCTTCTTCACCTTAAACCTATGCACTCTGGTCATCAATTTACCTACTCTGGGCAAGGGACTCTGTGCGTCTCCCGATCTATTCCTCTCGTGATTTTATACACCTTTGTAAGATCACCCCTCATCCTCCTGTGCTCCAGTGTGCTCAACCTTTCCCTACTGCTCAGACCCTCAAGTCCTGGCAACATCCTCGTAAATCTTTGTACCCTATCCAGCTTGAAAATATCTTTCCTTTTGACATGGTGCCCAGAACTGAACACATCGTAGCTTGTTGAGTTTTTTTTGAAGATCAACAAAATTAACAAAATGAATGTAATAAACTGTAAGATACAGAAGTCCAGATATTTTGAGTAGTTTATCAATCAATAGACAATAGACAACAGACAATAGGTGCAGACAGTAGGCTATTCGGCCCTTCGAGCCAGCACCGCCATTCAATGTGATCATGACTGATCATCCCCAATCAGTACCCCGTTCCTGCCTTCTCCCCACATCCCCTGACTCCGCTATTTTTAAGAGCCCTATCTAGCTCTCTCTTGAAAGCATCCAGAGAACCAGCCACCACCGCCCTCTGAGGGAGAGAATTCCACAGACTCACAACTCTCGGTGTGAAAAAGTGTTTATTAATCTCCGTTCTAAATGGCTTACTCCTTATTCTTAAAATGTTGCCCCTGGTTCTGGACTCCCCCAACATCGGGAACATGTTTCCTGCCTCTAGTGTGACCATGCCCTTACCAATCTTGTATGTTTCAATGAGATCCCCTCTCATACTTCTAAACTCCAGAGTGTACAAGCCCAGCCACTCCATTCTCTCAGCATATGACAGTCCCACCGTCCCGGGAATTAACCAGGTGAACCTATGCTGCACTTCCTCAATTGCAAGAATGTCCTTCCTCAAATTAGGGGACCAAAACCGAACACAGTCAATCATTCAATTAATCAATTTTATTTCTATAGCTCATTTAAAAACAACACACGTTGACCAAAATGATTTACATCAGTGCAGGTACTAATGTGCTACATACAATGGTACACAGACCTAACAATACATACATAAACTGTTTACAGCGCCCCCTCAGAGGGCCTCAAAAACGCTAGGGAGTAGAAATAAGTTTTGAGCCTCGACTTGATGGAATTGATGGAGGGGGCAGTTCTGATGAGGAGAGGGATGCTGTTCCACAGTCTAGGTGCTGCAACCGCAAAAGCACGGTCACCCCTGAGCTTAAACCTAGACCGCAGGATAGTCAGTACCCCAAGTCAGCCAACCTGAGGGGCCTGGAGGCAGGATGGTGGGTTAGATGATTTAAGAAATAAATAAAAGCAAACTCCAATTTGATTCTGTGAACTTCGGATATTTCAAAGACACTTGAGCAGGTACAGATTTGGAGGGACAGGGGCCAAACACAGGCTGGTGGGACTGGTGCAGATGGGACATGTTGGTCAGTTGGTCAGAAGGGACTGTTTTCATGCTGCATGACTTGGTGCCTCCATTCACACAATTTTCAAACAAGCAGATCTGTAGTTACATTTGACTTCATGGAAAAAAATATTTTTGAAACTATTCAGATTTTTTTTTGTTCATCATCTTGATTCAGAGCAAAGCTAAGTATATGTACTCTTAATCAATTTGCCAGATCAATTAATTTTTACGTCTTCCTGGAACCTTTTGAAAATGAAGGAAATAATTTGCAATTATGCTCAGTTTATTCGGAGTTCAAAGCTCCTCCATTCAAGTTATCAGCTAATTAAAAATATTTTAGTGGGGAAAAAAATATCCTTTCAGCTGCATTCTTTACATTGATTCAATCCAGTTACTAGATAATTGGATATTTCTGGCACGAAAACGACTTTGGATTACCAAGAGGACAACTGTAGTTTTCTTGTCAACCGCAGGATATCTGAAAACACTTCAAACCGAGTTATTTTTGAAGTAAGGTCACTTGTTGCTCTGCAGGCAAACACGCTGTGAACTGATGCACAGAGAGAGCCACAAATAATGAGTGGAAAATTATTAACCATTTCACAAGGAATAAACCATAGATGATTTCCCTGCGCATGCATTTATTATGGATTCACCACAAATAGGTCTAGGCTTGTCCAGGACCAGGGGCCACAGTTTACGAATAAGGGGTAAGCCATTTAGAACGGAGATGAGGAAACACTTTTTCACACAGAGAGTTGTGAGTTTGTGGAATTCTCTGCCTCAGAGGGCGATGGAGGCCAGTTCTCTGGACACTTTCAAAAGAGAGCTAGATAGGGCTCTTAAAGACAGCGGAGTCAGGGGATATGGGGAGAAGGCAGGAACGGGGTACTGATTGTGGATGGTCAGCCATGATCACATTGAATGGCGGTGCTGGCTCGAAGGGCCGAATGGCCTACTCCTGCATCTGTTGTGTATTGTCTATTTGCAGAATCCGGACACTCGGGATCCGGGGATTAGAGGGTGTAAGCAGTGTTCCGCCCGCACTAATTCAGAAATAATTTCTTACAATGTTTTGAAATGTTACATCATTCTGCAGAGTTAAAATTAATACGTGAGCTTATTTGACAGGAATAGACACCTCGATTACTAGTTCACAATTGCTGTTATCGATGACTGAGAGGCTTGGGGAGATAACTCCACATCTTAACTACCATTACTAGACATGACTAGCTCTACTACCCCGACCCAACTAATTAGGGACAATTTACACTTATACCAAGCCAATTAACCTACGACCCTGTACGTCTTTGGAGTGCGGGAGGAAACCGAAGATCCCGGAGAAAACCCACGCAGGTCACGGGGAGAACGTACAAACTTCATACAGACAGCACCTGGAGTCAGGATCGAACCCGGATCTCTGGCGCTGTGCCACCGTGCCGCCCATGTTACAATGCCCACTGTGTGGCAATGAGTGTATGATGGAAATTAAGTGTTGTGTCACAAATTGTTATTTGGAATTCATCGGCGGTCACTTAAACGAGTATGACTGTCCTCTCGTGGGGGACGCCTGTGCGTGACTTTGTTTAACGTGGGGAGACTGGTGCACAGACAGCCACCCCACGGTCCTTGACAGATCTGGGTCAGGATCCAGTGGCATGGAATCCAAGACGACCGGAGACCCTTTTCTGCTGCAGCCTTCATCCGCCTTCCCAGCCGTTGTAACGTTCCACTAAGGTCAACCAATCGTCCTCCGCCTGTTCCACCGTTGAGGTCTTGTTCGGATTAGCTCTTTGTCAGAGACCTCCCCCTCTACCTTACCGCCATGGGTGGCCCTACCAGGAGCATCGCTCCAGACGGCATTGCTCTCAGGATCTCAGGTCCACACAAGCTTCTCCACCACGACAAGGTGACAATCCACGGAGAATAATAATTGGAATGGGATTTTACATGGGAAAATGGGATTTACATGGAAAAATGGGATTTTACATGGGAAATGTCTTGAGAAATGTGAAGCAGTAATATATGCCTTGCAATTGGGTCACACATTGCTCTTTTAAATTAATGTGACATGTTTTCCATTTCATTAAACAGATTTCAATGTATCATGGAGTATTGTGTGTGGATGTAGAAGTTGTTTACCAGAACGTTGCCTGGATGAGGGGGTATTAGCTACAAGGAGAGCTTGCATAAGCTTGGAAATAGACACAAAATGCTGGAGTAACTCAGCGGGACAGGCGGCATCTCTGGAGACCAGGAATGGCTTTGTCAGACTGAGAGTCAGGGGAGAGGGAGATACATGGATAAGGAAGTGTAAGGCGAAAACGGGACAAAGGGGATAGAGATCAAGGCAAATGTAGAGTAGAGCGTTGTAAGCTGGGAGATGGGAACAACAAAGCAAACAGGGATAAAATGTTCAAGAACGAACTGCAGATGCTGGAAAATCGAAAGTAGACAAAAGTGCTGGAGAAACTCAAAGGGGGAGGCAGCATCTGTGGAACGAAGGAAATAGGCAATGTTTCGGGCCAAAACCCTTCTTCAGACGACAATGTAGTCGGAGACGGCAAGACGGGTGGGAGAACTGGGAGGGAGAGGGACAGAGAGAGAGGGAAAGCAAGGGTTACTTGACGTTAGAAAAGTCAATGTTCATACCGCTGGGGTGTTAGCTGCCCAGGCGAAATATGAGGTGTTGTTCCTCCAGTTTGCGCTGGGCCTCACTCTGACAGTGGAGGAGGCCTAGGACGGGAAGGTCAGTGTGGGAATGGAAGGGGGAGTTCAAGTGCTGGGCCACCGGATTGTTTTCTTCTGAACATTGGAGGTTGAGGGGAGACCTGATGGAAGAATGTAAAATTACGAGAGGCACAGATAGGGTAGACAGTCTCCGAAGGTGGAAATGCCAAAGACGAGAGGGCACAGCTTTAAGATGAGAGGGCATAGCTTTCAGATGAGAGGGGGGAAATTTACAGGAGATGTTCGGGGCAAGTATTATTGCACAGGGGTGGTTGTGGAGGCAGATATGATAGTAGGGTTCATGAAACCTTTGGACAGGTACATGGAAATGCAGGGAATGGAGGGATATGGATCACATGCAAAGTTTAATTTAGGGGGATAGAGTGAAGGGATATGGGGAGAAGGCAGGAATGGGGTACTGATTTTGGATGGTCAGCCATGATCACAGTGAATGGCGGTGCTGGCTCGAAGGGCCAAATGGCCCACTCCTACACCAATTGTCTATTCTATTCTATTTTAGACAAAAAATGCTGGAGAAACTCAGCGGGTGAGGCAGCATCTAGGGAGAAAAGGAATGGGCGACGTTTCGGGTCGAGACCCTTCTTGGACAAGGAATAGGCGACGTTTCGGGTCGAGACCCTTCTTGGAAAAGGAATAGGTGATGTTTCGGGTCGCCGAAACGTCACCTATTCCTTTTCTCCCTAGATGCTGCCTCACCCGTTGAGTTTCTCCAGCACTTTATGTCTACTTCTGCATGTCCATGGTTAATTTTACAATGGTGGGCTCCATGGACCTCTGGTGCCTCCTGTTTCCTACTTTTCATGTTTCACCAGCAGACAAGGTTTCATGAATAGTGAAGCAAAGCCCGCTGAGGAATGCCAATGTTCCATTTTGATCTTCTCAGCCAGACGGTATAAATCGATCGATCCGTTCAATGACTGGAGCCTCTACCACGAGTAGTGCAGGTGAAGATGTCTAGGTCTTGTTGTTAGCTGGGCAAAAAAAATATTGATCTTTCTAACCGAACATTGGTACAGACTTCACATAGTTTCTCTTGAAATGTTTTTCACACAGAGAGTTCATGAGTCTGTGGAATTCTCTGCCTCACAGGGCGGTGGAGGCCGGCTCTCTGGATGCTTTCAAGAGAAGGCTCTTAAACATAGCGGAGTCAGTGGATATGGGTGAAGGCAGAAACGGGGTACTGATAGTGGATCTGAGGAAGGGTTTCGGTCCTAAACGTTGCCTATTTCCTTCGCTCCATAGATGCTGCTGCACCCGCTGAGTTTCTCCAGCAGTTTTGTGTACCTTCGATTTTCCAGCATCTGCAGTTCCTTCTTAAATACTGATTGTGGATGATCAGCCATGATCACAGTGAATGGCGGAGCTGGCTCGAAGGGCCAAATGGCCTCCTCCTGCACCTATTGTCTATTGTCTAGCTAAGTGTCATGTTCGGCATAGACATTCGAGCTGAAGGTAGACACAAATACGATGTTTTATTGAAAAATAAGATATTCATTCTTAGTAAGTAAGTAAATTTTATTTCTATAGCACGTTTAAATCAACTCGTGTTGAAACCAAAGTGCTTTACATCGAAGAAATCAAGACATTCTTGAACAGATACAAAGTCTTTTTAACGCAGACTCAAAACAGCCTAAATGTATGACTGAAATGAAGTGTTGTGTTACAGATTGTTAATTGTTTCTTGCAGAGTTGCTAGAAAGGGATTAATATCGGTTGATTTTCATGGGAATTGTCTCATGAAATGTGAATCTGTAATACATGCCTTGCAATTGGGTCACACATTGCTGTTTTAATTTAACTCAATGAGATTAAATATTGATTTCATTCAGATGATGCCTTGCACAGGTACATCTGCGGTAAAGTGATATTTGCTTTCCAATGGGACGAAGTGTTACTGAAAATGGACACAAAATGCTGGCGTAACTGAAGACTTGGTCTGAAGAAGGGTCTTGACCCAAAAATGTCACCCATTCCTTCTCTCTCCAGAGATGCTGCCTGTCGCGCTGAGTTACTCCAGCATTTTATCTCTGTCTTCATTTTAATCCAGCTTCTGCAGTTCCTTCCTACGCAAGTGTTAACGCCCTGTCCCACTTGGCGATTTTCTCGGCGACTGCCAGCATCATTGTCTGACATATCAGGTCACCGAAAAATTTGCAGCGTGATGACGTGTGTGTGGTGATCTGACGTGATCGCGGTGTGATGACGTATTGACGCGCGATGTTTTTTCAAGTGTCGCAACATTTTTTTGTTGCCGCTGGATTTTGATATCTTTTGGCGACACTGTTATGATGCCGGCAGTCACCGAAAAAAATCGCCAAGTGGGACAGGCCCTTTACAGAAATTTGCGTTATCCAGGCAGCAGTTGTGTCCATGGGAGAAGATTAAGGGCGAGAGTTTCAGACATGCAATGACAAAGTCTGGATTTTCAAAAATAAAAGCCTTTTCAATAGCAATAAGTGTACTTTTGTTACTGCAAACTAAAAGCCTTGAGGCTGTATGGAACATTGTTTAATAAAATATCATTGCACAAATGTCAATAGGTGTGATTGCTTGTCGGATTCAATGGCCACCTGTGGTTAAAGTAGAAACTGTGTTTTTAAGAGACAATGGTGTCTGATTACTGCTGGGAGGCTGCAGAGAAACAGTTTTCTCCCCCATTAACTATTTAAATCCAAGTAGGCTTTTTATTTGATAGCAAGGAACTGAAGATGCTGCTTTATCCCAAAGACAGACACAAAATGTTGGAATAACTCGGCATTTGTTAAACAGATTTTAATCTGTTCCTTTAATTTCCAAAGTCATTTTAAGTCGTTTCCTAGTTCCCAATCAAAATCACGAAATAATCAATTTGGCCAGCGAAATGTAGATATTGTTCCCTAATTCAACACTTGCCTTGTATTCAATTCCTTTATGGGAACGTGCATTATAGTACAACTAGCTTTATGTCACAAAATACTGGAGTAACTCAGCGGGACAGGCAGCATCTCTGGAGAGAAGGAAGTGTTGATGTTTCGGGTCGAGACCCTTCTTCAGACACAAACCCAAAACGTCACCTATCCATGTTCTCCAGAGATGCTGCCTGACTCACTGAGTTACTCCAGCACTCTGTGAAACGTCACCTATCTCTGTTCTCCACAGATGCTGCCTGACCCGCTGAGTTACTCCAGCACTTTGTGAAATGTCACCTATCCATGTTCTCCCGCTGAGTTTCTCCAGCATTTGGTAGTTTTGCTAATTGAAGCATTTATGCAATGTTGTAAGCCGTAAACATTTCCAACACTGATTCCTACTTTGTGCAACTTCTGTGGAAACAGACCTGCTTTGGAGTTCAGCAGAACCTACGATGGTGATGAAAGGGAAAGTTTTGTGCAGACAAGGAACTGCAGATGCTGGTTCACAAAAACAGACACAGAGTGATGCAGCAACTCATGGGTCAGGCAGCATCTGTGGAGATCATGGATAGGTGATGTTTCAGGTCAGGACACTTCAGACTGTGAGTCACCTACCAAAGATCTCTGGAGATGCTGCCTGACCCGGTGAGTTACTCCAGCACTTTGTGTCATTTTTGTAAAAGGAAAGGTTTTGCTTTACTAATTTAAAGCGGATACGTTGTGGCTTTAGAAATCACTGTCTGATTTCTGATCATCTGTTCCTCACATGATTACATACACCTCTATAAGATCACCCCGCATCCTCCTGCGCTCGAAGGAATAGAGTCCAAGCCTACTCAACTTCTCCTCATAGCTCAGACCGTCTAGTCCTGGCAACCGTAGAGCAAGAACAAACTTTTCAAATAGCAAGATTTTGTTTTGGGTCGTTGTGAAGCAGAGAAACACAGTGGGCTGAGCATTTCTCTGTACGTGGTAACATTTAATGAGCATTTAATGTGTTTTTAAGCATGAAACACATTGCTTTCTATGTGAGTGTACGCCTATGCTTGTTTTCAAATGATGCCGGGCTGTATAACCAGGCAGTGTGACAACTTCTCAAAAAACCCTACATCCTCGCAGAGATGCTGCAAATTCTCCTTGCAGCGATCGCTGAGGGAATTACTGAACATGTAAATGGCTGGTGTTTAGTCTTGTAAATAAATGTCTACCTATTTTGCAGATAAATATTCACAGCAGCACAGTGCACGATCGCAATTCAAATTGGCAACAAGCATGCTAGAGATTGTGAAGGAAAATGGTGATTCTTGTCGCACCTAAACTGATTTTATTTTCTGATGGTACCTTATTTAGTTTTAGAGATACAGCGTGGCAACAGGCCCTTCAGCCCACCGAGCTTGCAACAACCCGCACACTAACACTACCCTACACACAATGGGGACATTTTACATTTATACTAAGCCAATCAACCTACAAACCTGTACATAGAAACATAGAACCTTAGAAAATAGGTGCAGGAGGAGGCCATTCGGCCCATTGAGCCAGCATTGCCATTCATTGTGATCATGGCTGATCATCCCCAATCAATAACCCGTGCCTGCCTTCTCCCCATATTCCTTGATTCCACTAACCCCTAGAGCTCTATCTAACTCTCTCTTAAACCCATCTAGCGACTTGGCCTCCACTACCCTCTGTGGTTGGGAATTCCACAAATTCACAACTCTCTGGGTGAAAACGTTTTTTCTCAGCTCAGTCTTAAATGGCCTGCCCTTTATTCTAAGCTTGTGGCCCCTGGTCCTGGACTCGCCCAACATTTTTCCTGCATCTAGCTTGTCCAGTCCTTTTTATAAGATATCCCCTCATCCTTCTAAACTCCAGTAAATACAGCCTAGTCTTTTAAATTTTGTAGTTGCTGCCCAGGTTCGATCCCGTACATCTTTGGAGTCAATAGTGATACGAGCAGAATTAGGCCATTCAGCTCATCAAATCTACTCCGCCACTCAATCATGGCTGATCTATCTTTGCCTCACAACCCTATTCTCCTGCCTTCTCCCTATATCCCCTGACACCCAAACTATTCAAGAATCTATCTATGTCTGCCTTAAAAATATCTATTGACTTGGCCTCCACAGCCGTCTGTGGCAAAGAATTCCACAGATTCAACACCCTCTGACTAAAAAGATTCCTCCTCATCTTCTTAAAGGAACATCCTTTAATCTGAGTCTGTGACCTCTAGTCCTAGACTCTCCCACTGGTGGAAACATCCTCTCCTCATCCACTCTATCCAAGCCTCTCACTATTCAGTAAGTTTCAATTAGGTTTCCCCCTCATCCTTCTAAACTCCAGTGAGTACAGGCCCAGTGCCGACAAACGCACATCATAGGTTAACCCACTCATTCCTGGGATCATTCTTGTAAACCTCCTCTGGACCCTCTCCAGACCCAGCACATCCTTCCTCAGATATGGAGCCCACAATTGCTCACAATACTCCAAATGCTGCCTGACCAGCGCCTTATAGATCCTCAGCATTACATCCCAGTTTTAGTGTTCTAGCCTCTCTTGAAATAAATGCTCGCATTGCGTTTGCCTTCCTACCTACCGATTCGACTTGCAGATTAACCTTTTGGAAATCCTGCACCAGCATTCCCAAGTCCCTTTACACCTCCGATTTCTGGATTCTCTCCCCTATTGGAAAATAGTCTCCGCCTTTATTCCTGAGGTGTAGGATTGTGGGAAGAAACCGAAGATCATAGAGAAAACCTACGCAGTCCCGGGGAGAATGTACAAACCCCGTACAGACATCACCCGTAGTCGGGATCGAACCCAGGCAGCAACTCCACCACTGCGCCACTGTGCCACCTGCCTTTCTTTAAGACCTTCTTGTGTGAGAGTGGATGCACGTTGCATAATTGGTAATGGCCAATAATTGTGACCTACCACTAAACTCTAGCACAAATCACATTGAGCTGGTGTTGTGAGGATTGTAGTGTCTCATGGCAGGGATTATTACCCACTGCCTACAGTCCTGTCTTGGATGTAGCTTGAAACAATGGAGATCTTTGCATTGGATGCCCATTGACTTGAGTTTGAGCACGGCTCCTTCGTGCTACCTGTAATGGCAAATGTTCAACTTTTCCAGTCCTCTTTCCCAGTTGCCATGGATACACAGGTACAGTAAGAGTGATCTTACGCAGACCCAACAGTACAGATTTTCCAGTCGCAATTTCCAGTTAGTTGGTTGTGTATTGAAGCAGTCGTACAAACAAATAGATAAATGTACCAGGTTCTCCTAATTCTGCATGCAAGTTGTAGCTGGTTGCTCTGTCCCTGGTCTGGTGAGAACTGTATGCACTCCCTCCCTGTGCCTGCCCCTTCCTGTGTGCTCTGCCATTATATATATATATATATATATATATATATATATATATATATATATATATATATATATATATATATATTGTGTATATATATATTATATATATATACACCACCCTTGTGCATTTAATGACCATCCAAAATACTACTGCAAGATATATCTCAGCAAAATAATATGATATGCCAACAATAAACATTAATGGCTCCTACACTACCAATGGAGCCAAAGTCCCATCTTCACATTGACTACACCCTCTGCCACGTTGCGTGTACCACAGATTCAGGACCAGCTTCTTCCCCGCTGTCATCAGTCTACGGAACGGTCTGCCCACAAGCTAGGGCATAGAACCGATCTTCCAAGGTTATGGGGAAAAGGCCAGAGAATGGGGTTAGAAGGGAGAGATAGATCAGCCATGATTGAATGGCAGAGTAGACTTGATGGGCAGAACGGCCTAATTCTTCTCCTGTCACTTATGACTTTATGAACCCCACCTCATCGCAGACTTTGTTCTTGATTTCTGACACTGTAATAGCCCTGTCTCACGGTACGAGTTCATTCCAAGAGCTCTCATGAGTTTAAAAAAAAATCAAACTCGGGGTAAGCACGGAGAATGAACGTAGCGGGTACGTCGGGGCTCGGGGACGTCTCTTAGTGGCTCGTAACACTAACGGTAGGTCCTCGGGAAGACTCGCTAGCAGCAGGTAAGCACGGGAAGACTCGTGAAGATTTTTCAACGTTGAAAATTGTCCACGAGAGCTCCGAGTACCGACGAGCAGCCATTGCCGTAAATCTCCAAGTACAAATCAGGGCAAACTCGGGAGAACTCTTGGAATGAACTCGTACAGTGGGACAGGGCTTTAACATGACAACGCTGCAAATCTCTATCTACAGACTGGTGTTGTTGTCTTTGTGCTGCCCGTTATACTTGCCTGTGTCTTGGTCATACTCGTGCACAGTGTGATTTGATTTAACTGGACAGTTTTGTTCAGTTTATTGTCACGTGTGCCGAGGTACAGGGAAAAGCTTTTTTTGTCGCGTGCTGACCAATCGGCGGAAAGACTGTACACGATTACCATACAGCTGCCCACAGTGTACAGATAGATGCATGATAACGGGAATAATATGAATAATATTTAGTGCACGGACAAACTTTTTAAATACCAAAGTTTTGTTTTGGAAAGTGTGAAGGGATATTAAAGGGAATTGGCTTTGGTGCAAGGTTAGGTGCGGTAAAGTCTGATTAAAGACTGTCCAGATGTCTTTGATGAGGTAGCTGGTGGCTCAGGACTGATCTTTAGTTGTTGCTAGGATCGCACACAAAAAAAAATCCTTTCACTCTGTTTCGGCACACGTGACGTTATTAACCCAATACCAATATTGCAAGGATTTGAGGCTTAGCAGAAGGGCAAATTGGACACCATTTCTCTCATCCTGTTGTCAGTTCTGGGTATAATTGAATGTAGGGGGTACAATGAGTTGTTCCAAAGGGGACTGAACAGGATGGCATTGGCATTCCGCAGGATTTGGCGGCTTCTCCGTGACCTGTTGATAGACTAGCAGGAATAGTGCAGGGGCGATGCAAGTGTGAAGGATAAAGCTGAATGATGTCCAATAAATCAGTATTAGTCTGGTCTCCAGCACTTGCAGCCTTTCCCACTCAACTTAATGATCCTGCAGTCACTCCAGGGATACGGTGGGCAGGAGTTATTGATCTTGCAGAAAGATTATCTGGTCAGGAAAGCTTCTCGACCGTATCCGGCAGAGTTTGATCTCCAGAGCAATGAATCAGGCCGATGTTCGTAATTGAGGTGAGGAGCTGGCTGGGGAAGATGAGCCCATATTAGACCTCTGTGGACCGCACTCAGGAGATCACGTCAACCAACCAGGCTGCAAGAGATGAGTGCGGCAGAGGCATAGATGCAGACAGCACGGAGACAGGCCCTTCAGCCCAGCTGACCCGTGCTGTCCTAGTTGTCCCAACTACACTAGAAGCGGCACGGTGGCCCAGCAGTCGAGTTGCTGCCTCACAGCACCTGAGACCCAGGTTCCATCCTGACTACGGGTGCTGTCTGTACTGAGTTTACACGTTCTCCCCGCGACCTGTGTGGGTTTTCCCCGGGTGCTCCGGTTTCCTCCCACATTCCAAAGACGTTCAGGTTTGTAGATTAATTGGCTCCGGGGAAAACTGTAAAATTGTCCCTAGTGTGTGTAGGACAGTGATCGCTGGTTGGCATGGACTCAGTGCGCCACGGTATATCTCTGAAGGCTAAAGATTAAAGATTATTGATATAAAATCATAATGTGCATCATTTCTTGGCGTACAATAAGGAACCACGTATTACCTTGGCCATCCCTTTTTCACCTCAAGTCTTTGTCCACTCATAAGCCAGATAAGATAAACCCCTCGCCTGTATCCACCCATCACTCGGCAGGCTTTGTCCCGCCCCATCTCTCTCTTCCAGCTTTCTCCCCCCTACTCCATCAGTCTGAAGGAGGGCCCACCCCTTCCACAGGGAGTAATTCCAATGTGCGGGGAACAATGTGTGACAACCTGCCTTGCCACGTGTGTGTTGTCAATTTGTTGAACTTAGCAGACAAGAACCAAACTCAAACCTGACGTTCGCAGCCCTTCCCCCCTAGATAAAGGGGAGACGGTGGGAATGATGAATTTGCCTTCACGTTTATGACTAGTCAGTAAGCAATCTAATATTTGCTCGTGCCGTGCTCTGCTTGCCTGCACTTGTCCTGTCAGCGTCTCCTGCTTGAAGCCATCAACAGCCATCTCCTTCAGAGCTCAGTTGGTTTCTAAAGCATGAAAATAATGAATGTCGTCGTCCACATCAGGTACAGCAGGCAGTGAAGAAAGCCAATGGCATGTTGGCCTTCATAACAAGAGGAGTTGAGTACAGGAGCAACGAGGTCCTTCTGCAGTTGTACAGGGCCCTAGTGAGACCACACCTGGAGTATTGTGTGTAGTTTTGGTCCCTTAATTTGAGGAAGGACATTCTTGCTATTGATGGAGTGCAGCGTAGGTTCACCAGGTTAATTCCCGGGATGGTGGGACTGTCATAACTGAGAGAATGGAGCGACTGGGCTTGTGTACACTGGAATTTAGAAGGATGAGAGGGGATCTTATTGAAACATATAAGATTGTTAAGGGCTTGGACACGCTAGAGGCAGGAAACATGTTCCCGATGTTGGGGGAGTCCAGAACCAGAGGCCACAGTTTAAGAATAAGGGGTAAGCCATTGAGAATGGAGATGAGGAAACAGTTTTTAACGACCTGCTTCTCGCAGTTGACACCTCCGACTGTGCAATTCTACTCCTTCTCGACCTCAGCGCAGCATTTGATACAGTCGACCACACCATCCTAATTGACCGTCTCTGGTGCGGGGTTGGTATTGATGGCACTGCCCTGAGCTGGTTCATCTCCTACCTCAAAGGTGGGAGTTTCTCTACTAACATAACAACTCTTTCTCCTCCCCACTAGCCTCTGCTGCGGGGTTCCATAAGGTTCCATCCTTGGCCCCATTCTCTTCTCCCTGTATATGCTCCCCTTAGGCCAAGTCATTCAAAGGCATGACATTTCCTTTCTATGCAGACGATACACAACTGTATCTCCCCCTGAAACCCAACCACCAATCAAATCTACTCAGCCTTATGCACTGCCTCGAGGATATAAAGTGTTGGATGGCCCAGAACTTCCTCCAACTAAATGAGAGCAAGTCTGAGGTCATCCTTCTTGGCCCCTCGGGCTCCATCAAAATGATAGCAGGCAGCCTTGGAAGCCGAACCTCCTTACGCAAACCTCACGCCAAAAACCTTGGTGTGATATTTGACTCCGCATTGAAGTTTGACAAACAGGTCAATGCCGTGGTAAAAGCTCGCTTCTTCCAGCTTCGCACGATAGCTAAAATCAAACAATGCCTCCAATTTGACGTCCTTGAAAAGATCATCCACACATTAATCTCCTCCTGCTATGACTACTGCAACTCCCTATACACTGGCATCAGCCAATCATCCCTGTCCCGCCTGCAATTAGTCCAAAACGCCGCAGCGAGACTTCTGGCGGGCACCCAAAAAAGGGACCACATCACCCTGATCCTGGCCTCTCTCCACTGGCTCCCAATGCGGTTCAGAATCAAATTCAAGCTCCCCATTTATGTATACAAAGCCCTTAACGGGCTTGCCCCCACCTATATCCAAAATCTTCTAACCCACCACACTACCTACAGGTCCCTCAGGTCGGCCGACTTGGGGCTACTGAACATCCCACGGTCCAGGTTTAAGCTCAGGGGTGACCCCGCTTTTGCGGTTGCAGCACCTAGACTGTGGAACAGCATCCCTCTTCTCAGAACTGCCCCCTCCTTCGACTCTTTGACGTCTAGACTTAAAACTTACTTCTACTCACAAGCGTTTCTTGAGGTCCTCTGAGCGAGCGCTGTATGTATGTATTTATGTATGTATTGTTAGATCTGTGTACCACTGTTTGTAGCACGTTAGTACCTGCACTGATGTAAAGCACTTTGGTCAACGAGAGTTGTTTTTAAATGTGTTAGAGAAATAAAATTGACTTGACTTGACTTTTTCACACAGAGAGTTGTGAGTCTGTGGAATTCTCTGCCTCAGAGGATGGTGGAGGCCGGTGGAGGCCGGTTCTCTGGATACTTTCAAGAGAGAGCTAGATGGAGCTCTTAAAGATGGCAGAGTCAGGGGATATGGGGAGAAGACAGGAACGGGGTACTGGTTGTGGATGATCAGCCATGATCACATTGAATGGTGGTGCTGGATCAAAAGACCCACTCCTGCATCTATTGTTTATTGTCCATTGTATGGAACGAGCTGCCGGAGAAGGTACTACTGCAGTGTTTAAGAGATGTTTGGACAGGTACATGGATAGGAAATATTTGGAGGGATGAGAGCGAAACATGGGAAACTTAGATGGTTCATCTTGGCCAGCATGGATGGGATGGGCCAAAAGGCCTGTTTGCATGCTGCATCTGGAGTTCCTTGAGTCCACCTGTCTCTGATTTGAAAGGCAGTCAGATTTGAGCATGAGCTATAAAAATGTAGCAATGTTTTCTGGAGTCTGGCCAGTGGCTAACTCGGCTCTCTCCGTTAACTGCTGGGTGCAGTATCCCTTTTCCAATAACAGAAAATCTGCTTCTTTTTGTTGCAAGGTTCAGTTTAACCTCTTACAGCCATGTTTTTCTTTCCACAATTGGCCATGACCCGAGTATGTTCAGTATGCAAAACAATTAATGCAAAAAGCTGACAAGCCAACAAGATTAAAGCTACGTAGGAAAGAACTGCAGAAGCTGGTTTAAATTAAAGATCGACACAGAAGGTTTTCCCGCAGATTAGTTCAGTTTATTGTCCCGTGTACCGGGGAACAGTGAAAAGCCTTTGTTGTGTGGAAGAGCTCGTGGTAATTGAACCAGAGTGAATTTTCTCCTGCATGGGGATTGCACTCTCCATAATGAAGCTATTCTTTGCCTTTAAGGCAGACACAAAATGCTGGAATAAAGGGCCTGTCCCGCTTGGCGATTTTTTTTGGTGACTGCCGACGTCATATTGGTCTCGCTAAAAGATTTTGAACATTTCAAAATCCAGCGGCAACGAAAAAAAATGTTGCGATGCTTGAAAAAATCACCGCGCGTCAATACGTCATGACGCCTCGTCACCGCCTCGCCATGTGTCGTCACGCCGCATATTTTTCTGTGGCCTGACACGTCAGCCAATGATGCCGGCAGTCGCCAAAAAAAATCGGCAAGTGGGACAGGCCCTTTACTCAGCGGGTCAGGCAGCATCTCTGGAGAGAAGGAATGGGCGACGTTTCGGGTCGAGACCCTTCTGTAGACTGGTGTCAAGGGTGTGGGTGTGACAAAGATACAATGTGGTTGGAGATAGTAAGGCTGGTGGGAGAACTGGGAAGGGGGAGAGGATGGAGAGAGAGGGAAAGCAAGGGCTATTTGAAGTTAGAGAAGTCAATGTTCGTACCGCTGGGGTGTAAGCTTAAATATTAGAAATGTTATAAGTTGTAAGATTAAAAATACTTTGCATTTGAAATTAAGTAAGTAAGTTTATTGGCCAAGTATTCACATACAAGGAATTTGCCTTGGTGCTCCGCCCACAAGTAACACAAAATGACACACAGTGACAGTTACGAATGACTCAGAAAACACTAAACATTAATAATAATAAGACATTAATGATAAAACGCCATTGATCAAGCATTTGAACCAACAAAATACCAGATCAAAGGGAGGCTACGGATTTTTGGCTGTTGAGTAGAGCAACTACTCGTGGATAAAAACTCTTTTTATGTCTGGCTGTGGCAGCTTTGACAGTCCGGAGTCGCCTTCCAGAGGGAAGTGTTCCAAAGAGTTTGTGGCCAGGGTGAGAGGGGTCAGAGATGATCTTGCCCGCTCGCTTCCTGGCCCTTGCAGTGTACAGTTCATCAATGGAGGGAAGGTTGCAGCCAATAACCTTTTCTGCTGATCGGACGATTCGCTGCAGCCTCCAGGTGTCGTGCTTGGTGGCTGAGCCAAACCAGACCATGATGGAGAAGGTGAGGACAGACTCTAGGATGGCCGTGTAGAATTGGACCTTCATTGCCTGTGGCAGATTGTGCTTCCTCAGCTGCCGCAGGAAGTACATCCTGACATTAAAACGTGGCTTAGCTAAATGAATTATGATATTTGATTAGTTAATGGCTACTGTTCTACCCCGCTTGATGCTGGTGAGAAACTGCTGCAGAGAAACGTAACAAGGATGTGTCGGAAGGAACTGCAGATGCTGGTTTGCACCGAAGATAGACACAAAATGCTGGAGTAACTTAGCGGGCCAGGCAGAATCTCTGGAGAGAAGGAATGGGTGGCGTTTCAGTTCTAGACCCTGCTTCACCCATTCCAGCATTTTGTGCCTGTCTAACGTAACAGGAATGTTCTATTTTTGAAAATTGACAGGTTTATTCCCTGTAAAAATGTAAAAAGGAAAGCAGTCTATGTCCATCCTTGGTGTAAACCAGCATCCGCACCCACGCAGAGACTTCTAGGGTTAGGAGAGATCACGGGCAAGATGGCAGCGCAGCGGTAGAGTTGCTGCCTCACAGGGTCAGAGACCCTGACTGTGGGTGCTTCTCTGTAAGTTCTCCCTGTGACCTGCGTGGGTTTTCTCTGAGATCTCCGGTTTCCTCCCACACTCTAAAGGTGTTCAGGTTTGCATCTTAATTGGCTTGATGTAAATGTCAAATGTTCTTAGTGTGTGTAAGGTAGTGTTAATGTGCGGGGATCGCTGGTTGGCACGGACTCGGTGGGCCGAAGGGCCTGTTGCTGCTCTGTATCACTAAACTAAACTAAACAGTATATTAATGTAACAAATGGTGCTGAAAAGCAAGTTTGCCGATGATAGGACAACTTGCCAACAGGACTGGACGGTTGTGTGTGGCACGGTGGCGCAGCGGTAGAGTTGCTGCCTTACAACGGAAGCAGTGTCGGAGACCCGGGTTCGATCCTGACTACGGGTGCTGTCTGTACGGAGTTTGCACGTTCTCCTCGTGACCTGCGTGGGTTTTCTCAGAGATCTTCGGTTTCCTCCCACACTCCAAAGACATACAGGTTTGTAGGTTAATTGGCTTGGTAAATGTAAAAATTTACCCTATTGGTTATAGGATAGTGTTAATGTGCGGTGGATCGCTGGTCAGCGCGGACCCGGTGGACCGAAAGGGCCTGTTCCCCTGCTGTATCTCTAAACTGCATCCCTAAACTAAACTGACCAGGAAACTATCTACATTATCTTTGCCTTGGAATAAATGTAAAACTGTCCCTGGTGTGGAAAGGATAGTGTTAGTGTGCGGGGATCGCTGGTCGGCGCGGACCCGGTGGGCCGAAAGGGCCTGTATCCGTGCTGTATCTCTAAACTAAACTAAAAGACTGACACCCATGTGTTGGTGTGAATATTCACAAAGGCAACGGGGCTGTCATTGAAGATACACTGCCTGGCCCTGGGGTCTCTGGAACTCTTGGCCTTGTTCTACATGGATGCAGCTGCATGAACATCCTTCAACCATTCATCACTAGTGGATGGTTTGGCACAAAGCAAGGTTGTAAGCCATTAATGAAATCAGTAAGCCTTTTACCGTTCCCCCAGTGATCGAGTATAGTCAGAGACGGCAGCCAATGAAGTTCCTCCCCTGGTAAAACGATTCCTCTTTCTATCACGGTGAGCGATGATGTTCTTGTTGTTTATCAGGGCGTATCGTCCTGCCTTGCTTGCTCTGCTGAGGACAACCCTTGTTCTATCTCTCTTCATTGACTGCGAAGGTGGTGAGTGCTAAGGTATCAACCTTACCTGGGCCTCCTCCTTTATCAGAATGACGCCACACACACATGGAGGAACACATTACATCGTATCTCAAGCCTTTGAGTCCTGGCAACACCCTCGTAAATCTTCTCTGCGCCCTTTCCAGCTTAACAACATCTTTCCTAGAACAGCGTGACCAAAACTGAACTCTCTAAAGGTAGACAGAAATCCTGGAGAAACTCAGCGGGTGAGGCAGCATCTATGGAGCGAAGGAATAGGCGACGTTTCGGGTCGAGACCCTTCTTCAGATCAGGTCTGATGAAGGTGTCTCGGCCCCAAACATCGCCTATTCCTATTGTTCAGTATTGTCACGTGTACCGAGGTACAGTGAACAGCTCTTTGTTGCGTGCTATCCAGTCAGCGTAAAGACAATACATGATTACAATCGAGCCATTTAGAGTGCACAGATACATGATAAGGGAATAACGTTTAGTGCGAGGTTAAGCCTGCAAAGTCCGATCAAAGATAGTCCGATGGTCTATAACGAGAAGGAATGGGTGACAATTCAGATCAAGATGGTTCTTCAGAACCCATTCTTAATAATGGACAATAGACAATAAGTGCAGGAGTAGGCCATTTGGCCCTTCGAGCCAGCACCGCCATTCAATGTGAACATGGCTGATCTTCCCCAATCAGTACCACGTTCCTGCCTTCTCCCCATATCCCCTGACTCCACTATTTCTAAGAGCCCTATCTAGCTCTCTCTTGAAAGCATCCAGAGAACCTGCCTCCACCGCCCTCTGAGGCAAATAATTCCACAGACTCACCACTCTCTGTGAGAAAACGTATTTCCTCGTCTCCGTTCTAAATGGCTTACTCCTCATTCTTGAACTGTGGCACCTGGTTCTGGACTCCCCCAACATCAGGAACATGTTTCCTGCCTCTGGAGTGTCCAAGCCCTTAACAATCTCATATGTTTCAATGAGATTCCCTCTCATCCTTCTAAACTCCAGAGTGTACAAGCACAGCTGCTCCATTCTCTCAGCCTATGACAGTCCCACCATCCCGGGAATTAACCTTGTAAACCTCCCTCAATAGCAAGTATGTCCTTCCTCAAATTAGGGGACCAAAACTGCACACAATGCTCCAGGTGTGGTCTCACTGGGGCTCTGTACAACTGCAGAAGGACGTCTTTGCTCCTATACTCGATTCCTCTTGTTATAATATGTTGTTTTGTTGCATCTTCAAGAACTGAAGCAGATGATGGGATTCTCACTCTAGCTTG
Organism: Raja brachyura; assembly: GCA_963514005.1. The sequence goes on from OY740791.1 coordinate 2,454,052, forward strand.
ATGCTTTGGGGTATTCTCAACATTCTCTGCCTCGAGGACCAAGTGAGTGGAGCGGATGAGAAGCCAAGCAAGTCCTCAAGGGCAATTTGGAATGGGTGTTATGTGCGGGCCTGCCACAGATGCTCACATCACAAGGATGGATTAAAGGAAATGTATACACTGGAAGCACTTTGTAACCTATTTTGAGAAGGTCTATGAAATTGCGTTGACTTCAAAGGAAATACGGTTCTTTCAGATGTACTTCATGTTTCAAGTGGCCTTGGGATGTTTACATTGTACATAGGGCTAAGACCACTGGTTAAAAATAAAATAAAACACTCTTTTGATGGCCTATCCATTGGCCCACCAACACCATGAGATGGAGATGAGTAAATACATGGATAGGAAAGGGTGAAATGGATATGGGCCAAACGTGGGTGGATGGCATGGGCAAGATGGGCTGAAGGGTCTGTTTCCATGCTGTGTGCCTCCATGACACTCTGAATCTAATGCCCCTGTCCCACTTAGGTGATTTTTTAGGCGACCACAGGCGACTAGGCTGTCGCCACATGGTCGCCGTGGTGTAGCCTGTATGGTCGGGAGTAGCCACCTCAGTCGCCCAAAAAGTCATAGCGTCTTTCTGGTCTCCACTAGATTTTGAAATGTTCAAAACTTTTGCTGACAGTCGACATCAGTGAGCGTAGGTGCTGTCGTATGTTGTCACCAGGTTAATGTAGGTTGTCGCCGGTGCTGACTACGGTGAATTCCATTGGCGACTACCGATGTCAACCTACGCCAACCGGCAACAAGTACCGGCGACTGAATTGCCTTACCTTGTCGCGGGTGGACGTAGGTTGTTGTAGGTGTGGTCGTAGGTGGACGTCAGTAGCTTGCCATAGCTTGATGTCGACCAGGTCTTAGGTTGTTGTAGACATTGTGGTAGACATTGTTGTAGGGGGGTCCAGTCGCCGGTTTTTGGATGACCTGCCTGATCCATCACTCTGTGTCTGTTTTCTGTAAACCACGCGGTGGCAGGCAGTAGATGGGACTGTTCGGTGAACTTTTGTATCTTTGTCAGTGCCAAACCGTGGCGGCACTTGAGTTCTGCCCAGGTGAGGTCTGCTGTATGATATTACTAGGCTGCACGCAACAACAGAGCATTTCACTGTACCTACGTACATGCGACAGTTCGGTTCAGTTTAGTTTAGTTTATTGTCATGTGCACTGAGGTACAGTGAAAAGCTTTTGATGCGTGCTAACCAGTCAGTGGAAAGACAATGCACGTTTACAATTGAGGCCTGATAACAGCTGGGAAGAAACCGTTCCTGAATCTGGAGGTGTGCGTTTTCACACTACTGTACGTTTTGCCCGATGGGAGAGCGAAGAGGGAGTGATCGGGGTGAGATTGGTCATTGATTATGCTGCTGGCCTTGTTGAGGCAGCGTGAGGTGTAGATGAACCCCATGGAAGGAAGATAGACACAAAATGCTGGAGTAACTCAGCGGGACAGGCAGCATCTGGGGATAGAAGGAATGGGTGACGTTTTGGGTCGAGACCCTTTCTTCAGACTGCCAGTCAGGGGCGAGGGAGACACAGACATAAGGAGGGGTAAGGCATGAAAACAGGACATCAAAGGGGATGGTGTTCACGGAAAATGTTAGACCATTGTTAGCTGGGAGAAGCTGACAACAAAGACTACAGAGATAAAATGTAATCAAGGGGATGGCCAAACTGGTCGGAGAACTGGGATGGGGGAGGGATGGAGAGAGGAGGGAAGCAAGGGTTACTTGAAGTTAGAGGTCAATATTCATACTGCTGGTGTGGTTAAAAGCGTATCATTGAATTCGTTATTCTTTCTGAAGAAGGGTCTTGACCCGAAACGTCACCTATCCCTTCGCTCCATAGATGCTGCCTCACCCACTGAGTTTCTCCAGCATTTGTGTCCACCGTCGATTTTTCCAGCATCTGCAGTTCTTTCTTAAACATTGAATTAATTATGATCGTTCCCGGTTTTGTCTGTTTCAGCTTGATGTAAATTTCAGCAACAAAGATGTCAAAGAAACATATAAAATAGGTGCAGGAGTAGGCGATTCGGCCCTTCGAGCCAGCACCGCCATTCAAAGTGATCATGGCTGATCATCCACAATCAATACCCCGTTCCTGCTTTCTCCCCATATCCCTTGATTCCGTTAGCCCTGAGAGCTAGAGCTAACTCATGTCGTGGAGGTTCTGCAGAGCCAGCAGTTTAACATTTCCAGGAGACAGATGATGGGATTAGGGAACCTGCATTACTGAAGTGTGTCAGATATTTCCAGTAATCCTGTTTTAATATTTAACTGTAAGTAGGGCTCAACTTGGCAGCCAATGAAGGTCACGTCACCAATGCTGATGGGTGGTTTGCTGTTATTGTTTTGGTATTTGTGTCCATATTATAATTTACAATACGTAAGTAGCTTACATTGAAATAGGCAAAAGGGGATATTCAAGATATTTCGGATTTTAAACATTGTCTGAATCAGTTTGAAGGCGGGTCCCGACTCCCAATATTGCTTGTGCATTTCAATAGACAATAGACAAAAGCCAATAGGTACAAAAGCCATTCGGCCCTTCGAGCCAGCGCTACCATTCAATGTGATCATGGCTGATCATCCACAATCAGTACCCCGTTCCTGCCTTCTCCTTATATCCTCTGACTCTGCTATCTTTAAGAGCTCTATCTAGCTCTCTCTTGAAAGTATCCAGAGAACTGGCCTCCGCTGCATCATAGGGCAGCGGAGGCAGGTTCCTTCTCTCCAGAGATGCTGCCTGTCCCGTTGAGTTGCTCCAGCATGTTGTGTCTATCTACAATTGTTCCTGGCTTTGGCATCTGTGCCAACCTGGCACACAAACTGAATCCCAGTATGCTGGCAGAATTCTCCAACAGGTACACTTATAAGATTAGCCTGACGTAATCTTTGAAGATCTTCTTCATATCGAATCCACACACAAGATTAGAAGTTATTCAGCCAGAGCGGAACACACGTCTCGGCATCTGCATACAACGGTGCCTGTCTTGTCGCTTCTTGTGCTTCTTGTGTGTGTTGGTGGAAAGATTGGTGGAGACAGGGCCGCGATCGACGTGAATGCTCTTTCCTCGACCCTTTGAAGATTACACCGCGAGAAGACATTTCAGAACTGATAATTCTTTCATCATGTTCAATGAATCCGAAATGCTTGGATTTTTCATTATAGTTTGGAGTCTGGCATCTTAATTGTTGGGATGTTTAACTGTAATCGGGTTTAATATTTTAGTTCGTGTTCAGGATTTTACAGATCATTTTACCACATGCTGGCACCTTTAAAAAAAAATGTTGTTACTACTAAAAAGTTCCTAAAGTTTAAGAAAAGGGATTTATTAATTAAATTATGAGCCAGGCTCTTAAACAACTTATGCAGCTTATAGATGGATACAAAAAGCTGGTGTAACTAATTTGAGGAAGGACGTTCTTGCTATTGAGGGAGTGCAGCGTAGGTTAACAGGGTTAATTCCCGGGATTGCAGGACTCTCATATGCTGAGAGAACGGAGTGGCTGGGCTTGTATACTCTGGAGGTTAGAAGGATGAGAGGGGATCTCATTGAGACATATAAGATTATTAATGGTTTGGACACGCTAGAGGCAGGAAACATGTTCCCGATGTTGTGGGAGTCCAGAACCAGGGACCACAGTTTAGGAATAAGGGGGAAGCCATTTAGAACGGAGACGAGGAACACTTCTTCACACAGAGAGTTGTGACTGTGGAATTCTCTGCCTCAGAGGGCGGTGGAGGCCGGTTCTCTGGATACTTTCAAGAGAGAGCTAGATAGGGCTCTTAAAGATAGTGGAGTCAGTGGGTATGGGGAAAAGGCAGGAACGGGGTTCTGATTGGGGATGATCAGCCATGATCACATTGAATAGCGGTGCTAGCTCGAAGGGCCGAATGGCCTACTCCTGCACCTATTGTAACTATTGTCTAGGAACAAGCATCATCTCTGGAGAGAAGGAATGGGTGACGTTTTGGGTTGAGACCGTTCTTCAGACTGGCAGCTTCGTCTGACAGTTTGCCATAGACACCAACAGCAAGGATGATGTGAATACAAGCAGCTGCTTGTCTAAAGAAAGGAGATTGTTATTAGTGAAAGGCCTGGATAGAGTGTATGTGGAGAGGATGTTTCCTCCAGTGGGAGAATCTTAGACCAGAGGTCATAGCATCAGAATAAAAGGATGTTCCTTAAGAAAGGAGAGGAATTTCTTTAGTCAGAGGGTGGTGAATCTGTGGAATTCTTTGCCACAGAAGGCTGTGGAGGCCAAGTCAGTGGATATTGTTAAGGCAGACATAGATAGATTCTTGATCAGTACAGGTGTCGGAGTTTATGGGGAGAAGGCAGGAGAATGGGGTTAGGAGGGTGAGATAGATCAGCCATGGTTGAATGGCGGAGTAGACTTGATGGGCCGAATGGCCTAATTCTGCTCCTATCACATGACACGATCTACCGCATTGAAGACCCTCAGACTATCTTTAATCGGACTTTACTGGACTTTGCCTTGTACAAAACGTTATTCACTTTATCATTTATCTGTACACTGTTGACGGCTCGATCTTCTTCTACTTCTTCTTGCGAATGAAACACAAACCAAAGGAATAGTTAGATCTCAAGCCGGGTGTTGAGCAGCCAGGTTGTTGTCTCTATTGTCGTCAATGTCTGCCAGGCCGTGAGCTCCATTTGGTGGGTTTTAGAGCGGGCACCCAGAGATGACATGGTCGGCTCGCTAGTGACCATGTATTGTCTTTCCGCTGACCTGATAGCACGCAACAAAAAGCTTTTCACCGTCCTTCGGTACACGTGACAATGAACTAAACTAAAGAGGTGATAGTATTTATGCATAGAGTGGCCAAGATTTCTCCCAGCAGTTTTAACATGGAGCAGATTCATACGCAGATATGAAGGGAACATGAGATCTCTGAATAACTTTGAAAGCAACACATTCAATGCCTTTTGAAGAAAAATTATTCGAGTTGTAAAAATATCAGAAAATTGCCATGTCTCATTATATACCTACCCCCAATTTGAAATATTGATCATGAAATGATGTTCAATATCAGATAGAATTCCGAGGATTACCTGAGCAGACAGCGCATTACTTCTATTGTACCAACCTTGATTATTACGATATCATTACTGAAAACGTCCTTATTACATGAGCTGCCAGATTGCCCTTCACATTACTCTGGAGAGAGATTTGATTATTCATTATTCCAAAATTACCTCTCTTTAAGTCCCACTTATCTGTATTAAACTTCTTTAATCAAAAATGAATTGTTCGGCTTCCTTACAAAGTCTACAATGTGGAGAGATATATTATTCCCAGTTCATCAGTTACGTTTTTCTTTTACAAGATAGATAGTCTGAAAATAAGAACCTCCTTGCACCTCAGGAAGGTTCTAAGGTTTCTCTGTACACTCGAAGTGTAACATTTTCCCATCAGTTTTCACTTTATAATCTAGTCAATGTGAACAGGCACAGATGGACATCTTTCTTGGTGGTCTGGAGTCAAGTACAAAGTTAAGAATTATATTGGGAATGAGAAGTTGATGTACATATTTTGGAAGTGAACACAGACATGCCGTTATTTTTTTGATGATGGTTTTATTGTTTTCTCTGCAAGAGAAATACTGGCTCATCAACTGGAGCGAGTGGTCCAGACCTCCCATCTACCTTGTTGGAGACCTTTGAGCTATCTTTAGTCGATAAAAGTGCTGGAGGAACTCAGCGGGTGAGGCAGCATCGATGGAAAAGGAGAAAGCAGGGACTACCTGAAACGTCACCTACACCAGGAATAGGTGACGTTTCAGGTAGTCCCTGCTTTCTCCTTCTTTTCCCTCCCCTTCCCAGCTCTCCCACAGCCCACTCCCTCCGCTTCTTCCTTTCTTCTTCCCCCCCCCCCCTCCCCCCACCCTCACATCATTTTGAATAAGGGTCTCGACTTGAAACGTCGCCTATTTCCTTCGCTCCATAGATGCTGCCTCACCCGCTGAGTTTCTCCAGCATTTTTGTCTACCTTTGATTTTCTAGCATCTGCAGTTCTTTCTTAAACAAGATGATGATGATGATGATGAGAATAGTTGAGTCCGAATGTTTTGGGCAACGATGCAAACATAATATGTATGGTTGCCATGTTCTTATTACACAGCTTGTGATTATATAGAGTCTTGGAGCATGGATTCAGCCCAACTTGCCCATGCTGACCATCATGTCCCATCTACACCAGTCCCACCTGCCCTCGTTTGGCCCATATCCCTCTAAACCTGTCCTATCCATGTACCTGGCCAAATATCTTAAACATGTCAAATTACATGCCGAATACAAACAGGTCATCACAAACAGTATGAACACTGCACCTCAGTACACATGACAATAAATAAGCTCAGTCATAGAGTGGGGAGCGGTTGTTTACAAGTTCTGAGGAAGGATAATAATGGAAGCAAATGAGGATCAAATCCAAATGTAAAGTGTATTCAATGTGATGATGCTTTTTGAGGAGGCAAATGAATGCAGCCAGCTGCTGCCTCTCAGCGCCAGAGACCCGGGTTTGATCCTGCCCTCGGGTGCTGTCTGTGTGGAGTTCGTACCTTCTCCCTGTGACCACGTGAGTTTTCTCCATGTGGATTAGTAGGTTGACTGGCCCTCTGTAAATTGCCACTAGCATGTCAGGAGTGGATGAGAAAGTGGGATTACATGTAACTAGTGTGAACAGGTGATTGCTGCTGGTCAGCGTGAATCTTGGGATGTGGGAGGAAACCGGAGCACCCAGAGGAAACCCACGCGGTCTACACCTCTCAATACCACACCTGTACCTGTTGCTATGGGCATACCTCGACGTGTTGCCATGGCCGCAACTGTACCTGTTGCCATGGGCACACCTTTACCTGTAGTTTGAACATCCTTCACATTGCTCAATGTCATGGCATCATCCTGTTGGCCACCTCATCAATACTGTTAACCAGCATGGATCTGGATCAGATGTCCAACTACCATGAGAGAACATTGCATATATCCGCAACTCCAGAGGAGTGTGTGAGGCTCGGATGTAACAAGGTTTGCAAAGTGTTGGGAAGATAATGATCTGTTCGGGATAATTACCTCCACTGCCTGACGTCAAGACTCTTCCCCTTCCAGCCAGCGATAGTCTGGTTGAGAAACCCCTCTCAAAGGCCGTGAAGCTCAACGGAAAGTCAGGGCAGCTATGGATGAAGGGCCTGTGCCACTTGGCCGACCTAATCCACGTGTTTAGAAGACCCTAGACGAGTTGAAAAAATATGTCAAGGTCATGTTGACTCGCCGAAGTAAAAGACCTCCTACAACCTCCTACGACTATGTCTACAACCTCCAACGGCTATGTCTACGGCCTCCTACGACCCCCCTCGACCTCAGTCTTCCACCTAAGACCAACTACGACTAGCTACGAGTGGAAAATGATCACATGATAAAATAATGTAATGTTTGCATTTTTTTCTCGGGCCAGTCACCGACCTACGACCACCATCGCGACCTACCTACCACCTACCTACAAGTAAAAAGTATAGATTTTTTCCATGCTGACCTTTTCTTTACTCGTGGACATTTTTTATCAGGCTGGAAAAAACGTCGCAACCTACTTGAGGCCACGAGTACGTGGAGACCACTCACGAGATTGAGGAAGAGTTACGAAGACCTCCTACGACCTCGTGGCGACCATGCTGCGAGTATGAGTCAAGGGCAAACTCGACAGAGGTCGCCAATTAGGTCGTGAAAGTGGGACAGAGGCTTAACAGAGCCTGCTTCATTATCTGAAGATATGGCGGAAGGCACAGGCCATTGGCCATGCGGAGCCTCGACCTGTGATACGTCAGGATGCTGGTGTGTCTGGCTTCACACAGCCAGTTCACATCACAAGTGGGGGATTAACAAGAAAATGACAAGTGTGTTCTGAGAGGGAGGAAGCGGGGGGAGGAACCAACTCACGTTAATGAAGGCCTGGGTTTAAGATGAAAACCCAACCACTAATGCAGATTTACCAAGTGATTCAACTAATCCTAAAGGGATTATAAGAATGAAATGGTTAGTTTTTTTTATCATTTAAGGTTAGATTTCCATTTTCGTAAGTACAATATTGAGCTCATAATTTTAAGTTTTATTATACTGATTTAAATGTAAATATATAAAGGATGTTTCCATGCTGAACAGCTAAATCTGGAGCTGGAGAATTCAATAGTGAGGTTCTTGATCTAACTTTAATTCACTGTTTTTTCTCACAAGGCGACAATAAATAGAAGCAAGAGTTGGCCTTTGTGTTGCAGGCACACCCAAGTGAGTTGGACAAATGTGGACATGTAGACTAGCGATAATGGTGAAGAATGGCATAAAGGCAGTCGAGGCAAAACATCAGATGTAGTAACAAGGAACTGCAGATGCTGTGGACAAAACAAAGACACAAAGTGCTGGAGTAACTCAGCAGGTCAGGCAGTAACTGTGGAGAACATGGATAGGTGACGTTTCACAGAGTGCTGGAATAACTCAGCGGGTCAGGCAGCATCTGTTGAGAACATGGATAGGTGGCGTGTTGGTCTGAAGAAGGGTGGCACGGTGATGCAGTGAAAAGTTTCTGCCTCACAGCACCAGAGACCCAGGTTCAATCCTGATTACGGGTGCTGTCTGTACGGAGTTTGAGCGTTTTCCCCGTGACCATGTGGGTTTTCTCAGGGTGCTCCGGTTTCCTCCCACACTGCAAAGATGTGCAGGTTTGTAGGTTAATTGGCTTGTATGCGGTGCTGGTCCTCCAATTTGCATGTGGCCTCACTCTGAGGCCCAGGATTGAAAGAGATGCTGCCGGACCCGCTGAGTTGTTCCAGCATTCTTGAGTTTATCAAGGAAATCTTCGATCCGGTTTGGTGTAATTTGTGTAGCAGAATTTTACATGACAACGTAACTGAAACCAGGGTCGGAGATGTATCAGTTGGTTAAAGTAAATTGGGAAACTACATTTAAAGTCATAGCTTTGTAGTAGTGGTATTAATAATACCTTCCAGTAGACCTAGAGCCCTTTACAGCACCAAAACCCAACTGGGAAAGTGGTCCAGTCATAGAAACTTACAGGAGAATTTAGAGATGGTATTTGATCAAAGGAAAGGGCAGACGGATGCAGGAAAAGTTTGATAGCATTACCACACCGGGAGTCACAGTTTAAAAATAAGGGGTCGGCCATTTACAAGATTACAAGAGACAAGAGACATTTATTTGTCACATGTACCAATTGGTTCAATGAAATATGTGGTCACCATACAGCCATACAAATAAAAAAGAGCACAGACACACGATAGACTCCAACATAAAACATCCCCACACAGCAGAATCCTACTGTGAGGGAAGGCACCAAGGTTCAGTCATCTTCCTCTGATGTTCTTTGTTGTTCACCCATGGTCGGGGCCTCCCGAGCCCTCCGCAGTCACCGCTACTGGAGGCCCCGATATAGATGAGGAAAAACCTCTTCACCCAGAGAGTTGTGAACCTGTGGAATACTCTGCCACAGAAAGCAGTGGAGGCCGGTTCACTGGATGTTTTCAAGAGAGAGTTAGATGTAGCTCTTGGGGCTAACGGAATCAAGGGATATGGGGAGAAAGCAGGAACGGGGTACTGATTGTGGATGATCAGCCATGATCATATTGACTGGCGGTGTTGGCTCGAAGGGCCGAATGACCTACTCTGGCACCTATTTTCAATGTTTTCTATGTAGTTATGTTTCTAAAATAAATTTATGTTATTTTTCTAAAAGAACTAATGGTCGTAAGCAAAAGAGAATGGGAGGGAAAGTAAAACAAAATGGAGTCCCGACAAGAAAGCGTCTGGGCAAACTTCTATAGATCCATCAAAGGGGAAAAAAAAACATGTTCATCTCAACAGGATGAACAAGAAAAAAATTATTGAGGTGAAAGAATAGGGTAGAGCCATATGTTATGTGTTTCTTTGTGGAACCTTCAGAAATGATGGTGAATAAGAAGTGAAGAATGTTTGAGATACTGAAGGAAATGAGCAATGGTTAATAAACATATCAATGGAATGAAAACAGGTCTGGACCATAGAACATAGAACAGTACATCACAGGAACAGGCCATTCGGCCCACAGTGTTTGTTCTGAAGCCAAGCTAAACTGATTTCCTCTGCGTGTACATGATCTGTATCCCTCCATGCCCCGCTCTTCCATGGGCCTATCTAAAGGCCTCAAACGCCACTATCGCATCTGCCTCCACCACCGCCACCCCTGGCAGCGCGTTCCAGGCACCCATCACCCTCTGTGTAAAATAAACCTGCCACGCATATCTCCATTAAACTTTCCCCTTCTCACCGTATCAGGAGTGTTCGAGGAAACCGGAGCACCCAGAGAAAACCCATGCGGTCACGGGGAGAACGTGCAAAGTCCATACGGACAGCACCGGTAGTCGGGATCGAACCTGGGTCTCTGGCGCTGCGAGGCTGCAACTCTACCGCTGCGCCACCGTGCTGGCCCAGTTGAGTTTGTCCTTGGTACTGGAGTTCGTCATGAATACAGAACGATCTGACTTATTTAGATAGCATGCCACTACAAAACTATTCACTGTACCTTGGTACGCATGACGGAAATAAACTCCCACTTCAACAACAGTAAGCCTTTTAAAAAAGTTATAATTGAAAATCTAAAATCAAGAAAGTTTTGTTAATATATTTATATTTAAAATGCATATTCAGAAATTAAAACATGTTTTCTGCTTTGTGCTTTGTGGCCAGATATTTTCAAAGTAATTGCTAATTCTCCTGGTGTTTTGTGAATTGAATTCACATCTGTCATGTTCTTTTACCCTGTAACTTGCCGTAAGGAGAATATAGATGATCTATCTCCCTGGACGAACAGATCACAGGCTTGCATGCCGGCAATTATTGCAGATATCTGACGTAAAGAAGGAAATGCATGATGTAAACCCAGTTTACAAAGCTATCAACAGCCCGTGGTCTGGAATTCATATTCATAAGATCGTGTTCAAAAGGGATAGGTGTAGAATTGGACCATTCGGCCCATCAGGTGCACTCCGCCATTCAATCATGTCTGATCTATCTCTCCCTCCTAACCCCATTCTCCTGCCTTTTTTTTGTTGTTTATTTTTGTTAGAAGTAAGTACAATAGTGTGGTACTTGAGTACCTAATACATACATACATACATAATTCCATTCTTGTACAACTTCATATTTTTGATTTAATAATAAAAGAACAGTGGAAGAAAAAATAAATAAAGAGTGTGGGAATAGATAGACAAGTGAGTGGAAACAGATAGCAGAATAAATAAAGGACAGAGATGAGAAGCTGAAGAGATTGAAATAGAAGGAGAAAGTAAAGAAAAGAGCGATTAGGAGAGATCTACCTATTTCGTATTTTTACCCATCCGTCACCCGGTTCTAAACCATTTAATTTCTAAGGTTATGTTATGTTGCACCATATGCTTGTAAAAAGTTGATAAAAGGAGACCAAGTCTTTGAGAATTGGTCTACTTTGCCTAGTAGGGGAAATCTCATTTCTTCAAGATGAAGCGTTTCAGACATATTTGAAATCCACATTTTGAATGTTGGCGTGGTTGCGTTTTTCCAAAATTTGAGTATAAGTTTTTTTGCCGTTATTAGACTGTAATTAAGAAAAGCTTCTTGGAATATAGTTAGTTTACTTCCCTCTTCTATTGATCCAAAGGTAATCAGTTCTGTATTGGGGTTCAATTTTGTGTTAAATAGTTTTGTAAAAATTCCAAAAATTTCATTCCAAAATTTATACAGTTTTATACAAGAGACAAAGGAATGTGCTATAGTGGCATTTTGAGAGATGGGGGAAACATTTGAGAATATTTTATTCAGTCTAGTTTTCGAATAATATAACCTATGTAAAATTTTTAATTGATTTAGGTTATGTCTTACATTAATTGAACATTTATTTACATATAATAATTTTTTTCCCATTTATCGTTAGGAATTTTTATCAATAACTCTTGTTCCCAGTCCCTTCTAATTGCCTCTGTCGTTGGTGTTTCTATATTTAAAATTATATTATATAAGTAAGATATTAAATTGCTTGATTCTGCCTTTCTATTCATTCCTTCCTCCAATAAATCTGGGGTTAATCTTGAATTTGAAGATATTTTAAATATTGATTACTTTTCAAATTATATTTTAGGTGTAATTGGTGGAATGATAAAAGGTTTTCCCATTTCATACATATCTCCCATTGTTTTAATTCCTAATCTTTCCCAATGGATAAACATTGTATCAATAATGGATGGTTTGAATGAGGGATTATTAGTTATTGGAAAAAGAAGCGATAATGTTCTTAATTTTGAAGTTAATTTTATTTGATTACAAATTCGTATTATACTGTGAATAATTGGATTCTTCTTATATATTATATTGTCTAGTTTCATCGGGGAAAGAAGGATCGCTCCTATATTATAAGGGGAACAATCCTCTTTCTCCATTCTTACCCAATCTACCTGTTGGGCAGAACTGTCCAGCCAATAGGTTATATTTTTAATATTCACTGCCCAATAGTAATGCAATAAGTTAGGGAGTGTCAGTCCCCCTGATCCTTTAATTTACACGTGTTTTTCTTAATTCTATGTGATTTATAATCCCATATGAAGTTTATAATATCAGAATCTAATTTTTTAAATAATTTTTTAGGTAAGTATATTGGTATTGATTGAAATAGGTACAGTATTTGTGGTAAGAAGATAATTTTTATCGCGTTTATTCTGCCTATTAAGGACATCGGCAGTGTTTTCCAAAATTGAATCAACCCATTTAATTTAGTTATTAAAGGCATATAGTTTGCGTTGAGTTATGATTTATATTTCCTAGTAATTTGGATGCCTAAATACTTACATTTTTCTGTTGCAATTCTAAAGGGTAATTTCAACAGATGTGTCGGCGCTTGAGGTTTTATCGTCATAATTTCGCTTTTGTTCCAGTTTATTCGATATCCTGAAAAATAACCAAATTCCTCTATTAAATTTAGTATATTTGGTATGCTAATTTGTGAATTTGTAATATATAACAATATGTCGTCTGCATATAATTACATTTTATTATTTGAGTGTTTGGTATTGTATCCATGAATATTCGGATGACATCTTATACTTTCTGCTAAAGGCTCTATCACTAGTGCAAATAGCAGAGGTGATAGTGCGCACCCCTGCCTATTGCCCCTTGCCAATTGGAATTTCAGGGATAATATATTATTAGTCAGTATTCTAGCCGTCGGCTTATCATATAATAATTTTACCCATGAGATAAAGTTATCTCCCATGTTAAATTTTTGCAATGCTTTGAATAAATATTGCCATTCGACTTGATCGAAAGCTTGTTCTGCATAGCGTGGAGAAATTATCTCGTGGAATCTTTTATAGAATTCATTACTAAAGCCGTCTGGTCCTGGCGTTTTGCCATTCTTCAACAAACTTAATGTTTCTTCTATTTACTGAAGTGTAATCTGAGCTCATAATCCCTCTTGTTCCACCATATTTAATTTTGGAAGATTACAATTGTCTAAGAAATTTGTAATTTGACTATTATTAGCAGAGGTTTTCGATGTATATAAATTTTGATAATATTGAGCAAATCTTTTATTTATATCTTTAGGTAGTGTTAGTAATTCCCCTTTATCTGATTTAATTTTAGTAATTGTATTTTCTGTTTCCCATTTTTTCAATTGGCGTGCTAAGAGTTTATGTGGTTTATCACCAAATTCAAAATTTTTCTTGTTTTGTAATTTGAAATAATCTTATTATTTTGGCCGATAAAATGTTATTTAATTTATATTTTAGTATTGTTATCTTATTGTGTTTATCTATAGTTGGTTCTTTAGCATTTTCTAAATCTAATTGTCTAATTTCTTGTTGTAACTGTAATTGTTCAGTATTATTCTTTTTATTTTGGAAAGCTTGATATGAGATTATAGTTCCCCTTATAAATGCCTTAAAAGTTTCCCATAATAAGGAGGGTGAAATATCGGGTGTATCATTTGTCTCAAAGAAGAATTTCATCTGCTCTTTTAAATATGTACAACCTTGTCAGTTGTTTAAGATTTGGGGGTTAAACCTCCAAAACGATTTTTTATCAGGCATTCCTGTAACTTGCCATAAGGAGAATATAGATGATCTATCTCCCTGGACGAACAGATCACAGGCTTGCATGCCGGCAATTATTGCAGATATCTGACGTAAAGAAGGAAACGCATGATGTAAACCCAGTTTACAAAGCTATCAACAGCCCGTGGTCTGGAATTCATATTCATAAGGTCGTGTTCAAAAGGGATAGGTGTAGAATTGGACCATTCGGCCCATCAGGTGCACTCCGCCATTCAATCATGTCTGATCTATCTCTCCCTCCTAACCCCATTCTCCTGCCTTTTCCCCATAACCCCCAGACACCCATAGTCTTGTGTCGTCCCTTGTGGGGGATGGTGGGTGGCAAGATGTCTTGTTACTGGACGAGAGACGTCACTATAAAAGTTGGTGCTGACTGGGGTGGCACGGTGGCGCAGCGGGTAGATTTGCTGCCTCACAGCGCCAGAGACCTGGGTTCGATCCTTTGACTATGGGTGCTGTCTGTACGGAGTTTGTATGTTCTCCCAGTGACCACGTGGGTTATCTCAGGGTGCTCCGATTTTCTCCAAAACATGTTTAATCAATAATGTTTTATTATTAAAGTTTAATATTTTAAGTGTCATTCCTAACTGTCACTGTGTGTCATGTTGTCACTTGCGGACGGAGCACCAAGGCAAATTCCTTGTATGTGAATACTTGGCCAATAAACTTATTCAAGTTTGCAGGTTAAATGGCTTCTGTAAATTGTAAATGGTCTCGAGTGTATAGGATAGTGCTAGTGTACGGGGTAATCGCAGGTCAGCATGGACTTGGTGGGCCGAAGGTCCTGTTTCTACACTATATCTCGAAGGTTGGATAATGCTGAGAAGATATTGCCAGCACTCGAGGAACTGAGCTGTAGGGAGAGAGTGGGCAGGCTGGGACTTTATTCACTAGAGCGCAGTAGCGGGTACGTCGGAGCTCGGGGACGTTTCTTAGCGGCTCGTAACACTAATGGCCGGTACTCGGGGAACGCGGTAAGCTAGGGAAGACTCGTGAAGATTTTTCAATATGTTGAACAATGTCCACGAGAGCCCCGAGTACCTACGAGCGGCCATTACCGTAAAACTCTGAGTTCGAATCAGGGCAAACTCAGGAGAACTCTTGAATGAACTCGTACAGTGCAGCAGGGCTTTTGTTCTCTCTTAAAAGCCTCCAGAGAATTGGCCTCCACTGCCTTCTGAGGCAGAGAATTCCACCGATTTAGCTTTGTCATATAACAACACTGACTGACTGCTGTTTCAGCAGTTTGATGCAGTCAGATTGATTGGTGCATTTCAAATGTTGCATTATTTCCAATTGTTCATATGTTCTCCTCGAAGAGGCTTATAATCCTTACACGTATTAACACAAATAGCAGGAGCAAAATTCAATCAAATGTACGAACCTTGTTCCAACAATCTGTTTTAATCTTTCCGTCAGAAATTCACTGTTTAGTTTAGAGTTACTGCGCAGAAACAGGCCCTTTGGCCCATCGAGTCCACACCGACCAGCGTTCCCCGCACTTTAATACTATCCTACACACACCAGGGACAATTTTTACATTTATTCCAAGCCAATTGACATACAAACCTGCACGACTTTGGAGTGCAGGAGGAAACCAAAGTTCTCGGAGGAAACCCACACAGGTCACGGGGAGAACGTACAAACTCTGTACAGACATGCATCTGTACTTACGTTCGAACCCAGGTCTCTGACCTTGTAAGCACTGTAAAGGGCCTGCCCCATGATGCGAGTTCACCCAAGAGCTCTCCCGAGTTAAAAAATAAAATCAAACGGGTGGTATTCTACGAAGTCCTACAAGTAAAAAGTAACCATTTGTTCACCACGACTATCTTTTTACTTGTGAACATTTTTCACATTGTTGAAAAAACTTTACGAGTAAAAAAATACTCGTGATGGAAAAAACTGTTACTTTCTACTCCTAGGAGCTCGTGAACATACTCGTGGAAGGTCATAGGAGTTCGTAGAATACCACTAGTTTGACGTTTTGGGTCGAAACTCTTCTTCGGACTGATGTGGCGGTCTAAATGTATTTTAAATATTGTTATAGTACTGGCCTCAACTACTTCTTCTGGTTCCGTATACCCTCTACCCTCTGTATGGAAAAAGTTGACCCTCGCGTTCCTGTTACATGGAAGAACAAAGCTGAAGGTGTGCAGGAAGGAACTGCAGATGCTGGTTTACATTGAAGATAGACACAAAATGCTGGAGTAACTCAGTGGGTCAGGCAGCACCTGTGAAATTACCCTGTCATAGGGAGCTGAGTGTGGAAACAAGCCCTTCGGCCCAACTTGTCCACGCCGACCTACATGTCCCAGCGACACTAGTCCCAACGGTGCCTGCGTTCTGTCCATATCCCTCCAAACCTGTGGTACCAATATGCCTGTGCAACTGTTTTTTTGTTGAATAATTTTTATTAGAAGTATAAGTACAGGTGTAAGTACAAATATAAGTACATATAAAAACAACGTTCTTGATAAAGAGATAGGTAATAATTACCATGTTTTCTTATATATACTTCTAAACATTTTATTGTAGTTTTTTTTTAGTGAAAAGCAGGAAAGTGTGAAAAATGGTTAACATAAAAATAGTTATAAAATAACCAAAAGAGAAAAGTAAATAAAATAACAGTGGTATATTATACAAACAGTATTTATATAATAATATATCCGTGATCAATAATGTATTATTCTTCGCTCAATCCTTCGTTCAGGTCTCGATCAGGTCCACAAACCGAGTCATATTGGTCCCTTAAGATATTCAAGGAATGGAGACCAAATCAGATTAAATTGGTCTAACTTGCCTAAAAGTGCAAGTCTTATTCTTTCCAAGTGTAAAGTCTCAGCCATTCCTGAAATCCACAATTTGATTGTAGGGGGTATGGGGCCTTTCCAAAATTGTAAAATTAATTTATTAAACTATAATCTATGAAAGTTCTTTGTGCTGTCGTGAGTAATTGATCCCTTTCTAATATTCCCAATATTATTAATTTTGAGTCTGGAACTAGATTCTTATTTACAACATTCGAGATTACCTTAAATATTTCCAACCAAAAATTCGTAATTTTTATACAAGTTGTAAAAGAATGTGTTAAATTAGCTTCTGGGTATTGGCATTTGTCACATATAGGAGATACATTAGAAAACATTCTGTGTAATTTAGATTTTGAAAAATGCAATCTATGTAAAACTTTGAATTGTATCAGAGAGTGTCTAGAATTTAATGAACAATTATGTATATATCGTAAACTTTCATCCCAGATATCGGGTTCGATTGTTTCACCTATTTCATTTTCCCATAGTTGTCTGTACTTTTCCGTATTGGGTATATCATTTTCTAATAAAATATTATAAATGTATGATATTAATTTTTCCGTGTTTGGGTGTTTATTTAAGCATTCATCTAGAATTCCCAGAATTGCAACTGTTTTTTAAATGTTGTGATAGTCCCTGCTGCAACTACCTCCTCCGGCAGCTCATTCCATACACCCACCACACTTTGTTACCATTCAGGTTCCTATTAAATCTTTGCCCTCTCACCTGAAACATATGTCCCTTAGGTTGTTGATTCCTCTACCATGGGTGAAAGACTCTCTTACCCACACAGAAAATAGGTCCATGAGGAGGCCATTCAGCCCTTCGAGCCAGCACCGCCATTCATTGTGATCATGGCTGATCGTCCCCTATCAATAACCCGTGCCTGCCTTCTCCCCTTATCCCTTGACTCCACTAGCCGCTAGAGCTCTATCTAACTCTCTTTTAAATCCATCCTGATTTTCTATACCTCTACAAGATCACCCTCAGCCTCCTGCGCTCCAAGGTATATGGTCCCAGCCTGTCCCAACCTCTCCCTGTAGCTCAGGCCCTCGGGTCCTGGCAACATCCTCATAAATCTTCTCTTCACTCTGCATGGAACAGGCTTAAACCAGTTAAGATAAAATATATTTTCAAGTGGAAAGCAACAGAATTAATAATAGAATCTGCGTGGGGTTTCTCCGGGTGCTCTGGTTTCCTCCCACAATCCATAGACGTGCAGGTTTGTAGGTTAATTGGCTTTGGGGAAATTTCCCTAATGTGTGTGTGTAGAATAGTATTAGACACAAAATGCTGGAGTAAGTCAGCGTGACAGGCAGCATCTCTGGAGAGAAGGAATGGGTGACGTTTCTGGTCGAGACCCTTCTTCAGACTTCTCGAGCCGAAACGTCCCCATTCCTTCTCTCCAGAGACGCTGCTGATTTACCCCAGCAGTTTGTGTCTATCTCCGATTTAAACCCGCATCTGCAGTTCTTTCCGACACATTTTGTCTGTAGACCAGTGTTAGTGTACGGGAGATCGCTGGTCAGCGTGGACTCGGTGGGCCGGGGGGCTGGTGAGCTGGAGGACCTGTTGAGGTGCAGTTTCTCTAAACTAAACTAAGTAAATATAGTTCCAAAATTATTTTTGGAGAAGTGTCTGAAGAAGGGTCTCGACCCAAAACAATATACAATAGACAATACACAATGCAGGAGTAGGCCATTTGGCCATCGAGCCAGCACCGCCATTCAATGTGATCATGGCTGATCATCCACAATCAGTATCCCATTCCTGCCTTCTCCCCATATCACCCTGACCCCACTATCAGTAAGAGCCCTATCTAGCTCTCTCTTGAAAGCATCCAGAGGACCAGCCTCCACTGCCTTCTGAGGCAGAGAATTCAACAGACCGTCGCCTGTTTCTTCACTCCATAGATGCTGCCTCACCCGCTGAGTTTCTCCAGTCTTTATCTCTAACTTTCCAAAAATATTAATCAGTTGTGGATATTGGGTAAATGGGTCAGTTTCAGAAGTGCTGCCATGTCTATGTCGACACCAACCCCTCCCAAGGCCTCACCCTACCCCTCTGCCTTGCGACTGCAGCTCTGTATGGAATTTTAACTGAATTTTGCTCCTGTATGATCCTAATTTGACTTACGATTTTTTCAGAAAATCTTTTCAATAATTGGCAAATTAGAGAGTAATTTATTATACTTGGAGGTAAGGTTAACGTCTGGTGTTCTTATTAAACCAATCCATTTTGAATTTAGAAAAATGAGCAGTCAATTTACTGGGAGTCGCATTCCTAATAAAGGCAGCAAATTCAATTTCAGAATGTGAAAGCTCATTATCCATCTGGTAATGGGGAGGTGGTGAACAGTGGAGACTGCCCCAGATAATTCCTATCATTTATTTCTGCTCTCGGAATAGCTCAATGCCAGGAGATTGTTCCAGCCAACTTTCAATCTCTTTGTCCAAATTCCTGACCTCTTGTGTAACCGAGTCATTGACCACTCTAGTTTTTACTTCAGAGATACAGCGCAGAAACAGGCCCTTCGGCCCACCGAGTCCTCGCCGACTAGTGATCCCCGTACACTAACACTATCCTACACGCACACTAGGGACAATTTACAAATGTTGCCAAAGCCAATTAGCCTACAAACTCACACGTCTTTGATTAATCGATAATGTTTTATTATTAATGTTTAATGTGCCATTCCCAACTGTCACTGTACATCATGTTGGCACTTGCGGGCGGAGCACCAAGGCAAATTCCTTGTATGTGAACATACTTGGCCAAATATGTATTAATTCATTCATTCGTCTTTGGAGTGTGGGAGGAAACTGGAGAAAACCCACGCAGGTCACGGGGAGAACGTACAAACTCCGTACCAACAACACCTGTAGTCAGGATCGAACCCGGGTCTCTGGTGCTGTGAGGCAGCAACGTTACCGCTGTACTACCGTGCCAGACCTGACCACTGTTTGCCTTGAGTTGCATGTTGCATGGAAACCAACAAAAAGCTGATACCTATATTTTGAGCTAGTAGGTCAGGCAACATCTGTTGAAGGAATGTAAGATGGTGTTTTGGGTCGGGATCCTTCTACAGGCATATTTTAAACCTGCATCTTAGCAATTAAAGAACAAAAGAGACATAGGGAACTGCAGATGCTGGAATCTTTCTGCAGAACACAAAAGTGCTGGAGTAATTTAGCGGGTCAAGCAACATCTCTGGATAACATGGGTAAGACAGGTTTGGAGGGATATGGGCCTAATGCAGACAGATGGGACTAGTGTAGCTGGGACATTGTTGGCCGGTGTGGGCAAGTTGGGCCGTTGGGCCTGTTTTCACACTGTTTCACCGTATAGAAACATAGAAACATAGAAAATAGGTGCAGGAGGAGGCCATTCGGCCAGCACCGGCATTCATTGTGATCATGGCTGATCGTCCCCTATCAGTAACCCGTGCCTGCCTTCTCCCCATATCCCTTGACTCCACTAGCCCCCCAGAGCTAGATAAACTCTCTCTAAAATCCATCAAGTGACTTGGCCTCCACTGCCCTCTGTGGCAGGGAATTCCACAAATTCACAACTCTCTGGGTAAAAAAGTTTTTTCTCACCTCAGTCTTAAATGAGCTCCCCTTTATTCTAAGACTGTGGCCTCTGGTTCTGGACTCGCCCAACATTGGGAACCTTTTTTTCCTGCATCTAGCTTGCCCAGTCCTTTTATAATTTTATATGTTTCTATAAGATGCCACCTCATCCTTCTAAACTCCAGTGAATACAAACCTAGTCTTTTCAATCTTTCCTCATATGACAGTCCAGCCATCCCAGGGATCAATCTCGTGAACCTACGCTGCACTGCATCAATCACAAGGATGTCCTTCCTCAAATTAGGAGACCACAACCGGACATAATACTCCAGATGTGGTCTCACCAGAGCCCTATACAACTGCAGAAGAACCTCTTTCCTCCTGTACTGAAATCCTCTTGTTATGAAGGCCAACATTCCATTAGCTTTCTTCATTGCCTGCTGTACCTGTAAGCAAACTTTCAGTGACTATAGAGTCTCTGACTCAATAGCATGGATAGGTGACATTTCGGGTCAGGACATGTGTCTGAGGAAGGGTCCCAACCCAAAACGTTGCTAATCCATGTCCTCCAGAGATGCCGCCTGACCTGCTGAGATACTCCAGCACTTTGTGTTCTGTTAAAGAACAAAAATTGGTTTAGCAGCAAAATAGAGTATCAAAGAAAGAGAGTTAATGAATTTGATTTTTGTAGCTGTTTTCTCCATCTCGTGGTGACTCCAAGTGATTTACAGCCAATGAAATAAATATTCGTACAACAGAGAAACAAGGCGAGTAGCAGCAGCAAACTTCCTGAAACACCAATGTAGTCGTGATGAGAAAATTAATTTTAATGACATTGGTTACAAGATGGACATTGCTTCACCCACCAACTCTTATTAATCAAAAAGCAAAGTGCTAGAGTAACTCAACAGGTCAGGCAACATCACTGGAGAACATGGATAGGTGACGTTTCCAATGTTAAGGAATAGGTGTCATTTTGGGTCGGAACCGAAGTAGCGGTTCGGGGGTGGGGGGGGGGGGGGGGTGGGGGGGAACTGGTAGTGGAAAAAGGCCAGAACAAATCAGGACTGGCAACAGATCACCACGGAAGGGTGGAGCCCACAATAGCCCATTGTTGGCTGGGGAAGAGGTGATCAGGAGAGGGATACAGGGATGGACCTAGTGGGATGACTAGTGTGGAAGAGGGGGGAAGATAGGGAATGCACGGGTTACTTGAAATTAGAGATATCAACATTCATACCGCTGGGGTGTAAGCTGCCCAAGCGAAATATGAAGGTAGACAAAAATGCTGGAGAAACTCAGCGGGTGAGGCAGCATCTATGGAGTGAAGGAATGGGTGACGTTTCGGGTCGAGACCCTTCTTCAGACTGATGAGGGAATGGTGGGGGGGGGGGGGGAAGAAGATAGAAATATGAGGTGCTGTTGCTACAATTTGCGCCGGACCTCACTCTGACAGTGGAGGAGGCCCAGGACAGAAAGGTCATTGTGGGAATCGAAAGGGGAGATAACCGTGTGATCGCGTATGCCAAGGTGGACTGAGTGCAAATGTTCTGAATCCTCAGTTGTGTTCCAGTAATACGTCGGGCATCCAGATCTTCGTCAGATCTGCGTGCAATATTTAGCTGGCCGGCTTCGCGAGGATCGAAGTGTTGAGACCTGGCGGAATGAATGGTGGCGGTTTCCAGATGAGAAGAGATATTGCAGTTGCCTTTGAGATGAGAGGAGATAGCAAGGCCAAGGTTGGTGGAAAGGTCTGCAAATAATCAATAAAGAGAAGCTGAGCAATTGGAGGTGGAACACACATTGAATCTGTATAATCAGTTACACAGACATGGTGACCATTAGGTTAATAAGATCTAAACCAATCTCAGAATTCACTTTAGGGATTATTAAAACAGCAGGTTTTGCTGTAGTGTTGCATTTGTGAAACACAGCATCGTTCCCTCTTAAACCTTAATTCACTTTAATAACACACTGGTTTCACACGTCACTTGCTGAAGATTCATTATGTAGACTTACTTTGAAAATGTAATTATGTGTGGCTGTGCTTCTGCCTCTACAATGCATTTGTATTTTCATACATGAATTGATAAACAAATGTAATCTATTAATGTGTGAAACACAGAGGGATAATTTGCCTTCATGTTATGCGCTCAGGATGCTGTACAAGTATTTTTGTTCTTTTATTGCAGATTGGTGTGATAGGTGCTTGCCATATGGGGATAGGCTTTAAAAAAGATCTCATTATTGATCAGCCATGATCACATTGAATGGCGGTGCCAACTCGAAGGGCCGAATGACCTACTCCGGCATCCATTGACTATTGTCTATTGTCTTCATAACCCCTGACACCCGTACTAACTTTTGCTCCAGGTTAGTGCATCCGCAGTTCCTTGGGCCTCCTCTGTAGATCCAAATGAAGTTTTCCCTTTGGAATGGCAACAAAACTCATACATCAAAAATTGCTGCCTGTCCAGAACCCGTATGTTTAGAGGACATCGAAGGTAGACAAAAATGCTGGAGAAACTCAGCGGGTGAGGCAGCATCTACGGAGCGAAGGAATATTCCCATTCCTATTCCTTCGGGGTCTCGGCCCGAAACGTCACCTATTTCCTTCGCTCCAAAGATGCTGCCTCACCCGCTGAGTTTCTCCAGCATTTTTGTCTACCTTTGATTTTACCAGCATTTGCATGTTCTTTCTTAAACATTGTTTAGAGGACATAAGTGTTTTATGAATGACAACGATCCAGTGATTTGAATAAAACGCTTACAGCTTGCTTCACTCATTTTACAAATATGATTTGTGAAGTAATCTTTGCAGAACAAGGCTCAACTTGTTCCTAACCCTTTGGCCAATTCTTGTGCTTTTAAGTGCATTTGGCTCCAGCAATGTTGCTCATCAGATCCAGCCCATTGCACAGAATATGATTACACTTGCATTACATTTTCAAATGGAGTTCCTCAGTGCCTGAAGAATTTGTTTGCAATATCTTACGACCAGGGTAAGTAAAAAAAAAATCCCAATAGGCTGGGCTTCTGTGCAGGGGAGCACACACAGACATGACTGCCATCTACTGCTCCATGCATTATTCAGTGGCACTTTCTTGAAATGGACAGCACAGATGGAGGATTGCGGGCTTCACTGCGCAGTTTTCGCCGTGGGAGCTTGTCCTGTCTGCTGTTTCCATTTCCAGACCTGTCTCTGTCAAAAGTCATCGCCTTGCTGAAGTCACTGGGAAAACGAAGGCAACTCCATCAAATGTAGCTTTGGCTGCCTCGGTGCTACAAAGGCGAGACTAACCGCGGCCACCGACGGTGAAGCGGGCGGTGGAGAGCACCGGCATTACCATCCAGGGCAGACACCTGCGGCACGGCGATGGAGCAGCGGGTAGAGCCGCTGCTGAACACAGCACCAGGGACATTTTGGTGTCTATCTTTGAGTTTGGAAGGATATGGACCAAATGCTGGCAGGTGGGACTGTGTAGCTGGGACATGTCCTATGCACAATAGACAATAGGTGCAGGAGTAGGCCGTTCGGCCCTTCAAGCCAGCACCGCCATTCAATGTGATAATGGCTGATCATCCCCAATCAGTACCCCGTTCCTGCCTCCTCCCTATATCCCCAGACTCCGCTATTTTTAAGAGCCCGATCTAGCTCTCTCTTGAAAGTATCCAGAGAACCGGCCTCCACCACCCTCTGAGGCAGAGAATTCCACAGACTCACAACTCTCTGGGTGAAAAAAGTGTTTCCTTGCCTCCGTTCTAAATGGCTTGCCCCTTATTCTTAAACCGTGGCCCCTGTTTCTGGACTCCCCCAACATCGGGAACATGTTTCCTGCCTCTAGCGTGTCCAAGTCCTTAATAATCTTATATGTTTCAGGATCTTATATGAAGGCAGGAGCATGGGGTTAGGAGGGAAAGGTAGATCAGCCATGATTGAATGACAGAGTAGACTCGAGGAGCCGAATGGCCCAAATCTCTTCCTATCACTTATGACATTATGATCTTATGAGCAAAAAAGAAAGTGCTGGAGGAACTCAGCGGGTCAGGCAGCATCTGTGGAGGGAATGGACAGGTGACGTTTTGGATCAGTCTGAGAAATGGTCCCAACCCGTAACGTATGCATCCGTTCCATCCATGGATGCTGCCTGGCCCACTGAGTTCCTCCAGCACTTTGCTACAGACTACTGACAAAGAATAGCCAACACATATTAAGTTATTTTTAGTGAATTAATGCATCCAAATGAACAGTAAAGATGTTGAATTTATAGAGTCATAGAGTGATGCAGCGTGAAAACAGGCCCTTCAGCCCAACTTGCTCACACCGACCAACATGTCCCATCCACACTAGTCCCACTTGCCCGCATTTGACCCATATCCCTCTAAACCTAAGTCCTATCCATATTTCTTAAACGTTGCTAGTGTATGATAGAGAGGAGATTGAGAGGGGATCTTATAGAAACTTACAAAATTCTTAAAGGGTTGGACAGGCTAGATGCAGGAAGATTGTTCCCGATGTTGGGGAGGTCCAGGACAAGGGGTCACAGCTTAAGGATAAGGGGGAAATCCTTTAGGACCGAGATGAGAAGGAATCTTTTCACACAGAGAGTGGTGGGTCTCTGGAACTCTCTGCCACAGAGGGTAGTTGGGGCCAGTTCATTGGCTATATTTAAGAGGGAGATAGATGTGGCCCTTGTGGCTAAGGGGATCAGAGGGTATGGAGAGAAGGCAGGTATGGGATACTGAGTTGGATGATCAGCCATGATCATATTGAATGGCGGTGCAGGCTCGAAGGGCCGAATGGCCTACTTCTGAACCTAATTTCTATGTTTCTATGTACCTGCCGTAACTACCTCCTCTGGCAGCTCGTTCCATACATCCACCACCAATTGTATGAAAAAGTCACCACTCAGGTCCCTATTAAATCTTTCCCCCTTCACCATAAACCTCCGCCCTCTGGTTCTCGATTCCTCTACTCTGGGCAAGAGACTCTGCGCGTCTACCCAATCTATTCCTCATTGGAGTTTTTGAAAACACCTTGGCACAAATGTCAATGTAGCAATGGAGGATATTGCCCTGCCTTACCTGCACTGATTGAACGATAGCAATGTGTGTAGCTGTGATTATTCTGACAACCTCATGTTACACACGCTTGAGAGAACCAGAGGACATACGTTTAAGGTGAGAGGGGATATATTTTTAGAGATACAGCAAGGAAACAGGCCCTTCGACCCGCTGGGTCCGTGCCGACCAGCGATCCCCACGGACCAACACTATCCTAGACCCACCAGGGACAATTTTTACATTTACCAAGCCAAAGAACCTACGCACCTGTACGTCTTGCGAGTGTGTGTGGAAACCGAAGATCTTGGAGAAATCCCAATGATAGATTTTAACATGAACATCCCCCACACAGCGGAATCAACGTTTCCCACTGTGAGGGAAGGCACTAAAGTTCAGTCAGCTTCCTCATTGTTCACCCGCAGTTGGGGACTTTGAGCACCGCGCAGGCGCTGCTACGGGTGGCCCGATATTTCAGGCTCTCTCAACGGCGTTGGATCGGAAGAACACTCTCAGCGGCTTGGAGTTTCCGAATCGGCCGCTTCCTACCAGAGACCGCGGCTCCCGAAGTCCACAGGCCGAGCAGGACGGTAATCATTTGGCGACCCTGATACATCAGTCAATGACGCCGGCATTGGCCCTTTAGGCCCTTTAGATAGTCCACAACGGGATAGGCCCTTTGATATTCCACAACGGGATAGGCCCTTTGATAGTCCACAACGGGATAGGCCCTTTGATATTCCACAACGGGATAGGCCCTTTGATATTCCACAACGGGATAGGCCCTTTGATAGTCCACATCGGGATAGGCCCTTTGATAGTCCACAACGGGATAGGCCCTTTGATATTCCACAACGGGATAGGCCCTTTGATATTCCACAACGGGATAGGCCCTTTGATATTCCACAACGGGATAGGCCCTTCAGATAGTCCACAACGGGATAGGCCCTTTAGATAGTCCACAACGGGATAGGCCCTTTAGATATTCCACAACGGGATATGCCCTTTAGATATTCCACAACGGGATAGGCCCTTTGATATTCCACAACGGGATAGGCCCTTTGATATTCCACAACGGGATAGGCCCTTTGATATTCCACAACGGGATAGGCCCTTTAGATAGTCCACAACGGGATAGGCCCTTTGATATTCCACAACGGGATAGGCCCTTTAGATATTTCACAACGGGATAGGCCCTTTGATATTCCACAACGGGATAGGCCCTTTAGATAGTCCACAACGGGATAGGCCCTTTGATATTCCACAACGGGATAGGCCCTTTAGATAGTCCACAACGGGATAGGCCCTTTAGATATTCCACAACGGGATAGGCCCTTTAGATAGTCCACAACGGGATAGGCCCTTTGATATTCCACAACGGGATAGGCCCTTTAGATATTCCACAACGGGATAGGCCCTTTGATATTCCACAACGGGATAGGCCCTTTAGATATTCCACAACGGGATAGGCCCTTTGATATTCCACAACGACCACAAACAGTCAGAAGAACTCGGTTTAATCCATCCATTCATTAATGAGACTAAACATCTACACGAGTGGTGTTAGAAATTGAAGACCAAACGCATCTGTACCATAGTTTGGTGTCCACTTTGTCGTGGAGACATTATCATATGAGCATAACTGGTTTAATATTGCGTTTAAAATAGCAGAGAGTATCTTGAGCAGTCTCCCACGAACAAAAGCCTGCATTTAGACAGCTTTTTAATGGAGAGGAAAAAAAACCTTCTCAAGGCGCCTCTCAGAGGAGAAATGGGACAGATGCTCCCTCTTTGCAGATGGAGAGGAAAGGCAATTAAAGTTTGGTGGAAGCAATTATTTCAGTGAAGGCTATTAAATCAGGGAGAGGAATAGAGTGGTGGGAGGATTTTGGAGGGAATTCTAAAGGTTAGGGACAAAACAGCTGAAGTTTCTACTTTCAAAGTGAAGCTAATGAACGGGGCCCAGCGAATGGAGAAAGCCAGGGACTGGTGATGAAACTGAATAGTAAGGTAGACAAAAATGCTGAAGAAACTCAGCGGGTGAGGCAGCATTTATGCTGCCTCACCTGCTGAGTTTCTCCAGCATTTTTGTCTATCCTCGATTTTTCCAGCATCTGCAATAGACAATAGACAATAGACAATAGACAATAGGTGCAGGAGTAGGCCATCCGGCCCTTCAAGCCAGCGCCGCCATTCAATGTGATCATGGCTGATCATCCCCAATCAGTACCTGCAGTTCTTTCTTAAACAAGCTGAACAGTAAGGTGAGTAAAACACTGGAGGGAGTTATTGGAGGACATGGATTTTCACCACAGCACGGTGGCGCAGCGGGTAGAACTGCTGCCTCGCAGCGCCAGGGACCCTGGTTCAATCCGGACTACGGGTGCTGCCTGTACGGAGTTTGCACCTTTCCCTGTGACCTGCGTGGGTTTTCTCTGGGTGCCCCGGTTTCCTCCCACACCACAAAGACTTCCAAGATAGTAGAAAAGATTTAATAGGAACCTGAGGGGCTAACTTTTTCATACAGAGGGTAGTGGGTGCATTGAAACGAGCTGCCGGAGGATGTAGGAGGCAAGTACTATAACAGCATTTAAAAAATCCCTTTGACAGATACATGGATAGGAAAGGTTTAGAGGGATGTGGCCAAATGCGGGCAGTAGTGTTTAGTGATGATGGGGCATCCTGGTCAAAATGAACCAGTTGGGCCAAAGGGTCTGTTTCGGTGCTGTCTGTCTCTGAGTCCACTTGGCCTATTTGTTTTCTCATCATAAAGTGATACAGTGTGAAAAGATGCCCTTTGGCCCAACTTGCCCCCACCAGCCAACATGTCCCAGCTACACTAATCCCACCTAAGCTAAACAAAAATGGAGCGAAGGAAATAGGAAACGTTTCGGCCCAAAACGTTGCCTATTTCCGTCGCTCCATTGATGCTGCCGCACCCGCTGAGTTTCTCCAGCATTTTTGTCTACCTTCGATTTTTCCAGCATCTGCAGTTCCTTCTTAAACTAACGTAAATGACCGTTGGGTTGGCTTTTGGCCCATATCCCTCCCTCCCTGTCCTATCCATGTACCTGTCAAACCTGTCAAACTGTTTCTTAAACGTTGGGATAATCCCTGCCTCAACGACCTCCTCCGGCAGCTTGTTCCGTACTGAGCTGTCAATTTGAAGATTTAAGTTCACTCCATGTGACGTTGCGAATCTTTGCTCTGGAAATGCTCTTTCAGACGGTCCTGTTAGATCCACTGCAGCTGGCTTCACATGGCTAATTAGAGAGGAAATTAGGGGGAAATAAATTAGTATTGCTCAATAACCCAACAGAGAGTTCCCCTCTTCCACCAAGAGAGTCTCATCTCTCAAGGTAGACAAAATCGCTGGAGAAACTCAGCGGGTGAGGCAGCATCCATGGAGCGAAGGAAAAAGGCTCACAGCCTTAATGTTTTGTTTGCAAGCGAAAAGAATGTGATTTAAATATAAGGTAGACAAAAATGTATCCGAAACGTCACCTATTCCTTCGCTCCATAGATGCTGCCTCACCCACTGAGTTTCTCCAGCTTTTTGTGTAACCCTCAAGGCACTAAGATGAGTGGAAGATATTAATGCTTCAAGTTAACAACCTTATTAATGAGTTGAAAGGCGTACATGTATACAGTATGTATATAAATTTGATTAAGTTCTCTTCAGTCTTTCCAGGCGTCTCATTATGGACTAGACGACCTTATTGTTTTTAAGATGTTATCTGGCCCTGTATCCCTGGAGTCCAATCATATCCAGTTATATCCGATAACTTAACTCATGTTGAATGGAGATTTGATCTTCTATTTTACTTTTAGGCAAAACAGCCATCTGTGGCAGTGGGAGAAATGCTGAAAGAGGGAAGCATAATCGATGGGAATTTCATCCCATATTCCTCAGACAATTCATGAACCACCTTACCCTGGAATATGGATCGCTGAGAGGAAATCTTTCTGCCACCAGCAATTATCTAGTTACCAATGTACATTCCGTAAAAGAGAGAATTACAAATCAATTAAAATAGATTAATAGCTTTGTGTTATTTCTAATAAAATCTCTTTGTCTTGCGGGTAGCATTACCATTTCCAATTTGAGGAGTTGTGATATTGAAAAGAATATTGAAACAAAATTCTCATTGAGAATCGGAAATTAGATTATGGTCCTTTTGTGGTTTGGTCTGCTTCTCAATTTAGAAGTTTTGTTAAATTGTTCTTCGCCTTTTTAGTTTCCTCCGTGCCCGAAAACAACTCTTATTATTCACGATTTTCACAAGGTTGGGGTGGCACGGTGGCACAGTTGGTAGAGCCGTTGCCTCACAGCACCAGAGATCCAGGTTCGATCCTGATATCGGGCTTAGTTTAGTTTAGAGATACAGTGTGGGAACAGGCCCTTCGGCCCATTGATTCCGCGCCGACCAGCGACCAGCTTACTCTTTCCCATACACACTAGGGACAAATTATAATTTTATCAAAGCCAATTCACCTGCAAATCTGTACGTCTTTGGTGCACGGGAGGAAATTAAAGATCTCGGAGGAAACCCACGTGGTCACGGGGAGAACGTACAAACTCCATACAGACAGCACTCGTAGTCGGGATGGAACCCGGGTCTACTGGCGCTATAAGCGCTGTAAAGTAGCAACACTACCGATGCGCCACCGTGCTTATCTGTGTGGAGTTTGCACGTTCTCGCTGTGACTGCATGGGTTTCCTGTGGAAACCTGTGGAACCTATTGCCACAGAGGGCTGTGGAGGACTAGAGGGCACAGCCTCAGAATTAAAGAACGCTTTTTTAAAAAGGTGAGGAGGAACTTCTTTCGTCAGAGGGTAGTTCATCTGTGGAACCTATTGCCACAGAGGGCTGTGGGGGACTAGGGGGCACAGCCTCAGGATTAAAGAGCGCTCTTTTAGAAAGGTGAGGAGGAACTTCTTTCGTCAGAGGGTAGTTCATCTGTGGAACTCATTGCCACAGAGGGCTGTGGAGGCCAAGTTTGTGGATATTTTTAAGGCAGAGATAGACAAATTCTTGATTAGAACTAGTTAAAATGTGTAGGAAGGAACTGCAGGTGCTGGTTTAAATAGAAGATATAGACACAAAATGCTGGAGTAACTCAGCGAGACAGGCGGCATATCTGGAGAGAAGGAATGGGTGACGTTTTGGGTCCGTCACCCATTCCTCCTCTCCATGGATGCTGCTTGTCCCGCTGAGTTAGTCCACCATTTTGTGTCTATGGGGGAGTTAGAGTGTTTAGCAACTAGGAGATCAGGTAGGTTTAGGCGGACTGAGCAGAAATATTCAGCGAAACGATCGCCCAGCCTGCGCTTGGTCTCGCCGATATATTGGAGTCTACACCTGGAACGGAAGATACAGTAGATGAGATTGGAGGAGGTGGGAGTGAACCTCTGCCTCTCCTGAAAAGTCTGTCGGGATCCTTGGACGCAGTCGAGAGGCGAGGTATAGGGACAGGTGTTGCATCTCCTGCGGTTTCAAGGGAAAGTGCCAGGGGCCATAGTTTCAGAATTAGGGGTAGGCCATTTAGAACGGAGATGAGAAAAACATTTTCAATAGACAATAGACAACAGCTGCAGGAGTAGGCCATTCGGCCCTTCAAGCCAGCACCACAATTCTATGTGATCATGGCTGATCATCCCCAATCAGTACCCTGTTCCTGCCTTCTCCCCATATCCCCATATTCCACAGACTCATCACTCTCTGTGAGAAAAAGACCCAGAGAAAACACCCGGAGAGTTGTGAATCTATGGAATTCTCTGCCTCAGAAGGCAGTGGAGATCAATTCTCTGGATGCTTTAAAGTGAGAGCTAGATAGGGCTCTTAAAGATAGTGGAGTCAAAGGATATGGGGAGAAGGCAGGAACGGGGTACTGATTGGGGATGATCAGCCATGATCACAGTGAATGGCGGTGCTGGTTCGAACGGCCAAATGGCCTACTCCTGCACCTATTGTCTGTTGTCTATTGTCTATTGAACGGATGTCAAGGGTTATGGGGAGAAGGCAGGAAAATGGGATTGGGAGGCTGAGATCAGCCATGATTGATTGGCGGAGTGGACTAGATGGGCCGAATGGCCTAATTCTACTCCTATAACTTGTGAACCTGTGGGCATGTAGACAGGTCGGGCTGAATGACCTAATTCTGCTGCTTGTAACTTAACAACATATGAACTTTCCTGCATAACCCAGCGGCCCGATGAAGACCGAAGAAAGATTGGGGAATGATTCAGTGACAACATGTCCAGAGGTGGAATTAAAATCGATGGAGTAAGACCCGGCAATCTGCATAATTTAACAATCAGTCTGCTTCTCTCAATAGGGAAAATGAGTCAGGGGAGCCATTGTCCCCTGCACGTCCGCCTCCAGTGTCTGCCTCTCATGTCTCATACTTGACGAATGTACACGGCGATATTTTTAAACATGACAGTTAACTTCATTGCAGCTTCTAGACTTGTTTTAATTTTATACTTCTATCCATTAAATCCTCATTTCATTTATCCCGAATGTTAACCTGGAATGACAAGAACTAATTGCTGTCTTATTTCGTGTTCATACAAAAATTGACCGCCAGCAATGCGTAATGGAGAAGTGTGACGAGCTTCATAATCAATTAGTTTTTTGTTTAATCTCTGATATGCAGCAGTGCAGAATAAAGGGGCTGTCCCACTTTCACGACTTAATTCACCACCTCTGCCGAGTTTGCCATTGACTCATACTCGCAGCATGGTCGTCACGAGGTCGTTGCAGGCCGTGATGCTAGTTGTAGTGACTCGTGGCATCAAGTAGGTCGCGGCGTTTTTCTAGCTTGATGAAAAATGTTCACGAGTAAAAAAGGTCTTGCATTAGGTCGTGAAAGTGGGACAGGCCCGTAATCCTCATCAATTGTTGTGCAGAAAACTAGACTGGTTTGACCCCCCCCCCACCTAAATTGAACTTGTCTGGTTGTCTCCATCATCTTCGCTGTTGCTCAAGGGCCAGTCCCACTTACGCGACTTTACCGGCAACTTGCCGGCACCCGCCATAGGTCGTTACAGGTCGCTGAAAATGTTCAACGTGTTGCAAATCCAGTGGCGACCAGAACAAGGTACGTTTGGGCGGCTACTCACGACCATACAGGCTTCACCTCGCGACATGTCGCCTGTATGGTCGTGAGTCGTCTCCTAGTCACCCAAAGAGTCGTAGCGTCTTTCTGGTCACCGCTGGCTTTTCAACATGTTGAACTTTTTCGGCGACCTGTGATGGGTGCCGGCAGTCGCCGAAAAAGTCGCATAAGTGGGACAGGCCGTTTAGTCTGCATTGCTCTGGGCAAACGGTTCCATGGTTGAAATGCTTGCGAGACAGGATTGCAAAAGGTGTTGATCATCGTCTATTTTTTCCTCTGCCACTGGGTCTGTCCCTCGGTTATTTTTTCTCCCCCTCTGTTCACAAATAGGACAGAACGACAGCTTTGCGAGCAGAGAAATCCATGAAGGGAAGGGAAGGAGCTGAGTGAGGTTTCATTCCGCCCGATGTCAACAGTCGTTGCCGCGCCGATAATGAGTGACTCTTCAAGGGAAAGTGGGGGACGAGAGTAGCAACAAGGAACTGCAGATGCTGGTTCACAAAAAAAAAGACTCAAAATGCCTGGAGTAACTCAGCAGGACACGTGGGCTGTGGGGCAGCATGGTGGCCCAGCGGTAGAGTTGCTGCCTCGGACTGTCTATCCCCGTCTCTGCCTCTCATATATCATTTATATAATTCTATCGTCTTCCCTCAACTTCTCAAATTCCAGAGAAAACAATCCGAGGGCATCACGGTGGCGCAGCAGTAGAGCTGCTGCCTCACGGTGCCAGGGACCCGGGTTCGATCCTCACTACGGGTGCTGTTTGTACGGAGTTTGTACGTTCTCCCCGCGACCTGCGTGGGTTTTTTCCCGGGTGCTCCGGTTTCCTCCCACATTCCAAAGACATGCAGGTTTGTAAGTTAATTGGCTTTGGTCTAAATGTAAATGATCCCTAGTGTGTGTGGGATGGTGTTAGTGTGCAGGGGGATCGTAGGTCGGCGTGGACTCGGTGGGCCGAAGGGCCTGTTTCTGAGCTGCATCTCCAAGCTAAGCTTAAAACAGTTTTAGGGGTGTATTATAGACCGCCAAATGGGGAGCGAGAATTGGAAGAGCTAATTTGTAAGGAGATAGCAGATATTAGTAGTAAGCACAAGGTAGTGATTGTGGGAGATTTCAATTTTCCAAAAATTGACTGGGTAACACATTCTGTAAATGGGCTGGATGGTTTGGAGTTGTTAAATGTGTGCAGGATAGTTTTTTGCAGCAATACATAGAGGTATCGACCAGAGAAGGGGCAGTGCTGGACCTCCTGTTAGTAAATGAGGCAGGTCAGGTGACGGAGGTATGCGTTGGTGAGGACTTCGGGACCAGTGATCACAATACCATTAGTTTCAATATAATTATGGAGAGAGTCAGGACCTAGGGTTGAGATTTTTGATTGGGGAAAGGCTAATTTTGAGGGAATGCGTAATGATTTAAAAGGAGTGAATTGGAACATTTTGTTTTATGGGAAACATAGAAACATAGAAAAATAGGTGCAGGAGTAGACCATTCGGCCCTTCGAGCCTGCACCGCCATTCAATGTGATCATGGCTGATCATCCAACTCCGTATCCCGTACCTGCCTTCTCTCCATACCCCCTGATCCCTTTAGCCACAAGTGCCACATCTAACGCCCTCTTAAATATAGCCAATGAACTGGCCTTAACTACCCTCTGTGGCAGAGAATTCCAGAGACTCACCACTCTCTGTGTAAAGAATGTTTTCCTCATCTTGGTCCTAAAGGAATTCCCCCTTATCCTTAGACTGTGACCCCTTGTTCTGGACTTCCCCAACATCGGGAACAATCTTCCAGCATCTAGCTTGTCCAACCCCTTAAGAATTTTGTAAGTTTCTATAAGATCCCCCCTCAATCTTCTAAATTCCAGCGAGTACAAGCCGAGTCTATCCAATCTTTCCTCATATGAAAGTCCTGACATCCCAGGAATCAGTCTGGTGAATCTTCTCTGTACCCCCTCTATGGCAAGGATGTCTTTCCTCAGCTTTGGAGACCAAAACTGTATGCAATACTCCAGGTGTGGCCTCACCAAAACCCTGTACAACTGCAGTAGAACCTCCCTGCTCCTATTCTCAAATCCTTTCGCTATGAATGCTAACATACCATTTGCTTTCTTCACTGCCTGCTGCACCTGCATGCCTACTTTCAATGACTGGTGTACCATGACACCCATGTCTCGTTGCATCTCCCCCTTACCTAATCTGCCACCATTCAGATAATAGTCTACCCTCATGTTTTTACCACCAAAGTGGATAACCTCACATTTATCCACATTATACTGCATCCCAAGGATGTAGAAGAGAAATGAAGGACATTTAAAGGGGAAATTATAAGAGTACAGAATCTTTATGTCCCTGTTCGGTTGAAAGGAAATAGTAAAAATCGGAAAGAGCCATGGTGTTCAAGGGAAATTGGACACGGTTCGAAAAAAGAGAGATATCTACAATAATTATAGGAGGCATGGAGTAAATGAGGTGCTAGAGGAGTATAAAGAATGTAAAAAGAATCTTAAGAAAGAAATAAGAAAAGCTAAAAGAAGATATGAGGTTGCTTTGGCAAGAAAGGTGAAAGTAAATCCAAAGGATTTCCACAGCTATATTGATAGCAAAAGGATAACGAGGGATAAAATTGGACCATAGAGAGAGCCAGAATGGACAGCTATCTGCAGAGCCAAAAGAGATGAGGGAGATATTGAACAATTTATTTTCTTCGGTATTCACCAAGGAGAAGGACATTGAACTCTGTGAGGTAAGGGAAAAAAGTAGAGTAGCTATGGAAACTATGAGATTCAAAGAGGAGGAAGTACTGACACCTTTGAAAAATATAAAAGTGGATAAGTCTCCAGGTCCTGACAGGATATTCCCTAGGACATTGAGGGAAGTTAGTGTAGAAATAGCAGGGGCTATGACAGAAATATTTCAAATGTCATTAGAAACGGGAATAGTGCCGGAGGATTGGCGTACTGCGCATGTTGTTCCTTTGTTTAAAAAGGGTTCAAAGAATAAACCTAGCAATTATAGACCTGTTAGTTTGACGTCAGTGGTGGGCAAATTAATGGAAAGGATATTAGAGATAATATATATAAGCATCTGGATAAACAGGGTCTGATCAAGAACAGTCAACATGGATTTGTGCCTGGAAGGTCATGTTTGACAAACCTTCTTGAATTTTTTGAAGAGGTTACTAGGGAAATTGATGAGGGTAAAGCAGTGGATGTTTTCTATATGGATTTCAGTAAGGCCTTTGACAAGTTTCCCCACGGAAGGTTGGTTAAGAAGGTTCAATCTTTGGGTGTTAATGGCGGAGTAGCAAGATGGATTCAACAGTGGCTGAATGGGAGATGCCAGAGAGTAATGGTGGATGGCTGTTTGTCAGGTTGGAAGCCGGTGATCAGTGGAGTGCTTCAGGGATCTGTGTTGGGTCCACTGTTGTTTGTCATGTACATCAATGATCTAGATGATGGGGTGGAAAATTGGATAAGTAAGTATGCAGATGATATGAAGATAGGGGGTGCTGTGGATAATGAAGTAGATTTTCAAAGTCTACAGAGAGATTTGGGCCATTTGGAAGAGTGGGCTGAAAGATGGCAGATGGTGATAAGTGTGAGGTGCTACATCTTGGTAGGACAAATCAAAATAGGACGTACATGGTAAATGGTAGGTAATTGAGAAATGCTGTGGAACAGAGGGATCTAGGAATAACTGTGCATAGTTCCCTGAAGGTGGAATCACATGTAGATAGGGTTGTAAAGAAAGCTTTTGGTGTGCTAGCCTTTATAAATCAGAGCATTGAATATAGGAGTAGGGAGGTAATGTTAAAATTGTACAAGGCATTGGTAAGACCAATTCTGGAGTATGTACAATATTGGTCGCCTAATTATAGGAAGGATGTCAACAAAATAGAGAGAGTACAGAGGAGATTTACTAGAATGTTGCCTGGGTTCCAGCAACTAAGTAACAGAGAAAGGTTGATCAAATTTGGTCTTTATTCTTTGGAGCGCAGAAGGTTAAGGGGGGACTTGATTGAGGTCTTTAAAATGATGAAAGGGATAGACAGAGTTGACGTGGATAAGCTTTTGCCATTGAGGGTAGGGAAGATTCAAACAAGAGGGCATGACATGAGAATTAAGGGACAGAAGTTTAGGGTAACATGAGGGGGAACTTCTTTACTCAGAGAGTGGTGGCTGTGTGGAATGATCTTCCTGCAGAAGTGGTGGAGGCAGATCGATTTTAACATTTAAAAGTAAAGTGGATAGGTATATGGATGGGAAGGGAATGGAGGGGTATGGTCTGAGTGCAGGTAGATGGGACTGGGGAAAATGAATGGTCGGCACGGACTGGAAGGGCCGAGAAAGCCTGTTTCCGTGATGTAATTGTTATATGGTTATATGGTTAAAAGCAGCTTTGCAGAACGGGCAGGTCAGTGGGAAATGTAATTAACATGCGTGTCCGTGAATCACACAGGAACAGCGCAGTGGAAATATGCACAAGAATGAGTTAGAAGACCAAAGGGATGTAGGAATATATACATGAAGAATTCTTTAAAAACAGCATCACAGGCCAGCAGAGCAATTAAGATGCAAAATAAGTACAGGGATATATCCAAGGAGCGGAGAAATGGAAAACAATGGGGAAGTTATGTCAAATTTCTCTGGACACCGGTCAGACTCTGCACATTTGTTCCCTTTACTACAAAACAGATTGAAGAAAGTGCAAAAAGAGTGTTTACAAGGGCATAATCAGAGCTGAGAGATTACTTGCTTTCAGGAAAGATTAAACAGGTTGGGCTTTTTACTTCAGAGAAGAGAGTTAATGGCAAGCCAGTAAGAGGTCTCCATGGTACTGTAAGCTGTGTAGGTGAAGGCATTAAATTACTGAGATGCTAATAGATAATGCAAATGGATAAAAACTGCAGAAAGACTGAATTTCAGTGCTAGCAAATGTGTGTCATCCACTTTGGAACGAAAGGATGAAGTAAAATTCTCCACAAATTATGAAAGACTGGGAACAGTCGAAGTCCAAAGAGATTTAGCGGGGGCGTTATACGTAGACCATTCATTAAAGTGTCATGTTCAGATATAGAAAGCTGTCGGAGGAAGCTAATGGAGCTCTGGCCTTTACATCTGAGTCAAGAGTGTGTTATTCTTATGTCTCCTGGATCGCAACAACATAGAGCAACACGGTGGTGCAGCGGTAGAGTTGCGGCCTCACAGCTCCAGAGTGCCAGGTTCATTCCTGACTAAGGATGCTCTCTGTGCGGAGTTTGTATGTTCTCCCCATGGCTGTGTGGGTTTCTCCAGGAGCTCTGGTTAGTGTGTAGGGTCATTCCGAAGCCTGATAACAGAGGGGAAGAAGCTGTTCCTGAGTCTGGTGGTGCGCGCTTTCAAGCTGCTGTACCTTCTGCCAGACGGGAGCGTGGAGAAGAAGGAATGACTGGGGTGGGACACGTCTTTGATTATGTCGGTCACTTTTCCAAGGCAGGATGAAGTGGAGTCAGTGGTGGGGAGTGTGGTCTGTGTGATGGACTGGACTACATCTGGAACTCTCTGTAATCTTGGAAGGGATAAGGTCGGAAGATCAGGAATTCACCCTTGGCATTTGAGAGATCCATTCAGTCGTCTGATACCAGTGGGAAAGAAGCTGTTCTGGATTGTCTGGTGGTGCATGCAAACAAGCATTTAGTTTAGTTTAGTTCAGAGATACAGCGTGGAAACAGGCCCTTTGGCCCACCGGGTCCGCACCGACCAGAGATCCCCGCACACTAACGCTATCCTACACCCACTTGGGACAATTTTTACATTTATGAAGCCAATTAACCTACAAACCTTTACGTCTTTGGAGTGTGGGAGGAAACAGAGGTTTTGGAGAAAACCCACGCAGGTCACGGGGCCAACGTATAAACTCCGTACAGACAGCATCCGTAGTCGGGATCGGACCCGGGCCTCCGGCGCTGCATTTGCTGTGAGGCAGCAACTCTACCGCTGCGCCACCGTGCCTCCTGTCAACCAGCGGAGGGGAGAAGAGGGAATGGCTGGGGTGTGAGTATGTTGGCTGCTTCCCAGAGGCAGCGTGAAGTATAGATGGAGTCATAAAGGAGATGGCTGGATTGCTTGATGGCTGGACTGTGTTCACAACTCTGCACAATTACCTGCGGGTTCTAGGCAGCCGGTTGAGGAAGCAAGCTGTGAAGTATCTGGACAGAATGCTAACTTTGAGCTTTGTGCTGAGAATTGCATGAACCAGCAGCTCATCGCAAGGCAATGCTCGGCTGAAACCAACAAGGCATCTCCATCCCATGCTTACAGCAGGAAACCTGACAACACTAAGAGTTACGCACCGCGGAACCAAGCCCAACACACCGCACTGATCATCACGTACGTGTCTATATTAATCCCATTGCCCGGAACATCCTCCACTGCCTGCTGTCTGCTGTCACTTCAAATGATCATCTGATCAATGTTGTGCAGGAAGGAGCTACACGTCATGAAACGCAGCTACGCCGTGTCGCAGAGACAGAGTGACACCACCGTAAGGAGAGAGAGAGAAGGGGGGCTCGACGACTACCAACCACCGCCCGTCTCCATTGTCCACGTTGCACCAAGGTGTGAGGATCGCGGATCATCTGCAGACCCACAAGTAGATAACCCTATGGAGAGGCGAGGACAGTCATAGTCGTTTCCAGTGACTGCCGATGATGATGATGATGATGAGGCCAAGCCTGTAGGGCAGGTTTGGATGGATATGGGCCAAATGCGGGCAGGTGGGACTAGTGTAGATGGGGCATGTTGGTCAGTATGGGCAAGTTGGGCTGAAGGTCCTATTTCCACACTGTGACTCGATGAGCCCAGCCCCAGCACATCCAGATTACAACCACCCTCTGGGTGGAAGATGTTCTCTCTCAGATCTGCTCTGAACCTAGCCTCAATGTACACCCTTAATAGAGATATTTTTTAGTTTAGCTTATTGTCACATGTACCAAGACAACAGGTGTCAGGGGTTACGGGGAGAAGGCAGGAGATTGGGGTTCGGAGGGAGAGATAGATCAGCCATGAGTGAATGGTGGAGTAGACGCAATGGGCCGAATGGCCTAATTCTACCTCAATAACTTGTGAACTTGTGAATGAAGTCCTATCTTTTTCACAGAGAGAGCTGTGTGTGGAATTCTCTGCCTCAGAGGGAGGTGGAGGCCGGTTCTCTGGATACTTTCAAGAGAGAGCTAGATAGGGCTCTTGATGATAGCGGAGTCAGGGGATATGGGGAGAAGGCAGGAACAGGGTACTGATTGTGGATGATCCGCAATTATCAAATTGAATGGCGGTGCTGGCTCGAAGGGCCGAATGGCCTACTTCTCCACCTATTGTCTTTGCTGTAGGGATATAGCTCAGACCTTGGCAAACTAACAACATCCTTGTAGGAAGGAACTACTGGTTCACCCCGGAGATCGACAGGGTCTCGACCTGAAACGTCACCCATTCCTTCTCTCCAGAGATGCTGCCTGTCCCGCTGAGTTACTCCAGCATTTTGTGTCTACCTTCGGTGTATACCTTCTCCGCACTCCCTCCAGCTTAATATCAGATGAACAAATAACGAGAATAATTTGAAAGGGAACCTGGAAGTGAGTAAAGGATATGAGGTTTGGGTCGAGACCCAGTCTGAAGAAGGGTCTCGACCCGAAACGGCGCCCATCCCTTCTCTCCAGAGATGCTGGGGCCTGTCCTGCTGAGTTACTCCAGCGTTTTGTGTCTGCCCTGGATGTGAGTAACACAGGAGGAAAATGTAATTGAAAAGATGCTTCAAGAGGCTGGGTAGAGGCAGCGAGACTCGTAGCACTGATGAGCTGCGGCCATTTGCCTGTCCCTGGCCTCTCTGTGAAATCCTTCGAGCCGCTTGTGGTCTCGTGGGTACAGGTGGCAGAGGTGATCCGTGATGAACTCATTCCCCATTTAATACCGCACGTGCTTTGTATCGAGTCGCGCCTGAGTAAATGGAATTGACTATAGACAAAAATGCTGGAGAAACTCAGCGGGTGAGGCAGCATCTATGGAGCGAAGGAATAGGTGACGTTTCGGGTCGAGACCCCGAAGGAATAGGTGATGTTTCTGGTCGAGACCCTTCCGGGTCTCGAACCGAAACATCACCTATTCCTTCGCTCCATGGATGCTGCCTCACCCGCTGAGTGTCTCCAGCATTTTTGTCTACCTTCGATTTTTCCAGCATCTGCAGTTCCTTCTTAAACTAATGTAAATGACTGTTGGGTGAAAGTTTGGAACTTTTACTAACTTTGTCGGCACCAGAATCATGGCGACATTTGTGTACCACCCAGGTGAGGTGTGCTGCGTGAACGTACCTGCTAGTATGCAAAGCAAAGCATGTCACGGTAAACAGGTGCACCTAATATGAAAGTATCGTTGAATGATTGAATTTCATACATTTTTTTAGCTCAGAGACACAGCGCGGAAACGGGCCCTTCGGCCCTCCAACACTAACACTTTCCTACGCACACTGAGGACAATTTACAATTACACCACGCCAATTACCTGACAACCCCGCACGTCTTGGAGTGTGGGAGGAAACCGGAGCACCCGGAGAAAACCCACGCAGGTCATGGGGAGAACGCACAAACTCCGTACAGACAGGGCCCGTAGTCAGGGTCGATCCCGGGTCTCTGGCGCTGTGAGGCAGCAACTCCACCTGCTGCTGCCCCTGTGCCCCCACCATGGATTCTGGAGCTGGTACCTTCCGCCCATCTTGAGGGGCTGTGACATAATGGGGAATGTAACACTGTTCCCTCTACATCAGAAGCATTGCTTTAACAAGCGGCACGGTGGCGCAGCGGGTAGGGCTGCTACATTCCAGCGCCAGTCCAGGGTTCGATCCCGACTACGGGTGCTGTCTGTACGGAGTTGGAACGTTCTCTCCGTGGGTTTTCGCCAAGATCTTCGGTTTCCTCCCACACTCCAAAGACATACAGGTTTGCAGGTTAATTGGCTGGGAATGAATGCAAAATTGTCACTAGTGTGCGTAGGATAGTGTTAGTGTGCGGGGATCGCTGGTCGGTGCGGACTCGCCTGTTTCCGCGCTGTATCTATAAAGCTAAAACTAAAGAAACTAAAAGAGATGACACACGTTACAACTCCTGAGCTGCCAAATCTCACTCGTTTTGAAACTATGCACCAGAGCAACAAATTGCCAATTCCTGTCAATAGAATCAAGGTGTGCTTAGGCTGGGACACTGAGTGACTGATACCCTTGTATACAGTGAGAGAGAGCTGGCCATCAGACACACATCATCTCGTCTCTTCAATATTTCCAATTGGACATCCCGCATGAATCACCTTTATGGGTCGTAACTCACGTTCTTGGTGTTTCCCAAATGTTGACAGATTTAAGTAAAGACATTTTATTTCCCATTCATAATGGTGGAAAGATGACACTGGAGTAACTCAGCGAATCAGGCAGCATCTGTGGAGAACATGGATAGGTGACGTTTCACAGAGTGCTGGAGTAACTCAGCGGGTCAGGCAGCATCTGTGGAGAACATGGATAGGTGACGTTTCACAGAGTGCTGGAGTAACTCAGCGGGTCAGGCAGCATCTGTGGAGAACATGGATAGGTGACGTTTCACAGAGTGCTGGAGTAACTCAGCGGGTCAGGCAGCATCTGTGGAGAACATGGATAGGTGACGTTTCACAGAGTGCTGGAGTAACTCAGCGGGTCAGGCAGCATCTGTGGAAAACATGGATAGGTGACGTTTCAGGAACAGTCTGAATCAATTTGTGCCGACCAGCGATTCCCGCACACTAGCACTATCCTACACACACTAGGGACAATTTACAATTATACCAAGGCAATTAACCTACTAACCTGTACATCTTTGGAGTGTGGGAAGAAAGCGGAGCTCCCAGAGAAAACCTACGCAGGTCATGGGGAGAACGTACAAACTCCGTACAGACAGCACCCGCAGTCAGGATCAAACCTGGGTCTCTGGCGTTGTGAGGCCGCAGCTCCACCCGCTGTGCCAACGTGCCACCACCATTGATTCTGGAGCTGGTACCTTCTGCCCGTCTTGAGGGGCTGTGACATAATGGGGAATGTAACGCTGTTCACTCTACTTCAGAAGCATTGCTTTTACAGGCGGCACGGTGGAGCAGCAGGTAGGGCTGCTTCCTTATAGCGCCGGAGTCCCAGGTTCGATTCCGACTACGGGTGCTGTCTGTACGGAGTCTGTACGTTCTCCACGTGGGTTTTCACCAAGATCATCGGTTTCCTCCCACACTCCAAAGACGTGCAGGTTTGCAGGTTAATTGGCTGGGAATGAATGCAAAATTGTCACTAGTGTGTGTAGGATAGTGTTAGTGTGCGGCGATCGCTGGTCGGCGCGGACTTGGTGGGCCGAAGAGCCTGTTTCCACACTGTATCTCTAAAGCATCTCAAGGTGACGTTTCTCAAAGTGCTGGAGTAACTCAGCAGATCAGGCAGCATCTCTGGAGAACATGGATAGGTGAAGCTGGGTCTCTGGCACTGTGAGGCACACCTCTACTGCTGCGCCACCATGCCGCCAAGGTACAGAGAAATCACAGTGCCCAAAACAGAACACGATACTGAAGAAGGGTCTCGACCCAAAACGTCACCTATTCTTCGCTCTATAGATGCTGCCTCACCCGCTGAGTTTCTCCAGCATTTTTGTCTACCTTCGATACTGTAAACATGGCCCCGTGATAGATGCTGCCTCACCCCCGCTTGGCAAGAAATAGCTCATAAGGATTGCAAGATCACAGCGTGAGTTGAAAGTGATAGAACATGTCTGCTGTAATGAAAATGTATGAGATACTGTGATTGAGTCGGGAAGGCGCGGATAATGAATGGATATTGGCTCTAAGCAGGGTATGAGACATGGACCCAGAGTGTGGTTCAGATATATTACAATAATGGCAATTTATTACAGAAAGATTTAACTATAGTAAGAATAAATTAGTGTCTCCACTCACAACCATCGCGTAGCAAAGCGGTTCTGCTGCCCCTGGTTTGATTGGATTGTAAACGGCTGCTGGTACCTGGGCTTCTGTTGACAATCCCAGGGCTTCATCACGGTTAAATTTCAATTAATTTAATTCATTGCAAGGAATTGTTTAGAGTTCAAATGTATTTTTTTTCTTTTTGCCTCCAGCTGTTGGCACAAGAAATAGCTCGAGCAATCACGGAGTCTATTAATATTATTTCTTGAACACCATCGCACTTTACGATGGAATGGCCGGGACTCTCGAGAGGGCTTAATAAATAAGTCTATCTACATTAAA
Source organism: Raja brachyura (assembly GCA_963514005.1). The sequence goes on from OY740791.1 coordinate 2,498,103, forward strand.
ACCAGAACAATTGGCTGGGATGCATTGTCAGTTGTTATAATGACCTGGGTGTAATTATTCCTCTGCCTATTTTCAAAGACTTCATTCTCCTTAACTCATCGCCATTAACCAAGGAGTTTGAGTGCACCAGCTTCTGGAGGCAGTTTCATCAGAGCCTTCCACCCAGTGACTGAGATTCAGCTTAAGTTTGATGAGTTCATAAGTGATTGGAGCAGAATTAGGCCGTTCGGCCCATCGAGTCTACTCCGCCATTCATTCATGGATAATCTCGTCATGGCTATCACTCGAGGTCGAGGATGATGGTCTACGTTCTGTTGTTTTTATGGACTGTCAGGTGGCTTATGAGTCCAATCCTGGCTTTGAAAGTTCTTCGACATTCAGGACAGGTAATTCCTTGAGAAGTTTTCTGCAGCTCACAGAACGTAGACGCCTGCGCGTGTGTTTGTTTAACGTGTACTTGATGTTGCACTCCAAGAAGCACCCGGTCCTTCACAGATCAATCAACTCATTCCAATAGCAAGGGAACCAAGACGATTGGAGCTGATAGATCTGTTGCAGCTTTCATCCGCCTTCACAGCGTTGAGTTCAAGATAACTTTGTCCGCCTGGCCCGCCGTTGTGGTCTTGTCGGTTGGATTGTTCTTAGTCTGGACCTCGACCTTACTGCCACAGGTGGCCCTACCGGAAGCTGGTGCTTCTGGCGGCATCACTCTCCGAATCATGGGGTCACGCAGGCCTCTTCACCACGACAAGGTAAACGTTCCGAAGAGGCATAGATGATCTATCTCTCCCTCCTAACCCCATTCTCCTGCCTTCTCCCCAGAACTCTTATCACCCGTACCAATCAAGAACCAATGGATCTCCATTTTAGAAATATCCGCAGGTTCACTACCCTCTGACTGAAGAAATTCCTCCCCGTCTCCGTTCTAAAGGTACATTCTTTTATTCTGAGGCTTTGGTTAAAGAAATTCCTCCTCACGTGTCTCTCCTATGTATCTCTCTATATTTTTTATAGTTTATCTTTCCCTTTGCCTTCTTTCTTTTCTTTTTCGGAAGTTAAGGTGGTGCGTCTCTCAATAGTTCTTGGGCACATATTTCACTGAAGGGCCCCTCCCATAGTTACGTTGTCAAATCCAATTCCAAATGGAGCAGAAGAGGTTTAAGAAGGAACTGCAGATGCTGGAAAATCGAAGGTAGACAAAAATGCTGGAGAAACTCAGCGAGTGAGGCAGCATGTATGGAGCGAAGGAAATAGACGACGTTTCGGGTCGAAACCCTTCTTCTACAGTTTAAACAAGTTTCACGTTCACGTTGAGTCTGAAGAACGGCCTTGACCTGAAACATCACCCATTCCTTCCCTCCGGAGATGCTGCCTGCCCCACTGAGTTACTCCAACATCTTGTGTCTATCTTAAGTTAAATGGTTATGGTGGGGCTGGTGGACGGAGAGCTCCACAAGGCGTTCTGTCGCCTTGTGCAGAGACTAATAACTCAGGGAAACAGTCCAAAGTGTAAGAGAAGTGATGTACTGGTTGGATCCCAACTGAGTTTTCTTTCATCATTTCTGGCATTGAAATCTATGGAAGCCAGGCTTCCTGCTGCCCTGTCAGAGAGTCAGCGGGACTTGTGAATGGTCACAGCGCGATCCGTGATGAGATATGTAAATAAGCTCGTGCTTTTCAATCGGCTTGCTGGAAAAAAATGCACAAAGATGAGGTTTATTTATGTAAGTGAATCCAATTAAACGCACGACTTCTGCATTGAAAATTAAGTTAATGCGATTGGAATTTGTGTAATTAACTGGGTTTGGGGAATACACATTTGTGGAGGGGTAGGGTGCAGAATGCGTTATGTTTATAGATGTATCTTTATAAACATACAATACAACTTTATTCATCCCCGGAGGGAACTTGGCCTGTCTGCCGATAGTCACAACACACAACAAGGTGACACGGAAAACGTGATATTAAAAGTGAAAACAAAAAGAAAAAGACAAACAATTGTTGGCTGGCTGCCGTGCGCAAAGGTGGAGTCTTCACCGGGACAAATGAACCAAGAAACAAACGAATGCGGACTCAATGCCTGGGCAGAGGATTCTAAACAAGAGTGACCCCCCCCCCCTTAGAGATACAGCGCAGAAACAGGCCCTCCGTGTCCGCACCGACCAGCGATGACGCTATCCTACACACATTGGGGACAATTTACAATTTTACCAAAATCCAATTTACCTACAAACCTGTGCGTCTTAGAAGTTAGGGAGGAAACCGGAGCACCCGGAGAAAACCCACGCAGGTCACGGGGAGAAGGTACAAACTCCGTACAGACAGCGCCCATAGTCAGGATCTAACCCGGGTCTCCGGCGCTGTGAGGAAGCAACTCTACCGCTGCGCCACCGTGCCGCCCTCTTCAAGAGTCGAAGACAGACAGCGCCCATAGTCAGGATCTAACCCGGGTCTCCGGCGCTGTGAGGCAGCAACTCTACCGCTGCGCCACCGTGCCGCCCGCTATATGTCAACGATGAGCCAAATGTTGGCCCATATCATAACATTTCTTATGTTTCATTGATTTACACCTATCATGTAGCCAGATCAATAGTTGTGCACCAATTGTAAATTGTCCCTAGTGTGTACAGGACAGAGCACGTGTACGGGGTGATCGCTGGTCGGCACGGACTCGGAGGGCCTGTTTTGGCGCTGTATCTCTGAAGCCTAAGGACGTCCTTTCTTGACGTCCTCTGAGCGAGGGCTACATGTATGTGGTGATGTTTGTATTTAATCTATGAACCACTGTTGTTTCTTATACTATTCTTATACCCAATGTAAAGCACTTTGGCCAACGAGAGTTGTTTTTTAAATGTGCTATATAAATAAAAGTGACTTGACTTGACTTAAACTCTATCTCGAAAGACCAAGATCTAAAGTAATATTACTTCCTTTAAATCCGTTTGTAAATGTACAACATCACGGTGTTTATTTTGCTGACTGATCAAACATGTACATCCGTGCAGAGTGGACCACAATGAACCAATGTAACGCTGTGTATTCCATCAGGAGCTGACAAGAGCTAGGGCAGTCCCCAGAAGTAGAAATCCTCACCATATCAACTCAACTGGAGCATTTCTTGCCGTAATGAAAGGCAGGTCAAAACTAGCATATTAGTTACCTGAATGTAAACAAGGATTTTTAAATATTAATAAAAAGCATTTGGAGAGCAGGTGTCGGAGAAACTAAATCGCTCCGCATAATGGTCGGCATAATAACGACACCAATTGGGGGGGTGGAAAAACTGATGTTTCCAATGGCATTAACCTGCTTGAAGAAGACACATCAATCCTTGATTAGGCTCACAGATAGAAAATCATTATTGTTATAGTCATAGAAGAGCGGCACGGTGGCACAGCGGTAGAGTTGCTGCCTCACAGCGTCAGAGACCCGGGTTCCATCCCGACCACGGGTGCTGTCTGTATGGAGTTTGTACGTTCTTCCCGTGACCTGCGTGGGTTTTCTCCGAGATCTTCAGTTTCCTCCCACACTCCAAAGATTTGTAATTGGCTTGGTATAAATGTAAAATTGTCAAGTCAAGAGTCTCCAGACTTGACTTGACTAGCGTGTGTAGGATAGTGTTAATGTGCGGGGATTGCTGGTCAGCACGGACTCGGTGGGCCGAAGGGCCTGTTTCCGTGCTGTATCTCTAAACTAAACTAAAGTCACACAGCGTGGAGACAGGCCCTTCGGCCCAACTTGCCCACACTGACCAATGTGTTCCATCTACACTAGTGTCCACCTGCCTGCGTTTGGTCCACATCACTCTAAACCTGTCCGATCCATGTTCTTCATGTTCTCCAGTATTTTAAAAGGCAGAATGGGGAGGCACAACGGTAGAGATGCTGTCTTGAAGCGCCAGAGAGCCGGGTCTGTACGAAATTTGCACGTTCTCCCTGGGACCAGGTGGGTTTCCTCCAGGAGCTCCGGTTTCCTCCCACACTCCAAAGACGTCCAAGTTTGTCAGTGAACTGTCAGTTGTCCCTGGGGTGTAGAATAATGTTAGTGGAGGGACTTCCAGGCAGGGATTTTGGCTGGATTATATGAGGGGTGGACCACAATTTACTGGAAAATCGGTGGTGGACTTTTAGTAAAAATAATTTAAAAAATCAAAATCTAGTTTTATAACTTTCTAGGGATGCTTTCATGTCGTATGGTCACAAAAAAATCCCACTGCCACTGTACATTAAGGTCTGTAAGATATCCCAAGTTAATTTGTTGTGCTATGCTAACAGCCTTGGATGAAAGGTGATGGCCGGGTCTCATCAGACTGGGCTTTATATCGTCCCAGCTGCGTGGTTAACATTCTGGTCGGATACGATGGCATCTCTAATGGTTCAGCTGTTAATGGTGACGTTAGTTTGATAGTACAGGTCAGAACTGTCCAATTTTTGGCTCCAGCTGAAATAATTAATCTTCACCAGAGTGGTGGTCATAACATTGCAATTACATCGAGCAAAGCTGGATCGGAAGCGGCACCAGTACATCCAGCATGTGGACCGGACTCTCCACATTGTTGATTGTGTAAATGACGCCAAGATATGGCGATTTGTTCACGTGTAAACGATGCAAAAAGAACTTCACTGTGCACTGACCATGAAGAATCATTGAACCACTGAAGAAGGAGGGTTCCAACTCGAAACAACCCGCTGAGTTACTCTAGCACTCTGTGAAACGTCACCTATCCATGTTCTCCACAGATGCTGCCTGACCCGCTGAGTGACTCCAGCACTTTGCATCTATCTTCGGAGTAAACCCGCATCTGCACACACCTGCAGCACAGTTTCCGTCAGGTAGACAGGTAAAGCCACAGAGTGTGCTGTGTCTGCGAGATGCATCCCTGTGGTTCCTACATGGTGACACTCTCTTGCACGCAGAAACTCTGCACGCTATCAATATACTTCAACATCAATAACCCGTTGACACTGTCTCCATCAGTTGCCGTGTGCAGGCATTCGGACACTCCGCACCTCAACACAGAAACACAAGACTGCTCCGAGTCATTCACTCGACCCCCACCAGCGAGATTGTGGAAACAACCTCACAAGATGATTTTTTATTTTTTCAAAACAAAAACAATCCTCTATTCTGTGCTTTGGTGATTTCAATAGCTAACACGTTGCTACCAATGGGTTTTTCTGCAGGATAATCGGATTATCGGGCAAATTAAGACTTATGGGAATAGCCTTGAAAGCTCATGTTATTAAAGTTGTAAATTGAATAATAATCTGGATAGATAATAGGAAAGAATAGGGCGTTTTTGAATGGTTATAGATGTAAATCTTCACTCCCCAAAGGTAACGCGCTGAGAATTAATGCCTCAGTAACTGAATGTTTGTAATGATATCCAAGCTCAAGGACTGCAGGTATCATTAACAGGATGACATTTGCAGCTGGGACAGGGATAACATTGAAATAAGCCTTTTGCACCTCAGCACTTTCTTGTATCTACCTTTAAATGTAAATTTACCAGAGCGCTGCCTGGTTTAGAGAGTTTCAGCTACAGATTGAGGTTGAAAAGACTTTGGTGATCTCATGGAGGAGTACAAAATCATGAGAGGAATAGATCGGGTAGAAACACATGGAGTTTCTTTCGCAGAGTTGGGGAATCGAGAACCAGAAGACATTGGTTTAAAGTGATGGGGAGGAAGAATTAATAGGAACCTGAGAGGTAATTTTTCTCACACAAGGGGTGATTGGTGTGGGGAACGAGCTGCAGGAGGAGGCAGTTGAGGCGACTTTTAAGAAACATTTAGACAGGTTCATGGATTGGACGGGTTTAGAGGGATATTAGACGAAGTGAGACCCGTTGGGTCCCTGTCACACAGGAGGTCTGGTCCTCCAATGCAAGCCATCCTCCAACGCAATATTCCGCCACTCACCCGTTCCCCCAACGCAATATTCCACCACCCACCCATAGCCCCCACAGGAGGCCTGGTCCTCCAACGCAACCCATCCCCCAACGCAATATTCCACCACTCACCCACAGCTCCTAACTGCGCAGGGGCGGCTCATTTCCCCTTATCCCCCAACACTCCCTCCCCCTCCTCTTCACCCTCCCTCTTTTTAAACTTAACAAATTTGACTTTACACTTTAAAAAATCCAAATGCACTTGCAGCGGTCGCTGGGGCATGTTGCCAGTGTGGGCAGGTTGGGCCGGGGGTGGGGGGGCTGTTTCAACGCTGTGTGACTCAGCGAGTACCAAATGGTTGGCTGGGAGAGATGGATTTTTGGATTACCGGGGAATCAAGGGCCATGAGGAACAGTGGAATTGAAGCCAAGATCCTCTCAACCAAGACACTAAATCGCGGATCAGATGTGATGAACCAATAAGACCACCCCTGGTCCAATTTCTCTGGTCCTTCTGAAGGGATTTGAGTAAAAACGCGATGAATTATGTATCCAGTATTTTACATCAGAATACTGATCCGTTGCCGATGGACTCAGTGGATGTACATCACTGATTTTTCTGTTGGAAATTTGAATTGGGAAACTTACATATAGGAGGTTTTAAATTGTGTCTCATTACCAAAGCACCAGTTCAGAGCTGAATATTGTTACGAAAGGCTAAGACGCTGGAATAATCCCAAGAAATACTGGAGGCACTCATTAAGTCGAGAATCCCAGGGTATTTCCACCAGTCTCTGTTTTCGAATACACTATTTCCAACGTCTGTATTTTTCTGTTTTTTTGCTTCCTAAAACCAGGGATTTGGAACGTAGATTTGAAAATGGCCCAATTTCACCCACATGCTCCTATTGGGCAAAGCGCCAAGTTCTGGAGGAACTCAACGGGTCAGGCAGCATCTGTGGAGGGAACAGACAAATGATGTTTCGGGTCAGGACCCTTCTTCAGACTGGGGAAGGGTCCCAACCCGAAACGTCACCTGTACATCCTTTGAGGAAGGACATCCTTGCTATTGAGGGAGTGCAGCGTGGGTTTACAAGGTTAATTCCCGGGATGGCGGGACTGTCCCTGGCTGCCGCCTTTGCGGTGCGTGTACGTGTGCGTGTGCGTGTGCGTGCGGACGGTCGATCCAGCTCGAGGTTTTCCAGGCGAAGGTGGAAGACAGTGGCTGAAAAGTCGCGTTAGTGGGACAGGCCCTTTAGTGTGGCATTGATGGCGATGATTGAATTTAATCCAAAGATAAAAGCATATTTATTCTCTCTCTCACCCCTTCTTCCCCTTCCCCCTTCAATGCTGAAACTATTCCAATTATGCCTATTTATTCCCACCCGATGATCATCAACATATTCCCGGCATCACTGAGCTACAATAGTAATCACCAAGGTCTCATTTGATTGGTAATTTATATTTATTGGGCATATTTAGTTTCTCTCATTAACTTCTAAATCCTCCCCAATATGATAAGCCTCTTAGCAATCTATTAACAACCCTGTGATTCCAGCCTTTGAAACAACATTTCCGCAGCATCTCTCTCTCTCTCTCTCACCCACAATATGTATAATTGGCGTAATGATGGTGACTGGATGATTTCAGCATTAGACTTTCACTTCGGGGACTGTAATTCAAAATTCAAGAGCAGCCTGATAATTTCCCCAGTCTGCTTGCTGTGAGATCCTCGTGTGTATTGGGTTTCAGCAAATCTCATTCCAGGAGGCAGTGGTCTGGTCATCCAATGCGTCTTCAAAGCCGAGGGTAGCCAGTGGAGATACAAGAGACTGCAGATGCTGTCATCCGGAGCAAAACACAAAGTGCTGGAGGAACTCAGGGGGTCAGGCAGCATCTGTGGAGGGAATGGACAGGTAACGTATCGGGTCAAGACTCCCATCCCAAAACGTCTTCTGTTTAGTTTTGTTTATTATTGTCACGTGGCGATCCCTGGAAGCGACGACGCGATGCTCTCTGTCGGGCGACAATTCTGGCAACATGTTGGATGACGTCTGAAGTCCACAGCGAGCTACATCGCCTGACACACGAGCGAACGAATGAACGATCGAACGTGTACCAAGGTACAGTGAAAAAGTTTTGTGTGCATGTTATCCAGTCAAAGACGAGGCATGGGGTGGAAGATTGCAACCTTCACGTGGACCGCCCTGTTTCATTGAATGCAAGCAACCTGGCATGCACAATCAAATAAGATCAAATAGAACAAGTTGTCCCGCAACTTTAGGCTGTGCACGCCCATATGCAAGAAGAAGATGAAAGACTAGGCATGATTACAGTCAAGCTGTCCACAATGCACACATGAAGAATAAAGGGTGCAACATTTATTTGATAAGGTATGATTAAAGATAGTCCGAGGGTCACCAATGAGGTAGATAGTAGTTTAGAACTCTATAATATTTAAGAAGGAACTGCAAATGCTAGAAAATCGAACGGGGTGGGAGAGAGGGGGGGAGAAAGGGGGAAGAAGGAGTGGAGACACTTTTAAGAAGCCAGACAACTTTTAATAATGTTTAGCGGGCATTTAACATTACCGGTCGGTTTATTTACCTTTTTACCTCTCAACGAGCTTTACCTTCGACCACCGTGGATTAGCTTTCATTGCCTTCGATTACCTACGATAGCATTACAACCTACTACGACCAACCTGGACTAAACCTATGAGTAAAAATATATTGATTTTGTCCATGGCGACCTTTTTTTACTCGCGGGCATTTTTCAGCATGTTGAAAAAAACGCCGCCACCTAGTTGAGGCCTCAAGAACGCGGGGACTACTCTCGAGCATTAAGGAGAGTTACAAAGACCTCCAAGGACCACGTGTCCACCATGCTGCGAGTATGAGTCGAGGGCAAACTCTTCTAAACTCGCCAATTATGTACCCACAGTGGGACAGGCCCTTAACTGAGCTGCCATATGCTTATACTCATACTCATACTTACTTTATTAGCCAAGTATATATTGTTTAAGAAAGAACTGCAGATGATGGAAAAATCAAAGTTGGACAAAAACGCTGGAGAAACTCAGCGGGTGAGGCAACATCTATGGAGTGAAGGAATAGGCGACCTTTCGGGTCGAGACCCTTCTTTACCCAAGTATGTTTTGCAGCATACGAGGAATTTGATATGCCGTACAGTCATACTAATAAAAAGCACCAGGACACACGAAACACATTTCAACATAAACATCCACCACAGCGACTCCTCCACATTCCTCACTGTGATGGGAGGCGAAAAAAAGTTCAATCTCTTTCTTTCTTTTCCCAGTCGGGTCGTGGTCGGGGGGCCTCGAGCCCTTCCGTTGACGGGACGATCTTACTCCCGTAGCCCGCGGTGGGCCTCCTCCTTGGGGCGATCAAGCTCCTGCATCGGGGGAGGGAGGATGATTTTAAACAATGTTTATCACATACATGTACAGTATGTCCGGCTTTTTTAGTGCGTGATTTTATTAAAAAGTTGAATAATGATTGAGGCATAAACGTCTAACTCTGAGTTGAGAACGTCAACAACAGAACTACAACTCCTCGCGGCCAAAGAGACGAGTCCACAGTTAATCCTCCAAATAAAACAAATAGACTTTGTGACTCTTAAAACAAATGGTGTATTTTAGATCACGGTTAGATAGACATGGTTTATGGTATGGTTCTCCACAGATGCTGCCTGACTCGCTGAGTTACTCCAGGTTTTTGTGTCTATCTTCGGAGAAAACCAGCATCTGTGGTTCCTTGTTTCTCCATTAAATCAAATCAATGCACTCCTTAGATAGTCATAAAATGTTCGAGTAACTCAGCGGGTCAGGCAGCATCTGTGGAGAAAAGGAATTGGTGACGTTTCGGGTCAAGACGTTTCTTCAGACTCAATGATGTCTTCAAATTTCTCCAGTGATGCTGCCTGTCCCGCTGAGTTACTCCAGCATTTTGTGTGAACCTTCAGTGTAAAGCAGCATCTGCATTTTTTCCTACACGCATGGTTTATGGTGCGGCACTTCATTTGTCACACAAACCGAGGTCAAGGCAATTTTATTTCTCTAGCACATTTAAAAACAACGCTCGTTGACCAAAGTGCTTTACATCAGTGCAGGTACTAACGTTATACAACAGTGGTACACAGATCTAACAATACATACATAAATACATACATGAAGTTCCACCCTTCACAGATCATGAACTGCCTGGGATTCACAATTAACACCAATCAGATGATTGTTACCATCCCAGATAACAAGGTAATGGATATTATTGAAACATGTAACAACCTTGCTTGCGCCAGGAAACCAACAATCAGACATGCTGCTAAGGTAATTGGGAAACTAGTAGCTACATTTCCAGCTGCGCGATTTGGCCCACTACAATATCAAAATTTGCAAAGAACAAAAATTTCAGCATTAAAAACAAATGCTGGACATTTTGATATGCCTATGCAGCTGCCAATCAAGGCAAAAGTTGAGTTACAATGGTGGATTGATAATATTCATGACTCATTTAATCCCATTATTGTACCGAATCCGTCAGTCGTGGTACAAACCGATGCAAGCGACCAAGGCTGGGGAGCTACCGACACCATTTCCAGTTGTGGCGGTTGATGGGATTTACACGAATCTACCCTTCTATTATCACAAGGGATAAACTATTTGGAAATGCTAGGAGCATTTCACGGGCTGCGAGCTTATTGCATGAATTTACATCACACGCATGTCAGTCTTCAAATAGATAACACCACTCTGGTGACATATTTAAATCATATGGGTGGTATCAAGTCAATATCTTGTGATGAATTGGCAAACTCAATCTGGCTCTGGTGTATAGAAAGAACTATTTGGATATCAGCTACCTACCTTCCTGGTAAGCTCAATGCAGTGGCGGACACTAGGTCACGTGTATTCAATGATAACATTGAGTGGATGTTAAATCCACAAATATTTGCTAAAATTATAGCCAAATTTGGAACACCAGATATCGACCTTTTTGCGTCCAGATTGAACCATCAGATACCAACATATGTATCTTGGGAACCAGATCCTGGGGCAGTAGTGATGGGCGCTTTCTCGCTGCACTGGGGGAAATGGGTTTTCTATGCATTTCCTCCATTCTGCCTCATCAGTCGGGTATTGCAGAAAATAAAATCAGATTCTGCAACAGGCATCTTAACTGGCTTACAGAACCATGGTCCTCAGTGGTCCTTGAGATGATTAAAGAACCATGGGCACATATTAATAAATGCCCGGATTTGGTAACTAACCCCACAACAGGGAAAATCATCCATGCCATGGTCATCTGAACCTGTTGGCTTGCAGGTTCTGAAGCGGCCACTCCTGCAATATGGATTAACACCTAGGACCATGGACACCATTGCAGCATTGTTCAGAGCATCCACAAGACGACAGTACCTCACCCAAATCAGGAAATGGGAGGCCTACTACAGCCGGATCAACATCACATATGACTCTGCCACGATTCCCCATGTATTGGAATTCCTTGCGGGGCTACATCATGATGAGGGCCTCAACTACAGCGCCATTAACAGTGCCAGAAGCACACTGTCATCCTACCTTTGTATAGGAGTAGGGTCTCACCAGCTCGTGTCCAAATTGATGAGGGGTATCTTCAATTCGAACCCTCTTCCTACCATGATACAACATCACCTGGGATATAGGGGTAGTATTGACACTACTCAGGAGTTGGTCGCCAATGATTGGACTACCGCTGGATAAACTCACCTTGAAGATGGTGATGTTAATGGCGCTAACCTCGGCACAACGGCTTCAGACCTTACAAAAGATCAAATTGGATAACATGGTCTCAACCCCTGAGAGAGTAGCTTTCTTCATTGACGAGTTACTCAAGCAGCACAGACCTGGGACTACAGAGCTGCAATTAATATTTCCGGCATACCCCTTTGATGTGAGGCTCTGCATAGCCACCTACATACGTCACTATATCAAAGTGACGCATACCATGAGGAAAATGGAGAAAGGAGTACTGATCAGCCATATGAAACCTCATCATAGGGTGACAGTGCAGACTATCTCCAGGTGGCTCACAGTGGTATTGGATGCAGCAGGTATTAATACTAATGACGTTAAATCCCATTCTACCAGGGCTGCACCCACATCAGCGGCGAGGACCCACATCAGTGGAGGTTCCCATGAACCATATCCTCGCAACAGCGGCTGGGCCAGTGAAGCAACGTTCGAGCGGTTTTATAATAAACCTGTGGCCGCTCCCGCAACGTTTGCGGAGACAGTTTTAAGTACTGGTCCGCAAGAAACGTTTATCCCCGAGTGAGGGTTTTTTTGATTTGTATTAATAATTACTATATTATTTTTCAAGCTTGTTCAAGTCTGAAATACGTTAACATACTCCTTCCATCAGAATTGCGGCAGTGTGTGAGCAAGGACGTGCTCCAGGGCTTCAAATTACAGAGCTTTGAAATCTTCACAAAGTCACTCACGTGACTCCGAAATGAAATATTAAGATTAAATGAGAACTTACCAGTTTGAAGTTTGATCTTTATTTTATGAGGAGTTGCGATGAGGGATTTTGTGCCCTCCGCTCCCAACCCTCTCTATAAGATCAACTGGTAAATAGAGTCTCTTCAATCTTACTATATTTAGTCATTGTTGTTTAATCTGTGATTCCACACCGCTGCTTTGAAGAATGTCGCGCATGCGTGCTGGCGGGGTCTTCACGAAATCCCTCATCGCAACTCCTCATAAAATAAAGATCAAACTTCAAACTGGTAAGTTCTCATTTAATCTTACTATTTTTATCTACTGTTCAGAACAAGTAACACAAAAACATAAGTACTTAGCTACATCTCAGATAAGCATCTCAGATATAGTTCGTGTAGTGCAGCGTAGGTTCACAAGATTGGTCCCTGGGATGGCGGGACTGTCATATGAGGAAAGATTGAAAAGACTAGGCTTGTATTCACTGGAGTTTAGAAGGATGAGGGGGTATCTTATAGAAACATATAAAATTATAAAAGGACAGGACAAGCTAGATGCAGGAAAAATGTTCCCAATGTTGGGTGAGTCCAGAACCAGGGGCCACTGTCTTAGAATAAAGGGGAGGTCATTTAAGACTGAGCAGAGAAAAAACGTTTTCACCCAGAGAGTTGTGAATTTATGGAATTCCCTGCCACAGAGTGCAGTGGAGGCCAAATCACTGGATGGATTTAAGAGAGAGTTGGATAGAGCTCAAGGGGCTAGTGAAATCAGGGGATATGGGGAGAAGGCAGGCGTGGGTTATTGATAGGGGACTATCAGCCATGATCACAATGAATGGCGGTGCTGGGTCAAAGGGCCGAATGGCCTCCTCCTGCACCTATTTCTATGTTTCTATGTTTCAATGTTTAGCAGTGGTATACAGTGACAGTATACAACATCACCAGTTTGGGGCCATTTTCAAGTCCCAGTTGTTGTAAGTGCAAGGATATTGTGAAGGACAGAAGTAAGAAGCATTCCGAAGGTATAGCAGAAATTTAAAAATAACATTTGTAAGATGCCATCTGTAGTAAATGAATGAATGAATGAATCTTCTTGCGTGTGGCGTGCACAGCCTGAAGTTGTAGGTCAACTTGTTCTACTTGATCTATTTGTTTGTGCACGTCGGGTTGATTGCATTAGTCGAAACAGGGTGGACCATGTGAAGGTTGCAATCTCCCACCCCAATTAATGAATGAATGAATTAATTAGTTTATTGGACAAGCATATTCACATACAAGGAATTTACTTTGGTGCTCCACTCGCAAGTAACAACACGACAGGATCAGGGGGTATGGAGAGAAGGCAGGTATGGGATACTGAGTTGAATGATCAGCCATGATCATATTGAATGGCGGTGCAGGCTCGAAGGGCCAAATGGCCTATTCCTGCACCTATTTTCTATGTTTCGATGACATACAGTGCCAATTAAGAATAACACTTAAACCATTAAACATTAATGATAAAACATTATAATTTAACGATGTTTGGAGGTCCCTTATGTCCGATGTTAATGAGTGCCTCTCTCGTGAAAGTGATCTTTGTGGGGTTTTCACAGACGACACAAACGAACAAACACATACAAAGCTGCAAAGAGCAGTGCACTGTGGCAGCCATCGTCAGCGCCGGCAGGAAGTCAGCTGCACGAAGGAAGTCACACTTTCTCCACCAAGGGTTTGACTAATGATGGGGTTTTGATGGTCTTTCTGTACCTTCTGGCATTGGTTAACCAGTCATTGGGGAGTATTTGGACATTGGTGAATGTCTCATTAAAAGGTTCTGCAGCATGTGAAAACTTATCAAAATGGCCGTGCTCATGATGTGCATGAGGTGCTGAGAGGACTCTATCTGTCTGCTCATACACTGGTTTTGGACTGGAAGTAGCTCTACGGCTCTGGGTTTGTTCCTTTGCTCGTGTGTCAGGCGACATGCAGCTCGCGGTTGGCTTCTGTCGTCCTCCAACATGTTGACAGAATTTTCACCCGACGCGTCACAGAGTGCATCGCATTGTTGCTTCCAGGGATCGCCACCAGGTGGCTTCTGTCATGACATCACTTCTGGGTGACACGATGTGACATATTTTGGCGTTGACCCAGCAGTTGTTGGACCAGAGAGACATTGTTGTGGTGGAGCGTGGACACCTGGCTTGGAGCCAATGCCTTGCAGAACAGCAGCAACTCTGATCCATGGTCACACTGAGCTGAATCCTTCATTGACTGTTAGTTTAAAGAGCCTGTCCCACTTGGCCGTCAATCGCGCACCACTTAAGCGACCTGCTAGCGTGTGGGTAGCGTGTGGGTAGCGCGTGGGTGGCACGTGGGTAGCGCGAAACATCATACATTCCTTCTCTCCAGAGATGCTGCCGGTCCCGCTGAGTTATTCCTGCATTTTGTGTCTATCTTCAAATGACGTCACGCGCTCCAGACGGCTGTGCGGACGCATGATGACGTGCGCGTCCATCACCCGTCAGTCACTACCAACTGTCTTGTCGCATAAATGACGGCCAAGTGGGACAGGCCCTTAAGATTCCTTGCCATGGCACAGATTACGGAGTTTCATAGTTACGGTTCAACCAGACTTGGTTCCTTCCTTTACACCTTGTTCAGTGGCGCAGTGGGGAAAGTTGCTGGCTCACAGCACCAGACACCCAGTTTCGATCCTGACTACAGGCGCTCATCTGTACGGAGTTTGTATGTTCTCCCCGTCAACTGCGTGGGTTTTCTCCGGGTGCTCGGGTTTCCTCCCACACTCTAAAAACGTGTGGCTTTGCAGGTTAATTGGCTTGATATATTTGTAAATTTGTCCCTAGTGTGTGGGATAGTGTTAATGTACGGAGCGATCGCTGGTCGGCGTGGACTCGGTGGGCCGAAGGGCCTGTTTCAGCGCCCTATCTCTAGAACTAAAAACTGAAAACGAAAACTGTTGAGAGTTGTGGAGAACACAGAGTGCTGGAGCAACTCAGCAGGTCGGGCGGATGTTGAGACTCATGGCACTAGCCCTCCAGCCTGCAGAGCGGCAGATTTTTATATCGTTCAAGAGATTAGTACATCTAGCCGCTAAATGGACATCATGGTTTAGGGGAATGTCTCCGTACACATGCGAACTCACCATCAGAGACCTTCAGAGCTTCTTCACAGATAAGTCTTCCAAAACACAGCCTTTTGATTAATAAATTCTTTATTGTTGATGAAAAACAATATGGTACACATCCAAACTTCTTCCGAGTCGTTACTATAATCTTCATCGAACATTATCGCTTTAAACATTAGAAAACTCCTCGGGTCTCCGTTACACTTCGCATGGTCGAAGGGTAAACCTTCTCCATGCTGGTTCCAAACTAACCTAACACCTAAGCTTCTGCGTAAGAATCTTAGCTTCAAACACGCCCAAAAACACGTCATAAATCCCAGCCGCAATATTACGGGCAGTCTAAATTTTAAGATACATGCCATCATCAATGACATGCAAAACAAGCCACTACAAAGGGAACATTTACCTCTGCACTCCTCTCCTGTGCTTTGCAGATGGTGGAAAAGCAAAGATATTCTGTTCTAATAGGACTGGAGACTTTTGTTGAAAATCACACGAGGTTTGCAAAGAGGATTTCCATTCATGGTCAAATCATTTATCACTATATGTAACATTTTTTTAAATAACTACCAAAGCTAAAAGCCATTTTGTCTTTAAGGGCAGTAACCTGGTGAGTTTAGCACAAAGATTAATCTTGAGTCCCTATTTTCAAATAAGCATATTTTAATGAACTTAAACCACTTGGAAAGTCTAAAGACCATTTCCAGCTGGAGTTCCAGTGTAGCCTTAATCCATTTCTTATTAATTACTAAAATTGATATAATTCAGTCTGAAGAAGGGTCTCAACCCGAAACGTCACCTATTCCTAGCAATGTTACAAAATTTTGAGATTTAAAAAATCAAGTCTGCAATTTATCCCATCAGATAAAGCATAAAAAGAAGTTTAATTTGACACCTAATTTACTTTCATATCTTCAGTATTAAGAAAGTTATGGCCATTTTCATGCTCGGAAATTAGCATCTTGCTCCCCATTGCCTTTCAGTTGACTTAACTCAAAAGCTGTGATCTGGAAAAGTTAAAAGCCCATAACTTTCTTAAAAATTAAGAGAACTCAATGAAATTTTCAGTTATTATAGATTGAAGCATTCTGAAACAAATATGAAACAATCTTACTTGGATGACCTGAAATTAAAGCATATAATTAGTTATTTATCTAATTGTAGCTAATTACAAAATTCAATGAGTAGATCTAAACATCTATCCATTTCTTAAGAAAAGATAAACTTTTTTTAAATTGCCTAAGTGTCCAAATAAAATTCACACAATAATCCACAATATAACATAATTTTTAAATCTCATTTTCATGAATTTCTGGGCCAAATGGAAGGAATTTAGTGTTTGATTCCTGTAAATTAATGGCCATTTAAATCAACTAGCGAGTGGGTTTTAGTGGAATGCGGTGGATTAAAACGTTGTGGTTAGCGGTGAAGTCGGGAGGAAAAATATTGTTTGTTCATACATTTTTTGGGGTCCCATTTTGCAACATGAAAATGTTATTAAAGCCTCCCGAAAAAACAACTTTTAATATAAAAATAAACTACCTTTTTTTCTCCCCTACGCAAAATCCTTCCGGTTGTCGGTGCTCACGGCTTTTGAAGGTGATTTTTAAATTACTCTAGTTAATAAATAATTTAGAGTAATTTAAAAATACCTTCATTCATGAAATGTCGGAGCGATTTTTCTTCCGCAACAAAATCGCCCGACATTGATCGATTTGCCCAGTCTGTTGAAAAACGGCACTTTAAGCCCGCCCCCCTCTGAAAGGCGCCAAAGTCGCGCACACGGGGAGCGGCAGAACTGCAGTGCTGCTCAAGGTAAGTTTTGCAACATATCTACCATTCCCTTACTGCATAGATGCTGCCTCACCCGCTGAGTTTCTCCAGCATTTTTGTCGACCTTATATTTAAAACATGCTTAAGAAAGAACTGCAGATGCTGGAAAAATTGAAGGTGGACAGAAATGCTGGAGAAACTCAGCAGGTGAGGCAGCATCTGTGGAGCAAAGATATAGGCGACGTTTCAGGTTTTTCCAGCATTTTAGTTTACCTTATATTTAAATCATTCTCCTTTCGCTTGTAAACAAACTCTTTAATTGCAAGCTGCATATTATGGCCATCACAAAGCTCACTGCAACGCCACTCTGTGATTAGTTTGACTGGGGTTGTGGGCACTGCAAGATCTGTGAATTAAATGTGGTTGTGCGGTTTGGGACACTACTCAAAAATAGTTTAGAATAGTGTGTTGGTTGTCTCATCGGGTGGTTGGCTGGGTGGACAGTCAGAGGAAGATGTCCCTTGTGGAACATTGGGAACGTATGGGGTTGAAGGCAGGAAAATGGGGTTAGTAGGCAGAGATCAGCCATGATTGAATGGCGGTGTAGACCAGTCAACCTGAAACGCCACCCATTCCTTCTCCCCAGAGAGCCTGCCTGTTCCGCTGAGTTACTCCAGCTTTTTGTGTCTTTAGGCGGAGTAAACTCGATGGGCCGAATGGCCTAATTCTGCTACTATAACTTGCGTGAACATTGTGCCCAAGGGGACGTGATGAGGGGTCAGCTATTGACATGGAGTACAATTCCCATTTTGTGATTTTCGATCTCCGGGATCGGTGGAGGCTGTATTTTTTTTAATGTTTTATGTATCATTCTTAACTGTCACTGTATGTTATGTTGTCACTTGTGGGCGGAGCACTAAGGCAAATTCCTTGTATGTGAATACTTGGCCAATAAACTTAGTCAATTCAATTCAATTCAATTACTGAATAAATCCAAGATGGGCTTGGATAGAGTTTTGGCCCAGAGGAGGGTGAAGTGTATGGATAGCAGAAAAATAAATTGAATCCAAGTCCAAGATTGTAAAGGGCATCGTCTTTTAGAGACTGAGTAGTCC
This sequence comes from Raja brachyura, assembly GCA_963514005.1. The sequence continues at coordinate 2,516,509 of OY740791.1, forward strand.
ATCACACTGCTTTATCTGTCTGTGGAATTCTCTGCTTCAGAGGGTGGTGGAGGCAGGTTCTCTGGATGCTTTCAAGAGCGAGCTAGATAGCGGGCTGTTAAAAATAGCGGAGTCAGGGGATATGGGGAGAAGGCAGGAACGGGGTACTAATTGGAGATGATCAGCCATGATCACATTGAATGGCGGTGCTGGCTCCCGCACCTATTGTCTATTGTCTATTATCTTCTGTTTTTTGATTGAAAGATACAGCATGGAAACAGGCCCTTCAGCCCACTGAGTCCATGCTGACCATCGATCACCCGTTAATGCTAGTTCTATGTTATCCCACTTTCCCATCCACTCCCTACACACTAGGGGCAAGTCACAGAGGGCTAATTAACCAATGACGTGCGGGTTTGTTGGTTAATAGCCCCTCTGCAAGTTGCCCCTAGCGTGTAGGGAGTGGGTGTGAAAGTGGCATAACATAGAACTGGTGTGAAGAGAGGCACAAAAAGCTCAAATAACTCAACGGGACGGGCAGCACCTCTGGAGAGAAGGAATGGGTGACGTTTTGGGTCGAGTCCCTTCTTCAGACCAAAAAGCCATTTGTGTCTCAACCCGAAACGTCACCCATTCCTTCTCTCCAGAGATGCTGCCTGTCCCGCTGAGTTACTCCAGCTTTTTATGTCTATCTTCAGTTTAAACCAACACCTGCAGTTCCTTCTTATACATAGAACTTATGTGAACGGGTGATCGATGGTCGGCATGGTCTCGGTGGAATGAATGGCCTATTTCCATGCTGTACACCAATATTGAGGGTTCAGAGAAATGCAACACGATTGATCTCCAGTGTAGTCGGTGAGACAGAAGTACTCAAGATCAAACACTACCATTGCAAGGATGTGAGTTAAGGGATAACCTCATCAGCACATTAATTATTAAGTTGCATAGATATGGGAAAACCCAGAATATTACCTTAAAGCCAGCTCAGTCTGGAGGACATCAATATTTAATACCAATCGGAGGGATTGTGATGAGATCATCATCAAAGTATTAAATATTTTCCTTTTGGTTAGAAGCTATAACTTCATTCCGTTGAATCTGAAGAGACTTCAATGGAGCAAGTGGAATCTTCTTGTACTTTCTATGTTCTTGTAAGCCAATGTAGGTCAAATCTGTATGTGTGTAGGAAGGAACTACAGATGCTGGTTCACACGGATGATAGACACAAAATGCTGGAGTAAAGGGCCTGCCCCACTTAGGAGACCTAAACAGGAACCTCTGGTGAACTTGCCCGCCACCCAAAAAAAAAATCAAGGTCGAGGTGACCTGCAACCTCCTACCACCTCCCACGCATATGTTGAAAACCTTCCTCGACTGTGAAGAAAACCGGCTTTGACTAGAACTGCTACTAAAAAATGATCGATTTTTAAAACGGCAACCTATTTTCAGTCAAGGCTGGTTTTAATCATGATCAAAAAATAGCAGCAACCTAGATGAAGCCTCGACCACGCGGAAACCACTTTCGGCCATTAGGGAGAGTGACCAAAACCTCCGGTGACCTAATGGAAACCTTGGGTGGCGGGCAAGGTCACCAGAGGTTGCTGTTTAGGTCACCCAAGTGGGACAGGGGCTTAACTCAGTGGGACAGGCAGCATTTCTGGAGAGAAGGAATGGGTGACGTTTCAGGTCGAGTCCCTTCTTCAGACTGTAATAGTCTCCCATTCCTCCTCTCTCTGGAGATGCTGCCTGTCCCGCTGAATTACTCCAGCATTTTGTGTCTATCGTAGGTCAAATCTAAGTAAGTAAGTTTATTGGCCAAGTACAGTGACAGTTACGAATGACTCAGAAAACACTAAACATTAATAATAATAGCAAGACATTAATGATAAAACACCATTGATCAAAGATGTGAACCAACAAGATACCAGATCAAAGGGCGGCTACAGATTTTTGGCTGTTGAGTAGAGCAACTACTCGTGGATACAAACTGTTTTATGTCTGGCTGTGGCAGCTTTGACAGTCCGGAGTCGCCTTCCAGAGGGAAGTGATTCAAAGAGTTTGTGGCCAGGGTGAGAGGGGCCAGAGACGATCTTGCCCACTCGCTTCCTGGCCCTTGCAGTGTACAGTTCATCAATGGAGGGAAGGTTGCAGCCAATAACCTTCTCAGCTGATCGGACGATTCGCTGCAGCCTCCAGGTGTCGTGCTTGGTGGTTGAGCCAAACCAGACCATGATGGAGAAGGTGAGAACAGACTCTACGATGGTCGTGTAGAATTGGACCATCATTGCCTGTGGCAGATTGGGAAAAATTAACTGATTGGGGATAAAGCACTGCCAATATTTCTCATGGTGTGTTGCAGAATTGTTAGTATCTCACTCACTTTTAAGATGCCAGACTGTTACCAGATAAAACCATGTATGGACAGGGTGACAGATCTTCTGTCACTCGGGTCCCTTCAACAGGATCAATCGCTGCTGATTTATTCTTCTAGAAGATCTAAAAGGCCTGTCCCACTTGGGCGACCTAATCCGCAAGTTCTGGCGAGTTTGCCCTCGGCTCATACTCGCAGAGGTGGTAGGAGGTCTTTGTAACTCTCCATGTACTTGAGGCCTCAGCTGGGTCGTGACGTATTTTTCAATATGTTAAAAAATGCCCACGAGTAAAAAAAGGTCGCCATGGAAAAAATCAATACTTTTTTTACTCGTAGGTTTAGTCGTAATAGTTTTGTAGTAGGTCGGCATGTTAGTTGTAGGTAATCAAGGGTAGTCAAAAGTAGTCGTAGATAGTCTTCATCATAGTCAAAGGGAGGTCGTAGGGTCGAAGGGAGGTCGAAGGGGGTTGTCTTCACTCACCACTATTCGGTGTCCAATTTTCCCGAAGCTAGTCGTAGCTAGTCGAAGCTGATCTTCAACATAGTCGAAGGAGGTCTTCAACATGTCATTTCTTCTAAACTCGCCAATTAGGTCGCCCGAGTGGGACAGGCCCTTTAGGCTTTAAAGGTACAAAGCGGAACAAGGCCCTTCCGCCCACCGAGTCCGTGCCGAGCAGCACTTCCCGTACACTAAAGGACCTGTCCCACTTGGCGATTTTTTTCGGCGACTGCTGGCATCATTGACTGTTGTATCAGGTCACCGGAAAAAACGCGGTGTGGCGCGGCGTGACCACGTATGACGCAGCGGCGACGATGTATTGACGCACGGTGTTTTTTCAAGTGTCGCAAACACTTTTTTGTCACTGCTGGATTTTGAAATGTTCAAAATGTTTTGGCAACACTGATGCGACGCGGGCAATATGACGACGTCCTTAACTATCTGACACACACTACAGACACTTTTACAATTACTCCAAGCCAATTAACCGACAAACCCCACACGTCTTTGGAGTGTGAGAGAAAACTGGAACACCCGGAGAAAACCCACGCTGTCACGGGGAGAACGTGCAAACTGCGTGCAGACAGCACCCGTAGTCAGGATGGAACAGGGGAGGAGAGGGAGTGGTCGGGGTGTGACATCTGGTCAGTTGATGAGTTGAACTCTCCGGGAGTGAAATGGAGCTGATTGTCTGAGATACCGTTCAGGGAAACACATTTAGATGGAGCATGATAAACGGGAGCTGACATGGATTTGCAGACAGCAAATCATGCCTGAAGAAGTGATTTTTTATATTTTCAGGATGTCACGTTAATCGCGTGTGTAACTGAGATGAGAGGGTGGATGATTTGTGCCTGTTTGGTGAAGTTATTCAAGGGAGATTTGTGATCGAATATGGAGAGTTTAGAAGTTAATAAGAAATGAGGTCAGTTAAAATTGAAGGTTTTATGCTGGATCTTGAGATCTTGTGGAATATGGTGCCGAGAGGAGAAAGAGGCCGATTTAGAGATTATGTTTTGAAGAACATGCAGGATTGTGTGTGTGTGGGGGGGGGGGGGGGGGGATGTCTGTACAGAAAATGCCATTACTCTGAAGAAGGTTAAGTGTTCACAGTGAAAGATGAGCTCACAGGATCTTTTAAATGTTGCAAACTGTAAGAGCTGTGCTTAATGGCTTTCACCGAGTGGTCGGGGATACAACACTTAAAAATAGAGGCTTTCAGAGCCAGGGCTAATAAGTTATTCAGCAACTTGAATATGTAAAGCTCAAATTAAGAAGGGAAAGTAGTTGAGCAGGAGTAGAGCCAGCTCCACCTTTCAATCCCTTGACTGATCTTCCAACTCAGTGCGGCTCCCTTTGTACCAACTCTGCACCCTGACATTCCCTAAATGTCCGCAGTCTATTCATCGCTCTCTTCCTCATCGAGATGCACGGCACAAAAATCAATGGTCCAATGGCACTTTAATGTCACTATGGAGCGAAGGAATAGGTGACGTTTCGGGACAAAACCCTTCTTCAGACTGATGTGGGGGGGGGGGGGGGGGGGGCTGGAAGAAGAAAGGAGGACGAGGCGGAGACAGTGGGCTGTGGGAGAGCTGAGACGGGGAGGAGACAATAAGGGCTACCGGAAATTGGAGAAGTCAATGTTCATGCCGCTGGGGTATAAACTGCCCAAGGGGAATATGGGGTGCTGCTCCTCCAATTTCCGGTGGTGCTCACTTTGGCCATGGAGCAGGCCCAGTCCCAGCTCTCCCTCAGCCCTCTGGCTCCTCTTCTTCCTCCACCCTACATCAATCTGAAGAAGGGTTTTGGCCTGAAACGTTGCCCATTTCCTTCGCTCCATAGAATAACTCAGCAACTTGTTTTAATTAATCACACTTTCCATGCAAAGACAACGTTCATCCCAACATCCTATGTACAGACAAACTACGTACAAATGTATTGTTATTTTTCCCCTCAAGATCCTGCAGCCAGTTTCCAGTTTCAGTCATTTCCATTTTTTATCAATTCTTTTCACTAAATTAAATACTTCTCTCAAAGTCTTTCGTTCCATCCAACTTCTGCTTCCCCAGCAAGGGAGGAGAAGAAACACTCACTTAATGTACCCTGCATGGTAGGCAAAAAATGCTGGAGAAACTCAGCGGGTGAGGCAGCATCTATGGAGCGAAGAAATAGGTGACGTTTCGGGTCGAGACCCGGAAGGGTCTCGACCCGAAACGTCACCTATTCCTTCGGGGTCTCGACCCGAAACGTCACCTATTCCTTCGATTTTTCCAGCATCTGCAGTTCCTTCTTAAACTAATGTAAATGACTGTTGGGTTAACATTTGGAACTTTTACTAACTTAGTCGGCACCAGAATTGTGGCAACATTTGTGTACTGCCCAGGTGAGGTGTGCTGCGTGATTTACTGTTGTGTCTTTAAAAAAAAAGTAAATACTGGTTCTGTTCTGTTGTTCCGTTGCTTTGCACAATCCCGCAGGCATTGCCACTTTCATTTCACTGCACAGCTTGTATGTGTATGTGGCAAATAAAGTTGACTTGACTTGACTTGACTTGAATAGGCGACGTTTCGGGTCGAGACCCTTCCTCAGACAATGTATCCTGGATATTCTTGGCCCAGAGTCCAGGAATTATCCACATAGATCTCATCCTGGAGTCTTCAGCATAGCTCTATCTTACTGCAAGCACACAGCCAAGATAATTCATTATTTCAGTGTCTTAACAAACTTAAATGGAGGTGCTTTATGCCCCTGTCCCACTTAGGAAATCTGAACGGAAACCTCTGGTGACTTTGCTTGCGACCCAAGGTTTCCACGAGGTCGCCGGAGGTTTTGGTCGCTCGCCTGGAAAGCCTCGATCTGGATCGACCGAAGCGTGAGCTGCATCTACCGACCAAACCGATTGGGGAGAAGGGGAGAGAAGGAGGGGGAAGGGGAAGAAGGAGTGGAGACAGTTTGAAGAAGTTTAATAAAGTTTAGCGGGCATTTTACCTTCCGGTGGGTCTTCTAGGTCGTGAAACTCCAACAAGCCAATCAAAATAGCCGGTCAGCGAAGGAGATGGCCTTCGACTGCCTGTAAGTAAATAGCAACCCCACTCCACTGGCCTTTTCAACATGATGAAAAATCTTCACGAGTCTTCACGAGCTTACCGTGTTTCCCGAGTACCTGCCGTTAGCGGTCACGAGCCGCTAAGAGACGTCCATGAGCTCCGACGTACCCGCTACGTACATTCTACGTGCTTACCAGGGGTTTGATTTTTTTTTAACTCGGGAGAGCTCTTGAATTACCTCGTACCGTGGGACAGACCCTTAACACTATCCTGCACACACTAGGGACAATTTACAATTATACCAAGCCAATCAACCTACAAACCTGTACGTCTTTGGAGTGTGAGAGGAAACAGGAGCACCAGGAGAAAACCCACGCAGATCATGGGGAGAACATGGAAACACTGCATAGAAGGCACCCGTAGTCGGGATCGAACCTGTGTCTCTGGCACTGCAAGTGCTGCAAGGCAGTAACGCTACCACTGCGCCACCGTGCTGCCCTTCATGTGAATACGGAATTCCATTGCACCCTGGTAGATTTGGCCTTGAACTAATGTGAATGTGAAGTTATCTGGAAGTCATTCACTTGAAGCAGTGTATGTTTCCCGCTGTCTCGCCCGTCCCACTGAGTATTTACAGCAGCTTCTGTTCTCATCCACAGTTTCGTTTGTGTCTGGCACATCGATTTTGTTATTATTTGGTGCTTTTATCAAACGTCTTTTGAAAATCCATTTGCCCAACTGCAATCACAGAACCCTCATCTGCCCTCTCTATTATTTCATCAAAAAATCCAATCAAGTTAGTCAAACTCAATTTGACTTCAACAATGTCGTGGTGGCTTTCATTTTTATCAGCCCATATTTCCCCACCATTGATGCTGTGGCGAAGAGCATGCAGTTAGCAGCTCTATTTGTTTTGCCTCTTTGAAGAGTGTTGGAGTCCACCAGCGTCTAAGAGGGATTTGATGATTGTGGTCAATTGCCACAATCTTTTATCCAGCTCCATCCCAGCAACCTTGGGTGCTGATGTCTCCAGCAATTCACAGTTAGCCATCGTCAGTTTTGACTTTGGCGGGACTGGGTCTGTGGAGGTGAGCGTATGTGAGTTCCGATTCTCTGTACTCACTCTGGTTGGGAGCTTCACCTTAGCATCTCCTGACTTTCTACCTGATGGGAATGTTCGTCATTCGCCTCCGAATTATCTCCTCGTTTTGAAGAGAAGGTGTTTCGACCCGAAACGTCACCTATTCGTTTTCTCTAGAGATGCTTCCTGACCCGCTGCGTTTCTCCAGCATTTTTGTCCACCTCATATTTCACTTGGGCAGCTTACACCCCAGCAGTATGAACATTGACTTCACTAACTTCAAGTAACCCTTGCTTTCCATCTCTCTCTCTCCATCCCCCTTCCTGACTGTCACCCCCGACTACATTTTATCTCTGCTTTGCTGTTACCTTCTCCCAACTAACACTGATCTACTCTAGGGGGCGCCGCACGATGGCTGCCTCGCCAACAGTCTGTCTTTGTCGTTTTCATTCTTTGTGTTTTGAGTTTGTTGTAAAATGGATGTTTTAGCTTATCTTTAGTTTTTGTATTTGTGGGGGGGGGGGTGTGGGAGAAACTTTTTTTAATCTCTTTCCTCGACAGAGATGCAACTTTTTCCGTGTCGTATCTGCGTCTGCACTGCGGCGTAACATCGTGGAGTTGGTGGCCTCTTGTTTGGGACTTCTAGAGCTCCAAAACCGCGGAGCCTGCGGATTTTAACATCTCAGAGCGGGCGATCCCTTCGCCAGGGCTCGGCCTCTGGTGCTCCAACCTGCGGGAGCTGCGGACTTTAACATCGTGAAGCTCGCGGGTCCCGGGTTGGGGACCGACTTCGGAGACTCCAAGCCGCAGGAGTTTCGACCGCCCCGATGCGGGAGTTTAGACCGCCCCGACACTGGATGGTTCGACACCCCTGACCACTGGCGGAAAGGAAGGAAGAAGATAAGACTGGGGGTTACACAAAAAGCTGGAGAAACTCAGCGGGTGCAGCAGCATCTAAGGAGCGAAGGAGATAGGCGACGTTTCGGGTCGAGACCCTTCTTCAGACTGGTCAGGGATCAGGGAAATGAGAGATATAAACAGTGATGTGGAGAGATAAGGAACAATGAATGAAAGATATGCAAAAAAGTATTGATGATAAAGGAAACAGGCCATTGTAAGCTGTTTGTGGTGTGAAAATGAGAAGCTAGTGCAACTGGGGTGGGGGGGGGGGGGGGGAGATGGAGAAGGAATGTCAGGGCCCGAGGGCTGAGGGACAGGTTGGGAGGGGAGGGGGCAGTCTGGGTTAACAGAATTGAGAACATTCAATGTTTAAGCCCAGAGGATGCAGACTCCCCAAGCGGAATATGAGGTGCTGTTCCTCCAACTTGCGGTGTTGCTCACTCTGGCCATGGAGGAGGCCCAGGACCGAGAGGTCGGATACGGAATGGGAGGGGGAGTTGAAGTGCTGAGCCACCGGGAGGTCGGGTTGGTTATTGCGGACCGAGCGGAGGTGTTCGGCGAAACGATCGCCCAGCCTCCGCTTGGTCTCACCGATGTAGATCAGCTGGCATCTGGAGCAACGGATGCAGTAGACGAGGTTGGAGGAGGTGCAGGTGAACCTCTGTCGGACTTGGAATGACTGCTTGGGTCCCTGAAAGGAGTGGAGGGGGGAGGTGAAGGGACAAGTGTAGCAACTCTTAGATAAGACTGTATTGACTTCCATCACAGTGAGGAATGTGGAGGAGTCACTGTGGTGGATGTTGATGTCAGTTTTTATGTAGTTGTGTGTCTTGTTGCTTTTTCGTTATGACTGTTTGGCAAACCAAACTCCTCGTAAGTTACAAAACATACTTGGCTAGTAAATAACGATTATGATTTTGATTATGATTATAGGTAGGCAAAAATGCTGGAGAAACTCAGCGGGTGAGGCAGCGTCTATGGCACCCACTGAGTTTCTCCAGCATTTCTGTCTCCCTTCGATTTTTCCAGCATCTGCAGTTGTTTCTTAAACATGATTATGATTACGGTCTACATTATCCTTGACTGCATCCCCTTTGATGTCTCATTTTCACACCTTGCACTTCCTTATCTCTGAATCTCAGTCTGAAGAAGGGTCGCCTGTTCCTTCTCTCTGGAGGTGCTGCCTGTCCCGCTGAGTTACTCCAGCATTGTGCGTCTATCTGGGTTAATCCCAGTTTACGCCCGCACTCACTGCCTCTGCATGGAGGTTGATCATCCATGGACCTTTCTCCTCCCACCTCCCTATGGACAGCAAACCCCACCCGCCCACCACCCACCACCCACCCCCCAACACCCGCCCATCCCCCACCCACCACCCACCCACACAACCCACCCCGCACCACCCAGGCTTAGGTAGAGAAGAGAAACCCTCTCCTCTAATCCTCATCATTGCCTTAAACCTGCGCCTCTTATTTATTGACCTTTGCTCGGGGAAATGGGTCCCTCGTGTTCATCTGATCTCAGAGTTCCGTTCACACTTAATGAATTCCTGACCCTGTTGTGATCTCACTGCTATTTTCCTCTTCAGCTCCTCATTACCGTTCCACTCTTGCATCTTTCTGCAACTGGGCTTCTTTCTCACCATCGTTGTCCAACGCGCCAATCGACCCTTGATTAATCCTACAGAACGTCCAGCTTCCTTCCTCCCCTGAATGTGCTAAAGCCAGGATTATTAAATGTTCATTTTTCACCGAGGATCCGTTAGTGCCACGGGATCGTAATGCCATGCGGCTACTTATCGATCCGACATATATGCCGCCACTATGAAACTGAAACGAGTTCCATTTCCTCCCTGACTGATCACCTGTTTATGAGGTTTTTAAGAAGGAGCTGCAGATGCTGAAAAAATCGAAGGTAGACAAAAATGCTGGAGAAACTCAGCGGGTGAGGCAGCATCTATGGAGCGAAGAAATAGGTGACGTTTCGGGTCGAGACCCGTCTGAAGAACGCTCCTTAGATGCCGCCTCACCCGCTGAGTTTCTCCAGCAGTTTGGTCTACCTATTTATGAGGTGTTCTTCACGATAACGCTGTCCGCTACGGTTCATTATCCTCGGTACATCCAGAATCTCAACCCCGCTGCTCGATGTGACAAATTAAATTAGTTTTGCCGATTGCCCCTGGATGTCCTAAGGGTCATTGATACCGAGATATTGATCTGCCTGACGGGAAGGGATACCTCGTGGCAGGCGGGATGTGCAGAGAGAGATGTAACGCAATATCACAAAGTGAGGCCCGAGCCTTGAGGGAGCTACAAGAAGTGGCAAGGCTCGTGAAATAGTCGTAAACTTTTTTTCCCAGGATTGAAAGATCAAATATTAGAGGGCAGAGCGTGAAAAGCATTCTATCGGGACGCATTACAGCACGGTTTGGGAACAGCTCCATCCAAGACCGCAAGAGATTGTAGCGAATTACAAACGCAGCCCAGACCATCACACAAACCAACCTCCCTCCCATCGATTCCATCTACACCTCACTCTGCCTCAGCAAGGCCAGCAGCATAATTAAGGACCAGTCTCATCCCGGTCACTCCCTCTTCTCCCCTCTCCCATCGGGCAAGAGGTACAGAGGTGTGAAGACACACACCTCCAGATTCAGGGACTGTTTCTTCCCGGCTGTTTTATCAGGCAACTGAACCATCCTATCACAACTAGAGAGCGGTGCTGAACTACTATCTACCCCATTGGAGACCTCTGATTACCATTTATCATATTTTTCTGGACTTTATCTTGTACTAAACGATTTTCCCTTTATCATGTATCTGTACACTGCGGATGGCTCGATTGTAATCGTGTATAGTCTTTCTGCTGACTGGTTTCAGCACATGTTCTCCACAGATGCTGCCTGACCCGCTGAGTCACTCCAGCACTCTGTGAAACGTCACCTATCCATGTTCTCCACAGATGCTGCCTGACCCACTGAGTTACTCCAGCACTCTGTGTCTGAACTCTAATGTTTTAGATCGAGGGGCGTTTGCTCCGAAACATGTCTGTCCGACGCACATATTTCATCATCATCATTCCCTCCTCCTTCACTGCGAGGCTGTTGCATTGCTGGTGAGAAATTTTAACTGAACACCAGATATTGCTTTAGAGTTACCATCAGTAATCCGTGATTGGACCTTTAGTTTAACCATCCTGTATCTGCTCATCCAATATTCTAACCTCATGGTCAATATAATGAGTTGCGTCGTTCTCCACCTGAATTCCCCAATTTCGCTCTTGACCCGTTCTCTGTCTTTCTGAAACCAGACCGAGCACTGCAAGTGTGATCAATCCAGGAATCGCTATTCTGTCTGTCAATTAAACATGTTATTTGCCTCTGTATGTTCTTGGCAGCTATTCCTTATTGTGGTTGAATGACAATAGACACTAGACAATAGACAATAGGTGCAGGAGTAGACGATTTGGCCCTTTGAGCCAGCACCGCCATTCAATGTGATCATGGCTGATCATCCCCAATCAGTACCCCGTTCCGGCCTTCTCCCCATATCCCCTGACTCCGCTATCTTTTGAAGAGCCCTATCTAGCTCTCTCTTGAAAGTATCAACCGCTTACTGAGGCAGAGAATTCCACACACTCACAACACTCTGTGTGAAGAAGTGTTTCCTTATCTTCGTTCTAAATGGCTTACCCCTTACTCTTAAACTGTGGCCCCTGGTTCTGGACTCCCCAAACATCAAGAACATGTTTCCTGCCTCTAGCGTGTCCAAACCCTTAATAATCTTAAATGTTTCCATAGGATCCCCTCTCATTCTTCTAAACACCCGAGTATACAAGCCCAGCCGCTCCATTCAATGACAGTCGCGCCATCCCGGGAATTAACCTTGTGAACCTACGCTGCACTCCCTCAATAGCAATACCTTCCTCAAATTAGCAGACCAAAACTGCACACAATACTCCAGATGTGGTCGCACTAGGGCCCTGTACAACTGCAGGAGGACCTCTTTGCTCCCATACTCAACTCTTCCTGTTGTGAAGGCCAACATGCCATTGGCTTTCTTCACTGCCTGCTGTACCTGCATGCTTACTTTCATTAACTAATGAACAAGGAACCCCAGATCCCGTTGTACTTTTTCTTTTTCCAACTTGACCCTATCTATATCAATATCAACTCCCTCAATAGCAAGAATGTCCTTCCTCAAATTTGGAGACCAAAACTGCACACAAAGCCACTTCAACTGCAAAGGTTTCAGAGGCATCATGAAGTCTAACTGTGCTCTCATGTTTCTAACTGCCGTGTTGTTTAGTTTAGTTTAGTTCAGTTTAGAGATACAGCACAGGAACAGGCCCTTCGGCCCATCGAGTCCGTGCCGACCAGCGATCCCTGCACATTAACACTTTCCTACACACACTAGGGACAATTTTACATGTATACATTTATACCAAGCCAATTAACCTACAAACCTGTACATCCCTGGAGTGTGGGAGGAAAACGAAGTAAAGAGAAAATCCATGCAGGTCAAGGGCCTGAGTGTACAGTCACTTAGTTTTTTAAATTTAGTTTAGAGATGCAGCGCAGAAACAGGCCCTTCGGCCCACCGGGTCCGTGCCGACCAGTGATCCCCGCACATTCACACTATCCTACATCCACTAGGGACAATTTTTACAATGACCAAGCCAATTAACCTACAAACCTGCACGTCTTTAAGTGTGGGTGGAAACCGAAGATCTCGGAATAAACCCACGCGGGTCACGGGGAGAACGTACAATCTCCGTACAGACAGCACCCGGAGTCTCCGGCGCTGCGTTCACTGTAAGGCAGCGACTCTACCACTGCGCCACCATGACCGCCCGACTTCAGGCTGTTAATTCTAAACCAGCAGTTGTTCCAAATGCCGCCGGCAGCCATCACACCTTGATCTTGTTCTTTTAAATGTGTTTTGATGTTTGCAGTTTTGTCCATGGAGTGCCCAAACCGAGATGAAAGGAACTGAGATTGTTTGCTTTCAATAACCACATAAATGCAACCAGTCAAAGGAATATAAAAGGTAGACAAAAGTGCTGGAGAAACTCAGCGGGTGTGGCAACATCTATGGAGCGAAGGAAATAGGCAACGTTTCGGGCCGAGGCCCTTCTTCAGAATTATTTCATGGATAGATAGTAGAGCAGCACATGAACAGCCCCCACAGCCCACAATGTCCATGCCCAACATGATGCCAACTTACACTTGTCTCCTCCGCCTGTGCTTGATCCATATTCCTTCATTCCCTGCATGTACATCTGCTGATGGGGGCCATCAGTGGATATGTTTAAGGCAGAGATAGATAGATTCTTGATTACTACGGGTGTCAGAGATTATGCGGAGAAAGCAGGAGAATGAGGTTAGGAGGGAGAGATAGATCAGCCGTGATTGAATGGCGGAATAGACTTGATGGGCCGAATGGCCTAATTCTACTCTGATTTCTTATGGCCATATGATGCAGTAACAAAGTTTCCAATTAGTGTCTTCCCGGCTGTTATCTGGCAACTGAACCATCCTCCCACAACCAGGGGGCAGTGCTGAACTACTATCTGCCTGATCGGAGACCAGCGGACTATCCTTGAACGGACTTTGCTGGCTTTACCTTGCACTAAACGTTATTCCCTTATCATGAATCTGTACACTGTGAACTGCTTGATTGTAATCATGTATTGTCTTTCCGCTGACTGGTTAGCATACAACAAAAGCTTTTCACCGCACCTCGGTGCACGTGACAATGAACTAAACTGAACTGAAGCAATTAGCTTATTGTCATAAACTCAATGGCAGTGAAACCCCTTGCTTGCATGAATCTCACAGAATAAACAGTGTGTAGTAATGATAGCTAAAACAATAATAAATAGCCCAGCTAATGCAAAACCGCAGGAATGGTGCAGAGATTGTAGTGCAAAATAAAGTCTGCAAATTAGAGTGCAAAATATTGTCAAGAGTGAGGCCAAACACAAATTGGAGGAACGGCACCTCATATTTTGCTTGGGCAGCTTACACCACAGCGGTATTAAATTTGAATTCTCCAACTTCAAGTAAACCCTTGCATCCCTCTTCTCTCCGAGATCTCTGGTTTCCTCCCACATTCCAAAGACGTGCGGGTTTGTAGGTTAATTGACTTGGTGTAAATGTAAAAACTGTCCCCAGTGGGTGTAGGATGGTGTTAATGTGCGGGGATCACTGGTCGCCATGGACCCGGTGGGCCGAAGGGCCTGCTTCCGTGATGTATCTCTAAACTAAACTAAACAAAACATCACCGTCTATAATCTCTCGTTTCACTTTCCCCTGACCCTCAGTCTGAAGAAGGTTCTCGTCCCGAAACGTTACCTATCCATGTTCTCCAGACATGCTGCCTGTCCCGCTGAGTTACTCCAGCACTCTGTGTCTATCGGCATCTGCAGTTCCTTCCTGGAGATAAAATCTGAGGAAATGTGCTAAAAGTGCAGTACGTCTATAAGTGTTTCATTGTCCTTGCAACTAACCTTGAAGAATGTACTCTCAATCTTCCAGAGGTGAGCTTTTTAAAAAAAACTATTGAAAGGTTTGGTCTAATTCTGGTCCAGCTCTCCTCGTGTCAGCAGATATCTTGTGGTGAGGTCCACTTCATTAGGGCAGCTCTGTTGTGAAGGCAGATTGAAGCAGGCAAAGGTTACAATCTGCTCAAGATAGTCATTTATAAAAGCTGTGCTGCTGTCTTGTGACATTTTACATGGAGTTTATAAAGATACTTGGTATTATTGGACATGTTGCTGGGATGTAATGCTGAGTCTCTATAACGCCCTGGTCAGGCTGCATTTGAGCATTGTGAACCATTTTAGGCCCCATCTCTGAGGAAGGACGTGCTGGTAGACACAAAATGCCAGGGTAACTCAGCGGGTGAGGCAGCATCTATGGAGAGGAGGAATGGGCGACGTTTCGGGTCGAGCCCCTTCTTCAGCTGTCTCTGGAGAGGGACCAGAGACGGTTTATGAGAATGATCCTAGGAATGAGTGGGTTAACATATGATGAGTGTTTTACGGCACTAGGCCTGTATTCACTAGAGTTTAAAAGGATGAGGGGGAACTTCATTGAAACTTGCAGAATAGTGAAAGGCTTGGGTAGAGTGGATGTGGAGAGGATGTTTCCACTAGTGGGAGAGTCTAGGACTAGAGGTCACTGCCTCAGAATTAAAAGTTTTTTTAGTAAGGATATTAAGAGACATTTCTTTAGTCAGAAGGTGGAGAATCTGTGGGATTCTTTGCCACAGAAGGCTGCGGTTGCCACAAGTCAGTGGATATGCTTAAGGCAGAGATAGATAGATTCTTGATTAGTACGGGTGTCAGGGGTTATGGGGAGAAGGTGAGTGAATTTGGTTGAGAGGGAGAGATAGATCAGCCATGATTGAATGGCAGAGTAGACTTGATGGACCAAATGGCCTAATTCTGCTCCAATCACTTGTGGACTTACGAATTAGGACATTCAGCCCATCAAGTGTACTTTGATTTATCTTCAGGAAGGAAATCAAACACTTGGCAACTTCTCGTGCATTGTAAGTTTGTGGCAATCCATCGATAGAAACCTGCATTAATGTTGGGGTGAATGAGTCCAGGTTTTTCTGCTTTTATTATATTGGCAATCCACGTTCCAGACTGGTGTGGGACATCTGACCAACTACTGACAGGGGTTGCACAGTGGTGCAGAGGGTAGAGTTGCTGCCTCGCAGAGCCACAGATCCAAGTTCCATCCCGACCTCGGGTGCCGTCTGTGTGGAGTTTGCACGTTCTCCCCGTGACCACACGGGTTTTTGCTCCGGGTGCCCTGGTTTCCTCTCACGTTTCAAAGACGTGCAGGTTTGCAGGTTAATTGGCTTCTGTAAATTGTCCCCTAGTGTGTCTGGAGCAGATGAGAAGTGGGACTGTGTCTAGATTCAGGGGGCTGTTATCAGGCAACGGAATCATCGATTGTACCACAACCAGAGAGTGCTTGAACTACTATCTACCTCATTGGTGACCCTCAGACTACCTTTGATCGGAATTTACTGGCTTTATCTTGCACTAAACGTTGTTCTCTTATACACTGTAAATGGCTTGGTTGTCATCGTGTATTGTCTTTCCGCTGACTGGTTAGCTTGCAAAGCACCACACTGCACCTCAGTACACATGACGATAAACTAAACTGAACCAGTGTGATCTATGGTCGGCGTGGGAACAATGGTCTCAACAGCTATGCCGTTTCCACGCTGCATAGTTCACCGCAATTCAATATTACTGTCCATGCCAAGATTGTTATCAAGATTCAAGAGGCATTGAAACATCGAAACATACATGCAGGAGTCGGCCATTCGGCCCATCAAGCCAGCACCACCATTCAATGTGATCATGGCTGATCATCCAAAATCAGTACCCCGTTCCTGCTTTCTCCCCATATCCCTTGATTCCTTTAGCCCTAAGAGCTAAATATAAATATATAAATATATATATATACACACACACACACACACACACACATGCACACATACGTAGACATTAAAAAACAAACATTTTTCTGTCCACTGATGTTTAATTTTTTGTGATGTAATGAATGAGTTTTTGACAGACCGCTGGTAGTGAAGATGTTTCTAAGGTTCAGATATAATCTACCTCCATTCCCCACCAAACTGCTGCTCTTGCAGTGAGGCCCATGAATAAGGTCACCAACTGTCTCGCATTAGCCGGGACATCCCCTATTTTGGGCTAAATTGGTTTGTCCCGTACGGGACCGCCCTTGTCCCATATTTGACCGCTACTACTCGGGTCGAGGGGACTGTCGGGTCGGAGCGCCGCGTCTGGTCCCACCTCACCGTCCCGACGTAGTGCAGCCCATGGAGTGCAGCAGCAGCAGCGCCTCGCCGGTCAGTCGGCAGCCCGGCCAGCTGCCCAACCTTCGGACCTTCGCTGACCACCGACACCACCACCACCCTCCTCCTTCTCATGGCCGATCATCCGTTCATGAGTTGGATGGGGCGCTGGACCCGGGCCAAAGCTCCTCAGCTGGCCCGCCGGCTGGGCTTTGTGTGCAGTCCAGCACCCGGGCCAACTCATCATTCCCCCAGCCACGGCCAAGTCGGTCAATGAATTGCCGTGGGGAATTTGTCCCGCATTTTGACCTTTTGTCCCTTATCTGGGAGTGAGAAAGTTGGCAACCCTAACCATGAACTAAAATGCAATTCTCACTTCTGCTTCTGTGGCCATTTCAGCTTGTCTGAAAACTCCACGTGTATGTACAGTGTACAGTATGTACAGGTTTAGCAGCTGTAACTGGGAACATATGTTAATCCTGGCTAAATTGGACCAGTCAGGACTTCTAAAATGGGGCTAAGTTAAGGGCCTGTCCCACTGTACGAGGTAATGCAAGAGCTCTCCTGAGTTCAAAAACAAATCAAACTCGTGGTAAGTACGTAGAATGTACGTAGTCGGTACGTCGGAGCTCGTGGACGTCTCTTAGCGGCTCGTACCACTAACGGCAGGTACTCGGGAAAAGCGGTAAGCTCGTGAAGATTTTTCAACATGTACCTACGAGCGGTCATTACCGTAATTCTCCGAGTTCGAATCAGGGGAAACTTGGGCGAACTCTGGAATTAGCTTGAACAGTGGGACAGGCCCTTTACATGGCTTGTTGGGAAATTTGGTCAGATTGGGAATGATCTCTGCAAAGCTGGGACAAGCTGCAAGAGGTGCCAGAAAGTCTAGAGCCTAGATACAATTCATATGCAGCAAAGTTGGGATTCTACAAGGGCCAGGAAGCGAGCGGGCAAGATCATCTCTGACCCCTCTTACCCTGGCCACAAACTCTTTGAATCACTTCCCTCAGGAAGGCGACTCCGGACTGTCAAAGCTGCCACGGCCAGACATTAAAACAGCTTTTTATCCACGAGTAGTTGCTCTACTCAACAGCCAAACATCTGTAGCCTCCCTTTGATCTGGTATTTTGTTGGTTCACACGCTTGATCAATGGCGTTTTATCATTAATGTTTTATTATTATTAATGTTTAATGTTTTTTGAGTCATTCGTAACTGTCACTGTATGTCATGTTGTTACTTGTGGGTGGAGCACCGAGGCAAATTCCTTGTATGTGAATACTTGGCCAATAAACTTACTTACTTACTTTACTTACTTGTCAATCTGATACCAAATGCATAGAATGGATTGGGAGGTTGCAAACTAGATATACAGTTGTAAGTAAGTTATATATATTGTTGCAGACTCTGACTCTGCTGGATGTTTATTGGATGAAGTGCTAAGCCTTGTCTGGAAACTTTGTAAATCAGGGTACATGTTTCAAGGGTTTGTACATGAAGAAGGGTTTTGGCCCGAAACGTCGCCTATTTCCTTCGCTCCATAGATGCTGCCTCACCCGCTGAGTTTCCCCAGCACTTTTGTCTACATGTTTCAATAGTTGACTTCATCCTGAAGTCCGTTGTGAATACAATGTATTGAGCTGTTGTATTATTGGGTTAGGGAGCTGTCTGTTATGTATGCGGTTAATCCATACCTGTTAAAGGGTAAGTGTAAGACAACCCCCTGTGTGGTTCGGCCCTCAGGTTCACGGGGCATATAAAAGATGGTGATCAAGAGGTTTGTGGTCGATCCTCAGGAGGGTGTCTAGAGTGATTCTGTTTAAGTGAGGCCTGGAGGGCGTGAATGGACAGAAGCAAGGATCGAACCCACAATGGGGATAGTACAGGTGCAGTGTATATCCTGTAATGTGCTTTATAATGTTGCTAGAATAAACTTTAATCTTTGCAAGTGCTCGACTCAGTGTTTTACTGAAACTAGACTGGGAGGGGGAGTGGGGGGGGAGCTCAGAATTGGGCAATTATCACATAAACTCATCATCGATTTCCCATTCCTTTTGAATTAATACTAAACCTCTCCTTTCCCTACAAGATTAAAGTAATGGAAGGACACAAGCAGGCTGCATAATATATTAACCACAGACTGGTCATTAGAGAATGAACGGAGTTTCAAAAGTGTTAATTGTCAGAAGTACAAACCAACATAAACAGACAAGGAAATTCTTACTTGCAGCATCTTAACACATCTGCAAACAAAACACATGGATATTATACAATAAATTTCAATAAATTAATGATCACAATACGAGTGCAAAAAAAAGCCCAAAGTTCTTAGCACAACCAAGGACAGTCCACAGAAGATCACAGTTGCTGAGGTTAGTGTTGTGCAGTGTTCAAGAGCCTGATGGTTGTTGGGAAGAAGCTGTTCTTGAACCTGGAGGTCACGGTTTTCAGGCTCCTGTACCTTCTTCCCCATGGTGGCAGTGAGATGGTCGACTTTGGAGCAGGAGGAGCTGAATAGCGCGCGGCTGCAACCTGACTTCAGAGCTTCGGAGGCTCCGGCCGCAGGCCCGGTGGATGGTTACATCGGGAGCTCGCGGGTCCCTGGTGGGAGATCGCTTTTCGGAGCTCCCGCAATGGCAACTTCTCCCGCCCGAATTGCGGGGTTGAAAACAACCCGGAGCAGGGCCGTACATCGCCCGGCATTGCTTTAATGGCCGCGGGACTTGCCATCGCCCGCCCAGGGCTTCAACATCAAGACCCAGAGCAGGGCCTTACATTGCCCGGCACGGCCTTAATGGCTGCGGGACTTACCATCGCCCGCCGGGGGCTTTAACATCGGGAGAAGAATGGAAAACAGGGAAGAGACATGACTTTGCCTTCCACCACGGTGAGGAGGAGATTCACTGTGATGGATGTTTGTGTAAATTGTGTTAATTGTGTGTCTTGTTTTTTTCTTGTTGTATGACTACAGAAACCAAATTTCGTTTGCACTTCATTTGAGGTTCAAATGACAATAAATGGTATTGTATTGTATTGTAGACCTTAGAAACATAGAAACATAGAAAATAGATGCAGTTGGAGGCCATTCCGCCCTTCGAGCCAGCACCGCGATTCATTGTGATCATGGCTGATCGTCCCCTTTCAATAACCCGTGCCTGCCTTCTCCCCATATCCCTTGATTCCACTAGCCCCTAGAGCTCTATCCAACTCTCTCTTAAATCCATCCAGTGACTTGGCCTCCACTGCCCTCTGTGACAGGGAATTCCATAAATTCACAACTCTCTGGGTGAAAAGGTTTTCTCTCACCTCAGTCTTAAATGATCTCCCCTTTATTACATAGAAACATAGAAACATAGAAAATAGGTGCAGGAGTAGGCCATTCGGCCCTTCGAGCCTGCACCGCCATTCAATGTGATCATGGCTGATCATCCAACTCAGTATCCGGTACCTGCCTTCTCTCCATACCCCCTGATCCCTTTAGCCACAAGTGCCACATCTAACGCCCTCTTAAATATAGCCAATGAACTGGCCTCAACTACCTTCTGTGGCAGAGAATTCCAGAGACTCACGACTCTCTGTGTAAAGAATGTTTTCCTCATTTCGGTCCTAAAGTAATTCCCCCTTATCCTTAGAGCTTATTCTAAGACTGTGGCCCCTGGTTCTGGACTCGCCCAACATTGGGAACATTTTTCCTGCATCTAGCTTGTCCAGTCCTTTTATAATGTTATCTGTTTCTATAAGATCCCTCCTCATCCTTCTAAACTCCAGTGAATACAAGCCTAGTGTCCCTTCGATCCCTTCGATGGGGGGGTCAGTACCAGTGATGGACCTTCCATGATGGGGAGGTCAGTATGTGATGGACCGGGCAATGTCCACCACTCTCTGTAACCTCCTTCATTCCTGAGCATTTTAGTTGTCAAAGCCAATGAAAGGCTGCGAAGTGATAGAACATCCAGCCATACAGTAACTGAAGCAATGACACTACTACACCTGGAGATTAACCCATTCATTGTCCTAGATGCTTGTATTGTTTGCTACACCAAATGAATTCAAGAAAGGTTTAAGAGATATAAGGAACTGCAGATGCCAGTTTCCAAAAAAATACACAAGATGCTGGAGTAACTCAGCAGGTCAGGCAGCATCTCTCGAGAACATGGATAGGTGATGTTTCACAGAGTGCTGGAGTAACTCAGCGGGTCAGGCAGCATCTCTGGAGAACATGGATAGGTGACGTTTCACAGAGTGCTGGAGTAACTCAGCGGGTCAGGCAGCATCTCTGGAGAACATGGATAGGTGACGTTTCACAGAGTGCTGGAGTAACTCAGCGGGTCAGGCAGCATCTGTGGAGAACATGGATAGGTGACGTTTCACAGAGTGCTGGAGTAACTCAGCGGGTCAGGCAGCATCTGTGGAGAACATGTATAGGTAACGTTTCACAGAGTGCTGGAGTAACTCAGCGGGTCAGGCAGCATCTCTGGAGAACATGGATAGGTGACGTTTCACAGAGTGCTGGAGTAACTCAGCGGGTCAGGCAGCATCTCTGGAGAACATGGATAGGTGACGTTTCACAGAGCGCTGGAGTAACTCAGCGGGTCAGGCAGCATCTCTGGAGAACATGGATAGGTAACGTTTCACAGAGTGCTGGAGTAACTCAGCGGGTCAGGCAGCATCTCTGGAGAACATGGATAGGTGAATGTTTCTGACCCATCTTCAGACCCACTGAGTTACTCCAACATTTTGTGTCTTTCTTCGGTATAAACCAGCATCTGCAGTTCCTTTTTATTATATCTTAGCTTATTCCCATAATTGATATTTTACATGAATCTTAACTTTGATTTAGTTTAGTTCAGTTTTGGGATACAGCGCGGAAACAGGCCCTTCGGCCCACCGAGTCCGTGCCGACCAACAATCCCCACACACGAGCACTATCCTACACACATTGAGGACAATTTACAATTACACCTCCAAACCAGCGCATCTTTGGAGTGTGGGAGAAAACCGGAGAAAACCCACGCAGGTCACGGGGAGAACGTACAAACTCCGTACAGACAGCACCCGTAGTCAGGATCAAACCCGGATCTCTGGCGCTGTGAGGCAGCAGCTCTACCGCTGGGCCACCGTGCCGCCCTCTTCAAGAGTCGAGGATCATGAGTCTCTTTGCGTTGTCGGCAGTTTCTTTATGTGGCGCAGTCCTTGACTTTCCCGCGTCACTGGAGGCCGTGTTGGCCTCTCGAGCATCTCCTGAATTCCCGGCCAAGCCTGGAGAGACG
Organism: Raja brachyura; assembly: GCA_963514005.1. Next base: position 2,538,506 of record OY740791.1, read on the forward strand.
TCCTGTGGAGATAGGGTTGATAATTAGCCTGAGGCCCTGCAGCAGGAACGTGAACCTTAAAATCTGGTGTCAAATGCAAAGCATTTTCCTATCAAGTGAACTGATAATAAATGATTACACTTCATCCTTTAATGATGGCAATTCTCCCTTGAGGGATATTGCCAGGTTTAGATGGATTGGTTCCTGCAGTGGACATCATAATGATCCATGTATTGATAAATATCTAATGGCTCCATGTGGTCCTGATGTATTGAGTAAAACAAGTTGCAAGTTGCAATCCTCGGTAGAATATATGTACAGTTTACATTTGTGTGTTGTGTTGTCTCAGTCTTTGTGCCTGTGTCACTGTTACAGGCAAGGTTTGCATTGTACCAGAAACTCCCCACACTCTTGCCTAGAGGGGTTGTCCCACTGTATGAGGTAATTCAAGAGCTCTCCCGAGTTAAAAACAAAATCAAACTCATGGTAAGCACGTAGAATGTACGTAGCGGGTACGTCGGAGCCCGGGACGTCTCTTAGCGGCTCGTAACGCTAACGGCAGGTACTCGGGAAGACTCACTAACGGCAGGTAAGCTCGGGAAGACTCGTGAAGACTTTTCAACATGTTGAAAAATGTCCACGAGAGCTCCGAGTACTAACGAGCAACCATTACCGTAGTTCGAATCAGGGGAAACTCGGGTGAACTCGTGCATTACCTCGTACAGTGGGACAGGGACTTAAGGCCATGAGGACGAGGAATAGGAGTAGAATTTGGCCATTCAGCCCAACTTCTTCTTCGTCTTCTTCTTGCGTACGGCGTGCACAGCCTAAAGTTGTAGGGCACCTTGTTCTATTTGATCTTATTTGATTGTGCACGCCAGGTTGATTGCATTCGTCGAAACAGGGCGGACCACATGAAGGTTGCAATCTCCCACCCCTCGGCCCATCAAGTCTACTCCATCATTCAATCATGGCTGATCTACCTCTCCCTCCTAACCCCATTCTCCTGCCTTCTCCCCATAACTTCTGACACCCGTACATAATCAAGAAATAGGCAATAGACCCAGGTTGACACAACTTGAAGCAAAGTTGTTCTGATTTACCCTTCTGCCTGTGTCATTGTACAAGTAATGGAGTAGTCTCTGTCTAGGAGTAGATTTTTTTCAGGTTTAGTACAACAGGAAACAGTAGATTTTTTTTCAAGAGTCATGTTCATTAGTTCTAGGAGCAGAATGAGGCCATTCAGCCCATCGAGTCTACTGCGCTATTCAATCATGGCTGATCTATCTTCCCCTCTCAACCCCATTCTTCTGCCTTCTCCCCGTAACCCCTGACACCCGCACTAAACAAATGCACGCACCCCACTCTCCTGACAACCCTTCAGCAATTTCATTGTCCATTTCTAACAGCTTAATTTTGTATTAACCCTTTAATTTTAATTTTAATTTTCGTCATGCCCTGAAGTATTTGAACAATGACATTTGTTCTTACATCAGTATAACTGGTCTGTGTTGTGGATGGCATGGTGGCGCAGTGGTCGAGTTGCTGCCTCACAGTGCCCGACACCTGGGTTCCATCATGACTTTGTGTGCTGTCTGTGTGGAATTTGCACGTTCTCCCTGTGATCGCGTGGGTTTTCTCCGGGTGCTCCTGTTTCCTCCCACACTCGAAAGACCTGCAGGCTTGTAGGTTAATTGGCTTTGGTAAATTGTCCCCAGTGTGTGTGTAGGATATAGCTAGTGTACGGAGTGATCGCTGGTAGGCGTGGACTGGGTGGGCCGAATGAACCGTTTCCACTCTGTATCTCCAAAACTCATACTGAGGATTGTAAAGTCTTCTACATCAAGTGAAACGGTGATCACGTTACAATCACTTCAGCACAGTTCTGGGCAAGCCAGCCTATTCCAAAGCCCGAGCAGCAGGTAGAACATGCAAACTCCGTACAGACAGCACCCATAGTCAGAATAGAACCTGCATCTCTGGCGCTGTGAGGCAGCAACTCTACCACTGCGCCACTGAGCCTAACGTGTTGACATTCTATGTTTTGATGTCTACTGCCGTAGACATACCGTACACCTGACAATTGTAACCAAGGGCTGTTGCTTTTAATAATTGTCATTCCAATAATCTTCCCAAAAAAAAGCCTGGTGTTACTCCGAGGTTTGGTAGGGGATTCTCCGCTCCATTTTTCATCGTCACTCAACTTTTCCCTTCTTCTTCTACTTGTAGCCAGGTTAATGAGTTCTTTGAGAGCTCTCCTGTAATCAGCCTCTGTGAGATCCTCTCTTCTACTGCGGAGAGTGGAAATGAATAATGAGTTCCTCGTTCTCGGTGTCATTCTAATTTAAAGTAATAATTTTAATATTTTTTAATTAATAATCTTGCAGTATCCTTGTGTGACCTACATATTATAGGCAGGCAAGCATTCGGTTTTTTTTTCCCCCATTTTTAAAATTTTTATTAATATCAAGCCTTTAACATATCCAATAGGAAATGACACTAATGAGGCTAAAAGCATTCCTGTAATATCATTTACCGTTATCTGCTTACGCATTTGCGAACATATTCATTGCCAATATCTTCCACTGTGTGTGTGTGTATGTATGATTGGGGCTGATCCAGCCATCCTTGTTTATCCATGTTTATGATGCCACTATTATGCAACAGTTGGGACTGGCACAACTCTCCTCTGTCTAATCCCTTGTTCCCAATGCCAATTCTACCCTATAAATATTGGCTTGCGGGCAGGACTACAGCAGGCTTATCAACGAGGAAAATAGAATAGCTGTGTTTTCTATCCTCCTTTATGGTACTCGCTACAATGGATTTGCCATGTTCTGCCCTTGTGTACAAGCCTGTAATATCCCTGGGCCTGGCGATTCAAGTCGTCTTGGAATGGTATGACTGCAAGCCGATTGGAGCCAGACGCTCCAACCCTTCCAGTTTGCACTGCTAGAGGCCTTTGCACAAATCTTCTCATCTCCGCAGTCCTTTCATGCCTCAGATGCCGTTCCACATCCAAACTGTCAGTTCTACCGGCAGTCCATCTGATAAATTATTAACTACTGAGAGCGGAAAGAGCTCTCGAGAGGGTCTCGACCCGAAAGGTCAACCATTCCTTCTCTCCAGAGATGCTGCCTAGTCCGCTGAGTCACTCCAGCATGTTGTTTCTATCTTCGCTATAAACCAGCACCTGCAGTTCTTTCTGACATGCAGATCCAAGGTTTTATCCTTAAAGGGATATTTTATGACGGTTTAATTGCCCGGAAGCTTGCTTCCTGTCTGGGATAATCTCCAAGCCCCAAGGTGCACTCAAACGCCAGTAAAGCAACCATGACATCCAATGGATACCCATCCTTTATCCACCCCCCCATCAACGCTGCAAGCCCTTGGACTGCCAGCATTCACTGCAGACAACACCATATGGTTGACTGAAAATCTAATTAGTCAGAAATGGTTTAATTACATTCATTAATAAGAGTATAATTAGCAGAGTAACAGGTTCTGTAATGATCATTTGTGCTGTGACTTCACGGAGAAGATTCATCCTGACAAGAGCGGCAGATTGCAGGATGAGGTGACGTTCCCTCCCCGTCTCTGGGACGAGATGGCGGGGTTGTCATGATGGAAGGGAGGGGGCTGGCCGCTGGTAATCCTCTCCCCCCCCCCCCCCCCCCCCCCCCCCCCCCCCCCCCATCTCCTCAGATGCCTGCCTGGATAATGAAGAATGAGAACACATCCATCATGTACCTTCTCCTTCTGGCCTCCAGGTCCTGCAATCTCATCTCCTGCACCAATTACATTCCTCTCTCAGATAGATCACACTCCATTAAAACATTAAATGCATCGGATGATATAAAAAGTTGAAGAGCTTTGGGCCTGAACCACTTTTAGGCGACTACAGGGGATTTGAGTTGTGACTTTTTAGGCGACTACAGGGGATTTGAATTGTTTAAGAAAGAACTGCAGATGCTGGAAAAATGGAAGGTAGACGAATATGCTGGAGAAACTCAGCGGGTGAGGCAGCATCTATGGAGTGAAGGAATAGGTGACGTTTCGGGTCGAGACCCTTCTTCAGTCTGATGTGGGGGTGGTGGGAGTGGGAAGAAGAAAGGAAGAGGCGGAGACAGTGGGCTGTGGGAGAGCTGGGAAGGGGAGGGGAAAGAGGGAGAAAGCAAGGACTACCTGAAATTGGAGGTCAATGTTCATACTGTTGGGGTGTAAACTACCCAAGCGAAATATGAGATGCTGCTCCTCCAATTTGCGGTGGGACTCACTCTGGCCATGGAGGAGGCCCAGGACAGAAAGGTCGGATTCGGAATGGGAGGGGGAGTTGAAGTGCTGAGCCACCGGGAGATCACGTTGGTTATGCGGTCGCCACAAGGTCGCCATATATTCGCCGGGGGTGGCCTGGGTGTCGCCTGCATGGTGGTGAGGAGTTCCCGCATTCTTGTACCTAGTCGCGGCAACCAGAATATTGCCGCCATGGAGCGTTGCAAGAATTCTAGTGCCGTAGGTGCAATGGTAGTGAATCGCCAGGAGGTCGTAGGTCGTTGTAGGTTGTTGCCGGTGCTGACCGCTGAATTTAATTGGCTAATTGGGAAAAAAAAATGCAAATGGTAGTTTTTAGGTCCCCTGCTCCCCCCTCTCTCCCCTCTTTTAAAGGTCTTACTCGACCCTTCCCGTGCACTGTGCTGTCGCCGTCTTAATTATGCGCCAACCTTCCTGTTCATCGCAGTGTGTGTCTGTATCCACTTGCCCTTCCTGCATAACGGGCTGGTGAAGGAAGCGATGTGTGTGTGCGTGTGCGCGCGTGTGTGCGTTCTACTTCTACAGTCGCCGCCAGCCACCTGAAAAATCGCCTAAGTGGGACAGGCCCTTTAGGATATCAAATCATTACTTTTTGCTTCAAGCTGAAACAAATTTGTTCTTCGACACAATAACATGGCTGAATTTTCTAATTATTTTAATCGCTGTAATCCTGTTATTTTATGTGGTTTTATGCTATTTATACTTCCATTTATTCTGAAGGAAGACACAAAATGCTGGAGTAACTCAGTGGGACGGGCAGCATCTCAGGATGGAAGGAATGGGTGATGGTTCGGGTTGAGACCCTTCTTCAGACTGATGTCAGGGGAGGGGGCGGGACAGAGACAGAATGTAGTCGGAGACAGTAAGACTGGTCGGGAGAACTGGGAAGGGGGAGGGGATGGAGAGAGAAAGAAAGCAAGGGCTACTTGAAGTTAGAGAAATCAATGTTCATACCGCTGGGGTGTAAGCTGCCCAGGCAAAATATGAGGTGCTCTTCTCATCTTCTCCCTATCCAATTCCATTTGAAAATTCCTTCATTATCAGTAGAGCGTTTTGGGAGGATGTGAAGAAAAGAACTCACTAAATAAAAAATATCCTGGTAACTTATTTATATATTTTTTAGTAGACGGAGGAACAAAGAGAAAATGAAAGACTCTTCATCTGTGGCCACTGCTTTGTGTTTCATATACTTATAACATTTATTAAGCGCGCGGGGGGGAGATTGAGATCAAAAAGGAGAGAGCGAGCAAATGTCCTTTCCAGTTAATGATGCTTCAATTTGCAGAAACCAACACCAATTGAATGTTGAATCCAAATAATTATCTCACCTCTGGCAGCAAGAAAAGGTCAGTCATGTTCAGTTGTGAAACAGATTCTAATTTCTAATACACCGACAGGAAAAAAAGATCTGAGCAATGAGCAAAGCAGCAAAGGATTTCTTCCTTTCAGTCTGAGGCTGCGCTAGCTTCCAGAGCCATAGAGCTTGGGACTGTAGAGGTACAGCGCGGAAACAGGCCCTTCAGCCCACGAGTCTGTACTGACCAGCGATCACCCCGTACACCAGCACTCTCCCACACACACACTAGAGGCAATTTACAATTTTTACTTAGGGCAATTAACCTCCAAACCCGCACGTCTTCACAGTGTGGGAGGAGACCCATGCGGGTCACGGGGGAGAACTTATAAACTCCGTACAGACAGCACCCGTAGTCAGGATCGAACCCGGGTCTCTGGTGCTGTGAGGCAGCAACTCTACCGCTGCGCCTCCGTAAGGTGTTATAGTTCCAGATTAATTCTGAATCAAAAAGATGTTGCAGTTCCAGAGAAAATGCCCGATGAGGTAGGTTGGAAGATCGGGACTGCACCTCGAGCTTTGGGAGGACCATTCAGTAGACTGATAGCAATAAGGAAGGAGGTGTTCGTTAATCTGGTGGTGCGGGCTATCAGGTGTTTGTATCTTCAATTGAACGGGAGAGGAGTGAAGAGAGGATGAGATTGTGAGTAGTTAGTTGTCCCAAGACATACAGTGTGAGGTGTGGATGGAGTCGATGGTGGGGAGACATTGCTTCAAGCACGATTTATAAAGTATTTAGAAATTCTGGGAGCGTTTCACGGGCTACGGGCCTACTGTACGTACATGCATCATCTGCATGTTCGTCTACAAATAGACAACACCACAGTGGTGGCATATTTAAATCATATGGGTGGTATCAAGTCGATATCTTGTGATGAATTGGCAAACACAATTTGGCACTGGTGCATAGAAAGAAACATTTGAATTTCAGCTACTTACCTTTTGGGTAAGTTAAATACAGTGGCGGACACCAGGTCATGCATATTCAATGACAACACCGAATGGTTGTTGAACCATCAGGTATTTACTGACATTATAGCTCAGTATGGAACGCCAGATATCGACATTTTTGCGTCCAGACTTAACCATCAGATACCAACATATGTCGCATGGGAACCAGACCCTGGGGCAGTAGTTATGGACGCTTTCTCACTACATTGAGGGAATTTGTTTTTCTATGCATTTCCCCCTTACTGCCTCATCAGTCAGGAATTGCGGAATTGCGGATATTGCGGAAAATCCAATTAGACTCCACATCAGGGATACTGATGGTACCCGACTGGCCTACACAGCATGGCTCCCGGTGGTCCTCGACATGGTAAAGGAACCGTGTCTTCCGGTTCCCAAACGCCCAAACCTGATTCATCCCAGAACAGGGGAAAATCATCCATGCCATGGTCATATGAACCTGTTGGCTTGCAGGTTCTGAAAAGACCACTTCTGGAGTTCGGGCTGTCGAACAGGACCATGGACGTCGTGCAGGGATTCCACAAGGAGACAATACCTTACCCATGTAAGGAAATGGGAGGTGTTTTGTTCCAGGACTGGTACTACCTTCAACTCTGCTACCATCACGGACGTACTGGAATTCCTCGTGAACCTTCACTACGATGAGGGCCTCGGTTACAGTGCTATCAACAGCGCGAGGAGTGCTTTGTCATCCTACCTCAGGCTTCGAGTGGGATCCCATTCTTTGGTGTCCAAACTAAAGGGGTATTTTTAATTCTAACCCTCCCAGGCCACGATACTCACTAACCCGGGATATCGGACTGGTCTTGTCTCTACTAAGTGGCTGGGCACCAGTCTCGACACTCTCATTGGCTAAGCTCACCTACAAAGTGGTGATGCTGATGGCACTCGTCACTGCACAATGAGTCCAGACCCTCCACAAATTAAAACTGGATAATATGGTTTCAACTCCCACCAAAGTACCTTCTTTGTCAAAGAGTTACTAAAACATCACAGACCAGGATCATCTGGTCTAAAATTGGAATTTCTGGCCTATCCTGTTGATAGATGCCTCTCTATAGACACCCACCATTGACATTATTTCGATGTCACCAAAAATATCATGGCATTTTAATCAGTTTTAAATGATAGGGTAACTGTTCAGACTATTTCCAGGTGGCTCAGGGTGGTGTTGGGTGCAGCAGGGGTAGACACTGACGTTTTAAAATCTCATTCTACCAGGGCTGCGTCCACATCAGCGGCAAGGATCATGGAAGTCCTCGCAACAGCTGGTTGGGCCAATGAGGTTACCTTTCAGCGGTTTTTATAATAAACCTGTGGCCACACCCGCAATGTTTGCAGACACTATTTTAAGTTCTGTTTCCTAAAACTCCCCAAAGTTAGGGGTTTATTGTTTGTTTATTAATAAATACATTATTATTTTTCAGCTCTGTTTTTCAAGTCTGAAATACATTAACATACTTCCTCCCCCAGTCATTATGGCAGTATGTGAGCATGGACTCGGTTCCATGAAATCACAGAGCTTTAAAATCTTCACAAAGTCACTCACGTGAGTCCGAAGTAAAATAGTAAGATTAAACGAGAACTTACCAGTTTGAAGTTTGATCCTTATTTTATGAGGAGTTACGATGAGGGATTTTGTGTCCCCCGCTCCCAACCCTCTATCATAAGGTCAACTGGTATGTTTGTTCTCTTAAATCTTACTATCTTCAGTCAATAATTCTATCTTTGATTTCACACCACTGCTTTGAAAAATGTCGCGCATGCGTGCTGGCGGGGCCTTCACAAAATCCATCATCGTAACTCCTCATAAAATAAGGATCAAATTTTGAACTGGTAAGTTCTCGTTTAATTTTACTTTTCTTGTTGCTTTCAATGTGCAGCTCTGCAGAAAAGGGAGCTAGCAGAGGGGTGGCATGGTGGTGCAGCGGTAGAGTTGCTGCCTCACGGCGCTAGAGACCTGGGTTTGATCTCGACTACTGGTGCTGTCTGTAACCGTTCTCCCTGTGACCTGTGTGGGTTTTCTCCGGATGCTCTGGTTTCCTCCCACATTCCAAAGACGTACAAATTTGTAGGCTAATTGGCTTTGGTAAAATTGAAAATTGTCCCCAGTGTGTAGGAGAGTGTTAGTGTGCGGGGAACGCTGGTCGGCGCGGACACGGTGGGACAAAGGGCGTATTTCTGCACTGTATCTCCCAATTAAGTACAAGCCGAGATCCTCTTCGGCTTGTACTCGCTGGAATTTAGAAGAATGAGGGGGAATCTTATAGAAACTTACAAAATTCTTAAGGGGTTGGACAAGCTAGATGCTGGAAGATTGTTCCCGATGTTGGGGGAGTCCAGAACAAGGGGTCACAGTCTAAGGATAAGGGGGAATTCCTTTAGGACCGAAATGAGGAAAACATTCTTTACACAGAGAGTGGTGAGTCTCTGGAATTCTCTGCCACAGAAGGTAGTTGAGGCCAGTTCATTGGCTATATTTAAGAGGGCGTTAGATGTGGCACTTGTAGCTAAAGGCATCAGGGGGTATGGAGAGAAGGCAGGTACGGGATACTGAGTTGGATGATCAGCCATGATCACATTAAATGGCGGTGCAGGCTCGAAGGGCCGAATGGCCTACTCCTGCACCTATTTCCTATGTTTTCTATGTCTATGTCTATTAAACTAAACTAAACTAAACTAAAGAGAGGCACAAAATGCTGGAGTAACTCAGCGGGACAAGCAGCATCTCTGGAGAGAAGGAATGGGTGACGTTTCGGGTTAGGCTCTTTTTCAGACTGACATCAGAGGAGAGGTAGACAGATAGATAAAGTAGTGTGAAGGTGTGAAAACTATAAACTAAGTGATACTCAGAAGAAGGTTGACAAAATTGCTGGAGAAACTCAGCGGGTGCGGCAGCATCTATGGAGCGAAGGAAATAGGCAATGTTTCGGGCCAAAACTCTTCTTCAGACCCTTCTTCAGACTCAGAAAAATCTTGGAGCCACGCCTGCAGATGGAACAGCAGAATGGTCAGGATTTGCAGAACATTCAGATTTCGTTTGACCCACTCGGGGAAATTAAGTAACTTGTGTGGTGTGAAATTGAAGTTGTAACCATTTGCAGGCTGTTACAAGAGCTGCCATGTGGCGTGAATAGCCAGGGACCGCCGAAACATAGCAAGAGGGATGTTGGGATGATGTGATTTATGCAATATTAATGAACTGCTGTAACTGTTCATTATCTCAATGGTCAGTTGCTAAAATGCAAAATAAAATCACAGATTCCTGCAGCTTCCGCAAAAGTAGAATTGAAGCAAAATTCAATTTGAGAATGGGCTCAGTGGATTTAAATTGTGTGCTGTCAGCTGAGAAGATATACATTTTAATTAACTTTTGATTTCCGATGTTTTAGAACATAAAATATTGAACAATATAACATAGAACAGTGTGTAGAAACAAGGAACTGTAGATGCTGGTTTGCAAGATAAGTATACAAAGTGCTGGAGCGGGTCAGGCAGCATCTGTGGAGAACCTGGATAGGTGACTTTTCACAGAGTGCTGGAGTAACTCAGCGGCTCAGGCAGCATCTGTGGAGAACATGGATAGGTGACGTTTCACAGAGTGCTGGAGTAACTCAGCGGGTCAGGCAGCATCTGTGGAGAACATGGATAGGTGACGTTTCACAGAGTGCTGGAGTAACTCAGCGGGTCAGGCAGCATCTGTGGAGAACATGGATAGGTGACGTTTCACAGAGTGCTGGAGTAACTCAGCGGGTCAGGCAGCATCTGTGGAGAACATGGATAGGTGACGTTTCACAGAGTGCTGGAGTAACTCAGCGGGTCAGGCAGCATCTGTGGAGAACATGGATAGGTGCCTGCGTTTGGCCCATATCCTTCTAAACCTGTCCTTTCTATGTACCTGTCTCTTAAATGTTATGACAGTCCCAGCCTCAACTACCTCCTCCGGCAGCTCGTTCCGTACACCCACCACTTCGGTTCCTATTAAATCGTTTTCCCCTCACCTTAAACCAATGTCCTCTACCATTCCCCTTATCTATTATCCATTCCCCTACTCTGGGCAAAAGACTCTATATATTTACTATCTCTGCATCTTCCTTTCTTAACCATCCCCCCCCCCCCCCAACCCCCACATCAGTCTGAAGAAGGGTCTCGACATTTCAGGTCAAGACCCTTCTTCAGAAACTCAGCGGGTGAGGCAGCATCTATGGAGTGAAGGAATAGGTCGACCCGGAACGTCACCAATTCCTTTGCTCCATAGATGCTGTCCACCTTCGAATTTTCCAACATCTGCAGTTCTTTCTTAAACAAACTGTGTATTTACATGATCTATTCCTCTCGTGATTCTGTACTCAAAGGCACTAGATAACTTGATATACATAAATAAAATGGTCAAAACTGTGGATATTTAACTGGTTATTTGTTTAGGAAGGAACTGCAGATGCTGGAAAATCGAAGGTAGAAAAAAATGCTGGAGGCACTCAGCGGGGGAGGCAGCATCCATGGAGCGAAGGAAATAGGCAACTTTTCGGGTCGAAACCCTTCTTCAGACTGGCATTTAACTGATCTATTTTCCACCGAAATTATCGTGCTCTCAATCAATATTAATACTGTCTGTATATAAAATCTGAGAGTTTGCTCTGCTCTCCCCCGAATTATACATGAAAGGAGCCCTCATATCTTGCCAACTGTCTCTGACGTGCAAGATCAAAACCAGCAGGATGCAAGAGAATTAACCAGGATCATTTAGGCATGCCACGCGCTCCAGTTACAGATGGGATCAAGGCTGAAACGCACATATCACAACTACAATCACTTCAATGGAAATCACCAGTAATTCCATGAAAATGCATTTCATTCCAAAACATCGCAGGTATTTCATCTCGTTCCAGGGAATTTCTCCTGGCAAAGGGCCGTCGACAAATTGCTCTCCCTAAAACATTCAGATCTTTAAGTCACTGCTGAAATGAAGAAGAAATCAGAATCGGATTCACACTTTATTCGCCAAGTATGTTTTGCAATATACGAGGAATTTCATTGGCCAGGTCAATCATACAATTAAAAGCAACAGATCACTCAAAAACACATTTTAACACGAACATCCACCACAGTGACTCCTCCACATTTTCACCATGATGGAAGGCGAAATAAAGTGCAAGTCCTTCCCTTAGTTCTTCCTCAGTCGTAGGCCTCGAGACCCCGTTGACGGGACGATCCTGATTCCCGTAGCCGACGGTGTTTTCGCCCTCCGCGTCGAGGCGATCAGCTCCCGCATCAGGGGGATGTTAGCTCCCCCTCGCAGGACGATCGAACCTCGCGTCGGGGCTGGTCAAACCTTCCTCGATGTTGGTGCTTCCCGATTAGCCTCTCCCGACTGCGAGATCTTGATGGTAAAGTCCGTGGTGGCTGCGGTGGGAGCGATCCCAGGCAAGGGATCAGCTCCGATGTTAAGTCCACACCCCGCGATAGGGCTTAAAGTCAGTCTGAGGCGGCTCACAGCTCCAGTCCTGGTAGGCCGCAGAGCGCCCGGAGAATGTGACCCGAAAATTAATCACATCTCCGGCAAGTTAAGAACTTGAAAAAAAGTTTCCCCAATCCCCTCCCCCCTCCCTCCACATAAACCAAACCGAAGAACATTAAAACAAAACTTTTATCACACTAACAAATCACAAAATGAATGAAAAAACGAACAGACTGCCGGCAGGGCAGCCATCTCCCCGGCTCCCCCTGGTGGTCAACCATTTGATAGCATGTGCAACCCATCCTCTTAAATATGGAGAAGGTATGACAATAACAACATCATCCTCACCACACCATGCCCTGCCGGTACCTTACAAGCATCACACAAAGTAACCAGGAAGTTTATTGGTGAATGAAATAAGAAATGTAATGCATTTCCCATTGACAATGACAAACGCAAAAGATAATACACAGCTTACAACAGCAGAATGCAACCAGAAATATTGTTTAAAAAAGCCATTCAAATTTAGGTCAATATTGTGGGTCGTGGCCAAATAGAGATAGGAGCATGGAAACAGTCCCTTCGGCCCAATGTGTCCGTGCCGATCCTTCAGCCCTTCGAGTCTGTGCCGACCAGCGACACCCTGCACACTAGTTCTTTCCTACACGCTGGGGAGAATTTACCTGCAAAGCTGCAGGTCTTTGGGATGTGGGAGGAAACCGGAGCACCCAGAGGAAAACAATGAGGTTACGGGGAGAATGTACAAACTCCATGCAGACTACACCCGAGGTCAGGATTGAACCCGGGTCTCTGGCGCTGTAAGGCAGCAACTCGACTGTTGCGCCACCATGCAGCCCTAGTGGGTTTTCGTTGGTTGGGTATTGGGAACTCAAGTGTTGCCTGAACCTACCTGATCTCCCTGTTGCTAAATTAATTTTCCTTCCCATTCCCACACTGACCTTTTTGTCCCCCATTGTCAGAGTGAAGCTAAATGCAAATTGGAGGAACAGCATCTCATATTTCTCTTGGGCAACTTACGCCCAGTGGTATGAATATTGATTTCTCTCACTTCAGGTAGCCTCGGCATTCCCTCTCTCTCCATCCCTCCCCCACCCAAGTCGCACCAGCTTCTCGTTTTCACCCAACAAACAGCTAACAATGGCCTGTTTCCTTTATCATCCTTACTTCTTTGCACATCTTTCATTAATTGTTCTCAATCTCTCCACATCATCGTTTATATCTTTCCCCTGACTAGTCTGAAGAAGGGTCTCGACCCAAACATCACCCTTTCCTGCTCTCCAGAGATGCTACCTGTCCTGCTGAGTTACTCCAGCTTTTTGTGTGTTTTCAGTGTAAGGGATGTCAGATATGGAGAATCTTCATACCATTGGTGTAAGCATCATTCTTAGTACCATGTGGCTTCTCATGTGCGGGTGTCATGGGTCACGGGGGGTAGCAGGAGAATGGGGTTGATAGGGAGAGATAGATCAGCCATGACTGAATGGCGGAGTAGACATGATGGGCCGAATGGCCTAATTCTGCTCCTATCACTGATGAACTACATGATGTCGACTGGCCACACACTCATCTCCCCGCTACCTTCAGGCAGAAGGTACAAGAGCCTGAAGACTGCAACATCCAGGTTCAGGAATAGCTACTTCCCCATAGCTATCAGGCTATTAAACTTGGCTCGGACAAAACTCTGAACATTAATAGCCCATTATCCGTTATTTGCACTTTATCAGTTTATTTATTCATGTGTGTATTTACGTATATAATGGTATATGGACACACTGATCTGTTTTGTAGTCAATGCCTACCATGTTCTGTTGTGTTGAAGCAAAGCAAGAATTTCATTGTTCTATCAGGGACACATGACAATAAACTCTCTTGAATCTTAAATCTTGGAAGCATGATCTGAAAAGCCATCATCAGGTCACATCCCGAGCTCGACATCAGCACTTGTTAGGTTGACGCCTTGTCCATTTGTTGCTAGCTTGCTTATTGGACATCCAGGCAAAATAATTTCCTACTAAGCATCAAATCAGGGCTCTAGTGAGCCCCCACCTGGAGTCTTGTGTGCAGTTTTGGTCTCCAAATTTGAGGAAGGACATTCTTGCTATTGAGGGAGTGCAGCATTGGTTTACAAGGTTAATTCCCGGGATGGCGGGACTGTCATATGCTGAGAGAATGGAGCGGCTGGGCTTGTACACTCTGGAATTTAGAAGGATGAGAGGTCATCTTATTGAAACATATAAGATTATTAAGGGTTTGGACACGCTAGAGGCAGGAAACATGTTCCCGATGTTCGGGGAGTCCGGAACCAGGGGTCGCAGTTTAAGAACAAGGGGTAAGCCATTTAGAACGGAGATAGGAAAAACGTTTTCACCCAGAGGGTTGTGAATCTGTGGAATTCTCTGCTTCAGAGGGCGGTGGAGGCCGGTTCTCTGGATGCTTGCAAGAGAGAGTTAGATAGAGCTCCTAAAGATAGCGGAGTCAGGGGATATGGGGATAAGGCAGGAACAGGGTACTGATTAGGGATGATCAGCCTTGAACACAGTGAATGGTGGTGCTGGCTCTAAGGGCCGAATGGCCTACTCCTGCATTTATTTTCTATTGTCTATTGGTGCGGTCACATTTGGACTATTGTGTTCAGCTCTGGGCATTAGAAAGATGGTGTCATTAGAAAGATGGTGTCAAGCTGGAAAGGGAGCAGAGAATATTCTCAAGGATGTTACCAAGATTTGTGCGTCTGAGCTGCAGGGAGGGGTTGAGCAGGGCGGGGCTGCTGCTGGGGGCGGGGCTGCTGCTGGGGGCAGGGTTGCTGGTGGGGGTGGGGCTGCTGCTGGAGGCGGGGCTGCTGCTGGGGGCGGGGCTGCTGCTTGGGGCGGGGCTGCTGGGGGCGGGGCTGCTGCTGGGGGCGGGGCTGCTGCTTGTGGTGGGGCTGCTTCGGGTCCCTCTGAAAGTCCGGTTGGAAACCTCCGCCGGCCACCCTCAGCTCCAGTAGAGACACGATGGTGCAGGAAGGGGCGTACCATCCCGGGGAGTGACAGGGGAAGAGACCAATCCGCACGGCGCTGACTGGCAGGAGAAGAGATCGATCTGCGCATGCACGGTTTTTAAGGTTTTTAAACCTCGCTAACTTTTACAACATTTAACTGATCAGAACGTAACTTGGTGCACTCGCAGCACAGGAGAACGGTGAGTGAACTGGTGAAAAACCGTCGTGTTATCGCAAACCGTTTTTGCGCAAATAGAAAAACCGCCAAACCGGAAGATAACAAGATCAGAGTTTTAATTATGTATAGATAGAAAGATTGATAGATGGGACATGAGGAGAGGTGGGACTAGTGTAGATGGGGTGTGTTGGTTGCAATGGGCAAGTTGGGCCGAAGGGCCTGTTTCCGTGTCGTAGGATTCCGTGACAGATTCAGCAACATGTGGCATGGTGGTGCCAGTTACTGAGTAAGTTTCTCATTCTCCAGTTACCTCTTCAAGTTCACAGTGAAACAATTTGCAGCAAGCATGTATGAATCTGTGTAGGAACGGGCGGCACGGTGACGCAGCGGTAGAGTTGCTGCCTTATAGCGCTTGGTTTGACCCCGGTTTGATCCTGACTACGGGTGCTGTCTATACGGAGTTTGTTCGTTCTCCCCGTGACCTGCGTGGGTTTTTTCCAGTTTCCTCTCATACTCCAAAGGCGCAAAGGTTTGTAGGTTAATTGGCTTGGTACAAATGTAAATTGTCCCTCGTGTGGTCGGAATCGCTGGTCGGCGCGGACCCGATGGGCCAAAGGGCCTGTTTCCGTGCAGTACCCTTAAAACTAAAAAACTAAAACTAAACTGCAGATGCTGATGGTGAAAGACACAGAGTGCTGGAGTAAATTAGTGGGACAGGCAACATCTCCGGAGAGAAGGAATGGGTGACGTTTCGGGTCGAGACCCTTCTTCAGACTAAAACCTGACCCGTCTCGACCTGAACCATCACCCATTCCTTCTCTCCAGAGATGCCGCCAGTCCCGCTGAGTTACTCCGGCATTTTGTGTCTATGAATCAGTGGTTGATAGTCTCCAGTGACAGCTAGTTACATGCAGCCTGACTTTGAGGAATGTTTGCAAGCCAGTCAAAACTCATCGCATGATATTGAATGTCATTAGGGCTCAGTCAGCATGTCACAGCCCCGTTAACCCAGTCACACCCCCTCTGTTCTACACATTAAATTTACAGCAATATTTTTACAAATGGAATACATAAATCAATATGTATTCCTTTGGTTTTTAATGGTATTATTACATGTGGGTCGAAACGCCAAATACATTTATTGAATTCAAAAACAAAGCCGTACAGCCCGGCATCAATTAATTACATTTAATAGCTTCCTTCACCCCCAATTCATTCCTGTGCCCGTCAATATTATATGTCAGATCCATGAGTTTACTGCGAGACTGTTGAAAGCACTGGAACTATGTCTGAGTCAATATGATGATGGAGCAAGCAGACTATTCAAAGGGTGAAGCAGCATGGTCGCCACGAGGTTGTAGGAGGTCTTCCTCGTGCTCGTGAGTGAATGGTCTCCGCATACTCGTGGCCTCAAGTAGGTCGCGGCGTTTTTTCCAGCTTGATAAAAAATGTCGATGAGTAAAAAAAAGGTCGGGATGGAAAAAATGTATACTTTTTACTCGTAGGTAGGTGGTAGGTAGGTCGCGATGGTGGTCGTAGGTCGGTAACTGGCCCGAGAAAAAAATGCAAACATGGCATAATTTTATCATGTGATCATTTCCACTCGCAGCCAGTCGTAGTTGGTCTTAGGTGGAAGACTGAGGTCGAGGGGGGTCGTAGGAGGTCGTAGACATAGTTGTAGGAGGTCGTAGGCATAGTTGTAGGAGGTCGTAGGAGGTCTTTTACTTCGGCGAGTCAACACAACCTTGACATTTTTTTCAACTCGTCTAGGGTCTTCTAAACTCGTGGATTAGGTCGTCCTAAGTGGGACAGGCCCTTTACATCCAACCTGCAGCACAAAACCAGGCTTTGTGGCCTGATTAGATTTGTCTACCTTTAGATTTTCATTTCGATTTTAGAGATATAGCGTGGAAACACTGCCGATTAACATTGTCCCACACACACTGGGGGCAATGTTTTTACAACACACTGAAGCCAATCACCCTACAAACCTGCACATCTTTGGAGTGTGGGAGGAAACCGGAGCACCCAGAGAAAACCCACGCAGGTCACTACAAACTCTGCACAGATAGCACCCGTAGGCGTAGTCAGGATCGAACCCGGGTCTCTGGCGCTGTTAGGTAGCAACTCTAACCATTGTGCCACCGTGCCGACATTTATTATTGTTGTGTGTATTGAGGTACAATGCCTAGCTTTGTTTTGTGTGCTTGCTAATCAAATCATGTAACACGTAACATGACATCCCAAACTACAGGGAATTGAAACAGTTGAGTCTTATTTTAGCTGTGGTGTGATTTCTGGTTGAATTCAATTCTCTCCATGTCTCGTTTGTCAGTCGTTGCTGATATCTTGATGATGGATGGCACGGTCGTGTTGCCGGGTCTCTGGCTGCCTCATGGCGCCAGAGACCCGGGTTCAATCCTGATCCTGGGTGCTGCCTGTGTGTGGAGTTTGCACGTTCTCCCTGTGACTTGATCAGTACGGGTGTCAGGGGTTATGGGGAGAAGGCAGGAGAATGGGGTTTGGAGGGAGGGATAGATCAGCCATGATTAAATGGCAGAGTCGACGATAATAGACAATAGACAATAGGTGCAGGAGTAGGCCATTCGGCCCTTCGAGCCAGCACCGCCATTCACTGTGATCATGGCTGATCATCCACAATCAGTACCCCGTTCCTGCCTTCTCCCCATATCCCCTGACTCTGCTATCTTCAAGAGCCCTATCTAACTCTCTCTTGAAAGTGTCCAGAGAACCGGCCTCCACCGCCCTCTGAGGCAGAGAATTCCACAGACTCACCACTCTCTGTGAGAAAAAGTGTTTCCTCATCTCCATTCTAAATGGCCGACCCCTTATTCTTAAAGGTTGGGCCGAATGACCTAATTCTGCTACTATTCCTTATGAATTATTGACTCTGGTTAATTAATTACAAGATGGGTGGTTTGTTGGTTAGTTGGCTTCTATATATTGCTCCTTGTATGTAAGATAAAAGTCTCTTTACAGAAAAGCACTTTGGAGGAATCTTTCAGCAGCCATTGGAACAACAGCCACGGTGTCCCTGGAGCCACGTTACACAGTCAGATGATGGCCGATCTCTATCTCCATATCACTGCTTTTGTTCCCCGTCCCTTGATACCTCCACCCAACAACTCTCCAATCGACCTCGATCTTGACCAAACATTCACAACATCTATTACTCCAAGCAGAAAAATCAAGCACTCAGTGGCTGAGGTTTAAGGTGAGGGGGGGGTAGGGGGGATTTAATAGGAACTTGAGGGGCAACATTTTTCACACAGAAGCTGGTGGGTACATGGAACAAGACTTTTTGGAGTGTGGGAGGAACGCAGAGCACCCGGAGAAAACCCACATGGTCACGGGGAGAACGTGCAAACTCTGTAGAGTCAGCACACGTAGTCAGGATCAAACCCAGGTCTCTGGCGCCGTTAGGCAGCGACTCTACCGCTGCGCCACTGTGCCGGTCTGGTGCCAACATGATTGTGTGACTCAAGGAGAGGAGGCCTGGCCCTTTAAAGTCTAATTCTTGCACACCAACAATTAATATTTAACAAGGGTCACGAGACCCAAGAGTGTTTCATTGTCATATGTACCTACAGTAGATCAAAGGCATTCTTACACGGAGCAGCGTAACGGGCCCTTAAGCACAATACGCACTGACAATATATAGTAATTTTATGTGAAAATAATTGTGAACGATGACGAGAGTCAAGGGTGTTTAGTAGCGGCCATGGAACAATGAAATTCTTGCTCATTACAGCCTAACAGGTCCATTAACGATAAACGCACAGATAATGTAGAATAATCTACAATACAATAAACTAATAACAATAACACTAATTGTGCAAAGCCTGAAGTCCATACAGACAGCACCCGTAGTCAGGATGGAACCCGGGTCTCTGGCGCTGGGAGGCAGCAACTCTACCGCCGCGCCCAAGTTTCAGAGGATTTGACATAGTGAGTGGCCAAGGTGTAGGTTGGAGGTTGGATCCACATGAGTATGTGTGACATAAGCTCAATTTCCAATATAAATTGCTGCATATTGTTGTACTTCGTGGTCCGGTATCTGTTATACCATTGTTATGACTCTGGAATGACCACAAGTGCACGTATTTAGGAGTTTTGAAGCTAAGCATAAATCATGGCTGTTTATTTCACAGCCAACTGGAACCAGAGTGCCCTGCCCATATTACGTCATTCCCACACATACATGTTGCTGCGCTGGCAAACAAAGTAGTCCTTGTGATATCAGAAAGTAGTCCGTCCAATATCACAACAGGTATATATATAGCTCCAGTCACACAGGCATCATTTGAAAGGCTCGCCATTGATGCCTCTATCATCATCCTCCTGCTCTGCTTGATGTTACCTCTGCTCACCATGTATATTGGGTACCTGGGAATGGATTCATTACTATAATCTCATCTCTGTATTTCCACGTGGCTTTTACAAAGTAATGGATCTTCGCTTCTGAACTTTATAACAGTGTCTGAATTCTCTCAAGTAATAAAAGCTGGAAACAGCAGCGCAGAGAATGCTGGAAACAAATGTCTCACGGTGCCAGACGCCCGGGATTGATCCTGATCTTGGGGAGTTTGCACGTTCTCCCTTGGGTTTTCTACGGGTGCTCCGGTTTCCTTCCACATTCTAAAAACGTGCAGGTTAGTAGTTTAGTTTGGAGATACAGTGCGGAAAACGAGTCCACGCTGACCATCGATCATGTGTTTGGAGAAGGGGCGCGACCTGAAATGTCACCTATTCCTTTTCTCCAGAGACGCTTCTTGACCCACTGAGTTACTCCAGCATTTTGTGTCTGACCATCGATCACCCAGACACTAGTTCTAAGTTATCGCACTTTTGCATCCTACATACTAGGCCCAATTTACAAAAAACAATTAACCTACAAACTGCATGTCTTTGGAGTGTGGGAGGAAACCGGAGCTCCTGGAGAAAATACACATGGTGACAGGGAGAAACATATAAGATTATTAAGGATTTGGACACGCTAGAGGCAGAAACATGTTCCTGATGTTGGGGGAGTCAAGAACCAGGGGCCACACACAGTTTAAGAATAAGGGGTAAGCCATTTAGAACGGAGATGAGGAAACACTTTTTCACACAGAGAGTTGTGAGTCTGTGGAATTCTCTGCCTCATAGGGTGGTGGAGGCCGGTTCTCTAGATACTTTCAAGAGAGAGCTAGATAGGGCTCTTAAAGATAGTGGAGTCAGGGGATATGGGGAGAAGGCAGGAACGGGGTACTGATTGCGGATGATCAGCCATGATCACATTGAACGGTAGTGCTGGCTCGAAGGGCCGAATGGCCTATTCCTGCACCTATTGTCTATTGTCTATTGTCTATAATGTACAAACTCCGTGACGACTGCACCCGTAGTCAGGATCGAACCTGGGTCTCTGGCGCCGTGAGGTAGCAACTCTACCGCGGCGCTAATTGGCTTCTGTAAATTGTCCCTCGAGTGCAGGATAGAACTAGTGAAGGGGTGATCGCTGATCGATGGGCTAAAGGGCCTCTTTCCATGCTGTATTTCTAAACTAATCCCATCTCCAGTGCTATTTTAGATTTCCTTGAATTCCATTTTTTCCTAACTCTTGTAATTCACTGGCAATTCAGAGAATCTGAGCAGCACGGCATGTGAACATGTCAGGCACCTTTGTGGTTTGTGTTGAAGCTGGCGTAACTCAGCGGGACAGGCAGCATCTCTGGAGCGAAGGAACGGGCGACATTTCGGGTTGAGACCTTTCTTCAGACTGGTTAGGGATAAGGGAAACGAGAGATATAGACGGTGATGTGGAGAGATAAAGAACAAATGAATGAAAGATATGCAAAAAAAGTAACGATGATAAAGGAAACAGGCCATTGTTAACTGTTTGTTGGGTGGAAACGAGAAGCTGGTGTGACGGGTGGGAGAGGGGTAGAGAGAGAGGGAATGTTGGGGCTAACTGAAGTGAGAGAAATCAATATTAAAATCCAAGCAGTTTTTCCAGGTACGGCAGAGGTTCACCTGCACCTCCTCCAACCTCATCTATTGCCTCCGCCGCTCTAGACATTCTTGCCATAGAGGGAGTACAGAGAAGGTTCACCAGACTGATTCCTGGGATGGCAGGACTTTCATGTGAAGAAAGACTGGATAGACTCAGCTTGTACTCCCTAGAATTTAGAAGATTGAGGGGGGATCTTATAGAAACTTACAAAATTCTTAAGGGGCTGGACAGGCTAGATGCAGGAAGATTGTTCCCGATGTTGTGGAAGTCCAGAACAAGGGGTCACAGTTTAAGGATAAGGGGGAAGTCTTTTAGGACCGAGATGAGAAAAACATTTTTCAAACAGAGAGTGGTGAATCTGTGGAATTCTCTGCCACAGAAGGTAGTTGAGGTCAGTTCATTGGCTATATTTAAGAGGGAGTTAGATGTGGCCCTTGTGGTTAAAGGGATCAGGGGGTATGGAGAGAAGACAGGTACAGGATACTGAGTTGGATGATCAGCCATGATCATATTGAATGGCGGTGCAGGCTCGAAGGGCCGAATGGCCTACTCCTGCATCTATTTTCTATGTTTCTATGTTTCTATGTCAGATGCTCTACATCGGTGAGACCAAGCGTAGGCTAGGCGATCGCTTCGCCTAACATCTCCGCTCGGTTCGCAATAACCAACCTGATCTCCCGGTGGCCAAGCACTTCAACTCCCCCTCCCATTCTGAATCCGACCTTTCTGTCTTGGGCCTCCTCAATGGCCAGAGTGAGGACCACCGTAAATTGGAGGAGCAGCACCTCATATTTCACTTGGGCAGTTTACACCCCAGCGGTGTGAACATTGACTTCTCTAATTTCAGGTAGTCCTTGCTTTCTCCTCCCCTTCTCAGCTCTCCCTCAGCCCACTGGCCCCACCTCTTCCTTTCTTCCTCCCCCCCTCCCCCCCACCCTAACGTCAGTCTGAAGAGGGTCTCGACCCGAAACGTTACCTATTCCGTCGCTCCATAGATGCTGAGTTTCTCACCCGCTGAGTTTCTCCAGCATTCTTGTCTTCCTTCTATTTTCCAGCATCTGCAGTTCCTTCTTAATCACTATTCGTACCACTGGGCTGTAAGCTGCTCAAGCAAAATATGAGATATGGGTGTTGTCACCGTATGTGTATTCTCCGGGTGCTCCGGTTTCCTCCCACACTCTAAAGACGTGCAGTTTGTAGGTTAATTGGCTTCTGTAAATTGGGCCTAGTTTGACTAAAGTGCTAAAGTGCGATAACTTACTCAAAATGCTGGAGTAACTCAGTGGGTCAAGCATTGAGTCAAATTGGGTTCCTCTCAAATTTAGCCCCACTCTGACAATGGAAGAGACCGAGGACAGAAAGGTCGGTGTGGGAATGGGAAGGAGAATTAAAGTGTCCGGCAACCGGGAGATCAGTTAGGTTCAGGCGGGCTGAGCGAATGTGTTCAGCGAAACGATCGCCCCTTTGTGTTTGTCTGATCTCTGTGTGATGTGGGAGTCAGTATTACCTAAAGTGAGAGGGAGGACGAGGCTTTTCTGTGTGTGCGTGGACTTGGATGGTTCCCTGTGACTAGGTGTCAGACGCGGATATTGGTTTGGGCGTGAGATGGGCGCACGGTCCTACGCTGCCACGTCTGAATAGTTGGTCAATGCTCACTGTCTGGGCTTGGACATGAAGGCAGGCCACAAGGGGAAGGGACCAGCATGCTGGTTATTCCCCTGGAACTACACACCTTCAAGAGACAACGAGAAACATTTTGAGAGAAAGAAAATTGTGCTTCGAAGATGTTAGGACTAGAGGGTCTGAGCTATAGAGAGAGGTTGAGTAGGCTGGGACTATTCCCTGGAACGCAGGAGGATGAGGGGAGATCTTACAGAGGTGTATAAAATCATGGGAGGAATAGATTGGGTAGAAGCACAGAGTCTCTTGCCCAGAGTAGGGGAATCGAGAATCAGAGGACATAGGTTTAAGGTGTAGGGGAAAAGATTTAATAGGAATCTGAGGGATAGCTTTTTCCACACAAAAGGCAGGTGGGTGTATGGAAGAAGCTGCTAGAGGAGGTAGTTGAGACTGGGACTATCCCGATGTTTAATAGTAAGATTAAACGAGAACTTACCAGTTTGAAGTTTGATCTTTATTTTATGAGGAGTTACGATGAGGGATTACGTGAAGACCCCGCCAGCACGCATGCGCGACATTCTTCAAAGCAGTGGTGTGAAATCACAGAACAAAAAACAGTCTCAATGACTGACATAGTAAGAGAAAAAAGAGAACTTTCATACCAGGTGATCTTTATAATAGAGGGTTGGGAGCGGAGGGCACGTAATCCCTCATCGTAACACCTCATAAAATAAAGATCAAACTTCAAACTGGTAAGTTCTCGTTTAATCTTACTATTTTACTTCGGAGTCACGTGAGTGACTACGTGAAGATTTCAAAGCTCTGTGATTTCATGCCCTGGAAGCTCCATGCTCACACACCGCTAAAGCTGGGATAAGAGGATGGACGGGATTCAGACAAGACACTGGCTGAAAAACAAAACAGGTATTTATTCATACCAAACACAATATTGTGTCCCAAAAGGGTTATTTAACTGGCAGCACTTAAGATCCTCCCTGCATAATTGTCAGGGGAGGTCACGGGTTTGTTATAAAAGCGGTGGAAGGTTCTCTCATTGTTCCAACCCGCTGTGGCCAGGATGTGATCCAGTGGTACCTCCATCCTTCTAGCCGCCGAGGTGGATGCTGCCCTGGTGGAGTGAGATTTATACACATTAGTATCCACCCCCGCCGCATCCAGTACCACCCTTAACCATCTGGAAATGGTTTGCACCGTGACCCTGTGATGAGGCTTCTTGTGACTGACAAGCAAAGCTGTTTCCGTGCCCCTTAGATCTTTAGTGACTGAAATGTATCGCAGAATCAATGTAACGATACAAAGACGAGTGTCCGCTGGGTAACCCAGGAACTCCAAAGTATGTCCACACACTCCGGGTCGATCTTGCTTCAATAGTCCCTGCACCTGGAATGTGATTTTCCCACTGGTAATTGCCATGGCATCCAGACTGAGTTTGTGCAGGGACTGGACCCGTTGCGCCGTGATGAGTGCCATTATCATGACCATTTTGTAGGTTAATTTGGCCAAAGGGAGTCCCGTGTTCGGTGTCCATCCTCGCAGCATCGTCAATACCGTGCTGATGTCCCAGGTATGGCTATATCTGGGCCTGGGGGGATTAGAATTAAATATTCCCCGCATAAATTTGGATACCAGGGGATGTGACCCAATTCCCAATTGGTCACTCCCCTTGCCCAAGTAAGACGATAGGGCACTCCTGGCACAGTTAATGGCGCTGTAGCTTAAACCCTCATCGTAATGAAGGGTAGCCAGAAACTCCAGCACTTCCGTGATGGTGGCGGTTTCGTATGTAGTTTTAGTAGTCACGCAGAATCTTTCCCACTTCCTGATGTAGGTCAAGTACTGCTTCCTTGTGGACTCTCTGCAGGCTCCCGTGATAGTATCAATGGTCCTGTTGGAGAGTCCGAGTCCATGAAGTGGCTGTTTTAAAGTCTGCAGATTAACAAATCCATACGATCATGACATGGATGACTTTCTCCTGTAACAGGATGAACAAGCAGGCTTGGTCTTTTATTCACCCTGACACAGGGTTCTGTGGCCATCTTTTGTACCAGAGGGAACCATGGTTGAGTAGGCCAGTCGGGCACTACCAAGATACCCGATGCGGAGTCTTGCTTGATTTTTTGCAAGACCCGACTGATGAGGCAGAAAGGGGGGAAAGCGTAGAAAAACAAATCCCCCCAGTGTAGCGAGAAAGCATCCATCGCTACCGCCCCCGGGTCTGGCTCCCAAGCAACATACGTTGGTAGTTGGTGATTTAGCCTGGACGCGAAAAGGTCGATATCTGGTGTCCCATAATGTTCTACAATATCTGTAAACACTTTCCGATCCAACATCCATTCTATGTTGTCGTTGAATTTCCGTGATCTGGTGTCTGCCACTGTGTTTAGTTTACCTGGTAGGTAAGTTGCAGAGATCCAAATTCCTCTTTGCAGACACCAGTGCCAGATATTGTTGGCCAATTCATCACACGATATCGACTTTACACCGCCCATGTGGTTAATATAGGCTACCACCGTGGTGTTGTCAATCTGTAGTCTAACATGAACTTTGTGCATGTTAGTGCAGTATGCTTTAAGTCCGTGAAATGCTGCAAGCATTTCTGAATAGTTAATCCCTAAGTTTTTAAATAGGGTTAACTCTGGTGCACTCCATCTACCTCCACAGCTAGAGGTAGTGTTAGTAGCTCCCCACCCTTTGGCACTGGCATCCGTTTGTAAGGTGATCGAGGGATTGGCGATAGTCATGGGTTTGGAACAATTTTGGGCATTACCCATCCACCAATATAGTTCAGCTTTTGCCTTTTCTGGAATTTTCATGGGCCTATCAAAATGGCCAGCATGATTTTTGAGCGCCGTAATTTTTGCTCTTTGTAAATTTTGGTAATGTAAGGGCCCATATTGTGCTGCAGGAAATGCAGCTACTATCTTCCCAATCACCCTGGCCACCTGCCGAATGGATGGGACCTTAATGCCAAAGAGGCTCCTGCAAGCCTCTATCAGGTCTTCCACCTTGCTTGGTGGTAACGTGACAGACATTTGCACTGAGTCAATAATGAACCCCAAATATTTCATGGTGGTAGAGGGTTCCAATATTGATTTATCTGGATGTATCGTAAACCCCAGTATCTGAAAAATATGTTTCGTGGCTGTGACTGCCAAAGTAGCCATTTCCAAATTCTCCCCCACTATGAGGATGTCATCAAGATAGGCCATAACAGTATGATTCTGTTTCCTTAAATAGGCCAAAGCTGGTTTCAATATCTTGGTAAACAATCTGGGTGCTGACGATAGCCCATTAGGCAAAGCTTTATATTGCCATAATTGTCCCATCCAGATAAATTTTAAGTATTTCCTATGATCCTTGTGTATGGGTACTGAATAGTATGCATCTTTAAGGTCAACGCATGCCATGTAGTACCTATTGGCTACAAGCTGAGTAGCAGTGTCGAAGGTGTCCATTTTAAAATGGATATACTGGACAGAAGTATTCAGGTCGGTCAAATCTATGATGATGCGGCACCCGCCATCTTTTTTGTTTTTAGTGAATATATTAGACACGAACTCCTGAGGTTCTTTAAAGGCCTTTTCAATTACCCCTTTTTCTATTAACCTCTGTAGTTCAGCATGCCCTGCTGCCTTATCTCTATGAGAAAGGACGAATTTCCGACTAGGCGCATGCTGTACCGGGGTAGGGAGTTCGTGAATAAATTCAATTTTGTAGCCCTGAATACTCCTGAGTATATAAGGATCAGAGGTAAAAGTGAGCCAATTCTCGAGGAACATGTGCAACCTGCCCCCTATGCAGAGTGAATTTAGGTCAGTAGTGTTCTTGGGGATCCCAGACCCACCTACCTCCATGGTTACTGCCGGTGTGGAGGTTTCTGCCCTTGCTTCCTCGGCTGGTTGTAGGTGTTCTGGGAGTGGCGCATCTTCCAAGGAGGCCGGCCTGGGCCTTGGCCTAAAAAAGACCGCTGTGCAGGTATGCCGGCCTTCGAGCTTTCACCACCGGCAGACCTGTTAGGGTAACTCTGCCCGGTGGGTGTGTAGGGGTGCGTTCTGTGAGGGTGATGAGGCTTAGTGTACCCAGGTACTTTAATAAGGCCCAAAGCCTTAGCCTCCTCGTCAAGATCTTTTACCTGTTTGGGGAGATCTTCCCCGAATAACAGGCTTGGAGGCTGCGTCTTCCCAGGCTTGCATAACCCCGCGAACTTGGGGTTAAGCGCCGGCTTTATAATGCTTTTCCTGAAATTGTTAATTTCATACTGTGTATTGCACAGTAAGGCCAAAGCATCTTGCAGCTCTTGCGGCATATCCACTCCCACTGCTGTTCTGGCTACTGCAGTAATCCCTGCGGTTAGGAGCTTCAGGATCTTCTGAAGTTTCATCTCCTGCCCTCTACTCGAGGGGCTCATGTTTCCCCATATCGGGTTGTTCACCGCGGGCACATTTAACGATTTGCAGTTTTCTGGCGCCAAATATTTATCTGCTGTGGCATTGATGGCCTGTTCCTGAAGTTGGTTGGTGGCCATATAATCAATGCTGGCAGCCAGCTTGGGGTGGATGGGTAGGCCCTTCTGGTGGGGCATGGCATGTTTGCTCACCACATCCATATAATCTTCACACACCCCTGACACTGCAGGTGCTTCAGCCAACTCTCCCTCTTCTGGGTCAGCCCAGTTCTGACCCTCAATGCTCCCCTGTATAGAAGGGGATACATTGGGCAGTCCTCGAAAGGAACTTGCCGTGGGCCTACTAGGGGTCCCACTGTGATCCTGCCCCTGCTGTAACAGGTCACGTTGGAGCATCTGCTCCATCAGCCGCTCAATGCGGTCAAGGCGACCTCCGTCGCTGCCAGCGAGCGGGGTGCCCTCGGGACCGGACTCCGCTGAGTCCGCCCCGGCCGACTTCCGGGTAGTTTTCCCCGACCGTGGCGTACCAACGGTCTCAAAGTCCGAAAAGTCGGGAGCTGCAGGTGGAACCTGAAGCTCTGGAGAAGCGGTTCTCCGCTGGCTGCTGTCCTTAGCCGCTGATTTGGCCGCCGCTCTCTTACTCTTTCTCCCTTCCATTATGGTCGACTCACTCCTTCGGTGAGACTTACCTGGCGTGAGCTTTTTAAACTCACGCTGGAGGAGCCCCGCTCCTCCCGACCGTCGCTTCCGCATGCGTACGACGATATGTCGCGCATGCGTGCTGGCGGGGTCTTCACGTAGTCACTCACGTGACTCCGAAGTAAAATAAACAGTTAGACAGGTACATGGATAGGATCAGTTTGGAGGGATATGGGCCAAATGCAGGTAGGTGGGACTGGTGTAGGTGGGGCATGTTGGCCGGTGCGGGCAAGTTGGGTCAATTTCCATGCTGTATCACTCTATGACTCTAGGCGAAGTAGACTTTGATTTTTACAATAGAATAATAAGTAAATATTTTCATTTGGATAGTGCCGTTAATGTCATCATGTATCTGTCAACAAGGGACACTCACCAGGGTCGTGACACACTGGGCCAGTGTCATTTGCCAGCATTTGGCCCATAGGCCATGGTAAGTGACTTTAGGATAGACGTATGGACATGTCAGGAATGGAGAGAAAATGGCCATGTGTTGTTGATAAGTATGCATGAAGGAACTGCAGATGCTGGTTTAAACCAAAGATAGACACAAAATGCTGGAGTAGCTCACCGCCATTCACTGTGGTCATGGCTGATCATCCACAATCAGTATCTGTTGAATATGATGAAACTCACACAGAGTGGTTAGAATCGAAAGTATTTTATGAGCAACTCTACAGAGGTAACTTCATCTCAGCATGTGTAACTAGTCTAAGAGCGAGAGAGAGACAGAGAGAGCTCTCTACTAAGCCTGTGGGCGGAGCCACGGTATGAGTGACAACAATCTACATCCTCTTAAAGAATTAAAGAATTAAATGCAAATATGAAACTACTGACTATATAAAGCATACATAGTAAATGGCAATACACTGGAGGAAGGTCCTTCACGGTGGGCTTACAGAAGCCCGGGTACTTCACGCTGGGCTTACAGACACGACCAGCATGTGTACATTATAGACCATTTCCATTTGCTACTAGGGACACGGTCGGAGATTGAAACAGCATTCTGCCTTCTCCCCATATCCGACATTCAGTCTGAAGAAGGGTCTCGACCCAAAACGTCACCCATTCCTTCTCTCCAGAGTTGCTGGAGAACTCCCGCTGAGTTACTCCAGCACTTTGTGCCTGTCTTCACCAATAAAACACGCCTGCTAATACTGGGAATCTTTCATCGCAAGTTTTCACAAAGTTTAGTTCTGTTTATTGTCACGTGTAACGGGGAACAGTGAGAAGATTTTGTTGTGTGGAAGAGCTCGTGGTAATTAAACCAGTGTGAATTTTCTAGTGCATCGGGATTGCACTCTCCAAAATGAAGCTATTCTTTGCCTTGAAGACAGACGCAACACGCTGGAGTAAGTCAGCGGGACACGCAGCATCTCTGGAGAGAAGGAATAGGTGTCATTTCGGATCGAAACCCTGCTTCAGACTTCAGTCTCGACCCGAAACATCACCCATTCCTCCTCTCCAGAGATGCTGCCTGTCCCGCTGAGTTAAACCCCTGTCCCACGGTATGAGTTCATTCCAAGAATTCTCCCGAGTTTGCCCTGAATCGAACTCGGAGATTTACGGTAATGGCCACTCGTCGGTACTCGGGGCTCTTGTGGACATTTTTACATCATGTTGAAAAATCTTCACGAGTCTTTGCGTGCTTACCTGCCGTTAGCGAGTCTTCCCGAGTACCTGCCGTTAGCGCTAAGAGACGTCTCCAAGCTCTGACGTATCCGCTACGTTCATTCTCCGTGCTTACCACGGGTTTGATTTTTTTTAAACTCGGGAGAGCTCTTGGAATGGACTCGTACCGTGGGACAGGGCTATTACTCCAGCAATTTGTGTCTACCTTAGATTTAAACCGGCATCTGCAGTTCCTTCCCACACATTTATTCTTTTGATTGACTTTGACTGGTGCACTGAAATTAACTGCTGTTATATTGTTATTTTGACAAGATGGTCGTCACCCCATTTGACTCCCAGAAATACTGGGCTATTGACAAAAGTTTGTCCTCATCACAGCACAAGTGAACTAACAGCAAGCTGCCGTGTGCTGATAGGGGTAGAGCCATTAAGCCGTACATGAGCGGCGCACAATCACTGGTGAATGTTTCCTGCTATCTACATTATTATATTCTGCAACCTCTGCTTATTCTTCGCTGGAACTTGCGTGAAGAAAGTATCCCCTGTCAGTAGAACAACCGCTATGAGCCCCAGTTTATAGCACAGGGTGGAATAATAAATGTTCTGCATTGAATTGGCAGATTGTATCAAGTGCGTTTTATAGGTTTAATAAAAAAATGTACTTGCTTGTAGTGGGAGTTTTCAATGCAGCACAGATTTTTTTTTTTTGGCTTCAGTCCATTTAATTGTCTTGAGGAACTATTTGTGTTTAAACTCATTAAGTACCAAATTCACAATGTCATTAAAACGTTCCCATGTGTTGTGTTGGGGGGTCTTTGATGTGGTGTTTACCTCCAAAGAAGTGCCTTCTGTCAGTTCTGAATTATTCCCAGCTCCATGCAGTTGCGAGGACGTTTTTATCATGGTGTTTTGAAGTTATATGGCATTTATATTCAGTTGTATGATATGCTAATGCGTACATTTGTTACTTTTCTATTATTATTCATGAAGGAAGTTCGTTGTTCCATTGGACTCCACTCCTATTAAACTCTCTTGCCCACCCACCCAGCCCATGTTAATAACTCTGGTTCACACTCAATAGACAATAGACAATAGGTGCAGGAGTAGGCCATTCGGCCCTTCGAGCCAGCACCTCCATTCAATGTGATCATGGCTGATCATCCACAATCAGTACCCCGTTCCTGCCTTCTCCCCATATCCCCTGACTCTGCTATCTTTAAGAGCCCTATCTAGCTAGCCCTAAATTGTACGACTGACCTGGCCAGTGAATTTCACTACACCAATTGGTGCATGTGACAATAAGTGAACCTTATGAACCTGAGCTCTCTCTTGAAAGCATCCAGAGAACCGGAGAATTCCACAGACTCACAACTCTCGGTGTGAAAAAGTGTTTCCTCATCTCCGTTCTAAATGGCTTACCCCTTATTCTTAGGTGACTTAAGGGCCTGTCCCACTTACGCGTTTTTTTCCGGCGACTGCCGGCACCCGTCATAGTCGCAGCAGGTCGCTGAAAATGTTCAAAAAGTTGAAAACCCAGTGGCAACCCAGAAAAAGGTACGACTCTTTGGGTGACTTTAGTCGCCAAAATGGCCTCATAATGTTGAAAATCTAGTGGCAACCAGAAAGAGTCACCCAGGGTCACCCAAAGAGTCGTACCTTTTTCTGGTCGCCGCTGGATTTTCAACATGTTGAAAAATTTCGGCCACCTGTTGCCACTATGATGGGTGCCGGCAAGTCGCCGAAAAAATTGTGTAAGTGGGACAGGCCCTTTAGTCTCAAGCTTTCTTTTCATGCCTTTCCCACTGTGTTACACAAGGTGAATGGAAGTGAAAAGAGTTTTATTTCTCGGTGCTCGAATTAAAAGCACGGCGACTCTTTGAAACGCTGGCAGTGGGGAAGGACAAACATTACATTTTACTGAACATCTGTTGGCACAATGAGCTGGTAGAGTTTCTGCCTCACAGCGCCAGAGTTCTGGGTTCAATCCTGACCACGGGTTATGTCTACGTGTGTGTGGAGTTTGCAATTTCTCTCCGTGAACCACGTGGGTTTCCTCCAGTAGTTCCACATCCCAAAGACGTGCGGGTTTGTAGGCTAATCGGCCCTCTGTAGATTGCCCATAGTATGTAGGGAGTGGGTGAGAAAGTGGGATAACTAGTGGGATAACTAGAGGGATAACTAGTGGGATAACTAGTGGGATAACTAGAGCTAGTTTGAACTCTACGGTGATTGATGGTTAGCGTGGACTCGGTGGGACGAAAGGTCTGTTTCCGTGCTGTATTTCTGAATGTGATGGGGCGTTAGACCATGGCAGAGTGTTGCTGAAATGTTCTCTCGTATCTCACTGACCAAAGCTGGCAATTGATACAGTGACCAAATTTTAAGGTCATATAAAGTCATAAGTGGCAGGAGCAATATGAGGCCATTCGGCCTCATCATTCTTTACCTCTATCAATACCAACCTTCATCTGCGGCAGTATGCTGGCCCATCATGCACATGGTGACACCACCAGTATGTATCCATGCATCCCACAAGCATGGCACGGTGGCACAGCGGTACAGTTGCCACCTCACAGCGCCAGAGACCCAGGTTCGATCCTGACTATGGGTGCTCTCTGTACGGGGTTTGTACGTCCTCCCCGTGACCTGCGTGGGTTTTCTCCGGGTGCACCAGTTTCATCTCACACTCACACTCACATCTCACACTAAGAATCAAATTGGCAGGGGTGCTGAGGAAGAGGATTTATTGGAATGTATGCGGGATAGTTTACTCAACCAACATGTGGAGCAACCAACGAGAGAGCAGGCTATTCTAGACTGGGTATTGAGTAATGAGGAAGGATTAGTTAACAGTCTTGTTGTGCTTGGCCCCTTGGGCAAGAGTGACCATAATATGGTTGAGTTCTTCATTAGGATGGAGAGTGACAAAATTAAGTCAGATACAAGGGTTCTGAACTTGAACAAAGGTAACTTTGAAGGTGTGAGATGTGAATTGGCCAAGATAGACTGGCAGGTGATTCTTAAAGGGTTGACAGTGGATGTGCAATGGAAGGTATTTAAAGACTGCATGGATGAAGTACAAAAATTGTTCATGCCAGTTTGGCAAAAGAATAAATCGGGGAAGGTGGTGCATCCATGGATAACAAGGGAAATCAGGGATAGTATAAAAACAAAAGATGAGGCATACAAATTTGCCAGAAAAAGCAGCCTACCGGAGGACTGGGAGAAATTCAGAATCCAGAGGAGGACAAAGGGCTTAATTAGGAAAGGGAAAATAGATTATGAAAGGAAACTGGCAGGGAACATAAAAACTGACTGCAAATGTTTTTATAGATATGCGAAGAGAAAGAGACTAGTTAAAACAAATGTTGGTCCCTTGCAGTCAGAAACAGGTGAATTGATCATGGGGAACAAGGACATGGCAGACCAATTGAATAACTACTTTGGTTCTGTCTTCACTAAGGAAGACATAAATAATCTGCCGGAAATAACCGTGGAACGGGGGTCAAATAAGATGGAGGAACTGAGTGAAATCCAGGTTAGCCGGGAGGTGGTGTTGGGTAAATTGAACGGATTGAAGGCCGATAAATCCCCAGGGCCAGATAGTCTGCATCCCAGAGTACTCAAGGAGGTAGCCATAGAAATAGTGGATGCATTAGTGATAATTTTTCAAAATTCCTTAGATTCTGGAGTAGTTCCTGAGGATTGGAGGGTAGCTAATGTAACCCCACTTTTTAAAAAAGGAGGGAGAGAGAAAGCGGGGAATTACAGACCAGTTAGTCTAACATCGGTAGTGGGGAAACTGCTAGAGTCAGCTATTAAAGATGGGATAGCAGCGCATTTAGAAAGTGGTGAAATCATTGGACAAAGTCAGCATGGATTTACGAAAGGTAAATCATGTCTGACAAATCTGATAGAATTTTTTGAGGATGTAACTAGTAGAGTGGATAAGGGAGAACCAGTGGATGTGTTATATCTAGACTTTCAGAAGGCTTTCGACAAGGTCCCGCATAAGAGATTAGCATACAAACTTAAAGCACACGGTATTGGGGGTTCAGTATTGATGTGGATAGAGAACTGGCTAGCAGACAGGAGGCAAAGGGTAGGAGTAAACGGGTCCTTTTCAGAATGGCAGGCAGTGACTAGTGGGGTGCCGCAAGGCTCAGTGCTGGGACCCCAGCTATTTACAATATATATTCATGATTTGCACGAGGGAATTCAATGCAACATCTCCAAATTTGCAGATGATACCAAGCTGGGGGGTATAGTTAGGTGTGAGGAGGATGCTTGGAGGCTGCAGGGTGATTTGGATAGGCTGAGTGAATGGGCAGATGCATGGCAGATGCAGTATAATGTGGATAAATGTGAGGTTATCCACTTTGGTGGCAAAAACATGAGGGTAGATTATTATCTGAATGGTGGCAGATTAGGAAAGGGGGAGATGCAACGAGACCTGGGTGTCATGGTACACCAGTCATTGAAAGTAGGCATGCAGGTGCAGCAGGCAGTGAAGAAAGCAAATGGTATGTTAGCATTCATAGCGAAAGGATTTGAGTATAGGAGCAGGGAGGTTCTACTGCAGTTGTACAGGGTTTTGGTGAGGCCACACCTGGAGTATTGCGTACAGTTTTGGTCTCCAAATCTGAGGAAAGACATCCTTGCCATAGAGGGGGTACAGAGAAGATTCACCAGACTGATTCCTGGGATGTCAGGACTTTAATATGAGGAAAGATTTGATAGACTCGGCTTGTACTCGCTGGAATTTAGAAGATTGAGGGGGGATCTTATAGAAACTTACAAAATTCTTAAGGGGTTGGACAAGCTAGATGCTGGAAGATTGTTCCTGATGTTGGGGGAGTCCAGAAGAAGGGGTCACAGTCTAAGGATAAGGGGGAATTCCTTTAGGACCGAAATGAGGAAAACATTCTTCACACAGAGAGTGGTGAGTCTCTGGAATTCTCTGCCACAGAAGGTAGTTGAGGCCAGTTCATTGGCTATATTTAAGAGGGCGTTAGATGTGGCACTTGTGGCTAAAGGGATCAGGGGGTATGGAGAGAAGGCAAGTACGGGATACTGAGTTGGATGATCAGCCATGATCACATTGAATGGCGGTGCTGGCTCGAAGGGCCGAATGGCCTACTCCTGCACCTATTTTTCTATGTTTTCTATGTTTCTATAAGACGTACAGGTTTGTCGGTTAATTGACATTGGTAAAATTGTAAATTATCGGTAGTGTGCGTAGACAATAGACAATAGGCAATAGGTGCAGGAGTAGGCCATTCGGCCCTTCGAGCCAGCGCCGCCATTCAATGTGATCAAGGCTGGCCATCCACAATCAGTATCCTGTTCCTGATGGAGGATGGTACTAGTGTGCGGGATGATCGCTGGTCGGCACGGACACAGTGGGCTGAAGGGCCTGTTTCTGTGCTGTATCTCTAAAGTCAATAAAACCTACATTGATAGGAAAGGTCTGGAGAGATATGGGCCAAAGCAGGGCAGGTGGGGCTTGTGTAGATGGGGCAGCTTGGCTGGCATGGGCAAGTTGGGCCGAAGGGCCTGCTTCCACGTTGGATGTAAGTAGGATTCTCCAGTCAGTCACGTATCCCCGCAGCAGGATTTCTTGCCAAAATAATTAATTGTGTTTTCCTTTGAGTCCTGATGGATAATTTTTTTCATTTACTGCACTAATCTGCTGAGTTCCTCCAACACTGTACAATGAAGATAGACACTAAAAGGAGGAGTGAAGACGGGTCTCGTCCCGAAATGTCGCCCATTGCTTCTCTCCATAGATGCTGCCTTGCTCGTTGAATTACTCTAGCATTGTGTGTCCACCTTTGATTTTACCAGCATCTGCAGTTCTTTCTCACACAAAAGCAGGAGCCATCAGCAGATCAGACAGCGTCTCTGGAGAAAAGGAATAGGCGATGTTTCGGATCGAGGCTAGAGCTGGTCTGAAGAAGGGTCTTGACCTCAAACGTCACTCGTTCCTTCTCTCGAGATGCTGCCTGACCCGCCGAGTTACTCCAACATTTTGTGTCTGTCTTTGGTGCATAACCAACATTCCCACACTTCTCAGGTGGACAAAAATGCTGGAGAAACTCAGCGGGTGAGGCAGCATCTATGGAGAGAAGGAATAGGCAATGTCTCCCACGCCCCACCCTCTCCAGCATTTTTGTCCACCTTCGATTTTTTTGCAGCATCTGCAGTTCTTCTTTAAGCATTTCCTCCACTTCCCCATCTCTTTCATTTACCTGCTTAGTTCATGTTAAAATTCATAGTCTTTTCCAAAAATATTTACAGCAGTTGATTCAAGCGCGATTATTTATTTGCAAAGATAATAAAAGAAAACAAATAAAATTGCAAATTGCTCGGTTTATTTCCTGTTACCTTGCACTTTGTTTTTAACCAGCATCTGCAGTTCGCTCCTGCACAGTGTTGGCTTGAAGGGCCGAATGGCCTGCTCCTACACCTATTGTCTATTGTCTATTGTCGATAATCTGGAACGTGGAACGTGTATAGCATGCAAGTGTGCCACAAAGTGCTGGGGGAACTCAGCAGGTCAGGCAGCATCTGTGGAGGGGAATGGACAGACCATGTTTTAGGTTGGGTACAGATCGCTGCATCTGCAGTCTGTTATGTTTCTGAAAATCCAAGTAAAGGGCCTGTTCCACTGACGCGATTTTTTTCGGCGACTGGCCGGCACCCGTCATTAGTCGCAGCAGCTCGCCGAAAAATGTCAAAATGTTGGAAATCCAGCGGCGACCAGAAAAAGGTACAACTCTTTGGACGACTATTCACGAGAGTTTATTGTCATGTGTCCCTGATAGGACAATGAAATTCTTGCTTTTCTTCACGACCATACAGGCATCACCACGCGACATGACGCCATTCTCGGGATGGCGGGACTGTCATGTGCTGAGAGAATGGTGCGGCTGGGCTTGAACACTCTGGAGTTTAGAACGATGAGAGGATATCTTATTGAAACAGATAAGTTTGTTAAGGGTTTGGACACGCCAGAGACAGGAAACATGTTCCCGATGTTGGGGGAGTCCAGAACGAGGGGCCACAGTTTAAGAATAAGGAGTAAGCCATTTAGAACGGAGACGAAGAAACACTTTTTCTCACAGAGAGTTGTGAGTGTGTGGAATTCTCTGCCTCAGAGGGCGGTGGAGGCCTGTTCTCTGGATACTTTCAAGAGAGAGCTAGATAGGGCTCTTAAAGATAGCGGAGTCAGGGGATATGGGGAGAAGGCAGGAACGGGGTACTGATTGGGGATGATTAGCCATGATCACATTGAATGGCGGTGCTGGCTCAAAGGATCGAATGGCCTACTACTGCACCCATTGTCTATTGTCTATGGTCGTGAGTAGTCGCCCAAAGAGTCGTATCTTTTTCTGGTCGCCACTGGATTTTCACCATTTTGAAAATTTTTGGCGAGCTGCCGCGACTATGACGGGTGCCGGGAAGTCGCCGCAAAAATCCCGTAAGTGGGACAGGCCTTTAATTCAGAGTCCTGGACTGGGCTCTGAGGAATTATATTTGCACTCATTTTCAAATTAAAGTTTTTATTTTTAAAGTACCTGAGGCTTTCGATTGCAAAACTGATTTCCAGAGGCATTGTTTCAGGCAAACATCAGCTTCCATTCAAATAATCTAGATTAATTTCCTGATGACTTTTTCATCTTCAAAAATGTCCATTGCAGCTTTTCATTGGCACGTCAAGATGGTACTTACCTTCATTGTTCATTATCTCTCTACATCATCGTCTATATCTCTCGTTTCCCACACCCCTAACCAGTCTGAAGAAGGGTCTCGACCCGAAACGTCACCAGTTCCTTCTCTCCAGAGATGCTGCCCTGTCCTGCTGAGTTATGGAGCTGTCCCACTGTACGAGTTAATTCAAGAGTTCTCCCGAGTTTCCCGTGATTCGAACTCGGAGAATTACGGTAATAGCCGCTCCTAGGTCCTCGGGGCTCTCGTGGATATTTTTCAACATGTTGAAAAATCTTTACGAGTTTTCACGAGCTTACCGCGTTTCCCGAGGACCTGCCTTTAGCGTTACGAGCCACTAAGAGACGTCCCCGAGCTCCGATGTACCCGCAACGTACAGTCTACGTGCTTACCACGAGTTTGATTTTTTTTTAAACTTGGAAACTCTTGAATGAACTTGTACAATGGGACAGGGCCATTACTCCATCCTTTTGTGTCTATCTCTGGCACTTACTCTGTTAGTCAAAACATTAGGGGAACAATGACCATAGATTTAGGTACCATTTAGACCATTTAAATCTTGTTATTTAACCAGGCAATACTGACAATCTCACATTCAGGTACGTTAAACTTCATTTGTCAGAGTTTGCCAGACTGTTGTTCACCTCTCTATGAGTCTCTTATGTTCTCTGCACAACTTTATTTCCCATCCATTTATGTCACTTAAGCAAATGTAGCATTCACAAAGAACATGGAAGTATAGAGGTTCTTGGAGCAGAATTAGGCCATTCGGCCCATCAAGTCTACGCCGCCATTCAATCATGGATGATCTATCCTAGCCCCATTCTGCCTTCTCCCCATAACCCATGACACTAATCAAGAATCTGTCAATCTCCGCCTTAAAAATACCCATTGACTTGGCCTCCACAGCCTTCTGTGGCAATAAATTCCACAGATTCACCCCCCTCGGGCTAATGCAATTCATCCTCATCTCCTTTCTAAAGGTACAACCTTTTGTTCTGTGGCTGTGTCCTCTGGTCCTAGACTTTCCCACTAGTGGAAACATTCTCTCCACATCCACTCTATCCAGGCCTCAGAATAGGCTCTTCGGCCCATCTTGTCTGTGTCGAACATGAAGCCAACTTAAACTAAACTCCAGTACCTGCACATGATCTCTATCAAGAGTCTGGAGTGTTTTATTGTCATATGTATCAGAACGGAAAAATGATATTAGTACGCAGCAATAGCATGTCCCTCCATTTCCCAGGTATCCATGTGCCGATCTAAATGTCTCTTAAACACCACTGTGCCATCTGCTATACAGAGGTATTATTGTAACATTTAAGAAACATTTAGACAGGTACATGGATAGGAAAGGTTTTGAAGCACAGAAAATAGGTTCAGGGATGGGCCATTTGGCCCTTCGATCCAGCACCGCCATTCAATATGATCATGGCTGATCATCCAAAATCAGTACCCCATTCCTGCTTTCTCCCCATATCCCTTGATTCCATAAGCCTTAGAGCGACATCACACTCTCTCTTGAAAACTTCCAGTGAATCGGCCTCCACTGCCTTCTGTGGCAGAGATTTCCACAGATTCACAACTCTCTGGGTGAAAAAGTTTTTCCCTCTTCTCAGTCTAAAATGGCCGACCCCTTATTCTTAAACTGTGACCCCCCTGGTTCTGGACTCCCCCAACATCGGGAACATTTTTCCTGCATCTAGCCTGTCCAATCCCTTATGAATTATTTATGTTTCTATAAGATCTCCTCTCATCCTTCTAAATTCCAGTGAATATAAGTTTAGAGGGATATGGGCCATAAGCAGGCAGGTGAGACTAGTGTAGATGGGACAGGTTGGCTGGTGTGGGCAAGTTGGGCTGAAGGGCCTGTTTCCACGCTGTGTTATAGAGTAACACTGTGTTTTGGAGTCCCTGCCTCCATACCCCACCCCCAACAGTGTGTTCCCAGCACCCACTACCCTCTTGTGTGTAAACAAAACCCTGTGTGGAAACTCCCCACCCCCTCTCACTTTAAAGGGCCTGTCCCACTGTACTTCTTCGTTCGTGTGGTGTGCACAGCCTAAAGTTGTTGGACAACTTGTTCTATTTGATCTTCCGTTTGTGCACGTCGAGATGATTGCATTTGTCGAAACTGGGTGGACCACGTGAAGGTTGCAATCTTCCACCCCCCACTGTATGAGCTAATTCAAGAGTTCTCCCGAGTTTCCCCTGATTCGAACTCGGAGAATTGATGGCCGCTCGTCGGTACTCGGGGCTCTCGTGGACATTTTTCAACATGTTCACAAATCTTCACGAGTCTTCACGAGCTTACCACGTTTCACGAGTACCTGCCGTTAGCGTTACGAGCCGCTAAGAGACGTCCCCGAGCTCCAAAGTACTACGTGCTTACCACGAGTTTGATTTTTTTTTAAACTCGGGAGAGCTCTTGAATTACCTCGTACAGTGGGACTGGCCCTTAAAGCTCTGCTCTCCACTATTTGATTTTTTTCCACCCTGGCATAAAGGTTCTGACCATCTTCCCTATCCGTGCCTCTCATGACTTTAAATATTTCTCTCAGGTCCCCCTCTTCAGCCTCTGGAGCTCGGGGGAATGACAACAGAAGTAGGAAGTCAGATGTACACAAACCGCAGAGGTTGAGCGGAAAGAAATGTTGTGAGCTTTCAAGGTGAAAGTCTTAACATTAATTAGCAATGACAGGAGTCAGTGAAGCGGCGAGGATGGGGCTGGCTGCTGGTCTAGTGTGTAATGTTTACACATAAACGTCCCAGGAATATTTTCCTTTAGGTATCTACAACATGGCTCGGCGTATCTTGAACCATGAAACCAAAATTAACATTTCCTTTAAAGGCAACTTGTTGGTGAATTTCATGCAGAAACAAGGAACTGGAGATGCTGGATTACAAAAAAAAAGACTCAAAGCGCTGGAGTAACTCAACGGGTCAGGCAGCATCTCTGGAGAATTTCAGTCTGAAGAAGGGTTCATGGGTTGACTGGTTTAGAGGGATATGGACCAAACGCAGGCAAGTGGGACTAGTGTAGCTGGGTCATAAGGTCACAAGTAATAGGAGTAGAATTAGGCCATTCGGCCCAGCAAGTCTACTCCGTCATTCAATCATGGCTGATCTATCTTGCCCCAACTAACCTGATTATGTTCTGACGTTTAGGCACACTGAGCTCAAGATGTCCAGAGGTATCAGGACAGATGAACTCTCTTCTGGTGCCTGAACCGACACAGGAATAAAAGGAACTGCTGATGGTGAAATCTTGCGTAGAGCACAGTGCTGGAGTAACTCAGCGGGTCAGGCAGCATCTGTGGAGAACATGGATAGGTGACGTTTCACAGAGTGCTGGAGTAACTCAGCGGGTCAGGCAGCATCTATGGAGAACATGGATAGGTGGCGTTTCACAGAGTGCTGGAGTAACTCAGCGGGTCAGGCAGCATCTGTGGAGAACATGGATTGGGGACGTTTCGGGTCGAGACCTTCATCGGACTGCTCCCTTTTTTTTTGTAGATCAGGATTGGAAACGAACGCTGAGATGCCGTATCAGTCGTGCTTTGGGGCATCAGAAATAAATGCAATGATTTTGTTTTTTATTGTCCTATTCTATTCCTCGCCATAAATCAATGCTCAGCTGATTCCGAGCTTCAGCAATTGACCTAAAATTGGCAAGTTTATTGTTGAATTGAGCAAGTGACAGCTTTGCATATAATGGATGGTATTTAAATAACTGCTGCAGCATGACAGATACTAAATCAATAGATAAAGCTGTGCAGCAGACACTTGCTTTCCGCAGATATTCACGCTGGGGCGGCCCCTGTTCCCCTCCCCACTTCTGCTTGTTTTAGTTTACTTTAGTTTATAGTGTGGAAACAGGCCCTTCGGCCCACCAAGTCCGTGCCATGTGCAGTTTTTAGTATTGTGTGCAGTTTTGGTCCCCTAATTTGAGGAAGGACATTCTTGCTATTGAGGGAGCCCAGCGTTGGTTCACCAGGTTAATTCCCGGGATGCCGGGACTGCCACATGCTGAGAGAATGGAGTGGCTGGGCTTG
This sequence comes from Raja brachyura, assembly GCA_963514005.1. The sequence continues at coordinate 2,579,929 of OY740791.1, forward strand.
TACACTCTGGAATTTGGAAGGATAAGAGGGGATCTTATTGAAATGTATAAGATTAAGGGTTTGGATAGGTTAGAGGCAGGAAGCATGTTCCCGATGTTGGGGGAGTCCAGAACCAGGGGCCACAGTTTAGGGGGTAAGCCATTTAAAATGGAAACGAGGAAACACTTTTTCTCACAGAGTTGTGAGTCTGTGGAATTCTCTGCCTCAGAGGGCGGTGGAGGCTGGTTCTCTGGATACTTTCAAGAGAGAGCTAAATATGGCTCTTAAAGATAGCGGAGACAGGGGAAATGGGGAGAAGGCAGGAACGGGGTACTGATTGGGAATGATCAGCCATGATCACATTGAATGACGGTGCTGGCTCAAAGGGCTGAATGGCCTACTCCTGCACCTATTGTCTATTGTCTATTGAGTGTGAACCAGAGTTATTAACATGGGCTGAGTGGGTGGGCAAGAGAGTTTAATAGGAGTTGAGTCCAATGGAACAAAGAACTTCCTTCATGAATAATAATAGAAAAGTAACAAATGTACGCATTAGCATATCATACAACTGAATATAAATGCCACATATTGTCACATGGGGCAAAGGCAGGAACGGGGTATTGATTGGGGATGATCAGCCATGATCACATTGAATGACGGTGCTGGCTCGAATGGCCAAATGGCCTACTCCTGCACCTATTGTCTATTGTCTATTGTCTATTCTCAGTGAGTCAGAGGGGGAAAACAGTTGAAAACTGAGGAATTTGGTTTGTAAATTAGGCAATTTAACAGTCAATATAAGCAAGGCAGCTCTTGGGGAGCGGCAATGAGGGAGCGGCCTTGTGAGGGAAGTGCCCTGTGAGTAAAGTGTGAGTCTTTGGCTCGAGAGTCTTCGGAGAGGAGGCTGCGCAAAACACTGGATAGGGAGAGACCGAGGCGAGATCGAGACCGAGGGAGAGACCGATGCTATATTTAAGAGGGAGTTAGATGTGGCCCTTGTGGCTAAAGGGATCAGGGGGTATGGAGAGAAGGCAGGTACAGGATACTGAGTTGGATGATCAGCCATGATCATATTGAATGGCGGTGCAGGCTCGAAGGGCTGAACGGCCTTCTCCTGCACCTATTTTCTATGTGTCTATGTTTCTAAAAGAAGGAGATGTCAAGCAAGCTGATGCAGTGTGATGCTTGCAGTGTGTGGGAGGTCAAGGACACTGCTGGTGCCTCTGGCTGCTACAAATGTGAGAAGTGCATCCAGCTACAGCTCCTGAAGGGCCGTGTTGGGGAACTGGAGAAACAAGTGGATGACCTCAGGTTCATCCGAGAAACTGAGTCGTTCCTCGACAAGTCCTTCAGTAAGATTGTTACACCCAAGGCACTAGAAGAGAGAAGGTGGGTGACGGTGAGAAAGGGAGGAAAACATGGAATACAAAGGTCCCCGGGTGTTGTACCTCTTGTGAACAGGTTCACCCACGTGGAAGCTGCCGGGACAGAAGACGGTATCTCACTGAGCGGCGGACTGACTTGCAAAACAAAAAGGACTGTTGAGCCAAAACCAAAGAGGCCAAAGTCGGGCAACGCCATTGTAGTTGGAGAATCCATTGTGAGAGGTACGGACATGGGTTTCTGTGGCAACAGACGGGATTCGAGGATGGTGTGCTGCCTTCCTGGTGCCAGGATCCAGGATGTCACGGACAGAGTGCAGACAATCCTCAAGGGCGAAGGTGACCAGCCGGAAGTGGTCGTGCATGTTGGCACAAATTATGTTGGAAAGAAGGGGATGAATATTCTGCAGCGGGACTTCAGACAGCTCGGAAAAATGCTGAAAAGCAGGACTTGCAGGGTGTTATCTCTGGTTTGCTTCCAGTTCCTCGTGCTGGCGAGAGCAGGAACAGGGAGATACGGGACCTGAATATGTGGCTTAGGAACTGGTGCAGGGGGCAGGGATTTAGATTCTTAGATCACAGGGATCTGTTTTGGAGTAAGGGGGAACTGTACAAAAGGGACGGATTGCATCTTAACAGGTGGAGGACCAGCATTCTGGCCGGCAGGTTTGCCACTGCTACACGGATGGTTTTAAACTGAATAAGGGGGTTGGGGTGTCAAATGGGATAGTCAAGGACGGAGTTAAAGGGAAAGAGAGTAAAGCGATGGTTAATGACCCCAGAATTAACGGGAAAGAAAGCTCGCAAAGGGATAGGAGAGTATGGCCAAGTGTAATAGGGATCGATGTGAAAGGGGCCACTTGTCAACATAATTGTATAAGGAGTAAGAGTGTTGTAAAAACAAGCCTGAAGGCTTTGTGTCTCAATGCGAGGAGCATTCGTAATAAGGTGGATGAGTTGAAGGTGCAGATAGCGATTAATGACTATGCTATAATTGGGATGGACATGGCTCCAGGATGACCAAGGCTGGGAGCTGAACATCCAGGGATATTCAATATTCAGGAGGGATAGACGAAAAGGAAAAGGAGGTGGGGTAGCGGTGCTGGTGAGAGAGGAGATTAATGCAATAGAAAGGAAGGACATTAGCGTGGAGGATGTGGAATCGATATGGGTAGAGCTGCGAAACTCTAAGGGGCAGAAAACGCTAGTGGGAGTTGTGTACAGGCCACCTAACAGTAGTATTGGAGTTGGGGATGGCATCAAACAGGAAATTAGAAATGCGTGCAACAAGGGTAACACGGTTATAATGGGTGACTTCAATCTGCATGTAGATTGGGTGAATCAAATTGGCAGGGGTGCTGAGGAAGAGGATTTCTTGGAATGTATGCGGGATAGTTTTCTCAACCAACATGTGGAGGAACCAACGAGAGAGCAGGCTATTCTAGACTGGGTATTGAGTAATGAGGAAGGGTTAGTTAGCACTCTTGTTGTGCGTGGCCCCTTGGGCAAGAGTGACCGTAATATGGTTGAGTTCTTCATTAGGATGGAGAGAGACAGAATTAAGTCAGAAACAAGGGTTCTGAATTTGAACAAAGGTAACTTTGAAGGTATGAGATGTGAATTGGCCAAGATAGACTGGCACATGATTCTTAAAGGGTTGACAGTGGATGTGCAATGGAAGGTATTTAAAGACTGGATGGATGAAGTGCAAAAATTGTTCATACCAGTTTGGCAAAAGAATAAATCAGGGAAGGTGGTGCATCCATGGATAACAAGGGAAATCAGGGATAATATAAAAACAAAAGATGAGTCATACAAATTGGCCAGAAAAAGCAGCCTACCGAAGGACTGGGAGAAATTCAGAATCCAGCAGAGGAGGACAAAGGACTTAATTAGGAAAGGGAAAATAGATTATGAAAGGAAACTGGCAGGGAACATAAAAACTGACTGCAAAAGTTTTTATAGATATGTGAAGAGAAAGAGACCAGTTAAAACAAATGTTGGTCCCTTGCAGTCAGGAACAGGTGAATTGATCATGGGGAACAAGGACATGGCAGACCAATTGAATAACTACTTTGGTTCTGTCTTCACTAAGGAAGACATAAATAATCTGCCGGAAATAGCAGTGGAACGGGGGTCAAATAAGATGGAGGAACTGAGTGAAATCCAGGTTAGCCGGGAGGTGGTGTTGGGTAAATTGAACGGATTGAAGGCCGATAAATCCCCAGGACCAGATAGTCTGCATCCCAGAGTACTCAAGGAGGTAGCCACAGAAATAGTGGATGCATTAGTGATAATTTTTCAAAATTCCTTAGATTCTGGAGTAGTTCCTGGGGATTGGAGGGTAGCTAATGTAATCCCACTCTTTAAAAAAGGAGGGAGAGAGAAAGCGGGGAATTACAGACCAGTTAGTCTAACATCGGTAGTGGGGAAACTGCTAGAGTCAGTTATTAAAGATGGGATAGCAGCGCATTTGGAAAGTGGTGAAATCATTGGACAAAGTCAGCATGGAATTACGAAAGGTAAATCATGTCTGACAAATCCGATATAATTTTTCGAGGATGTAACTGGTAGAGTGGATAAGGGAGAACCAGTGGATGTGTTATATCTAGACTTTCAGAAGGCTTTCGACAAGGTCCCGCATAAGAGATTAGCATACAAACTTAAAGCACATTGTATTGGGGGTTCAGTATTGATGTGGATAGAGAACTGGCTAGCAGACAGGAGGCAAAGTGTAGGAGTAAACGGGTCCTTTTCAGAATGGCAGGCAGTGACTAGTGGGGTACCGCAAGGCTCAGTGCTGGGACCCCAGCTATTTACAATATATATTAATGATTTGGACGAGGGAATTCAATGCAACATCTCCAAATTTGCAGATGACACCAAGCTGGGGGGTATAGTTAGGTGTGAGGAGGATGCTTGGAGGCTGCAGGGTGATTTGGATAGGCTGAGTGAATGGGCAGATACATGGCAGATGCAGTATAATGTGGATAAATGTGAGGTTATCCACTTTGGTGGCAAAAACATGAGGGTAGACTATTATCTGAATGGTGGCAGATTAGGAAAAGGGGAGATGCAACGAGACCTGGGTGTCATGGTACGCCAGTCATTGAAAGTAGGCATGCAGGTGCAGCAGGCAGTGAAGAAAGCAAATGGTATGTTAGCATTCATAGCGAAAGGATTTGAGTATAGGAGCAGGGAGGTTCTACTGCAGTTGTACAGGGTTTTGGTGAGGCCACACCTGGAGTATTGCGTACAGTTTTGGTCTCCAAATCTGAGGAAAGACATTCTTGCCTTAGAGGGGGTACAGAGAAGATTCACCAGACTGATTCCTGGGACGTCAGGACTTTCATATGAGGAAAGACTGGATAGACTCGGCTTGTACTCACTGGAATTTAGAAGATTTAGGGGGAATCTTATAGAAACTTACAAAATTCTTAAGGGGTTGGACAAGCTAGATGCTGGAAGATTGTTCCCGATGTTGGGGGAGTCCAGAACAAGGGGTCACAGTGTAAGGATAAGGGGGAATTCCTTTAGGACCGAGATGAGGAAAACATTATTTACACAGAGAGTGGTGAGTCTCTGGAATTCTCTGCCACAGAAGGTAGTTGAGGCCAGTTCATTGGCTATATTTAAGAGGGTGTTAGATGTGGCACTTGTGGCTAAGGGGATCAGGGGGTATGGAGAGAAGGCAGGTACGGGATACTGAGTTGGATGATCAGCCATGATCACATTGAATGGTGGTGCAAGCTCGAAGGGCCGAATGGCCTACTCCTGCACCTATTTTTCTACGTTATATGTTTCTATTGACCAATGATCCCCGCACAATAACAATATTGCTACACACACCAGGGACAGTTTTACATTTATTCCAAGCAAATTAACCTTCAAACTTGTAAGTCAAGAGTGTTTCATTGTCATTTGTCCCAGATAGGAGAATTAAATTCTTGCTTGCTGCAGCACAGCAGAATATGTAATCATAGTAGATAATGGAGGGGAAAAAAAATGTTCAGTGTGTGTATATATACATGCACACACACTCAAAAAATAAACAAATAAATTAAAATGAAATACTTTTTACTGTGGGAGGAAACTGGAGATCTCGGTGAAAACCCAGGCAGGTTATGGGGAGAACGTCCAAACTCGATACAGACAGCATCCGTAGTTCGGATTGAACCCGGGTCTCTGGCGCAGTGAGGCAGCAACTCTACCGCTGCGCCACAGTGCCGCCCTGATTGTCATTGCAATCGTTTTATGATCTCACCATTGAGCAGAAAAGATGTTGCAGCTATAACCACCCACAATGTGTATCCAAATGTGATTAGCCATGGAAAAGAATATTAATTTCTCAAATATCTGTCACAATCTATTCCAAACAAACAGCACCAACGTTCCCATAGTCATTGCGTAGGAAAGAACTGCAGAAGCTGGCTTAAACTAAAGAGAAACACAAAATGTTGGAGTAACTCAGCGGGTCAGGCAGTATCTCTGGAGAGAAGGAATGAGAGACGTTTTGGGTCGAGACCTACTATGTCTGTCCATACCATCGTCTCTATCTCTTGATACCCTTTTCCCTGATGCTTAGTCTGAAGACGTATCTTGACCCGAATCGCCATCTCTGGAGAACATGGATAGGTGACGTTTCACAAACCTATCCATGTTCTCCAGAGATGTTGCCTGACCCGCTGAGTTACTCCAGCACTCTGTGAAACGTCACCTATCCATGTTCTCCACAGATGCTGCCTGACCCGCTGAGTTACTCCAGCACTCTGTGAAACGTCACCTATCCATGTTCTCCACAGATGCTGCCTGACCCGCTGAGTTACTCCAGCACTCTGTGAAACGTCACCTATCCATGTTCTCCACAGATGCTGCCTGACCCGCTGAGTTACTCCAGCACTCTGTGAAACGTCACCTATCCATGTTCTCCACAGATGCTGCCTGACCCGCTGAGTTACTCCAGCACTCTGTGAAACGTCACCTATCCATGTTCTCCACAGATGCTGCCTGACCCGCTGAGTTACTCCAGCACTCTGTGAAACGTCACCTATCCATGTTCTCCACAGATGCTGCCTGACCCGCTGAGTTACTCCAGCACTCTGTGAAACGTCACCTATCCATGTTCTCCAGAGATGCTGCCTGACCCACTGGGTTACTCCAGCACTCTGTGAAACGTCACCTATCCATGTTCTCCACAGATGCTGCCTGACCCGCTGAGTTACTCCAGCACTCTGTGAAACGTCACCTATCCATGTTCTCCACAGATGCTGCCTGACCCGCTGAGTTACTCCAGCACTCTGTGGCTGTTCCCAGGGTCACTTTAATCACTTTGTATTGAGTTTATGAGGTGAGGAAAGTTGGGTATAGGTCAAAAGGTCATAAGAGATAGGAGCTTAATTAGGCCAACTTTGTGGAGGCAAAGTTTCATCTGCGAACCTTTCCTCAGTCTGATGAAGGGTCTTGACCCGAAACGTCATCTATTCCTTCTCTCCAGAGATGTTGCCTGACCTATTGAGTTCCCCCAGCACTCTGTGTCTATCTTTGATATAAGAAGGTGATGCAGGTACAATAACAACATTTAAGAAGATTTTTGGAAGAAGGTCCGTGGATGGGATGAAGGATACCGGTCCAATGCAGGCAAATTGCACTCTGAGATGGGGCATCTTGGTCTGCATGGGCCAGCTGGGCCGAGTGGCCACTTTGTGTTTTGCGATCCTGGTGTCCTTCTGTTCCCGAAGATGGGCGCAAAGTTCCGGAGTAACTCAGCCAGGACAGGCAGCATCTATGCAGAGCGGGAATGGGTCACGTTTCGGGTCGAGACCCTTCTCCAGACTCCTGTCCACTTGTGGAGGCAAACAGCGACTATGGTGGGCTGCCCACTCTCACTGAGGTTGTGTATCAGAAAGAACTGCAGATGGTGGAAAAATCAAGGGTAGACAATAAAGCTGGAGAAACTCAGCAGGTGAGGCAACATCTATGGAAACTCAGCGGGCGAGGCAGCATGTATGGAGCGAAGGAATAGGCGATGTATGTATGGAATCTATGGAGCGAAGGAATAGGCGACACTCAGTCTGATGCTTAATCTGAACCAGAAACGTCATCTATTCCTTCTCTCCACAGATGCTGCCTCACCTGCTGAGTTTCTCCAGCTTTTTTGTCTACCTTCACTGAGGGATGTTCCCCACTGCCTGCTGCAGATCAAAGATCCTATAGCGAGCAAGATTGACCACTCGAAGAAAAACACATTGTACGGTCATGGGATATAATCATTGGTAATTTTCAGCCCTATTTCCGTAACCGGCTTCCGTCTCTGCACCAAAGATTCCATGGGATAATAGTCCGGAGACGAAAGCCAGTTACAGAAACATCCTCATAAAAATCAAACTTATTTGGTAAAAATCTTCTCCTCATTTTCAGAATTTTAATTTATTACCTCAAACTGTTCCCCCACAACGTTGATTACACTGCGAGTTGGGTCGGGTCAGGTCGGGTCAGGTCGGGTTAATGAAGTGGATGAAAAAAAGGCCCACGTTCCGTTCCATTGTGTACTACACGTCAGCCCACTGCATTTCACAGGAGTGGTCCATCTTGCTCCACTATAGGATCTTTGCCGCAGATAAGGATCACAAACTTGTTGAGTATCACTTTCAGCACATCACCAAAACTCGGGCAGGATGATGGGATTGAAGGGAGGCAGCAGAGCGACAGGCAGATAGCACTTATCTCTGCCGTTTCCCTGACTATTTGCAGGTTGTGTACGACTGATACTGACAATGGAGTTGACGTTGTGGGCATTATGCACAAGCCGCTCTGGTAATAAGAGGATTCTCTCTCTGCTTTAGGCAGAGGATTAGTGACGGCACCTTATCTGCGGGATCCAGCAACTCCTGCCAGACTCTCTCACAATTCCTCTAACCTTTGGGATTTGCGCGAAAACTCACAAGTAGTGTTACACTAATAAGCATGAATAACATGCATGTAACCAGGTACTTTAACTTAAACTGTGGTCCTGAGGCCATGGATATAAACATAGCCCGGCCCACACACAATGAACACACGGACGAAACATTTCCATGGAACAAAGTTCTACAATCACGTCAGAAATACCACACCGGGAGTATTGTGTGTAGTTTTGGTCCCCTAATTTGAGGAAGTACATTCTTGCTATTGAGGGAATGCAGCGTAGATTTACCAGGTTAATTCCCGGGATGGCGGGACTGTCATGTGCTGAGAGAATGGAGTGGCTGGGCATGTATACTCTGGAGTTTAGAAGGATGAGAGGGGCTCTTATTATTAAGGGTTTGGACACGCTAGAGGCAGGAAACGTGTTCCCGATGTTGGGGGAGTCCAGAACCAGGGGCCACAGTTTAAGAATAAGGGGTAGCCATTTAGAACGGAGACGAGGTAAGACTTTTTCACCCAGAGAGTTGTGAGTCTGTGGCATTCTCTGCGTCAGAGGGCAGTTGAGGCTGGTTCTCTGGATACTTTTAAAAGAGATCTAGATAGAGCTCTTAAAGATTGCAGTCAGGGGATATGGAGAGAAGGCAGGAACGGGGTACTGATTGTGAATGATCAGCCATGATCACAGTGAATGGCGGTGCTGGCTTGAAGGGCCCAATGGCCTACTCCTGCACCTATTGTCTATTGTCTAAATAGATCAGGCCAACTTGACTAAATCCTTTTTTGAAAAATAATCAGATATCTCCTTAGATATGAGTTTGAAGAATTGTACTTTGGATAACACAGGGAGTAAAGAGGCTGTTTAAACTGGGTCTCGACCCAAAACATCACCCATTCCTTCTTTCCAGATATGCTCTCTGTCCCACTGAGTTACTCCGGCACTTTGTGTCTACTTTCAGTGTAAACCAGCATCTGCAGTTCCTTCCTGCATAGGCTACTTAAGCTATTGTTGGTTTTATTGGATGTAATATTAACTATTTGGCTAACCAAGTGTACTCTTTGGAATGTTTGGACTCACAAAGTGGTCCATATCTGAGATGAGCTGCCAGAGGGACTTACATAAGTGGGATTTAAGGTATTAATTGGGCTTCTGTAAATGATCCCAAGTGTGTAGGATAGTGCGAGTGAACAGGCGATTGTTGGTCGGCATAGAATCTGGGCCGAAGGGCCTGTTTCCACACTGTATCTTTAAACTAAACTAAAGAAGTGAGAAGAAACTAGACACAGAGTGCTGGAGTAACTCAGCAGGTCAGGCAGCATCTCCGGAGAAAAGGGTAGGTGATGTTCGGGTCAGGATTCGGGAGGCTGAAGAAGGGTTCTGACATGAAACGTCACCTATCCACATTCTCCAGAGATGCTGCCTGACCCGCTGAGTTACTCCAGCACTCTGTGAAATGTCACCTATCCATGTTCCCCACAGATGCTGCCTGACCCGCTGAGTTACTCCACCACTCTGTATCTATCTTGGGTATAAACCAGCATCCGCAGTTCAGACTGTATCTAAAGAGGTCAGAAGAAACACTGGGTGAATGTTGTTAGTGAGGAACGTCGAGGACATCACTTGGGCAGATGTAGCCAAACATATCGATGGGGGTTATGTGCCAACCGGATGCTTCAAAAGTCAACGTCAATTTTATTCATCACATGCACCTGAAGATGCAGTGAAATGAATTTGCCAGCAGCGATACACTTAAAAAGAACACACAATGCACAATAGAATTTTAACACAAACTGGAAGCAAGGTTGCGTTAAGTGTCGCAAGCCTCAGTGCCTGCAGATGATGTGAAAGTTGCCTCCCACTGTAGCCATCGGGAGCAGACTGGACCAGGAGGGGGGAGATATGTACACCACAGCTCAGAGGGAAGTTCTGTTCAGTTTCATTATCAGTTCAGTTTATTGTCACGTGTACCGAGGTACAGTGAAAAGCTTTTGTTGCGTTCTGACCAGTCAGCGGGAAGACAATACGTGATTACACTTGAGCCATTTACAACATATAGATACGTGATAAGGGAATAACGATTAGTGCAAGGTCTTCTTATGGAGTCCACGTCACAAGAAGAGAAATTGTTTAGCCAGAGCTGAACACACTTCTCGGGCATCTGTATACAACCGCATCTTGTCACTTCTTGTGCGTGGTGGTGGAAAGATTGGTGGAGACAGGGCCGCGATCGACGTGAACGCCCTTTCCTTGACCCCAGTGCAAGGTAAAGCCAGCAAAGTTCGATCAAAGGTAATCTGAGTCTCCAATGAGGTAGCTGGTAGTTCAGGACTGCTCTCTGGTTGTGATAGGATGGTTCAGTTGCCTGATAACAGAGGGAAGGTCCCCAGCATTCCCTAAGATAACATTTCAAGTGCTTGACAAATAAGGAACAGTTTGCATTGTGGGCTCTGTGACGATAGTAGAGTCATAGAGTGATACAGCGTGAAAACAGGCCCTTCGGCCCATCTTACCCACACCGACCAACAATGTCCCATCTACACTAGTCCCACCTGCCTGCGTTTGGCCCATATCCCTCCAAACCTGTCCTATCCATGTAACTGCCTAAATGTTTCTTAAACATTATGATCATCCCTGCCTCAATCTACCTCCTCTGGCAGCTCGTTCCATACACCCACCTCCCTTTGTGTAAAAATGTTATCCCTCAGGTTCCTATTAAATCTTTTCCCCCTCACCTCAAACCTATGTCCTCTGGTTCTCGATTCCCTTACTCTGGGTAAGAGGGTCCGTATGTTCACCTGATCTATTCCTCTCTTGACTTTGTACACATCTATAAAATCACCCCTCATCCTTTCTGCGCTCCAATGAATGGAGTCCCAGCCTGCTCAAACTCTCCCTATAGCTCAGGCCCCTCGAGTCCTGGCAACATCCTCGTAAATCTTCTCTGCACCCTTTCCAGCTTCGTACAACATGGTGACTTAAACCAATGCAGTATTAATGATACTGACTGAGCATAGGTCATTCTTCATTCATAAGTTCCTAAGTTCTAGGAGCAGAATTAGGCCATTCGGCCCATCAAGTCTACTCCGCCATTCAATCATGGCTGATCTACCTCTCCCTCCTAACCCCATTCTCCTGCCTTCTCCCCAAAACCTCTGACACCCGCACTAATCAAAAATCTATCAATCTCCGCCTTAAAAATGCCATTGAATTGGCCTCCACAGCCGTCTGTGGCAATGAATTCCATAGATTCACCACCCTCCGACTAAAGATAATTCCTTCTCATCTCCATTCTAAAGGTACATCCTTTTATTCTGAGGCTGTGCCCTCTGGTCCTAGACTCTCCCACTAGTGGGACCATCCTCTCCTCATCCACTCTATCCAGGACAGGCTGATCGATGGTCAACGTGCACCTAATGAGCTGAAGGGCCTGAATCATGATGTCAAACAAGTCCTAGGTTGGCAGGTAATTAGACAACACGATGTTGAAAGGACTGAGTAGACCGCAAACCTGATTGGGAGCAGCAGCAACGAGCTTGTTTATTTTGGTTGCTTTCAAAGGTTCCTCTTGCCGTATCTTTCAAAAGCCTTTGCTCAGTGACGACAGAATATGATCCCACATGGTGGACATAAATACTACAAACTGTGCAATAATGCTTGCCGTTAAGTGTAGCAGATAAGTGGAGCAGCATGCTGGCACAGACCTGCTGCCTCTCAGCGCCGGAGACCCACGTGCGATCCTGACCTCGGGTGCTGTCTGTGGGGAGTTTGCACGTTCTCCCTGTGACCACATGGGTTTCCTCTGGGTGCTCCGGTGTCCTCCCACATCCCAAAGACTTGCCGGTTTGTAGTTCTCTGTAAATTGACCTTCTTTTTCTTGCGTATGGCGTGCACAGCCTGAAGTTGTAGGACAACTTGTTCTATTTGATCTTATTTGATTGTGCACGCCAGCTTGACTGCATTCGTCGAAACAGGGCGGACCACATGAAGGTTGCAATCTCCCACCCCGTAAATTGACCTAAGTGTGTGGGAGGTGGATGAGAATGTGGGATAACACAGAACTTGTGTGAACGGGTGATCGCTGGTCAGTGCAGACTGGATGGGCCGAAGGGCCTGTTTACAATCTCAGCTGAACTGAAATGTTACTATTTCCATAAAATGTATTCATCATAGACAGTTGAAAGTCCCAACCAGGAGTTAGTTCACTCTCCAGCCCAACATAACTGTACAACCTCGAATACAAGTTCTTTGTTGTATCACTACAAATGGTTCTTGTTTTAGAGAACAAAATGCCTGACATGCTGAGTTATGGGCCTGTCCCACTTGAGCAACTTTTTCGGCGACTGCCGGCTCCCGTCATAGGTCATTGCAGGTGGCCTAAAATTTTCAACATGTTGAAAATCCAGCGGCGACCAGAAAGACGCCACGACTCTTTGGGCGACTGAGGAGACGACTCACGCCCATACAGGCGGCATGTCGCGGGGTGAAGCCTGTATGGTCGCGAGTAGTCGCCCAAAGAGTCGTTCCTTGTTCTGGTTGCCGCTGGATTTTCAACATCTTCAGAGACCTGCTGCGACTATGACAGGTGGCGGCAAGTCGCCGAAAAAGTTGCGTAAGTGGTACAGGCCTATTATGGGCCTGCCCCACTTAGGCGACTTTTTAGGCGACTGCAGGAGGCTATGCGGTCGCCACATGTTTGCGGGTGGTTGCCGGGGAGTTGTCTTCACGGTCGTGAGGAGTTCCTGCATTCTGGGAACTAGTCGCGGCCTCATTATGGTTGCCGCAAATGTTTCAACATGTTGAAAAATTAGCGGTGACTAGAATGAAGCCGCCATGGAGAGTAGCGAGAATTCTCGTGCCGTAAGTGGGTCGTCAGGAGGTCCTAGTGTGTTGCCAGGAGGTCGAAGGTTCTCGTAGGTTCTCGTAGGTTGTAGCCGGTGCTGACCGGTGGATTTCATTGGCTCATTGGGGAAATAAAACGTAAGCAGTAGTTTTCAGAACCAAGGATAACCGACCGGTAATGTTAAATGTCCGCCGAGCTTCACTGCCGTGTATCTCTGGTTTCTTAAAAGTTGTCTCCACTCCTTCTCCCCCCCTCCCCCCCTCACTCTCCCCCCTCTTTTAATGGACTTCCCGTACACTGTGCTTTCACCGTCTTAATTACAGCGCAAACCGTCCTGTTCATCGCGGTGTGTGTCTGTATCGCATTGGCTTTGCACCGTGTGAATTTCACTCAGACAGCGCTCCCCTCGCTTGCCCTGTCCCCCGCTGCATAACGGGCTGGTGAAGGGAGCGATGTGTGTGTGTGTGTGTGCTTGCGTGCGTGCATGCGTGTGTGTGTGTGCGTGTGTGCTCCACTCTGACAGTCGTCGTTCCAGTTCTCAGTTTTTCAGGCGACTGATGGTAACTTGACTGTCGCCGGCAGTCCGCTGAAAAATCGCCCAAGTGGGACAGGCCCATAAAGCTTTGTGTCTTTATTTCATTTAGTTTAGAGAGATACAGCATGGAAACAGGCCCTTTGGACAACTGAATCTGCGCCGACCAGCGATCACCCTGTACACGAGCACAATCCTACACACTAGGGACAAATTACAGTTTTACCAAAGTCAATTAGTCTACAAACCTGCACGTCTTTGGAGAGTGGGAGGAAACCAGAGCACCCAGAGAAAACCCACGCAGGTCACGGGGAGAACATACAAACTCCACACAGACAGCACCCGTACTTGGGGTCGAACCCGGGTCTCTGGCGCTGTGATGGGCCTGTCCAACATAGGCGATTCTTTCGGCGACTGCCGGCAACTGTCATAGTCGTAGAAGGTCGATGAAAAACTGGCGACTGAACCTCCCCACGACAATGTCTACAACAACCTACCAGCTAGTCGTCATCCAGCTACCGACAACCGGTGACCCATTAGGGCGTCCACCTACGACCGCGCCTACGACAACCTACGTCCACCCGTGACAAGCTACGACAACGTAAGGCAATTCAGTCGCCGGTACCTGTCGCCGGTTGATGTAGATAGTCGCCAATGGAATTCACCAACGTCAGCACCGGCGACAACCTACGTTAAACTGGCGTCAACCTACGACAGCACCTATGTCAGGAGAAGTCAAGCTACGCTCATTGGCGTCAAACCCACTGTCACCGAAAAACATGTTGAAAATTTTGTGGCATCCAGAAAGACGCTACGACTCTTTGGGCGACTGAGGAGACTACTCACGACCATACAGGCGACACCCCAGTGACCACCGGCGAACATTTGGTGACAGCCAAGTCACCTGTAGTCACCTAAAAAAATCGCCGAAGTGTGACAGGCCCATGAGGCAGCAACTTTACCGCTGCGACACCGTGCCTCCCCACTGTATCACTAACATCTGCAGATTTTCCTCTCCTATTCCACATTGGTCGTATTGTTGTAATGGATGAGTGAACTGAGAGGCAAATATAATATGAGTGCAATTGCACTTACTTCCCTTGAAGTGCAGGAGGGTTAGACAATTCCCGGTTGTCCTTATTCCTGCCGCTTACATGCCCCTTGAGTGGGATAAACAGCATTTGCTGTTCAGATCCCCTGCTCCTCTTCCTTTCTCTATGTGTGGTTGCTGTGGGTCTTGGGATATTCAGTTTGAATGGGTACAAGATTCTTCATGAAGACAGCTGCATTTTCTATTTCCCCCAGCAGTGGTAACACAGGCAGTGGGGTCCCGGAGCAGACGAACGCATCAGGCAGACGAATGCCATGGTATCCCGTGTGACTTGCTTCTGAGCTGCAGAGAATCACAACAGTTACTTTATTTGTCCAGTTCTCACAGTGTCGTGGGACTCCCTGTCTTCCTGTGAAAAGGAAAAGCAGTGTGCTTGTTGCACAAGTGAGGATTTAACTGTGTGTGGTATTCCGCGGAGCCACATACTTGCAATTCATTGAGATCAGATTAAAGAAAGAGACCAAGAGCTGCAGTAACTCAGCGGGTCAGGCAGCATCTGTGGAGAACATGGATAGGTGACGTTTTACAGAGTTCTGGAGTAACTCAGCGGGTCAGGCAGCATCTCTGGAGAACATGGATAGGTGACGTTTCACAGAGTGCTGGAGTAACTCAGCGAGTCAGGCAGCATCTCTGGAGAACATGGATAGGCGACGTTTCACAGAGTGCTGGAGTAACTCAGCGAGTCAGGCAGCATCTGTGGAGAACATGGATAGGTGACGTTTCACAGAGTGCTGGAGTAACTCAGCGAGTCAGGCAGCATCTGTGGGGAACATGGATAGGTGACGTTTCACAGAGTGCTGGAGTAACTCAGCGGGTCAGGCAGCATCTCTGGTGAGAAGGAATGGGTGACTTTTCAGGTCGAGACCCTTCATCAGTCTGAAGAAGGGTCTAGACCCGAAACATTGCCTATTTCTTTTCTCCAGAGATGCTGCCTGGTCCACTGAGTTACTCCAGCATTTAGTCTCTTTTTTTCTTAAATTTATTCCTAAATTGGCCTGAACAATTTTCGGGTTAAATGATATCTTCCAAATTTCTGGTATTTTTGAACTTGAATTGAAATGAAATGAAACATTGTTGTAATGAAAGTGATAGGTGACAGTGGCATTTTGGGACGAGACCCTTCTTCAGATCAAAAAAGGAATTTGTCTCTCGTCCCGCAACGCCACTCATTTCTTCTCTCCAGAAATGCTGCCTGTCCCGCTGAGTTACTCCAGCTTTTTGTCTCTACCTTGTGTATACCAGCATCTGTAGTTCCTTTCCGCAGAAGATTCAGTGAGCTGGCTGAGGAGAAAAGCGAACTGGATGTGAACTGGGTGCAAGAAAGAAATTGAAAGGGTGACTTATTTTTATTTTAATCATTAAAGGACTCTGCTCATTACAGGAGAATGAAGGAAAGTAATTGGAAGCTCTTTGGACAGGTCCTCGCTGAGCAGTCAACTAGTTTAGTTTAGTTTCTCGGGCCATGGCCCTTCAAAGTTGTCATCTCCCTTCAAACAAAAAGACCAGGCAGTCGGCGTTGCCAACCTGCCCAAGGCCACTTTCATCTGCAAACACAAAGTGCATTTTTCGATGGGTGAGATTTCCTTGTCAATTTGCTGCTCGCCAGATGATCTGTTGATGCTCGGCCCGCTCGGAGCTCTGTGCAAGGCAGCTCTGCTGAGGTGTAAAATGTGACCATGGCTTTCTGTCTAGTGACTTCTCCAATTTCAGGTAGTTCTGCTTTCTCCCTCTTTCCCCTCCCCTTCCCAGCTCTCCCACAGCCCAATGTCTCCGCCTCTTCCTTTCTTGTTCCCGCCTCCCCTCCCCTCCACCCCCACATCAGTCCGAAGAAGGGTCTCGACCTGAAACATCGCCTATTTCCTTCGCTCCATAGATGCTGCCTCCAGCATCTATGGAGTGAGTTTCTCCAGCATTTTTGTCTACATTGGCTTTCTGTGGAGTATCTGAATCTTGCACTGCAAGAACCACCGGTCTATCGTACATCGTTTGTTATTTATAATTGGAGAGGTGGTCAATGCCTTTGCTCTCCTTACATGCTGCCTGCAGATAGATAATCAACCAGCTGATTGGGGGGAGTGGAGGTTGCGGCAGTCTGAAGAAGGGTCTCGACCACAAAACGTCACCAATTCCTTCTCTCCAGAGATGCTGCTTGTCCCGCCTAGTTACTCCAACATTTTGTGTCTGTAAAAGATAATGGACAATGCCAGCCTTTCGACCTACTAATGTATAGGCTGAAGCTCACCATAGATAATATCTTAAATGTTGATACTTCCATGATACATTTCCATGCACGCAGCTATTACATCAAGCAACAGAACTCTAAAGGTCAATGACGTTCGTACATTTAGCCAGAGGGTGGTGCATCTGTGGAGGTAAAATCAATGGGTATTTTTAAGGTGCAGATCGACAGATACTTGATTAGTATGGGTGTCATAGAAAAAGAGAAACCTAGAAAATAGGTGCAAGAGTAGGCCATTCGGCCCTTCGAGCCAGCACCGTCATTCAATATAAGCATGGCTGATCATCCAGAATCAGTACCTCGTTCCTGCTTCCTCCCCACATCCCTTGATTCCGTTAGCCCCAAGAGCTAAATCCAACTCTCTCTTGAAAACATCCAGTGAATTGGCCTCCACTGCCTACTGTGACAGAGAATTCATCAGATTCACAACTCTCTGGGTGAAAATGTTTTTCCTCACTTCTGTCCTAAATGGCTTCCCCCTTATACATAAACTGTGTGACCCAAGGTTCTGGACACCCCCAACATCGGGAACATTTTTCCTGCATCTAGTCTGTCCAATCCCCTAACAATTGTATGTGTTTCTGTAAGATCCCCTCTCATTCTAAATTCCAGTGAATACAAGCCCAGTCGACCCATTCTTTCAGGGGTTACGGGGAGAAGGCAGGAGAATGGGATTGAGAGGGAAAGATAGATCAGCCACGATTGAATAGCAGAGTAGAATCAATGGGCCGATGTGTACCCTTGATTTTGTGCCTGATCCTAATTGAAACACAAGTAAACCATCCAGAATGGGTAAAGGATATCTGAGCTGTACAGCATAGAAACAGGCCCTTCAGCCCACCTTGTCCAAGCCAACCAGCTTGACAATCTGGGCTAGTCCCATCTGCCTGCATTTGGCCCATTTCTTCATCTCCAATGAAAAAAGTCCCATCGTATCCAAACTCTTCCTAGTAATCCAATCTGCTGAATTTGACAATTGTGTTTTTTTTAAACTAATCTATCCATGAGACAAAGCCGACTTTAAAAACAATTCGTAATCTGGAAATTGCGATTTTAATGCTTTTCTTCAACTGTTGTTCTTTGAATGTAAAACGTGGTGAGATCATAAGATCATAAGTGATAAGAGTAGATTTAGGCCATTCGGCCCACCGAGTCTACTCCGCCATTCAATCACGGATGCTCTAACTCTCCCTCCTAACCCCATTCTCCTGCCTTCTCCCCATAACCCCAGACACCTGGGATCTTCATATTTAACCAAGCACCAAGTTAAGGCCAGGTATTGCCAAACCAGAATGAGTGTCATTTAAACGGCCTGTCCCACTTATGTGATTTTTTTCCGGTGACTGCCGGCACCCGTCATTAGTCGCAGCAGGTCGCCGAAAATTTCGACATTTTGAAAATCTAGCGGCGACCAGAAAAAGGTACGACTCTTTGGGCGACTACTCACGACCATACAGGCGTCACCCCGCGAGAAAATCACTATGGTGGGACAGGCCCTTAAGGAGATACCAGAGGTGATGAAGTATTCTCTGAACTTTTGTCAACGAGTCCATCGATCACCCGTTCACATTAGTTATATGTAATCCCACTTTCCCATCCCCTCCCTACACAAGAGGGGGCAATTTACAGAGGGCCAATTAACCTACAAACCCGCATGTTTTTGGGACATGGGAGCACCCGGAGGAAACCCACACAGTCACAGGGAGAACGTGCAAACTCCACACTCACAGCACCCAAGGTCAGGATTGAACCGTTGTCTCTGGTGCTGTGAGGCAATGGCTCTACCCTAGGGTTTTGACCAGAAACATCACCTATTTCCTTCGCTCCATAGATGCTGCCTCACCCGCTGAGTTTCTCCAGCATTTTTGTCTACCTTCAGTTGTCCTGCATCTGCAGTTCCTTCTTAAATGAAAAGTAATGAAATGGTCATTTCAATCCTCAGTGTTTGAATATTCATAGGACAGATGGAATGCATCCAAAAGTGCTTTAGGAAATTAATAACAAAGTAAATGAAAGAGGCAATGAACTATTTCACGGTTCATTAAAGACATGGGCAGCATCGTGATTGGATCGTTGCTACAGTTATTCCCAATTTCAAAGGTCACCAATATCAGTCGGGAAGATATAATCTTTATCAGATTGACACGTCTAACTACTTGATTACTAAAGGGCCTGTCCCACTTGGCAGTCATTTGTGCCTCATTTACGCGTCATATGTAAAATAGGTCGACGCGACGTCGCGAGCAAATCACGCGTTATCATGCCGACTGGTCCGCATGACATAATTAGAATACCCGGCGACGCACGGTTACGCACGGTAACGTATTCATGTGTCACCATGTGATACACGTGAGACGACGGGGCGCCAGCGTGCGACGCCAATGCGTCAGTGTGCATACGGGATATATCACGCAGCAGGCAGGCGAGGATTTTGCGTGTAAATCCACACTCCACGCCTCTCCATGTGCCCGTCCTGCACTACCCACATGCTACCTGTGTGTCACAACGCGTCGACCGGTTTTACATATGACACGTAATTGAGGCATAAATGACGGCCAAGTGGGACAGGCCCTTAACTACTTGGGTAGTTAGTAATCAAGTGCGGGTACAGCAGAGGTTCACCTGCACCTCCTCCAACCTTATCTATTGCATCCACTGCTCTGGATGTCAGCTGCTCTACATCGGTGAGACCAAGCACAGGCTTGGCGATCGCTTCACCCAACACCTCCGCTCGGTTCGCAACAACCAACCTGATCTCCTGGTGGCCCAGCATTTCAACTCCCCCTCCCATTCCGAATCCGACCTTTCTGTCCTGGGCCTCCTCCATGGCCAGAGTGAGTCCCACCTCAAATTGGAGGAGCTGCACCTCATATTTCGCTTGGGGAGTTTACACCCCAGCGGTACGAACATTGATTTCTCCAATTTCAAGTAGTCCTTGCGTTCTTCCTCCTTCCCCTCCCCTTCCCAGCTCTCCTACAGCTCATTGTCTCCACCTCTTCCTTTCTTCTTCCCGCCCCCCCCCTTCCCTCCACCCCCACATGAGTCTGAAGAAGGGTCTCGACCCGAAACGTCACCCATTCCTTCACTCGATAGATGCTGCCTCACCCGCTGAGTTTCTCCAGCATTTTGACTAACTACTAGGGGCACTGTTTGGGGATGATCAGCCATGATCACATTGAATGGCGTGTCGTGGTCCAAATACTCTTAAACAGACAGAAACGTGAATAACATCAGTATAAGCAGTAATCTTTATTTCACCAGACGGGAGTGGTAAACATGCTTTCCAGTATGCCGATAACAGACTATACAGAGAAGTCCACACAAAGGGACAATGATCTCAGTACATGTATAGATACCCCACTAATCGACGATTCAGCAATACGTTATCTACAAAGCCTAGTACAGCCTCTTGCATCTTAAGATTGACAGATCCTTAAGATTGACAGCATCAGAAGATTGACAGGTTCTTCTGACAGAGGAAGGGATAGCCATATATGGTTATATGAGAATGTTATATTTCTGTAGAACAAGCATTTTGTTTTTTTCTACTTATGACACACATCATAATCTTGTGGAAGTCTGAATTTTCTCCTATGTTTAAGTGATAAAGAAGACATTCGTGAAGCTGGGCTTGTTATCTCGCTTATGTTGTCGGAAAGAGGAACATCGACAGTCTGCTGACCTTGTTAATGTACTAAAAGCAAGGGTTAGTGCTTTTTTTGCTAGCTTAGCAACTTAATAGAAGACAGCGAAAGCCTGTCTTAGTTTCAACGGAATCCATTTTGTATCTTTAAATCATTATTAACTTCCATTGGCGGTGCTGGCTCGAAGGGCTGAATGGCCTACACCTGCACCTATTGTCTATTGTCTATTGTCTACTCCTTTTCGTGACCAACTTGTAAAAAATGTTGGTCTCGCTGTCATCGTCCGTCCTGAAAAAGACGCAAGCTTCCAGCGACAATCAGTGGGAACCATCACTTGTGGCAACAGATGATAGTGGCAGCAGAATTAGCTCGGGATGCGTCCAGTTTCCAGCCCCGCGACCTGGATGCTACTGCTGTGGGGTAGGCTCCAACTACCAAAAGCAAAGAATCCATTTTGGAGCATTGAGAAGTAAAAAAGAAAGGAAACTTTATTTCAAAATTAGCAAAAGAAGGTGGTTTAGTTTAAGAAAGAACTGCAGATGTTGGAACAATCAAAGGCAGACAGAAAATGCTGGAGAAACTCAGCGGGTGAAGCAGCATCTATGGAGAGAAGGATCAGGCGACGTTTCAGGTCGAGACCCTTCTCCAGACTAATTTAGTTATGTTTAGAGATGCAGCGTGGAAACAGGCCCGTCAGCCCACTGATTCCACGCTGACCAGCGATCCCCGTACGCTAACACTATCCTACACACACTAGGGACAATTTCAAATTATACCAAGCCATTTAACGTACAAACCTGCACGTCTTTGAAGGCCGGTGCATCCAGAGAAAACTGCCGCAGGTCACGGGGAGGACGTACAAACTCCGTACAAACAGCACCCATAGTCAGGATCGAACCCGGTTCTCTGGCACTGCGAGGCAGCAACTCTACCCGCTGCGCCACCGTGCCGGCGTAGGTTGCATGTAACTGATTCATGGATGTTCATTGATTTGTTTCATTGACTTGACAGATGAGTGAAATGTCAAATCTATCTCCAGCCTTATGTTCAGAACTCATTTGATATTGTTTCATGTTCGAGTTCTATGGTTAGGGTAAGATAAAGAGTTGAAAGAAGATGTCGTAAATTGGATAATAAATAGCGCAGAGTAGACAACCTGGAGACAGCTGTCACTGGCCATAGAACTGATTGGACGTCCGTGATCAATGACAAATCTCTGGTCCAGGAACCTGTTAATTTTCACAGAAGTTGGAACTCAAAGGGACTAGAAACTGACTGAGCGAGTCACAACGTGAAATCAGGAATTCAGGAGAGCTATGATGAGGAAGTTTGCAGGTTTTGACAACTTGTGGGGGTGGGAGATTGCAACCTTCACGCGATCCACCCTGTTTCAACGAATGCTATCAACCCAGCGTGCACAAACAGAAGATCAAACAGAACAAGTTGTCCTATAGCTTTAGGCTGTGCACGCCGCACGCAAGAAGAAAAAGAATGGTGGCACGGTGGCGCAGAGTTAGAGTTGCTGCCTCACAGCGCCAGAGTCCCGGGTTCGATCCTCTAACTATGGGTGCTGTCCATACGGAGTTTGTACGTTCTCCCCTTCTCCGGGAAAGGGTTTTCTCTGGGATCTCCGGTTTCCTCCCACACTCCAAAGACGTGCTGGTTTGTAGGTTAATTGGCTTTGGTATAATTGTAAATTACCCCTAGTGTGTGTAGGATAGTGCTAGTGTATGGGGATTGCTGGTTGGCCTGGACTCGGTGGGCCGAAGGGCCTGTTTCCATGTTGTACCTCTAAACTAAACTGAATACAATGTTGCTAGTTCTACAAGGAGGATTCCTTGGAGTGCACGTGGATGAGGGATGATCTTATAGAGGTGTACAATATCATGAGGGGAATAGCTAGCCAGAATTGTTTTCATCATGCTACAGGAATCAAGAACCAGAGGACATATCTTTAAGGTGAGCGGGGCCAGGCTTAGTAGCGACAGCTTCTGCACTCAGAGGGTGGTGGGTGTATGGAACCAGCTGCCAGAGGAGATAGTTGAGGCAGCTACTGTGACAATATTTAAAAGAAGATAGACCACAGCAAGCTGGAGTAACTCAGCAACTTCTGGAGAGAAGGAATGGGTGACGTTCAGAAGAAGGGTCTCGACCCGAAACGTCGGCCATTCCTCCTCTCCAGAGATGCTGCCGGTCCCGCTGAGTTACTCCAGCTTTTTGCTTCTATCTTCACTCTAATATGGAACACACTTTTTGAATACTTGTGTTTACATTATCGTGTTGCTCAGTCATTTTGGATTATATTCTATTATCTACCATGGAGTGTACTGATGACACACACATGAATTTTGAAAGTGGATGAATATTTGGAAGTACAGTTCACATTTACTGATTGATTAAGGTTTGAATGCATTTCTATTGAGAAACATTGCACTCAGGATTTCTAGCCCAACGGTTTTACATGCAATAATTTAGTCGAGTTCACTTTCTTGTCACGTGCACTGAGGTACAGTGAAAAGCTTTTAATAATAATAATTATAATAATACATTTTATTCATGGGCGCCTTTCAGGACTCTCAAGGACACCTTATAGATTAAAACAAGCAAATTACAAACATATAAACCAAATGAAACAAAAAAGTAGTAAGGACATCAACATTACACAATTCAAAGAGAGAGCAGCGGCAGCGAATCGCGCCAGCGATCACGCTCACTTCCGGCAGCCATCTTGGAAACAGAACAATCAAATTTTGTTGCGTCCTATCCAGTCAGCGGAAAGACAATACATTACTACAATGGAAGATAGACCTTCACACCGATCTTCACACCGACTCAAAACGTCACCCATTCTTTCTCTCCAGAGATGCTGCCCGTCCCGCTGAGTTACTCCAGCTTATTGTGTCTATCTTTGGTGTAAACCAGCATCTGCAGTTCCTTCCCCACACAGTGTTACAATCGAGCCATCCACGATATAAGTGTACAGGATAAAGAGAATAGTGTGAATAATGTTTCGTGCAAGACAGAGCCAGTAACACCATCAATACCATCGTTCCTGGCGATGCACATTATTTGAACAATTTTCCTACAGTTTATGTAAACGTCTATGATGGAGTTTGAATACTAATTCACACATTGCTTGTTAAGTGAATCACACTGTGCCTCTCTTGTTATTAGTATGCGTCTCAGCAAACATTCCTCCAAACTTGCGTGATAATCGCCTGGGGTCAAATTGAATGTTTGCTCGTTAAATATGTTTGGGGTGAAGGAACTAATTTGGAATAAAACAAGGAAGGCGTAGAGAAGGCCAAGTTTATACTGGTATGATCAGTTTTGTTTAAATTAATGGAAAGACGCAGAATGGAAACAGGCCCTTCGGCCCACCGAGTCCGCACCCACCATCAATCACCCGTTCACACTAGTTCTATGCTTTCCCACTTTCTCATCCGCTCCCTACACACTAGTGGCAATTGACAGAGGTCCGATTCACTTACAAACCCACATGCCTTTGGGATGTGGCAGTGCCTGATTAAGTCTATGTTCCACATAGGTGAATACAATCCCTAAATACATTATGATAAGTCTCTTTACTACTATCTTAATGCGACCAGTTAACGCAATAAAAATTGGAATTGAGAACCAGAGGACAGAGATTTAAGGTGAGGGGAGGGGGGGACTATTAAATAGGACCCTGAAGAATAATTTGTTCACACAAAGGGTGGTGGGTGTACGGAACAAACTGCCAGAGGAGGGAGTTGAGGCTGGGACTATCCCAACGTTTAAGGAACATTTAGACAGTGGTGTGTGGGTGGGGGGGGGGGGGGGGGGGGGTGTGGGCCGGGGGGGGAGGGGAGTTTAGTTTCGAGGTACAATGTGGAAACAGGCCCTTCGGCCCAACGAGTCCAGGCCAACCAGCAATCCCCATACGCTAGCACTATCCTACACACACTAGGGGTAATTTAGAATTATACCAAAGCCAATTAACCTACAAAACTGCACGTCATTGGAGTGTGGGAGGAAACCGGAGATCCTGGAGAAAACCCACGCGGTCACGGATAGAACGTACAAACTCCGTACGGGTGAGCTCGGAGAACAGACAGGGGTAGAGAGGGGGCACGAGGGAGGGAGGGAGGGGCCAGCACGAGGGACCAGAGAGGTTGTGGCTCCTCTGCCCGGATCAGCGTCTCCGCTTTCCGTTTGGCGACATAGGCGACATCTCCGATTCTGGGCCTGGCTGGGTCTCCCATCCTGGGCTGCTGGGGGCGCGCTGCTGATGCTGGGGGCGGGGCTGCCACTGGGGGCGGGGCTGAGCTGAGGGCGGAGTTGCCGCTGGGGGCGGGGCTGCTGATGGTGGGGGCAGGGCTGCCACTGGGGGCGGGGCTGCCTGCTGGGGGGGGGGCTGCTGCTGGGGGGGGCTGCAGATGGTGGGGGCGGGGCTGCTGCTGGGGGCGGGGCTGATGATGGTGGGGCGGGGCTGCTGCTGGGGGCGGGGCTGATGCTGGGGGTGGGGTTGCTTCGGGTCCCTCCGACAGTCTGGTTGGAAACCTCCACCGGCCACACTCAGCTCCAGTGAAGACGCAATGGCGCAGGAAGGGGCGGACCGTCCCGGTGAGTGACTAATCCGCGCGGCGCTGGAAGACAAGTGAAGAGATCGATCTGCACACGTGGGGTTTTAAAGATTTTTAAACCTCGCTAACATTTACAACATTAATTCGATCGGAACGAAACATGGTGCAATCACAGCACAAGAGAACGGTGAGTGAACTGGCGCAAAATCGTAGCGCTATCGCAAACAGTTTTTGCGCAAATAGAAGAACGCCAAACCGGAAGATAACAAGATCAGAGTTTCAGTTATGTATAGATAGATGGGCCGAACGCAGGCAGATAGGACTCATCTGTTGGCCGGTGTGGGCAAGTTGGGTCGAAGGGCCTGTTTCTGTGCTGTATAGCTCTATGAGATGACTATGACCCTGACATCTTTAGTCAGAGGGTGGTGAATCTGTAGGATTATTTGCCACAGAAGGCTGTGGAAGCCAAGTCAGTGGATATTTTTAAGGCAGGGATAGATAGATTTTTGATTGGTATGGGTGTCAAGGATTATGGGGAGAAGGTAGGAGAATGGGGTTAGGAGGGAGAGATAGATCAGCCATGATTGAATGGTGGAGTAGACTTGATGGACCGAATGGCCTAATTCTACTCCTATCCCCTATGACCTTATGACCCCGACAGCCAGTGCGCTGACGCAAGGTAGTCATTGTAACGCCATGTTTTATGGCCTCCTGGTAGATAATTCATTTCTCAGACTGGCTCAGTGATATCGTGCATCTGTGAGTGGACATTTCACTGCCCGGGGGGGGGGGGGGGGGGAGGGGGGGGACTTCGGCTCCTAAGGTCGTGCTATGTTTCAGTTGGGCTTTGACCTTTCTTGACCGCGCTGGTCAGGTGAGCAGTGGAGGCGAGGTTGGGGTCTAATGAGCTGCTGTGGGACAGAGGCAAGGTTGTGCACGTCAAGGACAAGCTGAGACAGAAGTGTAGACGATCTTTACTCGGACTCGACCACTTTATCTTGAACTAAACATTATTCCCTTCAGAGACACAAAAAGCTGGAGAAACTCAGCAGGACAGGCAGCAGGTCTGGAGAGAAGAAGGAATGGGTGAGGTTCCTCACACTTTGGCAGAAGAATTTGTCAGTCTGAAGAAGGGTCTCGACCTGAAACCTTCTCTCCTGAGATGCTGCCTGTCCCACTGAGCTACTCCAGCTTTTTCTGTCTATCTTTGGTTTAACCCAGCATCTGCAGTTCCTTCCTACATATTATTCTATTTATCATGTATCTGTACACTGTGGATGGCTGGATTGTAATCACGTAGTCTTTTCCGCTGACTGGTTAGCACGCAACAAAAGCTTTTCACTGTACCTCAGTACACGTGACAATAAACTAAACTAAGGTGAGCTAAACCTCGTGACAGCATGCTGTCAATTTTTCTCCGCGCATCTAAGCTGCATTAATTGTTTATTAGCAATAGGTGCAGGAGTAGGCCATTCAGCCCTTCGAGACAGCACCGCCATTCATTGTGATCATGGCTGTACATCCTCAATCAGTATCCCGTTCCTGCCATCTCCCCATATCCCTTGAAACCGCTAACTATAAGTGCCCTTTATATTAGCATTCTTGCACAACAGAAAACTCGGCAACTATTGTCCGTCACTCCCGGCAATTAAAACGTTGCCCATTCCTTCTCTCCAGACATGCTGCCTCACCCACTGAGTTACTCCAGCAATTTGTGTCTACCTTCGATTTAAAGCGGCATCTGCAGTTCTTTCTTACACACCCGGCAACTAAAACTCGCACCTTGCTTCGGATCAGATGTGATTCTATTTCCTAAATGGATGAATGATACCTTGTTGGCTCATGTGACAAGTCACAGTTTAAAAAACATTGTTTTGCTTTCCCAAGGTATGCAAAGGGTCGCCACAGAAAGGGCGATGACAGAGTCACAAAATATCCCGCACCAGATCCTCCTTTCATTCCCCCACCCCCCCTCCCCCCCAACTCACGGCAGTCCCTCCACGCCGGGTTCTCCATTGTTCTATCCCCCCCCTGCATGGCCATTGATTGAAAGTTTCACAGTGTATTTATTGGTGAAGGGAACATACATAAGTGTACCTTCCTTTAACCTTCTTCTTCTTGCGTATGGCGTGCACAGCCTACAGATGTAGGACTACTTGTTCTATTTGATTGTGCACGCCGGGTTGATTGCATTCGCCGAAACAGGGTGGACCCCGTGAAGGTTGCAATCTCCTACCCCCACCTTCCTTCGATAAAGATCCTTAAGCAAATAGATAACGTTTAAATAACGCAATAATCTGAACACACAAACGCGTGTTGGAGAAAGTGCTGGTGGTCAGATGTGTTGCCCGCGGTCTCCCCTCTCCCTAACCCCATTTGGGAAGAAGGTACAGCAGCTTGTCAACCCTGCCCTCCAGGTTCCACAGTGGCACGGTGGCGCAGCGGTAGAGTTGCTGCCCGACAGCGCCTGAGACCCGGGTTTCGATCCTGGCCTCAGGGTGCTGTCTGTGTGGAGTTTGCACGTTCTCCCTGTGACCGCGTGGGATTTTCCCGGGTGCTCCAGTTTCCCCCCCACATTCCAAAGGCATATAGGTTTACACACTTTTTGTAGTTAAATTGGCTTTTGTAATTGGCTTCTGCCCGGTGTGTAGGATAGATCTAGTGTATTGGTGGTCATTGGTCGCCGGCGACTCGATGGGCCAAAGGGCCTGTCTTCGCTCTCCATCTCAGAACTAAACTGAAGCAAGAACAGCTTCGTCTCAGCACTCATCAGGCTCTTGAACACTGCGCAACACTAACCTCAGCAACTGTGATCTTCGGTGGACTGTGCCTGTGGTCGATCGACCGACTTCAGTTCAGCACTATTAGGGTTACGGAGTTTTACAGGTATTATTTTATTGTATTTTTAATATATTTAGAAACTTAGAAACATAGACAATGGGTGCAGGAGGAGGCCATTTGGCCCTTCGAGCCAGCACCGCCATTCATTGTGATCGTGGCTGATCGTCCCCAATCAGTACCCCGTTCCTGCCTTCTCCCCATATCCTTTGATTCCGCTAGCCCCTAGAGCTCTATCTAACTCTCTTTTAAATTCATCCAGTGAATTGGCCTCCACTGCCCTCTGTGGCAGAGAATTCACAAATTCACAATCCCTTTATTCTTCGACTGAGCCCCTGGTTCTGGACTCCCTCAACATTGTTATTTTTGTCTTCTTATTGATTGATTGTGTTGCGTTGTCATGTGCCTATGTTGTTTATTTAATTACCATCATGCCAAAAGGGACTAAAGATGGAAATTAGCTACTGGCTATAATCTTGCATATTTACATGTAAGTGTTTATTAATATGCATTGTCCCTGTTTAAAAAAATAAACTTGAAAACATTATTGGGAACATTTTTATTGCATCTAGCTTATCCGGTCCTTTTATAATTTTATATGTTTCATATCAAGAGTCAAGGATGTTCAATTGTTGCCTTTGCTGACAATGGAACAATGAAATTGTTATTTGCTACAGCTTAACAGATCCACAAGCACAATAACACACAGCTATAATACCAGCTATTGAGGCAGTGCAGCGTAGGTTCACGAGCTTAATCCCCGGGATGGAGGGACTGTCATATGAAGAAAGATTGGAAAGACTGGGCTTGTATTCACCGGTATTTAGAAGGATGAGAGTCAGGGGAGAGGGAAACGAGAGATATAGATGGTGATGTAGAGAGATATAGAACAAATGAATGAAAGATATGCAAAAAAAAGTAAAATTGGTTATAGAGTTGTGGAGGAGGGGGAATCACAGAGTGGGAGCAGCGGGAGAGAGTGGTGCAAAATTCTCGTCAGAGAGAGGTGGGAACTTCTTCAAAGTCGACTTACCTTGAGGAGGTTTCGCAGTGGAGCGGACCAAATATGTAGGCTTCCACATTGATTTTTGTCACACTGCTTCATGCATTCGATTAGCTGAGAAATGTTGTATTTTCCTTCAATAAAATCTGTCACATTGGTGAGTGTTTTAGTCACCACTAGCCTGGACTGTCATAAGCTGAGAGAATGGAGCGGCTGGGCTTGTACACTCTGGAGTTTAGAAGGATGAGAGGGTATCTCATTGAAACATGTAAGATTGTTAAGGGCTTGGACACGCTAGAGGCAGGAAACATGTTTCCGATGTTGGGGGAGTCCAGAACCAGGGGCCACAGTTTAAGAATAAGGAGTAAACTATTTAGAACGGAGACGAGGAAACACTTTTTCACAGAGAGTGGTGAGTCTGTGGAATTCTCTGCCTCAGAGGGCGGTGGAGGCCGGTTCTCTGGATGCTTTCAAGAGAGAGCTAGATAAGGCTCTTAAAAATAGCGGAGTCCGGGGATATGGGGAGAAGGTAGGAACGAGGTACTGATTGTGGATGATCAGCCATGAGCACATTGAATGGCGGTGCTGGCTCGAAGGGCCGAATGGCCTACTCCTGCACCTATTGTCTATTGTCTATTGTCTATCACTTCTTTCCAAAACAAACGATGTCACCTAAACATATTGCCCTCATTGCTACCACGATAATAGACAATTCATCCTCCTCACAGTTCACACTGTCACCCAGCTTTGTGTCATCTGCAAATTTGCTAATGATACTTTGAATCCCTTCATTCAAATCATTGATGTATATTGTAAATAGCTGCGGTCCCAGAACCGAGCCTTGCGGTACCCCACTAGTCACTGCCTGCCATTCTGAAAGGGACCAGTTAATCCCTACTCTTTGTTTCCTGTCTGCCAACCACTTCTCTATCCATGTCAGCACTCTACCCCCAATACCATGTGCCCTAATTTTGTCCACTAATCTCCTATGTGGGACCTTATCAAATGCTTTCTGAAAGTCCAGGTACACTACATTCACTGGCTCTCCCCTGTCCATTTTCCTATTTACATCTTCAAAAATGTCCAGAAGATTAGTCAAGCATGATTTCCCCTTCATAAATCCATGCTGAATCGGACCGATCCTGTTACTGCTATCCAAATGTGCAGCTATCTCATCTTTTATAATTGACTCCAGCATCTTCCCCACCACCAATGTCAGGCTAACTGGTCTATAATTCCCTGTTTTCTCTCTCCCACCTTTCTTAAAAAGTGGGATAACATTAGTTACCCTCCAATCCACAGGACCTGATCCTGAGTCTATAGAACATTGGAAAATGATCACCAATGCATCTACAATTTCTAGAGCCACTTCCTTAATACCCTGGGATGCAAACCATCAGGCCCTGGAGAATTATCAGCCTTCAGTCCCTTCAGTCTATCCAACACCATTTCCTGCCTAATGTGGATTTCCTTCAGTTCCTCCGTCACCCCAGATCCTCTGGCCACTGGTACATCAGGAAGATTGTTTGTGTCCTCCTTAGTGAAGACAGATCCAAAGTACCTGTTCAACTCATCTGCCATTGCCTTGTTCACCATAATAAATTCGGTCTTCAAGGGTCCAACTTTGGTTTTAACTATTTTTTTCCTCTTCACATACCTAAAGAAGCTTTTACTATCCTGCTTTATATTCTTGGCTAGCTTACCTTCGTACCTCATCTTTTCTCCCCGTATTGTCTTTTGTTATCTTCTGTTGCTCTTTAAACATTACCCAATCCTCTTGCTTCCCGCTCATCTTTGCTACGTGGCACTTCTTCGCTTTAATTTTTATACTGTCCCTGACATCCCTTGTCAGCCATGGTCGTCCCTTTCTCCCCTTGGAATCTTTCTTCCTCCTAGGAATGAACCGATCTTGCACCTTCTGTATTATTCCTAAAAATACCTGTCATTTTTGTTCCACTGCTAGTGTATCATTCCAGTCAACTTTGGCCAGCTCCTCTTTCATGGCCCCATAGTCCCCTTTATTCAACTGTAACACTGACACCTCCAATCTACCCTTCTCCCTCTCCAATTGTAGATTAAATCTGACCATGTTATGGTCACTACCTCCTAATGGCTCATTAACCTCAAGGTCCTTTATCAAATTCAGTTCATAACATAACACTAAATCCGGAATTGCCTTCTCCCTGAGAGGCTCCAATACAAGCTGTTCTAAGAATCCATCACAAAAGGCACTCTACAAAGTCTCTTTCTTGTGTTCCAGTACCAACCTGATTTTCCCAGTCTACCTGCATGTTGAAATCTCCCATAACAACCACAGCATTACTTTTGCTACATGCCAATTTTAACTCCTGATTCAACTTGCGCCGTATCTCCAGTATACTGTTTTGGGGGCTGTAGATTAGTCCCATTAGGGACTTTTTACTCTTACAATCTCCTTTCTAACCTTGTTCATTGCACAATTGAAACAGTTTCTCCAGTTACTGCAATCGACTTAACAAAGTGTTCAACAGACTGGGATGAATTGGTTAAGAGATCATCTCAAAGTCAAACAGAGCTTTAGGAGCACAACTTCGAGAGGTGCCAGAACAAGTTTGTCAGGATAGTAGCTTGGAACTGCACTCCAACTCGAGAGCATCCTGACCTTCCATGTACTCATTGCTCATAGGTAGACAAAAATGCTGGAGAAACTCAGCGGGTGAGGGAACATCTATTGAGGGAAGGAATAGGTGACGTTTCGTGTTGAGACCCTTCTTCAGACTGAGCGCAATAAAGAAAGGAAGAAGCCGAGACAGTAGGCTTGTGGGAGAGCTGGGGAGGGGAAGGAGGGAGAAAGCAAGGTCGACCTGAAATTGGAAAAATCAATGTTCACATCGCAGGTAGTCCTTGCTTTCTCCCTCCTTCCCCTCCCCCTTCTCCCTCCTTCCCCTCCCCCTTTCCAATCAAGCCATTCACAGTGTGTAGATACATTATAATGGAATAAAATTTAGCGCAAGGAAGCCGTCGGACTATCTTTAACTGAATGTCACTGGATTTTATCTTACACTTAACGTTATTCCTTTTGTCATGAACAGTATCTGGACACTGTGGACGACTTGATTGTAATCATGTATTGTCTTTCTGCTGACTGGTTAGAACGCAACAAAACCTTTTCACTGTACCTCAGTACACCTGACCATAAACTAAATTAAACTAAAATATGTCTGGAACATGTCTGGACTCAATGGCAGGAACGGACGGTGTCTGCTTTCTGCAGACGATGTTGTCTACCAGTGTCATACTTGGCTGGAGACAGTTTCTGCTCATCCATAAGGATCTGTCAGATCAGCTGCTAACTGTGTGAGATAGTGAAGGGGCCATTGAGAAGCCTTGGATGACTAGATCCTAATGCCACAAGCACTCATGTGGAATCACTGATCCGCTCGGCTGCAGTGAGAAAGTAAACCGTTTCTTCTTCATCCACATAGAGTTGCCACAAAAGTCCAATAAAAGTCCGAAGGTTTAAGATTTGGTTGTACAAATAACCCTCAGAAGTAGCAGTTAATCATCCAAAGTTCATAAATGTCTTGCTTTATGAACATAACGAATCTGGCAATTGGAAGCCCCCCTCCGTGAGTGTGACTTGATTTAGAGCTATATCTACCAGCTTGAAGTGCTTAATGACTACTGACTGAATCTCCAACAGAGATCTCGGAAAGGTCACATGCACTCACTGCATCTTGTGAACCCATTGAAGTTTGTAGACTGTTTTTCAACTTATTCTGGCTGAAAGTCTATGCCTGCTTCAACCATCTTACTTACCCGTTAAACGCTGTTATCCCAGCAGTTTGAATTAGGCTTGAATCTGATTTGAACATAGAACACTCCAGCATGGGATAGGCCCATCAGCCCAACAATTTCCAAGCTGAACATAATCTAATAGTAAGATTAAACGAGCTTACCAGTTTGAAGTTTGATCTTTATTTTATGAGGAGTTACGATGAGCGATTACGTGAAGAACCCCGCCAGTCGGCATGCACGTCAATCTTCAAAGCAGTCGTGTGAAATCACAGAAGAACAACAATTGAAGTATTATAGTAAGATTATAAACCTAGAACTACCAGATGAGCTTTATGATATGAGGGTTGGGAGCAGTGGGCATGTAATCGCTCATCGTAACTCCTCATAAAATTAAGATCAAACTTCAAACTGGTAAGTTTTGTTTAATCTTACTATTTTACTTCGGAGTCGCGTGAGTGATTCTGTGAAGATTTCAAAGATCTGTGATTTAACGCTGATCCAAATCCAGGCGCCTCACACTGCAAGCGGTTGACTCAGGAGGAGTGAATATTGGCAATACATCGAAACATCGTGCTGATTAACATGTTAATGCTTTAATTCACAAATAAACAAATATACAATAGCGTCTCCTCTCTCCCAGGGAGAAGGTATGAAACAGAACTTCAAACAGAATGGGCCAACACCCAGGCTTCAACAAGCTGCTTATTATAAAACCTTTGAAAAGTCAATTCATTTGACCATCCTGCGGCCTTGAGGATATGGTCTAGAGGGACGTCCATTGCCCTCGCCGCTGACGTTGGTGCCGCCCTGGTGGAGTGAGATTTAAAATTGTCAGTATTAACTCCTGCACACCCCAGCCCTTGTTTCAGCCATCTTGAAATGGTCTGAGCTGACACTTTCATATGTGGCTTTTTGAATCCGGACACCCCTGGTCTGCTTTGTTTAATTAGGTCATAGATGTAAGATTTAACATCATTCTGTGATGACACCATCCTGTCCAGGCGCAGTTTGTGCAAGGTCTGAACCTTTTGCGCTGATACGAGCGCCATGGGCATAACCAACTTAAGGGTAATCTGTGTTAAGGACAAGGATGTGGCTGTACCCCATTGACGAAGCAGCGTCAGTACCATGCTTACATCCCAGATTTCAGAATACCTAGGCATGGAAGTATTAGAATTAAAAACACCCTTCATAAATCTGGAGATTAACGGATGAGATCCTACAGACTGGTTCTGACCCCTAGCCTAGGTATGAGGACAAGGTGCTCCTGGCACTGTTGATGGCTCAACCCTTCATCGAAATGTAATTTCGACAGAAATTCGAGCACATCTGGGATGGAGGCTGTGTGGCATGTAATGTTCCCCTGTAAACAAAGTTCCTCCCATTTCCTGACATGAGAGATGTACTGCCTTTTCGTACTATCCCTCCAGGACGCTGTGATGACATCCACATTGGATAGTCCCAGACCCAGGTATGGCCTTCTTAAAATCTGCAAATCAACACATTTAGACGACCATACAGCGGGTGTTGACCTCCAGTCACAGGGTGCACTAACAGATGATGACGGTTTGCAACCACCACAATAGGCTGTGTACTAATGCCCAAAATCAGAGGGAACCATGTAGGCCAATTGGGTACCAGCAAAACCCCTGAGGCGGTGTCCTGCTTGATCTTAGTCAAGCACCGACTGATGAGGCAGAAGGGGGGAAATGCATATAAAAACATTCTGCCCCAGTGCAGTGAGAATGCATTCACTGTAACTGTCCCTGGATCTGGTTCCCATGAAACATATTTCGGTACCTGGTGATTAAGTCTGCGTGCAAACAAACCGATATCTGGCATCCCATACCAGAGAACAATTTCATTAAATACATCATGATCCAACATCCACTCAGTGTTGTCATTGAATTTGCGTGACCTGGTGTCTGCCACCATATTGAATCTGCCTGGCAAGTAGACAACTGAAATCCAAATATTATTTTTAATGCACCAGTGCCAAATAAGGTTAGCCAATCCGTCACAAGATTTAAACTTGATTCCACCCATGTGATTGACATACGCTACTGCCATGGTGTTGTCAATCTGCAGTTGGACATGTAAGTGATGCTTAGTGGTACAGTAAGCTTTGAGCCCATAAAATGCTCCTAAAAGCTCTAAATAATTAATTCCATGTGATTGGAGAATCAACGCCTCATGCATATTCCATCTGCCTCCACAGCTAGACCTGGTATCAGTAACTCCCCAACCTGGGCACTAAAACCAGTCTGCAAAACAGCTGAAGGTGTTTCAATCAAAATGTTGCTAGAACAATTTGAAATGTTTCTAATCCACCACTGTACTTGGTTCTTGGTTACTTGGTTCTCCAAAATATTCCAACTGGAATTTAAACTGGAGGTGGTGAAGGAAGGGGTTTGGCCAGAGAGGGTTATTGGGAAGAAAGTGCCACTTTAAATTTAGTTGCATCTGGCTGGGCAACCGTGATGGCTTCAGTAATGGCTTCAGATGGTAAGTGCATGGGCCGATTGAAATGACCTGCATGTTTTCTAAGTGCCTGTACCTTGGCCCTCTATAAATGTTGGTAATGCAAAGGTCCATATTGCACAGCTGGAAAGGCAGCTACCAATTTACCAATTAAGCTAACCACCTGTTTAATTGAAGGTGATTGCTCCCCCAAGAGCTTGATACAGCCTTCAATTAAATCTAATCTCTTGCCCTTGGGCAGAGTCACACACATGTGATTTGAATCAACTGTGAATCCCAAATAGTCAATTGTGCTAACCGGCACCAATTTTGATTTAGCTGGGTGGATAATGAACCCCAACCTCTCAACCATGAGTTTAACAGCTGAAACTGATAACTCAGCTGCCACAAAGGTGTTTCCAATTATTAAGATGTCATCCAAATAGGCCATTACAATATGGCCCTGTGACCGTAGTAACCCCAGTACTGGTTTTAGCAATTTGGTAAATTTGGTAAATAAGTGAGGGGCTGAGGTTAACCCATTAGGCAGTGCTCTAAACTGCCATAATGCCCCATCCAGCTAGATTTCAAATATCTCCAATACTCTTTATGAACAGGCACTGAATAATATTCATCTTGAAGATCTATACATGCCATATAACACCCTCTGGAAAACAATTACTTGGCAGTAGCTAATGTTTCCATTTAAAAATGATTAAAAAATGATTTAACTGGACAAACGGATCAAGTCCTGTCAGGTCCAAAATAATATGACACCCACCTTCGTTCTTTGGTCTAGGAAACACATTAGACATGAATTGATGAGTTTGATAAACTGTCTTCTCAATTACACCTTTAACACATAATTTTGCTATTTCAGCTTGAATCACCAAATTATCCCGTTGTGAGAAAATGAGTGCTCGCTCTGGCTTGTGCTGGGTGGGTGTACACAGGTTGGGAATAAATTCAATTTGAACCCTTGTATACTCTGCAGTATAAACACGTTTGATGTTATTTTACACCATTCTTTGAGAAACCTGTGTAACATCCCCCCAACTAGGAGGTAATTCTCACTCCATATGTTTCGACAAGAACCAGACCCACCTACCTCCATGGTTACCAGTGGAGTTCTGTGCCCCCTGGCTCTGGATGGAAAAGGCATGTTTGCCCATGCTCCTGCTGGAGTGCGCCCGCTGCGCACATTGAATGGCTGGCTTGGTCCTTGTCCGGACCCGGTTTCAGCAAATCGTTTGTAAGGGTACTGTCGCCGAAGGGTACTGCTGGTCACTGGCGCCTTGATGAACCCGATGGTTTTTGCCTCTTCATCTAGCTCCTTTACCCTCTTTGCGAGGTCTTCCCCAAACAATAAGTCCGGCCGCTGGATGTTGCTTGGCTTACACAGGGCCGCGAACCTTGGGTTGATGGTAGGGCGGATGGTGCTCTTTCTAAGGCAGATAAGTTCAAAGTGCACATTGCACATGACAGCCAGGGCATCCTGCTGAACTTCACTCAGGAGCCCACCATCCACCGACCTGCCAAAAGTCGTAATGCCGGCTGCGGGCAGTTTCAGCACCCGTTGCAGTTTTAACATGCATGCTGACGGCTTTTTAAAACTTACCGCTGGGGAAGTGCTGCTCCTCCCAGCCGGTCGCTGCGCCATGCATCAGACGTAATGACATGCATGCCGATTGGCGGGGTTCTTCACGGAATCACTCACGTGACTCCGAAGTAAAATCTCCGCTGCCTGCACGCGCTGCGTACCACCTCATTCCCTGCATCTATAAGCACCTATCTAAGTACACAGCGGTTACATGTTAGTTTATTGTCACGTGTACCGAGGTACAATGAAAAGCTTTTGTTGCGTGCTAACCAGTCAGCGGAAAGACTATACATGATTACAATCGAGCCGTGCACAATGCTGGGGGAGAGGGGGGAGACGAGAGGGGGGGAGAGGAGAGGGGGAAGAGGGGAGGGGGAAGAGGAGAGGGGAAGAGGAGAGGGGGAAGAGGAGAGGGGAAGAGGAGAGGGGGAAGAGGAGAGGGGGAAGAGGAGAGGGGGAAGAGGAGAGGGAGGAGCAGAGAGGGAGGAGATGGGGGAGGAGATGGGAGGAGGAGGGGGGGAGGAGGAGGGGGGGAGAAGGGGGGGCGGGGGAGGGGGAGGAGAGAGGGTGGGGGAGGAAGGGTGGGGGAGGTGGAGAGGGTGGTGGGGGGAGGAGGGGAGGGGGACTTGTCCTTGATTCACCTGCTGGATTTGCTGGAAAGTGAAGTGGCTAACAAAGGTAATTCCATTAATTAATAGCTGGTGAGTCTAAAATCATTGGTGAGTAATTGATTGTAAAAGGTTCTGAGTGGTTGGATTAATCTACACTGCAAGAGGCGTGATTGATCGATCATAAATAGCTTTGTTAAAGGCAATTCCTGCCTGACTAATTTGATTGAAATTTTTGAGAAATTTGTGAAATGAAGTCAGCGACTCTACCATTGTGTCACTGTGTAGTGAATATGCCTTGGACAGGCAGTAAAAACGCTGATTCAGCATCTGCAGTTCCTTGCGTCTGCATTTAGCAGTGATTTGTTTTTCAATAGTGAGCTGCCAGTCATAAATCCCATTGCAATTAGCGTTTGAGTATGTTTAGTTCAGCTAATTATTGTCACGTGCACTGAGGTACAGTGGGAGACTTTTGTCATGCGCTATTCAGTCAAAGAAAATACTAGACATGATTACAATCAAGCCGTCCACAGTGTACAGATAAAGAGCACAACATTTAGTGCAAAATTAAAGATAGATCACAGGTCTCCAATAAATGAATGAATACTTTATTTTCACAGCATAAGGTCATAAGTGATAGGAGCAGAATTAGGCCATTTGGTCCATCAAGTTTATGCCATTCAATCATGGCTAATCTATCTCTTAAGCTGATCTAACTCTAAAAGATAGCAGAGTCAGGGGATATGGGGAGAAGGCAGGATCGGGTACTGATTGGGGATGATCAGCCATGATCACATTGAATGGCGATGTTGGCTCGAAGGGCCGAATGGCCTACTCCTTCACCTATTGTCTATTGTCTATTATCTCTTCCTCCTAACTCCATTCTCCTGCTTTCTTCCCATAGCTTCTGACACCCATACTAATCAAGAATCTATCTATCTCTGCCTTAAAAATATCTACTAACTTGGCCTCCACAGCCTTCTATGGCAATGAATTCCACAGATTCACCACCCTCCGATTAAAGAAATTCCTCCTCATCTTCTTCCAAAAAGAACGTCCTTTAATTCTGAGGCTGCGACCTCTGGTCCTAGACTCTCCCACTAGTGGAAACATCCTCTCCACATCCACTCTATCCGAGCCTTTCACTGTTCTGTACGTTTCAATGAGGTCCTCCCTCATTCTTCTTAACTCCAGCGAGTACAGGCCCAGTGCCGACAAACGCTCGTCATGGGTTAACGGGTTGACAAGTTCCCGTGAAATTTTTGCTTGGATACCCAAGGTAGCTGTTAGGTCAGGACCGCACTCTAGCTGCTGAGAGGACCATTGAGTTGCCTAATTACAGCTGGGAAGGAAAACAAGCAAATTTGGCTGAAGAAGGGTCTCGACCCGAAACGTCACCCATTCCTTCTCTCCAGAGATGCTGCCTGTCCCGCTGAGTTACTCAAGCATTTTGCGTCTATCTTCGCTGCAAATTGGCGTCTGCATGTTCCTTCCTGAGCTAATCATATTAATGTGGTTCATAATAGGGCTTAGACTCTTTCAAGAAAAAAATGTCATGAGCAGAAATGAGCATAAATGCTGCCTCAGCCGTTGAGTTTCTCCAGCATTTTTATCTACCTTCAATTTTTCCAGCATCTACAGTTCCTTCTTAAACATTAGAATTGGTTGTTGGTTTTGTTCAGCAGATCTGATTTTCATTCCATCCTTGCCCTGTACTGGAGTCAATGAGCTCTTGTGCTGCATTCAGTGGAATGTAATTATTTCTCATGTACAAGTAAATGACAATAGTAATTTCCCCTTCACTGGAATTGAAACTGCATCTCTCTGGGCAAAATAGATTATTGCAGGAATCAAAATGAATGAAATTCAGTTTAAACTCCAATGACATCGACTTGGCAACTTTTCAATACAGTTGTCTGCTTCATAACGTTTCAAGAGATTGGTACAGGGATAGGACAGGTTTGGAGGGATATGGACCAAGCGCAGGCAAGTGCGACTAGTGTAGACAATAGGTGCAGGAGTAGGCCATTCGGCCCTTCGAGCCAGCACCGCCATTCATTGTGATCATGGCTGATCATCCCCAATCAGTACCCCGTTCCTGCCCTCTCCCCATGTCCCCTGACTCTGCTATCTTTAAGAGCCCTATCTAGCTCTCTCTTGAAAGCATCCAGAGAAACGGCCTCCACCGCCCTCTGAGCCAGAGAATTCCACAGACTCACCACTCTCTGTGAGAAAAAGTGTTTATTCGTCTCTGTTCTAAATGGCTTGCCCCTTTTTCTTAAACTGTGGCCCCTGGTTCTGGACTCCCCCAACATCGGGAACATGTTTCCTGCCTCTAGCGTGTCCAAACCATTAATAATCTTATATGTTTCATTAAGATCCCCTCTCATCCTTCTAAATTCCAGAATATACAAGCACAGCCGCTCCATTCTCTCAACATGTGACAGTCCCGCTATCCCGTGAATTAACCTTGTGAACCTATGCTGCACTCCCTCAATAGCAGGAATGTCCTTCCTCAAATTTGGAGACCAAAACGGCACACAATACTCCAGGTGTGGTCTTGCTGGGGCTCAGTACAACTGCAGGACATCTTTGCTCCTGTACTCAACTACTCTTGGGACATTGAGGGTACACACAATGCTGGAGAAACTCAGCGGGTGCCCAGCATCATCTATGGAGCGAAGGAGATAGGCAACGTTTCGGGCCGAAACCCTACTTCAGACATCTTCTTGGGACAATCCTCTTGGGACATTGTTGGCCGGTGTGGGTGAGTTAGGCCGAAGGGCCTGTTTCCACACTGTATCATTCTATGACTCTATTTTCAGTGCAAAGTAAGTCTTGATGTGGATGAATGGTTAATCTGAAATTTTCAGAAATTCCATTATGAATGATAGCAATTCTGGCACACTTCAAGCATGTTTGTCTCCCTCAGTAACATGCATTTAATTTGTGACTTCTTGGCAGCAACTTATGGTTGTCAAAATATTGATTCATCTTGCAGAAAGCACGCGACACGTAGGCCAGATTTACCTTCAGTTGTGCGGTAAGAATGATTCACATTATCTTTTACACTCATGAATATACCCTGCAGAAGCACATTGCTAATTAGTTTAATCTACCAGGGAGTATGATTGAAGGTAGCTAACATATTTATTGACTGGTCTTTCAATGTATCTGAAGCCCTGACATGTAATTCAAGGATAGTTTCCAATTTATACTTCAGCTTTAGTTTAGTTTACAGACACAGCGCGGAAACAGGCCCTTCAGCCCAGTGAGTCCCGCGCCGACCAGCGATCCCCGCAACGCTAACATTATCCCACCCCACTGATGAGAATTTACAACTTTTACAGAAGCCAATTTGACCAACAAACCTGGCACGTCTTTGGAGTGTGGGAGGAAACCGGAGCACCCGGAAAAAACCCACGGCGGTCACAGGGAGAACGTGCAAACTCCGTACAGACAGCACCCGTAGTCAGGATCCATCTCGGGTCTCTGGCACCGTAAGGAAGCAAATCTACTGCTGCGGCCACCATGCCGCCTGTAATAAGTGGAAATTAACTTATTTTACA
Source organism: Raja brachyura (assembly GCA_963514005.1). The sequence goes on from OY740791.1 coordinate 2,620,977, forward strand.
AATAATTTTAATTGAAGTAAAGACTAGAAACTAGAATAAAGGTCTGCAGATGTTTTAGTACAGCACAGTGCTGGGAGAATTCACCAGGTCAGGCAGCATCTGTGAGGGATTTGATCAGGAGACGTATGGAACTGCAGATGCTGGTTTACAAAAAAAGACACAAGGGGTTGGGGTGTCTCAGTACATCGTGAGAACTTGCACCTTTCTCCAGAGATGCTGCCTGGTCATCTGAGTTCCTCCAGCACTATGTATAATTTTTTGGGTCAGGACCATCCTTTAGAGTCTGACCCGAAACGTTATTGTCCATTCCCTCTACAAGTACTGCCTGACCTGCTGAGATCCTCCAGCACTTTGTGTTTTGCTCAAGATTCCAGCATCTCCAGCATGTGCAGTTCCTTGTGATCCAACTCGAGATTTGCTTATATTCCTGAATCATGGAATTGAATTAAATCCGAAATAAATCAGAACTTTTATTATCTATCCATGTTCATAAGTGATGGCAGAATTAGGCCATTTGGCCCATCAAGTCTACTCCGCCATTCAATCATGGCTGATCTATCTTTCCCTCTCAACCCCATTCCCCTGCCTTCTCCCCATAACCCCTGACACCCGTACTAACCAAGAATCTATCTGTCTCTGCCTTAAAAGTATCCTTAGACTTGGTCTCTACAGCCTTCTGTGGTAAAGAATTCCACAGACTCACCGCCCTCTGGCTAAAGAAATTCCTCCTCATCTCCTTCCTAAAGTTACATCCTTTAATTCTGAGGCTATGACATCTGGTCCTAGACTCTCCCATTAGTGGAAACATCCTCTCCACATCCACTCTATCCAGGTCTTTCATGCGTGTTCTCCACAGATGCTGCCTGACCCGCTGTCTTACCTTGTAGTAGCTTGTCTCGGGTGGACGTAGGTTGTCGTAGGTGTGGTTATAGGTGGACGTCCGAATGGGTCGCCGGTTGTCGCTAGCTTGCCGTAGCTTGACGTCGACTGGGTGGTAGGTTGTCGTAGACATTGTCATCGGGGGGGGGGGGGGGGGGGGGGGGGTCCAGTTGCCGTTTTTTGCGCGCAACCTGCTATGACTATGACAGTCGCCGACGGTCACCGAAAAAATTGCCTAAGTGGGACAGGCATATTACAGCGCCAGTGACCCGGGTTCGATCCTGACTACGGGTGCTGTCTGTGCGGAGTTTATATGTTCTCCCCGTAACCTGCAAGATCTTTCGTTTCCTCCCACACTCCAAAGACGTACAGTCCAGTTGATATAAATGTAAAATTGTCCCTAGTTAGCGTTGGATCGCTGGCCAGTACATGTTCTGTTGACCGAAGGGCCTACGTTATCAATCCACACCAGTCCCACCTGCCTGCGTTTGGCCCATATCCCTCTAAACCTGTCGTATCCATGTACCTGTCTAATAGTTTCTTAAATGCGACAATAGTCCCCGCCTCAAGTACCTCCTCCGGCAGCTCGTTCCATACATCCACCAACTTTTGTGTAAAATAAGTTGCCTCTCAGGTTCCTATTAAATGTTTACCATTCACCACCTCGCTATTTTGTGTGCAGACACAAAATGCTGGAGTAACTCAGTGGGACAGGCAGCATCTCTGGAGTGAAGGAAAGGGTCACATTTCGGGCCAAGACCCTTTTTCAGACTGTTTTGTGTACTGGCCAGGTAATGGGTATGTTCGTTACTCCTACTTGAGGGCCTGTCCCACTTTCAAGACTTAATTCAAAACCTCTGCTGAGTTTAAAGGACCTAAAAGAAAATTGAGATCGTGATAATCTACGAACTGCTACGACCTTCCACGAACTCCTACAAACTCCTATGAGTATGTCCACGGCTATTTCGATGCCCTCCTTACGGGTAAAAAGTTGCAATTTCTTTCATTCCGACCATTTTTTTACTTGTGGACATTTTTCATCGAGCTGAAAAAAACGTCCCGACTTACCTGATGCCTCGTGAAAATGGGAGCCGTTCACCGGTACCATTTTAGTCTGCACTAAAAGCACTGGCGAATGCTCAAGCTACTGAAATCCCTGCGTATCTGGGTCAGTCTCCAATCCTGGATCTGAATATTCACTGAACTCATTCATTTTTCCGACACACAGCTGCAAACATCTGCATCTGCTTCCCATTCACTTTAGACTTTAGAGTTACAGCGAGGAAACGGGCCCTTCGACCCGCTGAGTCCACGCCGACCAGCGATCCCTGTGCACTAACTCCATCCTACACACCTACATTTTTACCAAAGCCAATTAGCTTACAAACCTGCACAGAGGTTAGGAGGAAACCGGAGCTCCCAGAGAAAACCATGCAGTCACAAAGTAATATGCAAACTCCGTACAGTCAGCACCTGTAGTTGGGATTGAAAATCAAACCAGCTTTAGCTTGACAGCAGGTTATGGTATAAGTACCTGGCGGCACGGTGGCGCAGCGGTAGATCTGCTGCCTCGCGGCGCCAGAGACCCAAGTTCGGTCCTGACTACGGGCGCTGTCTGTGCGGAGTTTGTACGTTCTCCCCGTGACCTGTGTGGGTTTTCTCCGAGATCTTTGGTTTCTTCCCACACTCCAAAGACGTACAGGTTTGTAGGTTAATTGGCTTGGTATAAAAATGTAAATTGTCCCTAGTGTGCGTAGGATAGCGTTAGTGTGTTGGTATCGCTGGTCAGCACGGACTCGGTGGGCTGAAGGGCCTGTTTCCATGCTGTATCCCTAAAACTAAAACAAATAAAACTGGAAGGAATTTCAGATGCTGGTTTTAACCAAAGGTGGACATGTGTGAAGAAGAGTCACGACCCATTCCTTCTCTCCAGAGATGCTGCCTGTCCCGCTGAGTTATTCCAGCATTTTGTGTCTATCCTCAAGCTAAAACTAGATGCTGGGTCCACCTGTTGGAATGGTCTTCCCTGGACCTCTAGATCAAAGAGCACTTCTCCAGAGGGCTTTTGTCACGGGGACTTCCAAGTGCAAGTTGCGAAACTATTTATTTTAAACCTGGTGTTTAAGAAAGAACTGCAGATGCTGGAAAAATCGAAGGTAGACAAAAATGCTGGAGAAACTCAGCGGGTGAGGCAGCACCTATGGAGTGAAGGAATAGGCGACGTTTCAGGTCGAGACCCTTCTTTAGTCAAGTATGTTTTGCAACATACGAGGAATTTGATTTGCCAGACAGTCATACTAATAAAAGGCAACAGAACACACAAAATATATTTTAACATGAACATCCATATTTTAACATGGGCCACTTGTCAACATAATAATGGGCCACTTGTCAACATAATTGTATAAGGAGTAAGAGTGTTGTAAAAACAAGCCTGAAGGCTTTGTGTCTCAATGCGAGGAGCATTCGTAATAAGGTGGATGAGTTGAAGGTGCAGATAGCGATTAATGACTATGCTATAGTTGGAATCACGGAGACTTGGCTCCAGGATGACCAAGGCTGGGACCTGAACATCCAGGGATATTCAATATTCAGGAGGGATAGACGAAAAGGAAAAGGAGGTGGGGTAGCGTTGCTGGTGAGAGAGGAGATTAATGCAATAGAAAGGAAGGACATTAGCGTGGAGGATGTGGAATCGATATGGGTAGAGCTGCGAAACTCTAAGGGGCAGAAAACGCTAGTGGGAACTGTGTACAGGCCACCTAACAGTAGTATTGGAGTTGGGGATGGCGTCAAACAGGAAATTAGAAATGCGTGCAACAAGGGTAACACGGTTATAATGGGTGACTTCAATCTGCATGTAGATTGGGTGAATCAAATTGGCAGGGGTGCTGAGGAAGAGGATTTCCTGGAATGTATGCGGGATAGTTTTCTCAACCAACATGTGGAGGAACCAACGAGAGAGCAGGCTATTCTAGACTGGGTATTGAGTAATGAGGAAGGGTTAGTTAGCAGTCTTCTTGTGCGTGGCCCCTTGGGCAAGAGTGACCATAATATGGTTGAGTTCTTCATTAGGATGGAGAGTGACAAAATTAAGTCAGAAACAAGGGTTCTGAACTTGAACAAAGGTAACTTTGAAGGTATGAGATGTGAATTGGCCAAGATAGACTGGCAGGTGATTCTTAAAGGGTTGACAGTGGATGTGCAATGGAAGGTATTTAAAGACTGCATGGATGAAGTACAAAAGTTGTTCATACCAGTTTGGCAAAAGAATAAATCGGGGAAGGTGGTGCATCCATGGATAACAAGGGAAATCAGGGATAGTATAAAAACAAAAGATGAGGCATACAAATTTGCCAGAAAAAGCAGCCTACCGGAGGACTGGGAGAAATTCAGAATCCAGCAGAGGAGGACAAAGGGCTTAATTAGGAAAGGGAAAATAGATTATGAAAGGAAACTGGCAGGGAACATAAAAACTGACTGCAAAAGTTTTTATAGATATGTAAAGAAAAAGAGACTAGTTAAAACAAATGTTGGTCCCTTGCAGTCAGAAACAGGTGAATTGATCATGGGGAACAAGGACATGGCAGACCAATTGAATAACTACTTTGGTTCTGTCTTCACTAAGGAAGACATAAATAATCTGCCGGAAATAGCAGTGGAACGGGGGTCAAATAAGATGGAGGAACTGAGTGAAATCCAGGTTAGCCGGGAGGTGGTGTTGGGTAAATTGAACGGATTGAAGGCCGATAAATCCCCAGGGCCAGATAGTCTGCATCCCAGAGTACTCAAGGAGGTAGCCACAGAAATAGTGGATGCATTAGTGATAATTTTCCAAAATTCCTTAGATTCTGGAGTAGTTCCTGAGGATTGGAGGGTAGCTAATGTAACCCCACTTTTAAAAAAAGGAGGGAGAGAGAAAGCGGGGAATTACAGACCAGTTAGTCTAAAATCGGTAGTGGGGAAACTGCTAGAGTCAGTTATTAAAGATGGGATAGCAGCGCATTTGGAAAGTGGTGAAATCATTGGACAAAGTCAGCATGGATTTACGAAAGGTAAATCATGTCTGACAAATCTGATAGAATTTTTCGAGGATGTAACTAGTAGAGTGGATAAGGGAGAACCAGTGGATGTGTTATATCTAGACTTTCAGAAGGCTTTCGACAAGGTCCCGCATAAGAGATTAGCATACAAACTTAAAGCACACGGTATTGGGGGTTCAGTATTGATGTGGATAGAGAACTGGCTAGCAGACAGGAGGCAAAGGGTAGGAGTAAACGGGTCCTTTTCAGGATGGCAGGCAGTGACTAGTGGGGTGCCGCAAGGCTCAGTGCTGGGACCCCAGCTATTTACAATATATATTAATGATTTGGACGAGGGAATTCAATGCAACATCTCCAAATTTGCAGATGATACCAAGCTGGGGGGTATAGTTAGGTGTGAGGAGGATGCTTGGAGGCTGCAGGGTGATTTGGATAGGCTGAGTGAATGGGCAGATGCATGGCAGATGCAGTACAATGTGGATAAATGTGAGGTTATCCACTTTGGTGGCAAAAACATGAGGGTAGACTATTATCTGAATGGTGGCAGATTAGGTAAGGGGGAGATGCAACGAGACCTGGGTGTCATGGTACACCAGTCATTGAAAGTAGGCATGCAGGTGCAGCAGGCAGTGAAGAAAGCAAATGGTATGTTAGCATTCATAGCGAAAAGATTTGAGTATAGGAGCAGGGAGGTTCTACTGCAGTTGTACAGGGTTTTGGTGAGGCCACACCTGGAGTACTGCGTACAGTTTTGGTCTCCAAATCTGAGGAAAGACATCCTTGCCATAGAGGGGGTACAGAGAAGATTCACCAGACTGATTCCTGGGATGTCAGGACTTTCATATGAGGAAAGATTGGATAGACTCGGTTTGTACTCGATGGAATTTAGAAGATTGAGGGGGGATCTTATAGAAACCTACAAAATTCTTAAGGGGTTGGACAAGCTCGATGCTGGAAGATTGTTCCCGATGTTGGGGGAGTCCAGAACAAGGGGTCACAGTCTAAGGATAAGGGGGAATTCCTTTAGGACCGAAATGAGGAAAACATTCTTTACACAGAGAGTGGTGAGTCTCTGGAATTCTCTGCCACAGAAGGTAGTTGAGGCCAGTTCATTGGCTATATTTAAGAGGGCATTAGATGTGGCACTTGTGGCTAAAGGGATCAGGGGGTATGGAGAGAAGGCAGGTACGGGATACTGAGTTGGATGATCAGCCATGATCACATTGAATGGCGGTGCAGGCTCGAAGGGCCGAATGGCCTACTCCTGCACCTATTTTCTATGTTTCTATGTTTCTATCCACCACAGTGACTCCTCCACCTTCCTCACTGTGATGGGAGGCGAAAAAAAATTCAATCTCTCCCTTTCTTTGTTCTAACGTGGCCGAGGCCCTCGAGCCTTCCGTTGATGTTTCGAGTCGAGACCCTTCTTCAGACTGATGTGGAGGTGGGGGGGGGGGGTGGAAAGAAGAAAGGAAGAGGTGGAGACCTCTGGGCTGTGGGAGAGCTGGGAAGGGGAGGGGAATGAGGGAGAAAGCAAGGACTACCTGAAATTGGAAAAGTCAATGTTCATACTACTGGGGTGTGAACTACCCAAGTGAAATATGAGGTGCTGCTCCTCCAATTTGTGGTGTGACTCATTCTGGCATCACTAACGCAATGTTTCTGTAAGAATGCCAAACAGAAGTCCTCTCCTCACCCGAGCCAACTATTCATTTCTCTAAAACCCAATTAACATTTAACCAGGCTGTGTTTTCAACAGTGTGATGGATGTTCGAGAATATTTGTTACTTAAAATAAATACAAATGTGCAGCAGATACAGCAGGTTTGGGGAACGCGGTCCTGGACTCTACTCTTTGCGTCTATCAACAACGTTTTAAATGAAGCCCGGAACCAGAATGGCACATTTGCACCAGCATCATATTGTTTTAAATAACTGTTTGTGACCTTCTGCGTTTAAAAAAAAAGTAAAATGATGAATGGTAAGACTCAATTTAGAGCAGGTTTCGCAAGGAGATGTGTGCGGCAATTTGTTTTACACAGAGGTTGGTGGGTGCCTGGAACATGCAGCCAGGGGTGGCTTAGTTTAGAGATACAGCGCGGAAACAGGCCCTTCGGCCCACTGAGCCTGCACCGCCCAGCGGTCCCCGCACACTAACACTATCCTACACACACTAGGGACAATTTTACATTCATACCAAGCCAATTAACCTACAGATCTGCACGTCTTTGGAGCATGGAAGGAAACCGATGATCTTGGAGAAAACCAACGCGGGTCACGGGGAGAACGGAAAAACTCGTCCAGACAGCACCCGTGGTCAGGATCAAACCTGGGTCTCTGGTGCTGTGAGGGTAACAACTCTACCACTGCGCCACCGTGCTGTCACCGGGTGGTGGAGGCAGATGTGATAGTGGCGGTTAAGAGGCTTGTGGATAGGCACATGGATGTGTGAGGATTGGAGGGATATGGATCACGTGCAGGTAGATAAGAAGTGGTCTTGGCATCATCTCCAGCACGGACCTTGTGGGCTGAAGGGCCTGTTCTTGTGCTGTACTCTTCTATGTTCCACGACACTGCAAAGACAAGGGAGATATTTATGACTGACAGGTATTTTAATATTATGCTTTTTTTGGTTATTCAGTGCTATTAATTGAATAACTGAAGGTCCCTAGCTTGTATCAAAACAAAACAACCTGAATCTACAGAAACGCAGATTGGAGGAACAGCATCTCATATTTCGCTTGGGCAGCTTACAGCCCAGTGGTATGAATATTGATTTCTCTCACTTCAGGTAGCCCTGGCATTCCCTCTCTCTCCATCCCTCCCCCACCCATGTCGCACCAGCTTCTCGTTTTCACCCAACAAACAGCAAACAACGGCCTGTTTCCTTTATCATCGTTACTTTTTTTGCATATCTTTCATTCATTGTTCTATATCTCTCCACATCACCGTCTATATCTCTCGTTTCCCTTATCCCTAACAGGTCTGAAGAAGGGTCTCGACCCGAAACGTCGCCCGTTCCTTCTCTCCAGAGATGCTGTCCCGTCCCGCTGAGTTACTCCAGCATTCTCTGTCAAGCCACAAAACAATGTGTTCGGCTGTTTATCTTTGTGACAATTCCCACCGGTACTGGACTGACACCTCCACAAAGTTCAAAACTAGATTAAACATTTGCAATAATTTCACATCTTTTATTTGTTAGTTCATTGAATTAAAAGATGATGGGTCACAAAATCGACTCACAAGAGTCAAGAGTCCAGAGTGTTTTATTGTCATGTGTCCCAGATAGAACAGTGACATTCTTACTTGCTGCAGCACAACAGAATATGTGACATTATAAATAATAACAAAAACAGTGCAATAATAATAATAATAACAACAATAATAATAATAGTCTATTGTAGTTCAGAGGTTATTTGAGGTTGTTGTGTTTAATAGCCTGATGGCTGTAGGGAAGAAGCTGTTCCTGAACCTGGACGTTACAGTTTTCAGGCTCCTGTACTTTCTTCCCAACGGCAGTGGTGAGATGAGCGTGTGGCCAGGATGGTGTGGGTCTTTGATGATGCTGGTATATGGTAGATCCCTTCGATGGTGGGGAGGTCAGAGCCGATGATGGACTGGGCAGTGATCACAACTTTTTGCAGCCTTTTCCGCTCCTGGGCGTTCAAGTTTCAGAACCAGGCCACAATGCAACCGGTCAGTATGCTCTCTACTGTGCACCTGCACCTGTAGAGAGAATCCTCTTTGACATACAGAGTGGGATATATCATAAGTTCATAAGTGATAGGAGCAGAATTTGGCCATTTGGACAATCAAGTCTACACAGTCATTCAATCATGGTTGATCTATCTCTCCCTCCTAACCCCATTCTACTGCCTTCTACCCATAACCTTTGACACCCGTACTAATCAAGAATCTACAGTATCTTTCTCTGCCTTAAATCTTTCCTCTGACTTGGCCTCCACAGCCGTCTGTGGCAATGAATTCCACAGATTCACCACCCTCTGACTGAAGAAATTCCTCCTCATCTCCTTCCTAAAGGAACGTCCTTTAAATCTGAGGCTGACTTCTGGTTCTAGACTCCCCCATTACTAATTTCGATAGGAAAAAATGTTGATAAATGTAGTTTATTTTTTAATTAATATGCGCACCTCTACCTTTTTGTCCACAAGGCAAAAAACATTGGCTTCAGATAACTTTGATCTTGTCCAAACAGTGTCTCAATGAGAGTTGAGTTATAGGCATTGAATTTAGTTTTAGATGTAGAGATCCAGCGCAGATACAGGCCCTTCAGCCCACCGAGTCCGCACCAACCAGCGATCCCCGCACACTGACACTACCCTACACACACTGGGGATAATTTTACTTTTATACCAAGCCAACATACCTGTACGTCTTTGGAGTGTGGGAGGAAACCAGAGCACCCGGAGAAAACCCACGCAAGACACGGGGAAAACGCACAAACTCCATACAGACAGCACTCGTGATCGGGATCGAACCAGGGTCTCTGGCGCTGCACGCGCTGTACGGCAGCAACCCTACCGCTGCGCCACCATGCCGAAGGTGTACATAATATCAATTGCATTGTCAGTAACACAGCTTTCGCAGAGGTTTTTGGGCAAAATTGATGAGTGATCTGGTAAAATTCTTTGTTTCATTTCATGCTTTGGTTTCCATTAATTAGAGTCGGAACATTTGTAATCTCAGTAATCAAATATCCTGTAACTGGGAGTTCATCAATTTCTGACCATAACTAATCGAATCCAATTTTCACACATAAAATGTGCAGAGTTTCTTCATCTTTGGACATCTATCAGCCAACTACATAAAGCCCCCTCTGATTGTAATCATACTAACGAGTGTGCAGACAAAGCCGCAACATCGGGAGTTTAACTTGCTGCAAGACTCTTGATTAGTACGGGTGTCAGCAGTTACGGGGAGAAGGCAGGAGAATGGGGTTTGGAGGGAGCGATAGATCAGCCATGATTGAATGGCAGAGTAGACTCGATGGGCCGAATGGCCTAATTCTACTCCTATCACTTATGACCTTATCAAGACATGTAATTTCATAACAAGAGGAGTTGAGTACAGGAGCAAAGAGGTCCTTCTGCAGTTGTACAGAGCCCTAGTGAGATCACACCTGGAGTATCGTGTGCAGTTTTGGTCTCCAAATTTGAGGAAGGACATTCTTGCTATTGAGGGAGTGCAGCGTAGGTTCAAAAGGTTAATTCCTGGGATAGCGGGACTGTCATATGCTGAGAGAATGGAGCAGCTGGGCTTGTACACTCTGGAATTTAGAAGGATGAGAGGAGATCGTATGAAAACATATAAGATTATTAAGGGTTTGGAGACGCTAGAGGCAGGAAACATGTTCCCGATATTGGGGGAGTCTAGAACCTGGGGCCAGAGTTTAAGAATATGGGGTAAGCCATTTAGAACGGAGATGAGGAAACACCTTTTTAGACAGAGAGTTGTGAGTCTGTGGAATTCTCTGCCTCAGAGGGTCTCAAAAGAGAGCTAGATAGAGCTCTTAAAGATAGCGGAGTCAGGGGATATGGGGAGAAGGCAGGAACGGGGTGCTGATTGGGGATGATCAGCCATGATCATATTGAATGGCAGTGCTGGCTCGAAGTGCCGAATGGCCTACTCCTGCACCTATTGTCTATTGTCTGTTGTCTGCTGAGACTATTATCGACTGGAGGCCATGTATCATTACTGAATTCCACGTAAACACATTACCAATTTTCCGAGCTGGATTATGTTTAAATGACGATCATGCTTGGATGAGGATTTCTCTAAATTGCAGGTAGTTTAAAAGAACACAAATGTACCAATCATTGACCCAGCTACCCATTCTAAACAAATTAAACTATTAGAATTATTTTTTTTTAAGATGCATTTTACATCAATTGCAGTACAGCAAGCGGGCTGTTGTTTTTACTAAGTGATATATGTAAATGCGTTGCTAACATTGAGGGCAGTCGATGGCTCTGCAGTTTATGCCTGGAACCCAGACCTGTAATCATGAGTGAGGAGCATCACTGTGGTGCAGCGGTAGCGTTGCTGCCTCACAGCGCCAGAGACCCAGGTCCCATCCTGACTACGGGTGCTGTCTGCACGGCGTTTGTACGTTCTCCCCATGACCCGCGTGCGTTTTCTCCGGGTGCTCCGGTTTCTTCCCACACTCTAAAGACGTGCAAGTTTGTAGGTCAATTGGCTTCGGAAAAGATTGCAAAATGGTCACCGGTGTGTAGGATAGTGCTCGTGAACGGGGCGATCACTGGTCGGTGCGGACCCGATGGAGTCAAATATCAGACCATGGCTGAGAAATCCTAATGGCAAGAACGTCACTGCCTACAAATGTGTTGGTGCTGATTCTCTCTTAAGTCCTCACACACGCACTGTTGCTTCAAGAGGGCTGCAGAGAGTGCTGCCTTGTGGAGAAAAGCAACTCTCTTATGGGCCTGAAGAAGGGTCTCGACCCGAAACGTCGCCTATCTCCTTCGCTCCTTAGATGCTGCTGCACCCGCTGAGTTTCTCCAGCTTTTTGTGTAACCCTCTCTTATGGGCCTGTCCCACTTAGCCGATTTTTTAGGCGACTGCTGGCGAATAGAAGAATGGAATTCACCGACGTCAGCACTGGCGACAACCTACATTAACCTGGCGACAACTACGACAGCACCTACGTCAGGAGAAGTCAAGCTACGCTCATTGGCGTCAAGCCCACTGTCGCTGACTGTCTCAGAAAATGTTTCAACATGTTGAAAATCCAGCGGCGACCAGAAAGACGCTACGACTCTTTGGGCGACTGAGGAGACGACTCACGAACATACAGGCGACATCCCGGCGACCATGTGGCAACAGCCTAGTCGCCTAAAAAATCACCTAAGTGGGACAGGCCCTTTAGAAACATTATACTGAGCTTGAAAAGAAGGGTGCATTTTTGTTTTTCCGGGTGTGTTCGACATGAATTTCATCAAGAATGTAGCCCTTCTGAGAAGCTTAACTAGGCTTTTGATATCTCCACACCAACCCAATATTCCTGGAATGTGGGACAGGAAGAAAAGATATAGACAATAGACAATAAGTGCAGGAGTAGGCCGTTCGGCCCTTCGAGACAGAATCTTGGGCCCAGGTCAATACTCCCTGAAAGTGGCAACAAGGGTAGATGGAGTCAAATTAATATTTCAATACTTAAACTGAAACATTAAAACAAATGTTAACAAGAGGAAGGGATTAATTTCCCAGTGTTTTGACTGGTGCAGCTGGGTTGGAAACATTGCTGATGCAAAGCCGACAAGCTTTCAGTAACCTGTTCCTCACAGGTGAGTAATCACCACCAAAGCACCATTTGCTGGTGTCATACTAGGTCAGGTTCAAAGTGCTTCTGACCTCTCCGTTCTCAGGCTTCAGAAACAGTGTTCCAATTAACCCCCAAACCCGCACGTCTTTGTGAAGCGGGAGGAAACGGGAGACACCCGAAGGAAACCCACGCGATCACAGGGAGAACGTGCAAACTCCACACACGCAGCACCCAAGGTCAGGATCGAACCCCGATGCCTGTGAGGCAGCAGGTCCACCCGCTTGAACACTGTAAATGGCTCGATCGTAATCATGTTTTGTCTTTCTGCTGCCTGGTTGGCACGCAACAAAGGCTTTTCACTGTACCTCGTGACAAGTGACTATAAGCTGAACTGAACTATTCGGCTGTGCTGGCTATTTGAAAGCAAGGACAGCAATTCAAAATGTAGTCGTGAGAATGGGAGGGTGATAGAATTCTCCCGCGAGGCAGAGTACTCTGTCATAGAGAAGTGACCAGGGCTTAAAAAAAGAATATTACTGAACCAATGCTTTCCAGCAAATTCCAATTGAGTGATGCAGTGTATTGTTAGGATTGAAGTTGAGATAGATATGCTATTCCCTATCCTTCAAACAGATTGAAAACTTATGAGTTGCAAACGCTCACTTTTCTGCCACTCAATAGTTTGGGGATTTTTATTTTTTGAGGCTATGTTTTAATAAAATAACATAAGTTGTTCGGAAACTGTCAGGACGTCTGCAGTGCAGTTCTGTTTGTTTGCTGTGTTTCAAATGCATAAAGTATTAATAGAGCATTTAGTGGGAATGGAGTAGACGCGATCTATCAGCGTAGTGGATCATCATGTCTAAAAAATAAGCAAGGTAACAGGAAATAAACCAAGCAATTTGCAGTTTCCTTTGTTTTCTTTTATTACCTTTGCAAATAAATACTCATGCTTGAATAAACTGCTGTAAGTATTTGGAGAAGACTATCAACGTGAACATAAGCTAAATGAAAGAGATGGGGAAGTACAGGAATGTACGCCAAGACAGACACAGAATGCTGGAGTAACTCAGCGGGACAGGCAACATCTCTGGAGAGAAGGAATGGATGATGTTATGGGTCAGTCCGAAGAAGGGCCTCCACCCGAAACATCACCTGTTCCTTCTCCCCAGAGATGCTTTGAGGTATTTGAGGAAGGACATTCTTGCTATTGAGGGAGTGCAGCGTAGGTTTACAAGGTTAATTCCCGGGATGGCGGGACTGTCATATGCTGAGAGAATGGAACGGCTGGGCTTGTACACTCTGGAGTTTAGAAGGATGAGAGGGGATCTTATTGAAACATATAAGATTGTTAAGGATTTGGACACTCTAGAGGCAGGAAAAATGTTCCCGGTGTTGGGGGAGTCCAGAACCAGGGGCCACGGTTTAGAATAAGGAGTAGAATGGACGAGGAAACACTTTTTCTCACAGAGAGTTGTGAGTCAGTGGAATTCTCTGCTTCAGTGGGCGGTGTTTCAAGAGTGAGCTAGATAGGGCTCTTAAAGATAGCGGAGCCACGTGATATGGGGAGAAGGCAGGAACGGGGTACTGATTGGGGATGATCAGCCATGATCACATTGAATGGCGGTGCTGGCTCAAAGGGCCGAATGGCCTACTCCTGCACCGATTGTCTATTGTCAATTGTCTATTGTCTATGGCTGGCTGTTCTGCTGAGTTACTCCAGCATTTTGTGTCCATCTTTGAAAGAGTGGTACAAGATGAATGTATTGATAAGTATCCCGGCTTCTATTGCGTGGAACTGCGGTCCTCCCTTTTGATCGTGGTGATCTATTACAACTTCAGTCCCGCACGGTGTGATATTCTGAAGCACTTTGTTTGATTAGGTCGCTCGCTATGTGGTGCAGCTTCTCGTGTTAACTCAGATTTGTCAGTAGAAAATTGATTGTGGACTTTAGAAGGGGTAGGATGGGGATCTACAATCCCGGCTATATCAACGGGTCGATGGTGGAAAGGGTCAAGAGCTTTTAATTCCTGGGCGTGCACATTTTCGAAGATCTCTCGTGCACCCAGCACACTGATGCAATCTTAAAGAAAGCACATTAGCGCCTCTACTTCCTGAGAAGATTACGGAGAGTCAGTATGTCAAGGAGTACACTTTCGAACCTCTACAGGTGCACAGTAGAGAGCATGCTGACCGGTTGCATCGTGGCTTGGTTTGGCAACTTGAGCCCCCAGGAGCGGAAAAGGCTGCAAAAGTTGTGATCACTGCCCAGTCCATCACCGGCTCTGACCTCCCTACCATCGAGGGGATCTAACGCAGTCGCTGCCTCGAAAAGGCTGCCAGCATCATCAAGGACCCACACCATCCTGGCCACACACTCATCTCTCCGCTGCCATCAGGTAGAAGGTACAGGAGCCTGAAATCTGCAACATCCAGATTCAGGAACAGCATCTTCCCCACAGCCATCAGACTATTAAACACAACATCAAAGAAACTCTGAACTTTAACAGCCTATTGCACTTTATCTGTTTATTTATGTGTGTGTGTATATGGTTTATGCTATATAGACACACTGAACTGTATTTATGCTGACAATTTTCTGTTGTGCTGAAGCAAAGCAGGAATTTTGTTGTCCTATCTGGGACACATGACAATAAATTCCCTTGACTTGACTTGACTTGAGTCATGAAGCTGCCAGGTTGATGTTCTTCAGCTTTCCGGCTCTCCGCTGCTTGGTCCAAAGCTCACATTGCGAGTAGACACAAAATACTGGAGTAACTCAGCGGGACGGGCAGCATCTCTGGAGCGGAGGAATGGGTGACGTTTGGGTAAAGATCCCCGTTCCGTCTCTCCGGAGATGCTGCCTGTCCCGCCGAGTTACTCCAGCATTTTGTGCCTATCTACGGTGTAAACCAGCATCTGCAGTTCCTTCCTACGTGTCACAATATGGGAACGCAGAGACACTTGTGACCAGGTACAGAGTGGACAACAAACAATGCTGTGATCAATATCGATGTTGGAACTTGGCTGTTGTGATGCAGTGCCACAGTCTCTCTTCACACCAAGGAGGGCGGTGGCCCCAATTTAACAGGTCATCCAAATAAATACACTTCAGTCAATAGATTTCTCACTCAATACTGAACTGGGTTGTCAGCTGAGGCTTTGGTGCTGAGGTTTATGCAGTGGGACTTGGAACAGAACAATCTTTTCAACAGAAGCTACAGTATTTAGACTCCAGTGTTTAGTCTTTGGCTAGCTTAGTTTGGCGATATACAGCGCAGAACAGGCCCTTCGGCCCACCGAGTCCTTGCCGACCAGCGATCACACCGTACACTAGCTCTGTCCTGCACACTAGTGACAATGTTTACAATTTACAGAAGAGAATTAACCTTCAAATCTGCACTTTTGGGATGTGGGAGGAAACCAGAGCGCCCGGGGAAAACCAACACAGGGAGAACGTACAAACTCTGCACAGACAGCACCCGTAGTCAGGGTCAAACCCAGGTCTCTGGCGCTATGAGGCGACAACTCTACCACTGCGCCACTGTAGTCCATAGGTCACAGTGTACAGTCGGAAGGAGATGAGGCGGCCAGCTCAGGTTCACGATAGACGATAAACACGACTGTCTTCAGTGGTGCTGAGGGAACATGGTTGTTGTGAGACTGGCAACATTTTGTCGATCACAGACTTTCCTGGGTCATCTATGCGGGCTCGACTTTGTCCTGCAGCTTCCCACACCTCCACTATCCCCCTCCCTGACTCTCAGTCCGAAGAAGGGTCACGACCCAAAACGTCACCCATTCCTTCCCTCCACAGATGCTGCCTGTCCCGCTGAGTTACTCCAGCACTCTGTGAAACGTCACCTATCCATGTTCTCCACAGATGCTGCCTGACCCGCTGAGTTACTCCAGCACTTTGTGATACGTCACCTATCCATGTTCTCCACAGATGCTGCCTGACCCGCTGAGTTACTCCAGCACTCTGTGAAACGTCACCTATCCATGTTCTCCACAGATGCTGCCTGACCCGCTGAGTTACTCCAGCACTTTGTGATACGTCACCTATCCATGTTCCCCAGAGATGCTGCCTGACCTTGCTGAGTTACTCCAGCATTTTGTGTCTATCTTTGGTGTAAACCAGCATCTACAGTTCCTTCCTACACATTTTCTTGAGCATTTTAGTTTGGCTGATTAATCATATGCTAATATGTTGCAAAATGTGCTTGAAATAGTGCGTTTCATTTATGTCTTTGAAACAAAAAGCTATCAGACTGATGGAGCAATATCGCAAGGACCTGAGCCCTCTGGATCTATCTCCAATATCCCCTCCAATAACTTCCGCACCACATTAAACCAGTGGTGATCAATGGTGAACTCACCCATTGACTGTGGTAATGGTATCATAATGGATTGGTTGAAACCCAGCCTGAAATCGTTAGTCGCTTAATGCCACATTATTCTGTGGCTACAGGTCAATTTCAGTGTGAAAAAGTATTTTCAACACAGAATTATGGACTTAATTCTGATTCCGTGTAGTTGGCCATTTTCCAGCCGGCTCCTTGCGACATCGGATTCACCGATATCTGAAAAAAGGTGCAGAGAAGATTTATTTTTAAGAAGGAACTGCTAAGGTAGACAAAAATGCTGGAGAAACTCAGCGGGTGAGGCAGCATCCATGGAGCGAAGGAGTAGATGACATTTCAGGTCGAGACCCTTCTTCAGACCAATTTATGATGAGGTTGCCAGGACTTGTGCGACCACATCTGGAGTATTGTGTACAGTTTTGGTCTCCTAATTTGAGGAAGGACATCCTTATGATTGAGGCAGTGCAGTGTAGGTTCATGAGATTGATTCACTGGAGTTTAGAAGGATGAGGGGGTATCTTATAGAAACATATAAAATTATTAAAGGACTGGACAAGCTGGATGCAGGAAGAATGTTCCCAAAGGTGGGCGAGTCCAGAACCAGGGGCCAGAGTCTTAGAATAAAGGGGAAGCTATTTAAGACTGAGGTGAGAAAAAACGTTTTCATCCAGAGAGTTGTGAATTTGTGGAATTCCCTGCCACAGAGGGCAGTGGAGGCCAAGTCACTGGATGGATTTAAGAGAGAGTTAGATAGAGGCTAGTGGAATCAAGGGATATGGGGAGAAGGCAGGCATGGGTTATTGATTGGGGATGATCAGCCATGATCACAATGAATGGCGGTGCTGGCTCGAAGGGCCAAATGGCCTCCTCCTGCACCTATTTTCTATGTTTCTATGTTTTCTATGACTCGAGGGCCTGGGCATTCGGGAGAGCTTGAGCAGGCTGAGACTTTATTTACTGGAGTGCAGGAGGATGAGGGGGTGATCGTAAAGACGTGTATAAGATCATGAGAGCAATAAATAAGCTGAACGAACAGTCTTTTACCCAGAATAGGGAGTCAAAAACCATAGGTTTAAGGTGAAGGGAGTTTTTACACAAAGGGTGGTGGTTGCATCGGATAAGCTGCCAGAGGAGGTTGTTGAGGACGGGACTATCAAGATGTTTAAGAAACATATTAACAGGTATACGGATAGGACAGGTTTAGAGGGATCCACACCATCCTGGCCACACACTCATCTCCCCGCTACCTTCAGGTAGAAGGTACAGGAGCCTGAAGACTGCAACGTCCAAGTTCAGGAATAGCTACTTCCCCGCAGCTATCAGGCTATTAAACACAACTCATACAAAACTCTGAACATTCATAGCTCATTATCTGTTTATTTGCACTTTATCTGTTTATTTATTCATGTGTGTATATATTTATATAATGGTATATGGTCACGCTGATCCGTTCTGTATTCGTGCCTATTATGTTCTGTTGTGCTGAAGCAAAGCAAGAATTTAATTGTCCTATCGGGCACATGACAATAAACTCTCTTGAATCTTGGATATGGGCCAAACGCAGGCAGGTGGGACAAGTGTAGATGGTCGGTGTGGGCAAGTTGGGTTGAAGGGCCTGTTTCCACTCTGCATCACTCTATGATGACTCTATGCCACCTTACAGGTTGACAGGTGAACTAAAGATGCAACGGAATTTTGCGCAAACAATTTCTCAAGCATAAAGTATGTTGCACCACTCTGCAGCATGGTCAGGAACACATCATACCAAGTGCCTACCCGATGCTTGGTCTAGTTTGAAGCTGGAGAAAAAAGGATCAAAACTGGAACCATGCGGCTCGAGATGGGATGAAGTCCTCGGATGGCGGGACTGTCATATGCTGAGAAAAAGGAGCAGCTGGGCTTGTACACTCTGCAGTTTAGAAGGATGAGAGGGGATCATATTGAAACATAAAATATTATTAAGGGCTTGGACACGCTAGGGGCAGGAAACATGTTCCCGATGTTGGGGGAGTCCAGAACCAAGGGACCACAGTTTAAGAATAAGGGGTAAGCCATTTAGAGCGGAGACGAGGAAACACTTTTTCTCACAGAGAGTGCTGAGTCTGTGGAATTCTCTGCCTCAGAGGGCGGTGGAGGCCGGTTCTCCTGATACTTTCGAGAGAGAACTAGATAGAGCTATTAAAGATAGTGGAGTCAGGGGATATGGGGAGAAGGCAGGAACGGGGTACTGATTGGAAGAAGGGTCTTGACCCGAAACGTCGCCTATCTCCTTCGCTGCTTAGATCTGCTGCACCCGCTGAGTTTCTCCAGCTTTTTGTGTAACTACTGATTGGGAATGATCAGCCATGATCACATTGAATGGTGGTGCTGGCTCGAAGGACTGAATGGCCTACTCCTGCACCTATTCTCTATTGTCTATTGTCTATAGATCACTCATGGCATTGGCTAGTAAAATGCACTACCTCCTGCCAGGCTTGTCATTCTTTCCCCATAGTGTTCTGCAGTAAATATTTTGTGACAAGCCTGACTATCACCTGTTTAATACCTCGCTCTGCATCAGTGCAAGGTTCAGATACACAGTGGTGAATAAAAAATTACACATTTCCAGCTTTTCACTTCAACTTATGTCAACTGGAAGTGAATCCAATTGCCAGCATATTTTTCATTTGTCAGATTCAAACAAATGAGTTTTGGGAAATCAGTGATATTATCTGGAGATGCCAGGGAACTGCAGATGCTGGTTGACAAAGAAAAACACAAATTGCTAGAGCAACTCAGCCGGTCAGGCTGGGTCTCTGAAGAACATGGACAAGTGACGTTTCAAGTCAGAACCCTCCTTCAAACTCTTGCCAGATATTGGTGTCATACAGCGTGGAAACAGGCCCTTCAGCCCATCTTGCCCATGCCGACCAACATGTCCCATCTACACCACACCCAGCTACCTGCCCACCGAACCCTGTTCTATCCATGTGCCTGTCTAAATGTTTCTTAAGCGTTCCCTGCCTCGACTATCTCCTCCGGAAGCTCGTTTACAAAGGGCCAGTTATTAACCTACCAACCCGCACGTCTTTGGGATGTGAGAGGAAACTGGGGCACCCGGAGGAAACCCACGCGGCCGAAGGGAGAACATGCAAACTCCACACAGACAGCACCCAAGGATAGGATCAAACCCAGGTCTCTGGTGCTGTGAGGCAGCAGCTCTACCCACTGCACCACCGTGCCGCCCTTTGTAATAAAATGCTAATGCAAAGTGTGGTTTTAATCAGACAGTTGAAAAACGAATTAAACTGGAAAACTGAAGTGAAGAGAATAAAAAGGAAAAGTACAAAGTGCTGGAGGAACTCAGCAGGTCATTCCCTGTAGATTTTAACCACGTTAATGTATTTAAGATGCTCTTCACAAGGTATAGGAGTAGAATTAGGCTATTCGGCCATTGAGTCCACTCCGCCATTTAATCATGGCCGATCTCTGCCTCCTAATCCCATTTTCCTGCCTTCTACCGATAATCCCGGATACCCGTTCTAATCAAGAATCTATCTATCTCTGCCATAAAAATATCCACCGACTTGGCCTCCACAGCCTTCTGTGGCAATGAGTTCCACAGATTCACCACCCTCTGACTAAAGAAGTTCCTCCTAACCAGTTGAGTTACTCCAGCACTTTGCATCTTTTGTAAACCAGCATCTACAGTTCCTTGTTTCTACCCTCCACAGATGCTGCCTGACCAGTAGAGTTACTCCGGCACTTTTTATTTTTGCTCAAGATTGCAGCATCTGTAGATTCTTGTGCCAGCTTTATGTTGAGCTGTGCAAACTGCATTCCCTGGAGGTTCAACCTGCACCTATTGTCTATTGTCTATTGCAACAGAGAGCTGAAGTCATATTGTCATGTACATCATGATTTGGCAACTGCATATTTCGTGTTGACATGTAGCTGTCCGTACACCAATATTGATATGGACTGCAAACCACTCTAAGCAAACACAATGGTGATCAAGAAGGAACTGCAGATGCTGGAAAATTGAAGGTAGACAAAAGTGCTGGAGAAACTCAGCGGGTGCTGCAGCATCTATGTGGCGAAGGAAATAAGCGATGTTTAGGGCCGAAACCCTCCTTCCTAAGCAAACACATGTCTTGGACACCCCTTCTGAAGGAAGCAGTCATTCTCAAACAAAACTAACAGATGATATCCAAGAAAGACGTAGTGCTGGAATAACTGAACAGGTTTGGCAGTATCTTAGTTTAGTTTTGTGATACACCGCGGAAACAGGCCCATCGGCCCACCGAGTCGGCAACAACCAGCGATCCCCGCATACCAACACTCTCTTATTCACACAATTCACAATTAACCTACAAACCTGCACGTCTTTGGAGTGTGGGGGGAACCCAGAGCACCCGGAGAAAACCCACGCAGGTCACGGGGAGAACGCGCAAACTCTGTACAGACGGCACCCGTAGTCGGAATCGAACCCAGGTCTCTGGCGCCGTGAGGCAGCAACTCTACCGCTGCGCCACCGTGCCACCCAATGCTGTGCTGTAAAACAGGGAAACAGCAAGAAAATTATGCTTTCCAAAAAAAAAAACACATTTCCTAATTGTTTTGAAGTCCTTCCATTCACGAAACAAAATAACCATGAACTCACTGGACTGCCTCTTAATTCATAGGCGGATTAAACATCCCGCCCTCATGCGGAGCCGATAGTTTCTTCATCTCTTTGAAAAGGAACCCTGATGAGAATCAAACTAAGTTCCCACTTAGATTTAGTTTATTTTTGTGAATCAATTATTCATGCGAGAAAAACCAATCCAACATAAATGACAACGTGTGATTGAGAATGAAATCCTAAATGCAACCAGGGAGCTTAAACAAACAAATGCTAAATGATTCAATGTTCTGTTTTGTAAACGGTTATTTTTTTTTGGGGGGGGGGGGGAAATGGTTCTTTTAAGCTTTTGAGTCATATGTTTAAATAAAGCCCCCATTAATTCTTGAGTCTCCTGTCCCTCCCTCGCTAGTGATCCGGCTTGTGAACATTACACTGACAATGCGGAAAGAACATGTGGAAAGTAAGCATGCAGGTACAGCAGGCAATGAAGAAAGCCAATGGCATGTTGGCCTTCTTAACAAGAGGAGTTGAGTATAGGATCAAAGAGGTCCCTCTGCAGTTGTACAGGGCCCTAGCGAGACCACATCTGGAGTATTGTGTACAGTTATTTGAGGAATTTGAGGAAGGGCATTCGTGCTGCGTAGGTTGACAAGGTTAATTCCCGGGATGGCTTGATGGGCTGAATGGCCTAATTCTGCTCGTGTAACTTATGAACAATGTTCTGGGTCAAAATGACGACTCAGTCTAAAGAAGTGTCGCCACCCGAAACGTTACCACAGAGTGATACAGTGGGAAACAGGCCCTTCGGCCCAACTTGCCCACACTGGCCAATAATGTCCCAGCTACAATAGTCCCACCTGCCTGCGTTTGGTCCATATCCCTCCAAACCTGTCCTATCCATGTACCTGTCTAAATGTCCCAGCCTCAACTACCTCCTCCGGCAGCTTGATCCATACACCCACAACACTTTGTGACCCTTGGATTCTTATTAAATATTTTCCCCTTCACCTTGAACCTATGTCCTCTGGTCCTCGATTCCCCTACTCTGGGCAAAAGACTCTGTGCATCTATTCCTTAAGATTAATTTGTATTGTTTCATAACATAGCAATCCTTTTCCTACAATGTCCCTTGCTTGAAGCTGTTTCATTAGGCGAACACTACAGACTGTGTAATATGAAGTGGTTTCAAGTAATTGTGTGCTTTGCAGCCTAATTTTTGGTTACCGGGAATCTCTCTGAATCCCAGGCACGAAGGCAAATTGGAGTCGGCATTTACTATCTTGTAGGCGGCAAGGAAATAGTTTTGGACAAAAGTCTGTTAGCGTTGTTAGAAATGAACAGCAGGCATCCAGAGAAATCGCCAGCATTCAGCAACAGTAACACTCTCCTCTGGCTTTGGTTCTCGAAGGCAGATTGCTGTTGCTTGATGTGTACGCACAGCGGTCTGTGAGGAAGAAAAGAAGTTACAAAGCCAAGCAAATTATACATTTTTAGATATAATACCCCATGCTGTTAAAATGAAGCAAGCGGGATAAAATGCTCAGCATCATGAAAGCAATGTCACTGGATTGATGTGGCTAAAGTGGTCATTATTTTCTACTTTGTGCCATTACTGGGAAGACTGGTGCACATCGAAGGACTTTGTGTGTGTGTGTGTGTGTCTCTCTCTCTTTCTGTCTCTCTGTCTCTTTTCTGCATCTTTCTTAATTGCAGGGTAGAGCAACTCAACTCAAAGGAGTGCACCTCGTCACAGTTAATTACCTTAGCTTCTTGCCAAAGACGTGCGGATGCTGCCAGCTGGTGTCACAGGCCTTTGAGCGCGTGATCTCTCTGCACTTTTTGACCTAAATTAGGCAGAGACATTCTGGCAGGCAGCACACATACACACACACATACATCACTTCTTTTTATAGAGAGCAGTGACATTGTGGGAATTCAGCCTTGGAGGGGGTTGAGCCAGGCTTTCAGTGTTTCAAACTGTAGCAGAAAAATATCATCAGTGCGTTTTATTGCCTACTTAATGAGTAAATTAATTTCACGTAAGCATTTTCTTCCCAGAGTGGAAATGTCATCATTGAATCAGATTGGAATGAAGAAGGGTCTCAATCAGAAATGTCACATATTCCTTCTCTCCAGAGATGCTGCTTGTCATGCTGAGTTACTCCATCATTTTGCGCCCATCTTGGGCGTAAACCAGTATCTGCAGTTCCTTCCAAGACAGTCAGGTCCTTTTTCCCAGGGGGAAATATCAAAGATTAGAGGGCACTGCTTGTAGGTGATGCAGGGCCTGTCCCACTCAGGCTATTTTTAGGCGACTGCCGGCCACTCTCATTGTCGTAACAGGTCTCCGAAAAACCGGCGACTGGACGCCCCCCTTCGACATAAAATTTGAAATACAATCATTACGTTAACAACAAAAAAAAACAAAGTCACCAACTGTCGCTGAAAATGTTTCAACATGTTGAAAATCCAGCGGCGACCAGAAAGACGCTACAACTCTTTGGGCGACTGAGGAGACGACTCACGACCGTACTGGCAACACCCCGGCAACCATGTGGCGACATCCTAGTCGCTTGTAGTCACCTTTAGTCACCTAAAAAATCGCCTAAAAGCCCTGTCCCACGGTACGAGTTAATTCCAAGAGCTCTCCCGAGTTTGCCCTGATTCAAACTCGGAGATTTACAGTAATGGCCGCTCGTCGGTACTCGGGGCTCTCGTTGACATTTTTCAACATGTTGAAAAATCTTTACGAGTCTTCCCATGGGACAGGGCTTTTAATGGGACAGGCCCTTAAAGGAGATACTGTATGCGGGCAGGTTTTTTTACACAGAGGGTGGTGGGTGCCTGGAACACGCTGCCAATGGTGGTGGTGGTGGAGGCAGATATGAGAATAATAGGCTTTTAGACAGGCACGTGGATATGCAGGGGATGGAGGGATTTGGATCACGTGCAGGCGGAGGAGATCCGTTTATCGTGGCATCATATTCAGCACAGGCATTGTGGGCCGAAGGGCCTGTTCCTGTTCTGTACCTGCCTCGAAACCCGTAATAAAATAAATCTCCTTGTTAAAGTGCAGTACTGTCTAGTTTACAGGTTTTGGTGAATTTAAGCAGAGTCGATGAGAATGTGGGGAGGATAAAATGGGGTTAGTGTAGGACTGGTAGGATCAGGTGATGGGCCGAAGGGCCTGTTTCCTTGCTGCATGCTCTGAGAATCTATAACAGTCGTGATGCCATTGCCTCTTATATCGCATGCCACATTATTGATTATATTTGTTATGCATTGTTTCTCTATTTATAGCTCTAGTTTCAAATATTCATGCTTAAAAACTCACTGAGATAGGGTTGTCGCTCATTATTGATCTGCCCATATAACTTCAGCTGTTCACAGTTGAATGATTCTCGACTGTCAGATGCAATGCTTAGAATGAAGGGCTGTCAGGTGAGAGTTGTTCTGAGTACCTTTGTTTGTTTTTGGGGGAGCAAAGATGCGTGTGGCACGGTGGCATAGCGGTAGACCCCAGTCGCAGGCCTCACAGCGCCAGAGACCCGGGTCTCTCACCGCTTTGCTGCCTGACCCGCCGAGTGCCTCCAGCGCTGTTGTGTTCCAGCATCTGCAGTTCCCTGTGTCTCCATCAATATTCTTGTGTAGTTCCACGCCTCTCATCACATGATGACTGCAACACGTTTCTTAATTTGTAAACCTCAGAGTAGAAGTTCCTCGCTTTAAATGCCAGTGCATGCTAACAGATTTAACTGAGCGGCACGGTGGTGCAGCGGTAAAGTTGCTGCCTCACAGCGCCGCAGACCCGGGTTTGATCCTGACTACGGGTGCTGTCTGCACGGAGTTGGAACATTCTCCCCGTCACCACGTGGGTTTTATCCGAGACCTTCGGTTTCCTCCCACACTCCAAAGACGTACAGGTTTGTAGGTTAATTGACTTGGTAAATGTAAAAATTGTCCCTAGTGTGTGGAGAAGGGTCTCGACCCAAAACATCACCTATTCCTTCACTCCTTAGATGCTGCCTCACCGGCTGAGTTTCTCCAGCATTTTTGTCTACCCTAGTGGATGAAGTATTTTTGTTAGTGTGCGGGGATCGTTGGTCGGTGCGGACTCGGTGGCCCAAAGGGCCTGTTTCTGCGCTGTATCTCTAGACTAAACTAAACTAAACTATGACAGAGCAAAAGTTTACAAAGAGCTTGTTGCATTTCATTTCGGAGTCACGTGAGAGACCCCGCCAGCACGCATGTGCGACATATCGTTGCTCGCATTTGCAGTCGACGGCTGGAGGTGGAGCGCGTCTCACCACCAGCCCTTCATAAATACCGCTCAGTTAAGTATCAGGCAACCTTGAGCTGGTTGTCCCTGTTATAGAACTTTTTCTGTTGGGCAGCCCTGTGATTACAGGACCCGACCCACCAACACAGCTGTGTACAGAACAGCAAAGTGGGACAGCGCCTGAGCAGGTAGACCCTGACTCTATTTCATGATCTCCCACTGGAAGGGAGACCTTGGCTGAGATGAGCAAACGGGTTACCCGTGCTACTGCATGGTCCTTCTCCCCAGCTACTCGTGCCACTCGAGGAAGAGCCAGGGGAAGAGCTGCTCAACAGTCAAGCCCTGCCGGGGCTGATTATTCACCAAAAACCGCAAGCCCGCGGACAGGTGAATCCTCGAGACCTGGGTCTACTGGCATACCAGTCAGGGCCATTCGAAGGGCCGAATGGCCTACTCCTGCACCTAATTTCTATGTTCTATGTCTATGTTTCTATGATCTGGTCTGCGCCAGTACACCAACAATTAGACATGCTGCCAAGGTAATTAGGAAAATGGTAGCTGCCTTTCCAGCTGCCCAATTTGGACCTTTATAGAAACATATAAACATAGAAACATAGAAATTAGATGCAGGAGTAGGCCATTCGGCCCTTCGAGCCTGCACCGCCATTCAATATGATCATGGCTGATCATCCAACTCAGTATCCCGTACCTGCCTTCTCTCCATACCCTCTGATCCCCTTAGCCACAAGGGCCACATCTAACTCCCTCTTAAATATAGCCAATGAACTGGCCTCAGCTACCCCCTGTGGCAGAGAGTTCTAGAGACCCACCACTCTCTGTGTGAAAAAAGTCCTTCTCATCTCGGTCCTAAAGGATTTCCCCCTTATCCTTAAGCTGTGACCCCTTGTCCTGGACCTCCCCAAATTATCAAAATTTATATTATCGAAAATATTATATTATCAAATTATACTATCAAAATTTGCAAAGATCCAAGATTTCTGCATTGAAATTGAATGCTGGACATTTTGATAGACCTATGCAGCTGCCATTCAAGGCAAAAATTGAGTTACAATGGTGGATTGACAATATTCGTAACTCATTCAAACCCATCATTGTGCCTCGTCTGTCGGTGTATTTACAAACTGACGCAAGCTCCCATGGCTGGGGAGCTACTGACAACAACTCAAGTTGTGGTGGCAGATGGGACTCACAAGAATCTACCCTTTTGTTGTCATGAGGGATAAATTATTTGGAGATGCTTGGAGCATTTTACGGACTAAGAGCTTATTGTTCAAACTTTACCAACACTCATGTCCGTCTCCAAATAGACAATACCACTGTGGTGGCATATTTAAATCATATGGGCGGTACCAGGTCAATTTCTTGTGATGAATTGGCTAACACAATTTGGCTCTGGTGTATACAATGGAATATTTGGATATCAGCAACCTATCTTTCAGGTAAGCGCTACACAGTGGCGGACACCTGGTCACGTATATTCAATGACAACATTGAATGGATGTTAAATCCCCAAATATTTACCAAAATCACAGCCAAATTTGGTAAACCGGATATTGACCTTTTTGCGTCACGGTTAAACCATCAGGTACCAACATATGTATCATAGGCAC
This sequence comes from Raja brachyura, assembly GCA_963514005.1. Next base: position 2,648,082 of record OY740791.1, read on the forward strand.
CAGATCCTGCGGCAATGGCGATGGACGCTTTCTCGCTGCACTGGGGGAAATGGTTTTTCTACGCATTTCCTCCATTTTGCCTCATCAGTCGGGTATTGCGGAAAATCAAATTAGATTCTGAAAAGGCATTCTAATCATACCCGACTGGCCTACACAACCATGGTATCTGGTGGTCCTTGGGATGATCAGTGAACCATGGGCTCTCTTGGAGAATTGCTCTCAATTGGTGATGAACCCTGTTACAGGGGAATACCATCCCTGCCACAGTCACCTGAAATTATTGGCTTGCAGGTTTTGAACAGACCCCTGTTGCAATATGGTCTCACATCGAGGACCATGGATACCATCGGAGAATCATGCAGGGAGTCAACAAGACAGCAATATCTAACCCAAATAAGAAAATGGGAAGCCTACTGCAGCCGGATGAACATTGCCTATGACTCCGTAACCATACCACCTGTGCTGGAATTCCTTGCGGGGTTGTACCATGATGAACACCTCAGCTACAGTGCCATTAATAGTGCCAGGAGTGCACTATCATCCTACCTTACCATCGAGGTAGGATCTCACAAACTAGTGTCCAAATTGATGAGGGGTATATTTAATTCAAATCCACCCCGACCACTTTACAATGTTACCTGGGACATTGGCGTAGTATTAACCCTACTCAGGACATGGTCACCCATGGCTGGACTCTCTTTGGACAAACTCACTTTGAAATTGGTGATGTTATTGGCACTTACGTCAGCACAACGGGTACAGACTCTACAGAAAATCAATATTGATAGAATGGTCTCTACCCCAGAAAAAATAACATTTTACATTGATGAGTTACTAAAGCAGCACAGACCTGGGTTTACAGGGCTGCAGCTGGTTTTTCCGGCATACCCCGCTGATGTGAGGCTATGTTTAGCCACCCATATACGTCATTATATTAAAGTGACGCGGACCCTAAGGGGAATGGAGAAATATCTGCTGATAAGCCATAAGAAACCACATCACAGAGTGTCGGGACAGACGATCTCCAGGTGGCTCAGAATCGTGTTGGACAGAGCAGGTATTGACATTAATGTCTTTATATCCCATTCCACCAGGGCTGCATCCATGTCGGCGGCAAGGGTCATGGAGGTGCCCATGGACCATATTCTTGCCACAGCGGGCTGGGCTAGTGAACCCACCTTTCAGCGGTTTTATAACAAACCTGTCACCGCTCCTGTTATGTTCGCGGAGGCAGTGCTGAGTGCTGGTCAGCAACATACAGCTATTCCCCAGTGAGGGTTTTTTTCTTTGTTTATAATTAATAAACATTATTATTTTTCAGTACATCCAGTCTGAAATATGTTTATACTCCTATCCATCCATATTGTGGCGTGTGTGAGAGCATGGACGTGATCCAGGGCATGAAATCACAGAGCTTTGAAATCTTCATGAAGTCACTCACGTGACTCCGAAATGAAATAGTAAGATTAAACGAGAACTTAGCTGTTTGAAGTTTGATCTTTATTTTATGAGGAGTTGCGATGAGGGATTTTGTGCCCTCCGCTCCCAACCCTCTATCATAAGGTCAACTGGTATATAGAGTCTCTTCAATCTTACTATAACAAGTCATTTATTTGTTGTTGGTTCTGCGATTCCACACCACTGCTTTGAAGAATGTCGTGCATGCGTGCTGGCGGGGTGTTCACGAAATCCCTCATCGCAACTCCTCATAAAATAAAGATCAAAGTTCAAACTAGTAAGTTCTCGTTTAATCTTACTATTATGATCCGGAGTTGAGTTGGAATGTGAAAGTATATTTATGGTTTGGTTTATTAGTGTCACCTGTGCTGAGGTACACTGTAAAACTTCGTTTTATATGCTATCCTGTCAGGTCAGCTAATACTAGGCATAAATATAGTAATAAAGGGGAGAATATTGTGAAGGAAGGAACTGCAGATGCTAGTTTACACCGAAGATAGACACAAAATACTGGAATAACTCAGCAGGTCAGGCAGCATCTCTGGAGAAAAGGAATTGGTGACATTTCGGGTCGAGACCCTTCTTCAGACTGAGAGTCAGGAGAAAGGGGCACAAGAGATATAGACAATGATGTAGAGAGATATAGCACAAATGAATGAACGATATGCAAGAAAGCCATTTAGAACGTAGACGGGGAAACACAGTTTCACACAGAGAGTTGTGAGTCTGAGGAGTTCTCTGCCTCAGAGGGCGGTGGAGGCTGGTTCTCTGGATATTTTCAAGAGAGAGATAGATAGGGTTTTTAAAGATAGCGGAGTCAGCGGATATGGGGAGAAGGCAGGAATGGGGTACTGATTGGGGATGATCAGCCATGATCACATTGAATGGTAGTGCTGGCTCGAAGGGCCGAATGGCCTACTCCTGCACCTATTGTCTATTGTCTATAAAGTAACGACGATAAAGGAAACGGGCCTCTGCTAGCTGTGGGGTCGTTGCCAATGAGTTCTGAAGAAGGGTCCCGCGCAGAATCTAGTGTCTATCTGCAGTTCCTTGTTTCTACAACATGCCACAGGAACTCAGCGGGTCGAGCAGCATCTGCGGGGAAGGAATGGTCAACAGTTTAGCCCTGCCGCTGTGAAATACCGACCTTGCCCCCAGCCCGTGAGACGCTCCTGAACCGCTGAGTTCCTCCAGCAGCTTGTGTGGCAGTCACACACTGTGCAGTCGGGGGGAAAAGACCAAGCAACCTGTTTTCATTTTGAAGAAATCCTCTGCTGATTCCCCTCCGGTTTCCTGATGAAATCCTGTCACATTTCAAACACTTAGGAGCTGCTAATGCCTCCTCGTGTCTGCGTCTCCGCCGCGCTGTGCATCTACAATCACCCGCCATGATGTTTATATTAGTTTCATTGTTGACTTAACATCAAGTGTCATAATTAATAATGTTTACAATTAATCTCTGCAGTGCTGCTGCATAAAAGATGATGTATTATAATATTTAAACACTAATTTTCATTCATCAGACTGAAACATGGCAACTGTGGTTCTGACGGTGGTTCTCAGCCAAGTGTCTGATAACAAAACCCAAACTGTTTGTCTCTCTGAAGCCAGCAGCAAAAGCAGCGGGAAAGGCTTCTTCAAACCACTTCTGTTGTATTTTTCCCAGTCCTCCCCATGGTAGCTGACAGTTTCTTGTTTTGTTTGAAAGACAGAGTGAGCTGCAGTGTGTCTCAATTGCTGCATGTTTCTAAAACGTTACTAAAGGGACTGTCTGTGTCTTTAATCGTCTCGTCTCCCAGTTGCCCCGACGTTACTGAATAACTGTATTCTTCAAATCCGCAAGTTGGAAGCAGCTGACGAGAGTTTGCCGGGCGGGAATGTCCCTGCCGTCTCATGTTTCCATGCTACTGCCCACCTTCCTGTTTGCCACAGTCAGTCATTCAGAAAGCCTTCGCCCTGCACCTGGCGGCCCTCCCGCTCGAGTCACACCACTGTGGCGATCAAACGTGAACACCAGGAAAGATTTCATTGGAACCCGAGGGGTAACTTTTTTCACACAGAGGGTGGTGGGTGTATGCAGTTGGGACTATCGCAATGTTTAAGAAACAGTTAGACAGGTACACGGATAGGATAGACTTAGAGGGATATGGGCCAAACGCAGGCAGGTGGGACAAGTGTAGATGGGGCATGTTGGTCGGTGTGGGCAGGTTGGGCTGAAGGGCCTGTTTCCATGCTGTATTATGGCTCTATCTATGTATTATGACCCTAATATCGTCACAGAGTCCACACTGCAACGGTTCCTTATTTGTCAAGCACTTGAAATGTTATCTTAACGAACGCTGGGGTCCTGCCCTCTGTTACCAAGCAACTAAACCATCCTATCACAACCAGAGAGTAGCCCTGAACTACTATCTACCTCATTGGTGACCCTCAGATTATCTTTGATCGGACGTTGCCGGCTTTACCTTGCACTGGGGTCAAGGATGGGCCAAACGCAGGCAGGTGGGACTAGTGTAGATGGGGCATGTTGGTCGGTGTGGGCAAGTTGGGCCAAAGGGCCTGTTTCCGTGCTGTATGACTATGAATAACAGCAGATGCTGGTTTACAAAACCAAAACAACAAAGTACTGGAATAATTGAGGTAGTTGTACAAGGTATTGATGAGGCCACAGTTGGAGTGTTGTGTTCTGTTTCAGTCACCATGTTATTATCAAGGATGTTGTTTAGCTGGAAAGAATGCAGAGAAGATTTACGAGGATGCTGCCAAGAATCGAGGGCCTGAGTTACAGGGAGAGGTTGAACAGGGGAGGACTTTATTCCCTGGAGCACAGGAGGCTGAGGGGTGATTTTATAAAGGCACAAGACCAAGTGCGGACCCGCTGGGCCCGTTCCCCCAACGCAATATTCCACCACTCACCCATAGCCCCCAACTCCACAGGATGAGTTTTAGAAAAATAATAAAGATAGATAGATAGATATGTAGATAGTGCTGCCTGACCCACTGAGTTACTCCATATCTCTTCAGTGTAATCCTGCGTCTGCAGGTTTACACTGTATATCTGATCTGCTGGGATATCGTGCAAGACAAAGCTTTTCACTGTACCTCGGTACGCATGAAAATAATAAACCTAAGCCTCCCCTCATCAGTTGAATCAGATGCCAAGCCGGGCAGTGTGCGGAGGTGAAGTAATTCAATGAGGGACATCATTCTGCTTTTTAGGACGACCCTTCTCAAGAAGGGTCTCGACCCGAAACGTCGCCTATTCCTTCGCTCCACAGATGCTGCCTCACCCGCTGAGTTTCTCCAGCAATTTTGTCTACCTTCGATTTTTCCAGCATCTGCAGTTCTTTCTTACACATTCTTTTTTTTTAAACGTTTTTGCATTCACGTTCGAGCAAGATAGCGTGTGGGTTTGTCTGTCTGTAAAAGAATGAGAATTAGATTTTTATTTAAACTGGTACTTTTGTCTTGTGATGTCCTTCCGAGTTGTTCACTGAGGTATGGGTGACTAAATGACAACCTGTGGAATGCGGTGGCAGGACTGAGGAAATAAGCTGCCTGTCCCTTGGATCAGCTCCAGCCACAGTCAGCTTGATGGCGATGGTATTTCTGTCAGGACTCGCTTTAATTTGACATGAGGGTTTTCCCTTGAGATTGTGTGCAGTCTTTTTACTTCAGCGCTCCTGTTATTTGGAGCGTTTCAGCCGACACAGTGATGACTTCTAAAAGAAGATGAATGTACCCACTTGTTAAGGAGCGGCTGTTTATTTTTATCTTTTAGTGAGAGGCTTGGTGTAACTTGCGTGGATCATGCCTAAATTGTTCTGTAGCGCGCATTCTTTCATGCCTCTCAATGGCCATCACTTCTCATTGTCCACTTTGCTTTCTCTTCAACAGTTCCACAGGGATGTTTGGCACTGTGGTCAACTCAGCCCTCAGTGTCCGCAAACTTAACAACCCTTGCCATGTCATGGTTGAATAGTCAAAAGTAGACACAGAGTGCTGGAGTAACTCAGCGGGTCAGTCAGCATCTCTGGAGAACATGGATCAGTGGCATTTCACAGAGTGCTGGAGTAACTCAGCGGGTCAGTCAGCATCTGTGGAGAACATGGATAGGTGACGTTTCACAGAGTGCTGGAGTAACTCAGCGGGTCAGTCAGCATCTCTGGAGAACATGGATCAGTGGCTTTTCACAGAGTGCTGGAGTAACTCAGCGGGTCAGGCAGCATCTCTGGAGAGAAGAATGGTTGATGTTTCGGGTCTCAATCGACATTCAGACTCAAATCTCAAGTCTGAAGAAGGGTCTCGACCCAAAACGTCACCCATTCCTTCTATCCAGAGATGCTGCCTGTCCCGCTGTGTTACTCCAGCATTTTGTGTCTACCTTAGATTTAAAACAGCATCTGCAGTTGTCATACACATGGTTGAATAGTTCTTCTGCGTACTTAAAATCTGAACGAAACAAGGAACTACAGATGCTGGTTTATAATAGACAATAGACAATAGGTGCAGGAGTAGGCCATTCATCCCTATGAGCCAGCACTGCCATTCATTGTGATCATGGCTGATCATTCCCAATCAGTACCCCGTTGCTCCCCATATCCCTTGACTCCGCTATCTAGGAGAGCCCTATCTAGCTCTCTCTTGAAAGTATCCAGGGAAGTGGCCTCCACCGCACTCTGAGGCAGAGAATTCCACAGTCTCACAACTCTCCACAACTCTCACACTTCGCCATGGGAAGACTCAAAATGTTGGAGTAACTGCAGGTCAGGCAACATCCCTGGAGAACATGGATTGGTGATGTTCTGGATCGGAAGAACGGTCCTGACCCAAACCGGCACCGATCCAGGATCTTCTCAAAACATATAAAAGTCTTAAGGGATTGGACAGGCCAAATGCAGGAAAATTGTTCCCCATGTTGTGGGAATCTAGAACCAGGGGTCACAGTTTAAGAATAAGGGGTCGGCCACTTAGGACTGAGATGAGGAAAACATTTTCACACAGAGAGTTGCGAATCTGTGGAATTCTCTGCCACAGAAGGCAGTGGAGGCCAATTCACTGGATGTTTTCAAGAGAGAGTTAGATTTAGCTCTTAGAGCTAATGGAATCAAGGGATATGGGGAGAAAGCAGGAATGGGGTACTGATTGTGGATGATCAGCCATGATAATATTGAATGGTGGTGCTGGCTCGCAGGGCCGAATGGCCTACTCCTGCACCTATTGTCTATGTTTCTATCTGCAGGATTGTTGCCTCAAAACGTCTTGTTGTTTTAGTATATTATCCTTTCTCCCTTCAATTTGTATTACCACCCTCTCGGTTTTAATTTGATTGATTGTTTGAAAATCACAGTGCAGAACCAGGCCCTTCAGCCCACTGAGCCCGTGCCGACCAGTGATCCAATCACACTTACACTGTCCTATGCACAATTTACAATTTACAGCAGCCAATGAACCAATAAATCTTTGGAGTGTGGGAGGAAACCGGAGCATCCGGAGAAAACCCACTTTGTCACGTGCGAACTTTGTACAGGCAGCACCCGTAGTCAGGATCGAACCTGAGTCTCTGGCGCTGTGAGGCAGCAACTCTACCGCTGTGCCACCGTGCTGCCCTCAAGTTCATGCTGATTCATGGTTAATTGTTGTACTATGGACGTTTTCATAGAATTGAAACTGCTCCAAAACTATCTGAGTTCAGAAGGCTTGCCAATACTTGCCATCCAACCGAACAGTTGGAAACCTGCAGTCCAGTGACTATCCTTATATAGTTCTTACTATCGCCATTGCCATCGCTATGACAACCTCGCTGTCTATTGTTAATTGAAAAAATGATCTGTCGTGAATCATCTCTATTGATTTTAAAAAAGTGACATGTTGTTGGCAAGTGAGCAATAGACCCAACTCTGAAACATGGTGACCCACGTGTCCCATCTCGGCGGTTGTCAGTGCCTTGGCCAACGATGATGTGACTGTCTAATCTGCCTGTGTCTCTGCTGCATAACATTCCTGCAGGAGATGAACCAACAGGCAGCCTTTGTGATTGAGCATTCTTCAATGTCAACCCATCCATGAGGCTGTACCCTTGTGGTTACTCCATTGAAAGGAACCGTGTCAATTTTGGTGGGTGTGAATTTGTGCTCTGCTGGATCATATCTTGGTGACAGTCGCATCAGAACATTTTTTGTGTCGTTTATTGGGGATGATCATCCATGGTCACATTGAATGGCGGTGCTGGCTCGAAGGGCCGAATGGCCTACTCCTGCACCTATTGTCTATTGTCTACAATAGGCGGCACGGTGGCGCAGCGGTAGAGTGCCGCCATGCTGCCACTTGCCGTCACAGCACCAGGCACCCGGGTTTGATCCCGACCGCGGGTGCAGTCAGTACGGAGTTTGCACGTCCTCCCCGTGACCCACGTGGGTTTTCTCCGGGTGCTCCGGTTTCCTCTCACATTCCAAAAGACGTGCAGGTTTGTGGGTTAATTGCCTTCTATAAATTGTCCCCAGTTTGTGTTCTAGTGTACGGGGTGATCGCTGGTCGGCGCGGACTCCATGGTCCAAAGGGCCTGTTTCCGCGCTGTATCTCGAAAATAAAAATAGGCAATTTACAGGTACATGGATAGGAAATGTTTAGGAGATAAGTATGACCCAAATTGGTCATAAGTCATGTGTGGTCTTTCCGTGAACTCCGTAGCACGCAACTAAAAGCTTTTCATTGGATCTCGGTACACGTGACAATAAACAAAACTACAAAATTTAGGAGCAGAATTACTCCAAGCTCAGTGTAAGAAGGAACTGCAGATGCTGGTTTAAACCGAAGATAGACACAAAAAGCTGGAGTAACTTCAGACTTGAGCCGAGACGTCGCCCATTCTATCTCTCCCGAGATGCTTCCTGTCCCCCTGAGTTACGCCAGCGTTTTGTGTCTCTACTCTAAACTATGCCAGTCTTGTTTTCTTCCTTACTACATTATTTTTCAAAGGCACCGTGCCTCGTTCATCCACCGATGCTGTGCTTGGCTACAGGACTTCCAGTCGATCAAATCATCCATAAATGCATTACAGCCCATGAAGGGTTGCCTTTCTCCTCTGATCTTTACCTTTTGGCATTGTTGACAGGGAAGCGGCTAGTCTGTGGTTGTGGCTTCATTAGTTTAGTTTTTTGTGGCGCCCAGACCAGGTGAGCCAATAGACAGTAGACAATAGGTGCAGGAGTAGGCCATTCAGCCCTTCGAGCCAGCACCGCCATTCAATGTGATCATGACTATCCAATCAGTACCCCGTTCCTGCCTTCTCCCCATATCCTCTGACTCCGCTATCTTTAAGAGCCCTATCTAAATCTCTCTTGTAAGTATCCAGAGAACCGGTCTCCACCACCCTCTGAGGCAGAGAATTTCAAAGACTTACAACTCTCTGGGTGAAAAAGTGTTTCCTAATCTCCGTTCTAAATGGCTTACCCCTTATTCTTAAACTGTGGCCCCTGGTTCTGGATTCCCCCAACATCAGGATCATGTTTCCTGCCTCGAGCGTGTCCAAACCCTTAATAATTTTAACTGCTTCAATAAGATCCATCTAAACTCCAGAGTATACAAGCCCAGCCGCTCCATTCTCTCAGCATATGACAGTCCCGCCATCCCGGGAATTAACCTTGTAAACCTACGTTGCAGTCCCTCAATAGCAAGAATCAAAGAAAGGCAACCAATCTCTACCTCATCGGGACATTTGAGCCGATTGGCCCCTTATTGCCGGGGCTCTGGAACTCCGAAGATAGACAAAAAAAGCCGGAGTATCTCAGCGGGACAGGCAGCATCCCTGGAGAGAAGGAATTGGCGATGTTTCGGGTCGAGACCCTTATTCCCTGGAACCAAGCTTGTCAGAATATCAGTGGTGGACATGTTGAAGGTAGACAAAAATTCGGAGAAACACAGCGGGTGCGGCAGCATCTATGGAGCGAAGGAATAGGTGACGTTTCGGGTCAAGACCCTTCTTCAGACTGTGGGTGGGGGGGTGGGGTGGGAAGAAGAAATAAGAGGCGGAGACAGTGGGCTGTGGGAGAGCTGGGAAGGGGAGGGGAAAGAAGGATAAAGCAAGGACCACCTGAGATTGGAGAAGTCAATGTTCATACCGCTGGGGTGTAAACTACCCAAGCGAAATATGAGGTGCTGCTCCTCCAATTAACAGTGGGCCTCACTCTGGCCATGGAGGAGGCCCAGGGCAGAAAGGTCGGATTCGGAATGGGAGGGGGAGTTGAAGTGCTGAGCCACCGGGAGATCAGGTTGGTTACTGCGAACCGAGCGGAGGTGTTGGGTGAAGCGATCGCCAAGCTTACGCTTGATCTCACCGATGTAGAGCAGCTGACACCTGGAGCAGTGGATGCAATAGATGAGGTTGGAGGTGGTGCAGGTGAGCATCTGCCGCACCTGGAATGACTGCTTGGGTCCTTGGATGGATAGACGGGAGGTAAAGCGACAAGTGTAGCATGTCCTGCGTTTGCAAGGGAAAGTACCAGGGGAGGGGGTGGTTTGGGTGAGAAGGGACAAATTCACCAGGGAGTTATGGAGGGAGTGGTCTCTGCTGAAAGCAGACAGGGGAGGAGATGGAATGATGCGGCCAGTGGTGGGATCCTGTTGGAAGTGGCGAAAATGTTGGAGGATTATCTGTTGTATGTGATGGCTTGTAGGGTGAAAGGTGAGGGCAAGGGGGACTCTGCCCTTGTTACGAGTGGGGGGATGGGGAGTGAGAGCAGAGCTACGGGGTATAGAAGAGACCCTGGTGAGAGCCTCATCTATAGTGGAAGAGGGGATCCCCTGTACCCTAAAGAATGAGGACATCTCTGATGTCCTGGTGTGGAACACCTCATCCTAGGTGCAGATGCGGCGTAGACGGAGGAATTGGGAGTAGTAGATGGAGTGCAGGGTGGAAGCAGGGTGGGAAGAAGTGTAGTCTAGATAGCCGTGGGAGTCAGTGGGTTTGTATGGACCTGTGTTATGTTATCACTGTGTATTGCCTTTACGCATCAGTTAAGGGCCTGTCCCACTTGACCGTCATTTGCGCCTCATTTATGCGTCATATGTAAAATCACGCGTCATCGTGCCGTCTTGTGCGCGTGATGTCATCAGAATACCCTGCGGCGCGCGGCGACACATGGTTACGCACGGTGATGTAACCATGCGTCACCACGCGATACACGTGAGACGTCGGGACACCAGCGTGCGACGCCAATGCGTCAGCATGCGACGCCAATGCGTCAGCGTGAGTACACGATACGTCACGCAGGAGGCGTGTGAGGATTTAGTACAGCACGAAATCCTGGAGCGCCGCGCGCAACTCCACACTCCTCCACACCTCTTCACGCGCCAGTCCCGCGCTACCCACACACTACCCGTGTGTCACAATGTGTCGACCTATTTTACATATGATGCTTAAATGGCGCAAATGACGGCCAAGTGGGACAGGCCCTTTAATCTGCAGCAAGGATTAATGTCATTGTTCCGATGTCGGTACACACCACTATGCAACTCTCTCGTGAAGTAGACCGGGCTAGGGGGTAGAGGGAAATGGGAAGTATTTAACAGAAATAACTCCGAACTTCCAATCAGTACGCTCTAAGTTTAGTTTAGAGATAAAAGGTGGAAACAGCCCCTTTGGCTCAATGATTCTGCACCGCCCAGCGATCTCCACACACTAACACCATCCTACACACACAAGGGACAATTTTACATATATACCAAGCCAATAAACCAACAAACCTCTAAGTCTTCAGAGTGTGGGAAGATCTCAGAGAAAACCCACGCAGGTCACAAGGAGAACTTACAAACTCCGTACAGACAGCACCCGTAGTCAGGATGGAACCCGGGTCTCTACCGCTGCACCACCGTGCCGCCCGATTAAAGAAAAAATACCTCCGTTAGAAATGTTCTACTGCCATGGGTAACGGGAGAAGAAAGAGCGAGCATTAGTTTTAAAAAAAAAGGTATCTTTGGAACAAAGATAAAAATGATTTCAGAAATCAATTGAAAGTGACAAAGGAAGGCGAGAATCAAATAGGGGGATAAAGGAGTAACAATTGCAACAAAGATTGTGGGAGCTTTTAAAAGATTGGGAAATGGAAGAGATGAATGAAAGCGGACACGGGTCATTGGAGGCTAGTGGAGGAATCACAAGTATACGGAGAAACAAAGAAATGGTGGAGACTGAAACAGATATCTTGTTGACCTCCACGGTGAAGCAGCAATGGACATCTCTGGGACTGAATCAACATTTTACTACTGCTTCTTCTTGTGGCCATCTTCCATGTTTCAAATGTTGACCTCGCTGTCATCATCTGCCCTGAAAAGGACGTGAGCTTCCGGCGACATCAGCGGGAGCCGTCACTTGTTGCAATAGATGATGGTGGTAGCAGAATTAGCTCCGGATACGTCCAGTTTCCAGCCCCGTGACCTGGATGTTTCTGCTGTGGGGCCAACATTTGCTCAGATGGAGGGACATAAAACCCATATTAATACAGACAAAGCTATGAAAAATGTAGAAACAAGGAACTGTTGACGCTGGTTAATACACAAAAAGACACAGAGTGCTGGAGTAACTCAGCGGGTCAGGCAGCATCTGTGGAGAACATGGATAGGTGACGTTTCACAGAGTGCTGGAGTCACTCAGCGGGTCAGGCAGCATCTGTGGAGAACATGGATAGGTGACATTTCACAGAGTGCTGGAGTCACTCAGCGGGTCAGGCAGCATCTGTGGAGAACATGGATAGGTGACGTTTCACAGAGTGCTGGAGTCACTCAGCGGGTCAGGCAGCATCTGTGGAGAACATGGACAGGTGACGGCTTGGGTCTGAAGAAGGGTCTCAACATTTGATACAGCTTTTACATTTCATCTGAGAAGATTGAGCAGAAACTTGATTAGCACTAACGCTAGGTTGTGAGTACAGAATGGAGGTTACAGAAAGACTCAATAAGGTAACAAACTAAATCTTGATGACAGAATAAAATGATTATCCACAAGTCGAACGTAGTTGAGAATAGATCCAATTTTCTGTTACAATGATGGGTGTCCACTATAACATGATCAATGAAGTTCCTGAAATGTGTAGGAAGGATCTGCAGACGCTGGTTTAAACCGAAGATAAACATGAAAAGCTGGAGTAACTCAGTGGGACAGGCAGCATCTCTGGAGAGAAGGAATGGTGACGTTGAAGGTCGAGACCCTTCTTCAGAACCAAAACGTCACCCATTCCTTCTATCCCCAGATGCTGCCTGTCTCGCTGAATTACTCCAGCATTTTGTGGCTATCTGCGGTGTAAACCGGCATCTGCAGTTCTTTCCTGCTCACATTATTTTCTTGGGGATGACTGGTTGCAACTAATGGAATATGGAGGCAGCTCAAAAAGTAGCATCAATAACCCACAGGTTGAATAAATGATGCCGATCTTGGTCTTTTTCCCAAATAATCTCAATAATTTATTTCCCTTGTATATCCTATTTGTTCTTCTTGGTTTCTGCATTTTATACCTTGAGTCATAAGTTCGTAAGTGATTGGAGCAGAATTAGGCCATTCAGCCCATCATGCTCCATCATGCAGTCATGGCTGATCTATTGTGTACAGTTTTGGTCCCCTAATTTGAGGAAGGACATTCTTGCTATTGAGGGTGTGCAGCGTATGTTCACCAGGTTAATTCCCGTTACAGCGGGACTGTCATATGCTGAGAGAATGGAGCGGCTGGGCTTGTATACACTGGAATTTAGAAGGATGAGAGGGGATCTTAATGAAACACATAAGATTAGTAAGGGTTTGGACACACTGGAGGCAGGAAACATGTTCCCGATGTTGGGCGAGTCCAGAACCAGGGGCCACAGTTTAAGAATAAGGTGCAAGCCATTTAAAACGGAGACGAGTAAACACTTTCTCACACAGAGAGTTGTGAGTCTGTGGAATTCTCTGCCTCGGAAGGCAGTAGAGGCCAATTCTCTGGATGCTTTCAAGAGTGTTAGATAGAGCTCTTAAAGATAGCGGAGTCAGGGGATATGGGGAGAAGGCAGGAACGGGGTACTGAGTGTGGATGATCAGCCATGATCACATTGAATGGCGGTGCTGGCTCGAAGGGTCGAATGGTCTACCCCTGCACCTATTGTCTACTGTCTATTGTCTATTTCCTATCTCTCTTTCCTCCTAACCACATTCTCCTGCCTTCTCCCCATAACCCCTGACACCCGTGGTAATTACGAAATGTGTGCGGAAGACAAGAGAGAGAGCGGGAGAGAGAGAGAGAGAGAGAGAGAGGGAGATGTTCTGTGAGGGGTATGAAGAGTTTGAGTGGTGAAGAATGATGCAGTAATGGAAGGAATTGTCAATCGCTGCAGGATAATTTGCAAGTTTTGTCACATACTTGTATAAAAAGGCAGTAAAAGAGCTCTCGGCAAATGAGCTGAACCGCTCTGCTTGTCACACATTGTGTAGAACGCCACTATTGAATTCAACGCCGCTCTTTGCAAGACAACCTTAATTTGCATCACCGTTCAATGGGAGAAGTTTGGCAAAACTGCAAATCCACGTCGAATTGTTTGCAAAAGTACAGCTTGAACATGGCTTGTGGTTTACAGCTGTTCCCACATTTTGTTTTGTTACATCAGCTTGTAGGATTCTTGTTACCTGTAATACATCAGTGGGATGTCAATCATTCTCTGTCCCAACAGGATGTCATAAACATGGAACATAGAAAACATAGACAATAGGTGCAGGAGTAGGCCATTCGGCCCTTCGAACCAGCACCGCCATTCAATGTGATCATGGCTGATCATCCAGAGTCAGTACCCCGTTCCTGTCTTCTCCCCATATCCCCTGATTCATTTAGCCCTAAGAGCTACATCTAACTCTCTCTTGAAAACATCCAGTGAACCGGCCTCCACTTCCTTCTGTGACAGAGAATTCAACAGGTTCACAACTCTCTGGGTGAATCTCAGTCCTAAATGGCCGACCCCTTCTTCTTAAACTGTGTGACCCCTGGATCTGGACTCCCCCAACATCGGGATCATTGTTCCTGCATCTAGCCTGCCCAATCCCTTAATAATTTTATATGTTTCTATAAATTCACCGAGTCACTATTTATTTTTATCTCACTTGAGAAATAAGTTGGAACTGTCCATCTCATCATTTTATAAACTTCTAATAGAAGTCTCCCCTCGATCTCCGACGTTCGACAGCAAACATTCCAAGAGAGAGCTTGAGGGGAAAACGTTTGGAGAATTGCGAACAGTTCTGGTCACACTATTACAGGAGGGATATTCAGTCAGTTTAGTTTATTGTCACATGTACCGAGGTACAATGAAACGTTTTTGTTGCATGCTCACCAGACAGTAGATAGACAATACATGATTACAATCGATCCATTTATGGTGTACAGATACATGATAAGGGAATAAAGTTTAGTGCAAGGTAAAGCCAGTAAAGTCTGATCAAACATCATCTGTTAGTAGTTTAGGACCGCTCTCTGGTTGTGGTTGTAGGATGATTCAGTTGCCCGATAACGGCAGGGAAGAAACTACCCCTGAATGTGGAGGTGCATGTTTTCACACTTCCGTACCTCTTGCCCGATGGGAGAGGGGAGACGAGGGAGTGGCCGGGGTGCGACTGGCCCTTGATTATGCTGCTGGGTCTAATCAAGGACAAGTTACATGTGGAGGCTTGAAGAGGCTGACCCGAACGATGGCTGGATCAGAGGATATTATCTTAGACAATAGGTGCAGGAGTAGGCCATTCAGCCCTTCGAGCCAGCACCGCTATTCACCGCCATCCCCAAGCAGTACCCCGTTCCTGCCTTCTCCCCATATCCCCTGACTCTGCTATCTTTAAGAGCCCTATCTAGCTCTCTCTTGGAATGTTTGCTGTCGAACGTCAGAGATCGAGGGGAGACCTGTTAGAAGTTTATAAAATGATGAGATGGACAATCTGAACTTATTTCTCAGGGTGGAAACATAAAATACTGGCGTGCACAGTCTTAAGGTGAAAGGGGCAAAGTATAGAGGAGGTGTGCGGGGGCAAGTTCTTTTACACAGAGGGTGGTGGGTGCCAGGGGTGGTGGTGGAGGTGGAGGCAGATACGATAGTGGTGTTTAAAAGACTTTTGGATGTGAAAATATAAATTCAGGGAATGGAGGGATACGAATCATGTGCAGGCAGAGGAGAAATGGTCTTGGCATCATGTTCGCCATAGACATTGGGGCCAAGTGGCCTGTTCCTGTGCTGTACTGTGACTGCTAATATATTCCATGTATGTTCTGGGTAGTCTAGTGTCTTCTCCGTGGATTGTCACCTTGTCATGGTGGAGAAGCTTGTGTGGTCCTGAGATCCTGAGAGTGATGCCGTCTGGAGCGATGCTTCTGGTAGGGCCACCCATGGCGGTAAGGTCGAGGGGGAGGTCTCTGACAAAGAGCAATCCAACCAAGACCTCAATGGTGGAACAGGCGGAGGACGATGGCTGACCTTAGTGGAGCGTCACAACGGCTGGGAAGGCGGATGAAGGCTACGGCAGGAAAGGATCTCCGGTCGTCTTGGACTCCATGCCACTGGATCCTGACCCAGATCTGTCAAGGACCGTGGGGTGGCTGTCTGTGCACCAGTCTCCCCACGTTAAACAAAGTCACGCACAGGCGTCCTCCAACCCTGGAGACACCCATGGTCAGCCATGACCGAAGGGGGCCTAAGAAAAGAAGACGTGTTGTATCATCATTGCAAATGTTTACACGAGACATCCTGTTTTGCTTTGCTTTTCAAATAGATCACGGTTTTTATTGTACCTAGTGATAACAAAAAAGCATCATCATGGTTGAGACAGATACTACCATAACATTTAACAGACATTTGGACAGGTGAACGGATCGGAAAGATTCAGATCGGATCGGAGAACAATGTTTCCCATGTCATTATGACAGGTACATGGTCAGGTCAGGTTTGGAGGGATATGGGCCAAGTGTGGGCAGATGGGACTAATGTAGATAGACAATAGGTGCAGGAGTAGGCCATTCGGCCGTTCGAGCCAGCACCACCAGTCAATGTGATCATGGCTGATCATCCACAATCAGCACCCCGTTCCTGCCTTCTCCCCATATCCCCTGACTCCGCTATCTTTAAGAGCCCTATTTAGCTCTCTCTTGAAAGTATCCAGAGAAATGGCCTCCACTGCCCTCTGAGGCAGAGAATTCCACAGGCTCACAACTCACTGTGAGAAAAAGTGTTTCCGTTCTAAATGTCTTGCCCCTTATTCTTTAACTGTGGCCCCTGGTTCTGGACTCCCCCAACATCGGGAACATGTTTCCTTCCTCTAGCATGTCCAAACCCTTAATAATCTTATATGTTTCAATAAGATCCCCACTCATCCTTCTAAACTCCAGAATATACAAGACCAGCCCCTCCATTCTATCAACATATGAAAGTCCCGCCATCCCGGAAATTAACTTTGTGAACCTACGCTGCACTCCCTCAATAGCAAGAATGTCATTCCTCAAATTAGGGGACCAAAAGTGCACACAATACTCCAGGTGTGGTCTTAGCATGACCACGATTTTTATTGAGCTGTGTGTGGGTGTAGGTGTGGGCAAGTTGGGCTAAAGCGCCTGTTTCCACACTGTATGACTCTATGACCATCTGGGGGGGGGGGGTGAGGGGATCTGGGGGAAAAAGTTCAGAAGAATATTTCTTATCACCAGGACCTCTCCTTGCTGCAACGAATCACTCACTGGCTTTCTTTGAATAAACAAGCAGCCAGACCAGCGATAATATCACGATGTCCATAGAAATTCTGCTCTGTCAATGAGATACGATCACTTAGAAAGAAGTAGTAAATAAGGTGCGATTAGAGTGAGGGCATCTCGCATTGATTTATTCCTACAGTGTTGCTCTTAATTATCTTGAGATCTGCCATGTTTTTCTCTTTTCTTTAAAACTTGATGGACATCCATTCCCTCACGATAGGTTCCAGCTCACTGATCACAGTAGCTTTATTTCTATCCTTTACCCTAAACCTGCCTTTACTTTCTCTCCTGCCGTCACAATTAAACAAAAAGAGAGTTAAATTTTGCAGGAATTAATCTAAGACCCCCCCCTCCCCCTCAACCTTCACAAGCCTGCGAGCAGGGAGAGAGAGAGCGAGAGAGAGCGAGAGAGAGAGCATAGACCCTTCCCCCAGAGTTTGTGGCTGTCGTCGTACCAGAGGCAAACAGAGAGCAGATGGAGCAGTCAGGAATCAGGCAAGGTGCTCGATTTAATTACAATCAACTCCAGGGGCGCGAGAGGCTCCACAACAATCCCACAGCTTCCCTCTGCATTTCAAATCCGGGTTGTTAATGTGCTCAGCACCTGGCCTGTTGTTGTTTGAAACCTTGAAAGAGAATTTTCAATCAGATGATAATCCCAACACAGGCCATCAGAGACTCACTCTGTCTATGATCTGTCAGTCGAAAGGGAATAACTAGCGTACAGCTTTATTCTCCGTGTTGTCCACGGTATGTGTGCGCGTAATTCCACGTGCCCGCGCAGATGGATATTGACCGTGCATTTTTAAACAAAACTATTCCTCGGTTACATCCCGATTGTCTGGGAGCAGCTCCATCCGAGACCGCTCGGAACTGCAGAGAATTCTGGACGCAGGCCCAGAGCATCACACAAACCAACCTCCCTTCCATTGAGTGGGAAGGAACTGCAGATGCTGGTTTAAACCACAGCTAGACACCAGATGCTGGAGTAACTCGGCGGGACGGGCAGCATCTCAGGCGAGAAGGAATAGGTGGCATTTGGGGTCGAGTTCCGTCTTCTCTCCAGAGATGTTGCCTGTCCCGCTGAGTTACTCCAACACCTTGTGTCTATCTGCCTTGGATTGATTCCATCTACACTTCAAGCTGTCAGCAGTGCACAGGATAAAGGATAAGTGTACAGTGTACAGGATAACCCTCTGATCCAGCCATCTTTCTGGTCACCCTCTCCAAAGACTCCACGTGTGACTTGTCCTTGATCAAGGCCAGCTGCATAATCAAGGGCCAGTCGCATCCCGGTCACTCCCTCTTCTCCCCTCTCCCATCGGGCAAGAGGTACAGAAGTGTGAAAATGCACACCTCAAGATTCAGGGACAGTTTCTTCCCAGCTGTTATCAGGCAACTGAACCATCCTATCACCAACCTGAGAGCAGTTCTGACATCCCATCTACCTCATTGGAGACCCTCAGACAATCTGGAATTGGATTTTACTGGACATAATCTTGCATTAAAGGTTATGCTTTATCCTGTATCTGTACACCATGAGCTGCTTGATTGTATTGATATATAGTCTTTCCGCTGACTGGATAGCACGCAATGAAAAAGCTTTCCAATGTCATCATCTGCGGTCACTCGAAGCGAGTATGACTGTCCTCTCATAGAGGACACCTGTGCATGACTTTGTTTAACGTGGGGAGACTGGTGCACAGACAGCCACCCCACGGTCCTTGACAGATCTGGGTCAGGATCCAGTGGCATGGAGTCCAAGACGACCGGAGATCCTTTTCTGCTGCAGCCTTCATCCGCCTTCCCAGCCGTTGTGACGCTCCACTAAGGTCAGCCATCGTCCTCCGCCTGTTCCACCGTTGAGGTCCTGGTTGGATTGGCTCTTTGTCAGAGACCTCCCCCTTGACCTTACCGCCATGGGTGGCCCTACCAGGAGCATCGCTCCAGACGGCATCGCTCTCAGGATCTCAGGTCCACACAAGCTTCTCCACCACGACAAGGTGACAATCCACGTGGTACATGTGACAATAAATAAGACTATTCTGTTTAGACTTGAGGTTTGGATGCAAGAGGCCACTTGGACATGCATGTGGGGATGTTGGTGACCTATACACCCATAAGGGGGCATCTAACTTCCAGACGGTTCAAGCGGGAAGCCATCCCGCTTCACCCCCATCCTCCCTCCCCCCCCACCAATCCTCTGTAGCTGGACCTACACCTGTCTCTTCCCCTCACCTCCTCCCCGTCACCCACATTCTTTCCTCCACCTTCGCAACTCTTCAGTCAAATCTCTGGCTGTTATCCATCCGTCTGCTTGCCACAGCCTCCTCCCCCTCACCTGTGCTCACCTATTACCTGCCAAGCTTTGTGCTGCCCTTATCATTTCTAGCATTATTACCCCCCCTTTACGCCCCCTCCCACCCACAATCAGTCGGAAGGGGGTCTGCACCCTTATCCATGTTCTCCACAGATAGACAATAGGTGCAGGAGTAGGCCATTCGCTGAGTTACTCCAGCACGCTGTGTCTATTTTTATAAACCAGCATCTGCAGTTCCTTGTATCTCCACCTCTGATGTTTAATTTGTTGCCTGTACTGGGCTGCCTGATCCATTACAGACACACGCTACAGTTGCCTTCACTTAACGGGCCTTGCCATAACTAGGGCGGCACGGTGGCGCAGCGGTAGAGTTGCTGCCTCACAGCGCCATAGACCCGGGTTCCATCCTGACTACGGGTACTGCCTGAACGGAGTTTGTACGTTCTCCTCGTGACCGGCGAGGGTTTTCTCCGGGTGCTCCAGTTTCCTCCCACACTCCAAAGACGTGCGGGTTTGTAGGCTAATTGCCTTTGGTAAAAGTGTAAATTGTCCTTGGTGTGTGTGGGAGTACGATAGCGTTAGTGTATGGAGCAATCGCTGGTTGGCGTGGACTTGGTGGGCTGAGGGCCCGTTTCAGTGCTGTATTTCTAAACTGAACTCTGAAGCAAGCCAAAGATTAAATCCTCGAGTCTTCGTCGCTGCATCTTCTGTGGGCTCCAAGGCCCACCGCAGAACCCTGAGCACAGAAAGCTCAGCTGGCAACCCAGTTCAGTATTGAGTGAGAAATCTATTGTCTGAAGTGTATTTATTTGGATGACCTGTTAAATTGGGGCCACCGCCCTCCTTGGTGTGAAGAGAGACTGCGGCACTGCATCAAAAACCATTGGAAATGTCCACCACATCTTGGCTGATGCCCTTTCCAAAATCACTCGCAATCGTAGATTCTTTGCTCATTAACACATTGCTGTTGTGGGAGTTTGCTGTGTGAAAACTGGTTGGCCTGTTTCCTACAGTACACCAATGTCAGAGAGTGATACAGCACAGAAACAGGCCCTTCGGCCCAACTTACACATGCTAACCAAGATGCCCCATCCACCAGCCCATGTTTGACCCAAATCCGTCTAAACCTGTTCTATCTATGTATCTATCCAAGTATATTTTAAATATTGTTATAGGCCCTGCCTCAACTACTTCCTCTGGCAGCTCATTCCATACACCCACCACCCATTGTGTGAAAATATATTTCCCCTCCCACCTTAAACCCATGTCTTCTGGTTATTAATTCCTGTGCATTCACCCTGATGATCCCATGCAGCGGCTATATTTCAGCAAAGTAACTGAGTTACTTCAGCAAAGAGTGCTGGAGTAACTCAGCGGGTCAGGCAGCATCTGTGGAGAACATGGATAAGTGACATTTCACAGAGTGCTGGAGTAACTCAGCGGGTCAGGCAGCATCTGTGGAGAACATGGATAGGTGACGTTTCACAGAGTGCTGGAGTAACTCAGCGGGTCAGGCAGCATCTGTGGAGAACATGGATAGGTGACGTTTCACAGAGTGCTGGAGTAACTCAGCGGGTCAGGCAGCATCTCTGGAGTGAAGTCCATCGTGCCTTGTTGAATGTGAAGCGTTGTATCACCGCGAGGACAAAGCTGTCTTTTGGCTCCTCTCCTATTACAGCTGTCCATATGACTGACAGATAATACCACAGAAGAAGTCTAAGAGTGTGATCACTTTATTGTCAGGAGTTATTGGAAGCTAAGTCTCTTATGTTGGCCGTTGGGAATGCATCGTTGGTGCGGATGCCAAGATCTGGTTGGAACCCAGCTGATATTTTCATTATTTGCTTCTTCTGGGGCATAAAGACCAGGCCTGTTGCATCAAGCTTGGCCCAGCTGTCAACAGCTGCCTGATTTATATGAAAATTAATTGCCAGGAAGCATCTGTAAATATTGGCAATGGAAGCAACTACAGGATTGCCTCTCTTGGAATATTTCCCAGTCACCTGCTCAATGCTGCTGTCCATCGCTACGACATTTCAGTGGATTCAAACCGCACCACCTCGGACAATGCAGTGTTCCCTCAGGACCGCGGTGTGTTTGATTGTCATTTTGGAGCTGGAACTAGCTAGCTGCAGCTTCGCGCAAAACACACAAATAAACATGCAATAATCAAGCATTCAAAGAGTTACCCAGACTGGCTAATCAAATCTTTTAACAGTGCACAACTCATATCTGTTTGTGGGCCTGTCCCACAGGTGATTTTGTTTGATGACTACAGGCGATTGCTGCAAAATTTTCAACGTTGAAACATTTTCGGCGACAGCGGCAACAATTTTTTGCTGTCGGAGGTTGTTGCGCCAGTTGTCGTAGGTGAATTCCATTCAAACTAGTCCCTGGAAGTCACCTAAACAATCGCCTAAGTGGGCCAGGCCCTTTGCACTCTCACTTAGTAAAAGTAGAGTCACAGAGTGATACAGTGTGGAAACAGGCCCAACTTGCCCACACTGCCCAATATGTCCCACCTACACTAGTCTCACCTACCCGCGTTTGGCCCATATCCCTCCAAACCTGTCCTATCCATGTACCTGTCTAACTGCTTCTTAAAAGTTGAGCTAGTCCCTGCCTCAACTACCTCTTCCGGCATAGTAGGCCATTCGGCCCTTCGAGCCACAACCACCATTCTATGTGATTATGGCTGATCATTCCCTAGTTTCCTATAACTGGTGCCCAGAACTGAACACAATACTCTAAATTCGGCCTTTTTTAATTTTTATTTCAAAATAGACTTTATTCAAGTATTAAATATGAACTGTGCAAAAAAATCATCCGGCATTTTCAGAGGCGATACAAAATATTCAATACAGTCTACATACAGTGCTTAAATTTCCCAAATTTCTCCCCCACCCATGCCACTCATGTGGCCCGCTGGCCAGTGTGGAATCCCTTCCCTTTAGGGGCTGTCCCACTTGGGAGGTCTAATTGGCAAGTTTAGAAGAGTTTTGGAGAGTTTGAAAAAGTGTCATGTTGAAGACCTCCTTTGGCTATGTTGAAGACCAGCTTCGACTAGCTACGACTAACTTCGGGAAAATTGGACACCGAATAGTGGAGAGTGAAGACGACTGCCTTCGATCTCCTTCGACCTCCATTCGACGATGTTGAAGACTATCTACGACTAACATGCCGACCTACTACGAACTACTTCGACTAAACTTATGAGTAAAAAAAAAATGTTTTTCCATGGAGAGCTTTTTTCACTCGCGGGCAATTTTCAACATGTTGAAAAATACGCCGTGACCTAGCTGAGGCCTTGGGTACGCGGAGACTACTCTCGAGCATGAAGGAGAGTTACAAAGATGTCCTAGGACCTCGTGTCGACCATGCTGCGAGTATGAGCCGAGGGCAAACACTTCTGAACTCGCGAATTAGGTCAACGCAATGGGACAGCCCCTTTATTTTGAGGGGCACCTCCCCCACACCCTGCCCCCCATTTCTCCCCCACCGAGCCATGGCGTCCAACCTCCTCGCTGGACATCACCACGTTGTGCATCTAAGGACCATCCTGCTTAATTAGTGCCTCCCTTCAGACATCCTCGTTAACCTCTCACACACGCATCAGGTGTTAACATCATCTTCCGCTGCTGAATTATTTATTTCCTCATCACACCATTTCATCGACTTTCTTTGTGTAATGTCAAAAATTTAAATCAGGATATATTCACTGGCGTACACTTTCTCTCTGAGATTTAATTTGAGGGATTTTTTTTTCCATGAAGAATGTCAAATATAAAGTTGGCCTCATAATTTGCGAAGAACTGAATGACAAACACTCGCTGCTTCCCTTATCATTTAAGGTTTTTTGCTATTTTCTTTGAGAAGCTGAGAATACCACTTAATAACATTTTGCCCAGCCCAGCCCTGATTGAATTGGAAAGCTGACTGCTCCAGTTCTGATCTCGTAGAATACACATTTTAATGCCCCCATTAAGACACACTAACCCGGAGGGCAATTTTTAAGTTTCCACGCAATCATTTCCAGCAGAGCTCGCCCTGCTCAGACTGAAGGCGGAAATTGATAGCAAATTATTTAGCCGTGGATAGACAAAAATGCTGGAGAAACTCAGCGGCTGAGGCAGCATCTATGGAGCGAAGGAAATAGGCAACGTTTCGGGAAAGGTTGCCTATTTCCCTGAAGGGTTTCGGCCCGAAACGTTGCCTATTTCCCTGAAGGGTTTCGGCCCAAAACGTTGCCTATTTCCTTCGCTCCATAGATGCTGCCTCACCCACTGAGTTTCTCCAGCATTTTTGTCCACCTTCGAATTTCCAGCATCTGCAGTTCCTTCTTAAACAATTTAGCCGTGGACACAGGCACCTCGTTGCTGGGTAATTGACTAATCAGAAGGACATTATGCTCAACCCACCGAGCACAAAGACCAGGAATTTCCACTAATTTGCGATAAGGGCCAAAGTTAACAGATGTACCGAGTAATAAATGAAAAGGTTCTTTCTGGCCTTTGAACTTTTGGTTTAATTTTATTGACGCTTGATGTTCAGATCCGTGAGGTTGGATTGCCCCTGAAAATGCATGCTGGTAGCTCATGGTGGCAGAGATGATGCCTGTCCCGCTGAGTTACGCCAGCATTTTGGGTCTATCTTCAGTTTAAACCAGCACCTGCAGCTCCTTACTACACAAAGGAAACAACGGTTTCACCGTTCAGAATGAAATTCTGGAGCAGCAACGTTTTACGGCACTGCTCATCACCACTTAGATAGCTTTTTTTTACATTATGCTGCATTTTCTTCGATGTTTGTCTGTTGTGCTGAAGAAAGCCACGTTGCACTTTGACCTGAGGCTGGAGAATGGGGTTGCCAAGGAGAGATAGTCATGGTGGTGCAGCGGTAGAGTTGCTGCCTTACAGCGAATGCAGCGTCGGTGACTCGGGTTCGATTCCGATTACTCTGTATAGAGTCT
The DNA here is from genome assembly GCA_963514005.1 of Raja brachyura. The sequence continues at coordinate 2,672,572 of OY740791.1, forward strand.
GTACGTTCTCCCCATGACCTGCGTGGGATTTCTCCGAGATCTTCGGTTTCCTCCCACACTCCAAAGACGTACAGGTTTGTAGGTTAAGGGCCTGTCCCACTGTACGAGGTAATTCAAGAGTTCTTCCGAGATTCCCCTGATTCAAACTGGTGTAATGTCCGTAGCGGGTACGTAGGAGCTCGTGGATGTCACATAGCGGCTTGTACGAGTAACGGTAGGTACTCGGGAAATCCGGTAAACTCGTGATCTTTTTTCAACACTGTGAAAACTGTCCACGAGTAAAAAATAACTTTTTTTTTCATCACGAGTATTTCTTTACCTGCTACGTACATTACACAAGCTCGAAATGGGTGAGAACTCGGGAGAACTCTTGAATTACCTCGTACAGTGGGACAGGCCCTTTAGTTGGCTTTAAGTAAATGTAAAAATTGTCCCTAGTGGGTGTAGGATGGTGTTGATGTGTGGGGATCGCTGGTCGGCGCGGACCCGGTGGGCCGAAGGGCCTGTTTCCGTGCTGTATCTCTCAACTAAACTAGATAGATCAGCCATGATTGAATGGCGGAATAGACTTGATGGGCTGAACGGCCTAATTCTGCTCCAATCACTCATGAACCTTGTCTTTTTAATGTTGCAGATTAATTGATATCGGATCAAGGTAAAAAGAAGGAAGATCGCAACTGTCGAGGGTTGCCATTTCCTGTGGCTTTTTACGCATCAAAATAATTTCCCTGGCACTCCTAACAAGACCAACACGCCCACAGGTAAACAAGCTGCCTTTTTTGCAGGTCGCATATTTTTGATTGAGGACAAAGAATGGTGGGAAGTGTCGACGGCATTGTTTCTCGAGGCCGCTCTGGAATATTTGAACTGTGATGGGATTTGAACCTTTGGTGGAGGTTTGTTGGTGGCTGTAAAAAAATGCGGTTGGTCAATCTCGTTACATCAACTGTGGAAGTTGGAAACCACAGTGTGCGTCTCTGAAAATATATATGTTGTTTGCAAATATTGTCCGTCTTCTCTCAGACTCTGGTGAGCAGCAAGGATTTCATGTTTCCGGAACATTCAGCTGGCCAACAGTGGCCTGGAGTTTGCTCCAGCATTTATTCAAGCCATGAGTGAATTTCTGTCCTAATGGGCCTGTCCCACTATACGAGTTCACCCAAGAGCTCTCCCGAGTTATTAAAAAAATCAAACTCGTGGTAAGTACGTATAATGTACGATGCGGATACATCGCAGCTCGGGACATCTCTTAGCGGCTTGTAACGCTAATGGCATGTACTCGGGAAACGCGGTAAGCTCGTGAAGACTCGTGAAGATTTTTCAACATGTTGAAAAATGTCCACGAGAGCCCCGAGTACCTACGAGCGGCTATTACCGTAATTCTCCGAGTTCGAATCAGGGAAAACTCAGGAGAACTCTTGAATTAGCTCGTACAGTGGGACAGTCCCGTAACCCTTGTCTGAATCTCTGAAGCTCGGTGCAGCCAACGCCAAGACTCTGTGGGGGAGGACCACAGTCTAGGGACCTTCCGCTGCTGGACATTGAGGGGTGGAGGCACCCCTCAAACAAGGGAAGGGATATCAGCCCTGGAGGCCACAAGAGTGGCAAGAGTACTTGGTTTAAAGATAATTACGAACATTAACGAATATTACACTAATGAATGTATAGATGCTGAAAATGTTGGTAGAGTTACCAAATAACTTTTATTTTTAAAAGGATGTTTCCGTAACCGGCTTCCGTCTCTGCACTAGTATCCTAAGGGATCTTTGATGTGGAGACGGAAGCCGGTTACGGAAACGGGGCCAAAAATTACCCATGAATCTGCCCATGACTGTACTACGTCTTTTTCGTCGAGGAGACTATCTTGCTCGCTGCAGGATCTTTGATGTGGACAGTTGTCTAAGGCCACGTCCGGAGATAGATTAGATGTAAGGTTGCGCTGTATGTCAGACTCTTTGACAAGTTAACGGATGCGCTGTTTCTCCAGCTACGTTGACAATCTGTGCCCCATCCATCCCCTCAAAAATGCTTTTGTAAATTTCTATTTTATCCACACAATAATGATGGCATCCGCTGGTAATTCAAATTGCTTTTAACCCTTATTCATGGTGGGGGGGGGGGCTATGTAAGAGCCCTGTTTTACTCCGAGCCCTCGCTGTGTTACTGGTAGTTTGGCACCACCCTGGTGTCCACTGGTGTGTGTGTGTTTGAATGAGGGCCATGAAAGAGATGTGTCTGTGATCCATGCCGTGTGCTGTGTAATACCTGTGACCTGCAGCCTGCAACCTGCAAGAGAAGGAGCTGCTGGACTTCAGGGAGCGGGCAGCAGCAACACTGCTCAGGTCACCTTCAGCTGCCAGAGTTTTGCAAAGTCAAGGGAGATGAAGGAGAGATTTCTGCTGTGGTGTGCAGTGAAGTTGTTTTCATTTTGCGACTCGCTGAATGCGGGGGGGGGGGAAATATTCCTCTTGATATAATTCATCTTCAGAGGGGGACCAGAGGACAGAATGGCTTTGTTGATTCTACCACATTATCTGCACTGTGGCTGTAGCTATTTGATCGCTCAGACCCCTGTAGAGAAAAGTAAAGTGGAGCTGAGGAAGGGCACGGATACAATTCCACAAACGTCAGAGGATTGTGCGATTTGAACCTTTTGAGAGTCATCACTTATGTATTATGTGCTACCGGTGTTTTTACTGTGGACTTCTGGCACCCGCATCAATTACAAATGAAGTTGCATTTATAAACGTTATCTGCCCACGGGTCTGCAGCACGGTGGTGCAGCAGGTGGAGTCACTAGTGCACTTCGGCAGAGACCCGGGTTTGATCCCGAGTTTGCACGTTCTCCCTCAAGTCAAGTCAAGTCAAGTCACTTTTATTTCTATAGCACATTTAAAAAACACTCTCGTTGACAAAAGTGCTTTGCATTGGTGGAGGTACTAACGTTATACAACAGTGGTTCATAGATTAAGTACATACATAAACACATACGTATAGCCCTCCCTCAGAGGACGTCAAGAACGGCCTGAGAGTAGAGATGAGTTTTAAGTCTCGACTTAAAGGAGTCGATGGAGGCGGCAGTTCTGATGGGAAGAGGGATGCTGTTCCTCAGTCTAGGAGCTGCAACCGCAAAGGTCTTATGCCTAGACCGCGGGATGTTCAGTAACCCCAAGTCGGCCGATCTGAGGGACCTGGAGGTGGTGTGGTGGGTAAGGAGACTTTTGATGTAGGTGGGGGCAAGCCCGTTAAGGGCTTTGTAGACATAAAGAAGGATCTTGAAATTTATTCGGAACCGCACAGGGAGCCAGTGGAGAGCGGCCAGATAATAATAATAATGATAATAATATCTTTTATTGTCATTACACATAAGTGCAACGAGATTTGGTTTGCAACTTCCATCCGATGTTATAACTTAAACGACTAATAAAATGTAGGTTTAGATATCCCGAGAACAAGGTTTGTGAAAAGAACATTAGAACAGTAAAGCAGTCAAAACCAAAACAGATGAAGTGCAGATGTGTCTGTGCAACATGACCATCTGAGGGAGACAGTCCATGGGGGTGGGGGACACTCAGCAGGGCCGGTTCAGAGCAGCTATAGCTATAGCTCTAGAATCGGGGTGATGTGGTCCCTTTTTGGGTGCGAAGGGCTTGTTTCCATGCTTTATCTTTAAACTAATATACCCAAAGTTCTGCTTTATTATTGTCACTAGCACTGAGCTACAGTGAAAGGCCTTGTATTTAGTTTGGTTCAGAGATACAGCACGGAAAGTGGTCTTTCAGCCCACCAAGTCTGCACCACACAGTGATCCCCGCACATTAACATCATCCCACACACTCTAGGGACAATATTACATTTACTCCAAGCCAATTAAACCTACAAACCTGTACGTCTTTGGAGTGTGAGAAGAAACCGAAGATCTCGGGGAAAACCCACGCAGGTCACGGGGAGAACGTACAAACTCCGTACAGACAGCATCTGTAGTCGGGATCGAACCCGGGTCTCCGGCGCTGTGAGGCAGCAGCTCTACCGCTGCGCCCTGAATTATTGCACACTATCCAAACAGAGCGGCAAGGTGGCGCAGCGGTAGAGTTGCTGCCTTACAGCGCTTGCAGCGTCGGAGACCCGGGTTCGATCTCGACTACGGTTGGTGCTGGGCAGAGTTTGTACATTTTCCCGATGACCTGTGTGGGTTTTCTCTGAGATCTTCAGTTCCCTTCCTCACACCAAAAACTTAAAGGTTTTGTAGGTAAATTGGCTTGGTGGTAATGTAAAAATTATCCCTAGTGTGTGTGGGATAGTGTTAGTGTGCGGGGATCGCTGGTCAGGGCCTGTTTCCGCGCTGTATCTATAAACTAAACTAAACTAAGATCAGATAAAACTACAGATACAATACGATACAATAGAACTTTATTTATCCCAGGAGGGACAATGATCTGCCAACAGTCATAAAACACAAGATGCATGAAACATGAAATTAAAGTGACGAGTGGAAAGGATTGGGGATGTGGGCAGTTGTAATAATATAACTGAACCCCGAGTCTAAACAAAATATTCAAATTCAGTCGGTTACGTTATCCATTAATTAAGCACTAGTAACAAACGTGTCAAGTTTGGGACTGTCACATGCTGAGAGAATGGAGCGACTGGGTTTGTACACTGTGGAGTTTGGAAGGCTCAGAGGGGATCTTATTGAAACATATAAGATTATTAAGGGTTTGGACACGCTAGAGGCAGGAAACATGTTCCCGATGTTGGGGGAGTCCAGAACCAGGGGCCACAGTTTAAGAATAAGGGGTAAGCCATTTAGAACGGAGATGAGGATAAACCTTTTCACCCAGAGAGTGGTGAGTCTGTGGGATTCTCTGCCTCAAAGGGCGGTGGAGGCCGGTTCTCTGGATACTTTCAAGAGAGAGCTAGATAGGGCTCTTAATGATAGCGGAGTCAGGGGATCTGGGGAGAAGGCAGGAACGGGGTACTGATTGGGGATGATCAGCCATGATCACATTGAATGGCGGTGCTGGGTCGAAGGGCCAAATGGCCTACTCCTGCACATATTGTCTATTGTCTAAATATCTGATTTAAATATAGTTGGGCATAAAATGCTGGAGTAACTCAGCGGGTCAGGCAGCATCTCTGGAAGAAAGAATGGGTGACGTTTCGGGTCGTGAGCTGAAGAAGGGACTGGACCCGAAATGTCACCCATTCCTTCCCTCCAGAGACTCTGCCTGACCCGCTGAGTTACTCCAACATTTTGTGTCTAAAGTAGATGATGAACATCAATGAGCCCAGCACCAATCCCTGTGGCGCACCACTAGTTACAGGCCTCCAGTCCTTATACTATCAACCTCTGTACTTACCATCAAGCTAATTATGTATCCAACTAGCTGTCTCTCACTGTTTCCCATGCCATCCAACCTTCCACATATTGATTGAATATTCTCATTCGTAAAGAAGGGTTAGACATCTAGAAGATGGGTATCATCTGTTTGAGATTTTTGGCCCCCCTTCGGTCATGGTTGACCATGGGTGTCTCCAGCCGTTGTGACGCTCCACTAAGGTCAGCCATCATCCTCCGCCTGTTCCACCGTTGAGGTCTTGGTTGGATGGCTCTTTGTCAGAGACCTCCCCCTCGACCTTACCGCCATGGGTGGCCCTACCAGGAGCACAGCTCCAGACGGCATCGCTCTCAGGATCTCAGGTCCACACCAAGCTTCTCCACCACGACAAGGTGACAATCCACTGTTGGAGATGGGAGCTGGCAATATGATGTGGTTTTCACAGGATCTATCAATACATGTGAATTTTGTGAATAATAGTGGCCATTCTCCAAAACGCTGCCAACCCTTTGATAGAATATTAGTCTTCCTCTCATCACTCTGTGAGTGGCTTGGTTGATGTCAACGGTTCAATGGCGATTTATTGTGAATTATTTTTAAAGTGGCCAGATTTGGATCGACACAAAATGCTGGTGTAACTCAGCAGGACAGGCAGCATCTCTGGAGAGAAGGAATGGGTGACGTTTCAGGTCGAGAGTCGAGAGTGTTTTATTGTCATGTGTCCCAGATAGAACAATGAAATTCTTACTTGCTGCAGCACAACAGAATATGTAAACGTAATAAATAATAACAAACACTCATTAAATAAAGAACAAACAATAATAATAATAATAACAATAATAGTTTGCTGTAGTTCAGAGCTTGTTTGAGGTTGTTGTGTTTAACAGCCTGATGGCCGTGGGGAAGAAGCTGTTCCTGAACCTGGATGTTACAGTTTTCAGGCTCCTGTACCTTCTTCCTGATGGCAGTGGTGAGATGAGTGTGTGGGTCGAGACCCTTCTTCAGACTAGTTCGGGATAAGGGAAACGAGAGATATACACGGTGATGTGGTGAGATTGAGAACAATGAATGAAAGATATGCAAAAAAAGTAACGATGATAAAGGAAACAGGCCGTTGTTAGCTGTTTGTTGGGTGAAAACGAGAAGCTGGTGCGACTTGGGTGGGGGAGGATGGAGAGAGAGGGAATGCCGGGGCTACCTATAACACATTGATAAACCAAAGTGTGTGACTGTTTTCTTTTTATCTATCAGAGTTTCCTCTTGTAACCCGTTGTTTGCGGAAACAATATTTACAGAACCTTTATTGAAGGAATAGTGAGCTGCCAGATTTGAAGTGAATGTTCTCAATTCCACTCCAGCAATCCCACTCCCATACACAGTATGTTCAATACACAGAGACTGGGGACATTTGATTAAAGAGCAACACTTTTTGTTTCATTCTGTAGTATCCGTTACTCACTGCTCCCAATTACGTTATATATTTTTTCAAATAAAAGTCGTTGACATTTTAACTTTTACAAATAATAATAAACAGAATTGCTGAGTGATTTCTGTTCAACATCAGTTCCATCTTCCGTGACTCCGATCTCGGGTTAAACGAGTGTTCTGATTACAATCCTCTTGTTAATGTCAGATATATGATGTGGGTTTCACAGGATCTTAAAATACACGTGAATTTTGTGAATGTTAGCTGTTAAAGAAGGAACTGCAGATGCTGGAAAAATCAAAGGTAGACAAAATTGCTGGGGAAACTCAGCAGGTGAGGCAGCATCTCTGGAGAGGAATGCGTGACGTTTCGGGTCAAGAATTTTCTTCAGACTGAGAGTCAGGGAAAATGTATATGTGTGTATGTGTGTGTGTGTATACATATATATATATATATATATATATACATACATACATACATACATACATACATATATATATGTGTGTGTGCCTGTGTGTGTGTGAGTGAGATTATATGTGTGTCTGTCTGTCTGTGTGCATGTATAATGTAATCTTACTGCGGATGCTGGTTTAAACCGAAGATAGACACAAAAAGCTGGATCAGGCAGCATCTGTGGAGAACATGGATAGGTGATGTTTCACAGAGTGCTGGAGTAACTCAGTGGGTCAGGCAGCATCTGTGGAGAACATGGATAGGTGACGTTTCACAGAGTGCTGGAGTAACTCAGCGGGTCAGGCAGCATCTGTGGAGAACATGGATAGGTGACGTTTCACAGAGTGCTGGAGTAACTCAGTGGGTCAGGCAGCATCTGTGGAGAACATGGATAGGTGATGTTTCACAGAGTGCTGGAGTAACTCAGTGGGTCAGGCAGCATCTGTGGAGAACATGGATAGGTGACGTTTCGGGTGAGGTCCCTTTCTCAGTCTGATTGTAGGGGCAGCGAGGTAACTGGAAGAGTCGGGGGAGCAGGACAAAGCCTCGTGGGTAATAGGGCTGCTGTAGAGTTGCTGCCTCACAGCGCCAGAGACCCGGGTGCGATCCCGACTACGGGTGCTATCTGTGCGGAGTTTGTATGTTTTCCCCGTGACTGTGTGGCTCAGTGGCTTCCTCCTGAACATGCTGTGGCCCTCAGGTCCTTCTGCATTCTAGTGTTGTGTTGCTCCCTCATTATGAACATAACTTCAGCGGCCTCACCTTGAAGTTGTTTTTATCGACCATGAGAGAAAAAAATGTTTATTCATCAACTCGGGGCCAGTTTTCCCGAGACTCGGTTGTACTCGTTCATGTAAAATCATTAACTCCTGTATGTGCCTGGTTATTTATTTTAGTTTAGTTTAGACACACAGCTGTGAATCTGCCGCTTCAGCCCACCGAGTGGACGCTGACCAGCGATCCAGATATCCAGCTCTACCTGATACACCAGGGACAATTGTTATCAAAGTCAAATTATCCTACAAATCTGCACATCTTTGGAGTGTGGGAGGAAACTGGAGCACCCGGAGAAAATCCCACTTGGGTCATGGGGAGAACGTACAAACTCCATTCAGACAGCACCTGTCGTCAGGATGGAACCCGGGTCTCTGGTGCTGTGAGGCAGCGACTCTACTGCCAAGATAAGAAAGGGAATCCTGTTTAAGCAAACTCCCAATAGATCCATTGCCTTCTTGTTTTTATTCGCAAGCCAGGAAACGTCACATTTCCATTTTCTCCAGAGATGCTGCCTGACCTGCTGAGTTACTCCTTATTTCGACTCAGAAACATGTACGCAGCTGATTATCCATTACTTCATTAATTCATTCATTATCGTTGAAAACATTAGCGAGGCAGTGGCGCCGGTTTCCGACGGGAACGGTGGCGGACGCACCACACATCTCTGTCCTCCAGTTCCTGCGGACTTCCGCCGCCGGAAGTCTAGGATGTTGGTGTGTGTGTGATTTATCATCATTCCTTACAATGCCGTGTACGACAGCGATCGCAACTTCTACTGAAGTGTGGATGGCCGTTGGCTCGCTAGGAGCTCATCCGCCCTTTGACAGGTCTTGTTTTTGGTCCTGCTGGGGGTCCACAGCCCCCTCCTCACCTGGCAAACCAGGTGGGGGAGACGGTTTAGTCGCCGACTATCCGACCATGGAGCAGGTAGCACGGGATGTCATGGTGCCCGTGGCAAGGGGGGTAACTCCCCCCCCCCGTCCTGACCCGTAGGTCATTACTGGTGAAGAATATTTCGAGAGTGGCTGTTAGTTTATAATGGGATTCCTTTCAGAAAACAAATAATTCTGGTTGCAACTCATCACGAGACATTTGGATGCGATCAGCCCAATCAAACATTGCAACTAAACCATTAAAATAATACTGGTAGATCTCTCTTCAGTTCCTTCCAATCTTCACAAGTTCATAAGGGATAGGAGCACAATTAGGCCATTCGGCCCATCAAGTCTACTCCGCCATTCAGTCATGGCTGATCTATCTTTCTCTCAACCACATCCTCCAGCCTTCTCCCCGTAACCACTGACACCTTCTAGTTGGTTATCGAAGTGTAGAGAGTATGAAATGGATTACAAGTTAGTAACTTCTTGACAATGCGAGACAGACACTGCACTCAATAAGTAAAACTTCCTAAACTTTAAATGGAGACCCAACAAACTGCAGATGCTGGAATCCTGAGCCAAACACAAAGTGCTGGAGGAACTCAGTGGGGTCAGGCAGCATCTGCCTATCAAAAAACCTTCTCTACTGTATCAATCTATTAGACTTTACTTGGGAGATACAGCATGGAAACAGGCCATTCGGCCCTCCAAGTCCATGCTGACCAGCGATCACCCTGCATTGTCCAATACACTGGTGACAGTTTACAATTTTCAGAGAAGCCAATTGACCTGTAAACCTGCACTGTCTTTGTGGGAGGAAACCCGAGCACCCAGAGAAAACCCACGCAGTCACGGGGAGAACGTGCAAACTCCATGCAGACAGCACCCGTAGTCAGGATCGAACTCAGGTCTCTGGCGCTGTGAGGCTACAACTCTACCGCTGCGCTACCGTGCCGCCCTATTACCTGCTAGGCTTCACCTTGCCCACCGACTCTTCCAGTTCCCTCACTGCCCCCCACAATCAGTCTGAGAAGGGGTCCCGACCCGAAACGTACCCAACCATGTTCTCCAGAGATGCTGCCTGACCCATAAAGCAGGAGAATGGCGTTAAGAGGGGTAGATAGATCAACCATGATTGAATGGTGGAGTAGACTTGATGGGCCGAATGGTCTTATGGTGCTCGTATCTCCTATGTTTTTATATCCAGCCGATACTCCAGCATTTGAAGACCAGCCTCCGCAGTTCCTGCTGTCTCTGGTTGTGAGTGAAGTTTGCTTTTAAAAGTTCTTGCTGCTGCCTCCTTGTCTCATCAAACGTGGGCTTTTGAAGAATGTTTGTTTAATTGGTCTGACCTCCTCTCCCTCTGGGGATGCTGGCCAGCGTTGATGGGCTGGGCTTGTCTGCACTGCTGTCTTGGCACCGTCCACAATCGCCGCGGTCTGGAGCCGGTTCCTAGCGGTGCAGAACCAGATGATGTGACATGACTCGACTTGGCAGCTTCATTCAAACGGCCGGAGAAGAGGCTGTGAGTTGTGGGGAGAGAGAGCCAAACTTGCGCAGGCATGTGTGCCCTTTCTCTCAAGGTTGCTGGCCACTGGAGCAGAGAAAGGAGAAGCATCACTTTCCAGTCAACTCCTGCTTCGTACTGACAGGGTGGACAAGGCCACATCGTTCACCACCACCACCCACATGTCCCGCAGCTTAATTAACACCTCAATGCACTTGTGGGGGGTGGGGGGTGGGGGGGGGGGGGGGTAAAAAAACCAACACTTCTTAATTTCTTTGCTCATCGAAGCCGAGATCACCAGTGTGACGGAAAATTTAAGAAAGAACTGCAGATGCTGGAAAAATCGAAGGGAGACAAAAATGCTGGAGAAACTCAGTGGGTGAGGCAGCGTCTATGGAGCGACGAATTGGTGACGTCTCGGGTCGAGACCCTTCTTCAGACTGATGTGGGGGTGTGGGGAGGGGGCGGGAAGAAGAAAGGAAGAGGCGGTTACAGTGGGCTGTGGGAGAGCTGGGAAGGGGAGGGGAACAGGGAGAAAGCAAGGACTACCTGAAATTGGAGAAGTCAATGTTCATACCGCTGGGGTGTAAACTGCCCAAGCGAAATATGAGGTGCTGCTCCTCCAATTTGCGGTGGGACTCACTCTGGCCACGGAAGAGGCCCAGGACAGAAAGGTCGGATTCGGAATGGGAGGGGGAGTTGAAGTGCTGAGCCACCGGGAGATCAGGTTGGTTGTTGCGAACTGAGCGGAGGTGTTGGGTGAAGCGATCGCCAAGCCTGCGCTTGGTCTCACCGATGTAGAAAATGTCTACATTGAGATGTCTACAGGGAGATGGAATAAGTTTATTTCCTTTGCCCGTCTTGTGTTAAAATATTCGCAGGTCAGGCGTCAAATGTCCAGAAGTCTCTATTTTAGCCCAACTATGTTCCTTAATCATAACATAAGGAATAGGAGTAGAAATAGTCTATTCAGCCTATTGAGTCTATTCCTCCATTCAATCATGGCTGATCTACCTCTCGTTCCTAAACCCATTCTCCTGCCTTCTCCCCATAACCTCTGACACCCGTACTAATCAAGAATCTATCAATCTCTGTCTCCCCACATCTTCACTCTACCTCAGTACATGTGACAATAAACTACAGTAAACTTTGATAGATACAAAGTGCTAGAATAACTCAGCGGGACAGGACAGCATCTCCGGATAGAAAGAATGGATGATATTTCGGGTCGAGACCCTTCTTCAGACTGAGAGTCAAGGGAGAGTATCCTGTATATGTAGGGACTGCAGATACTGGTTTTAAACCACTAGATAGACACAAAAAGCTGGAGTAACTCAGCGGGATGAATTCTTCCCATCCCACCAGTTGATTATTTTAGATAGATACAGCCCATTGGGCCCGCGTCGACCATCGATCCACCCTGACCTGGATAGAGTGGGTGTGGAGAAGATGTTTCCACTAGCGGGACAATCTAGGACCAGAGATCACAGCCTCAGAATTAAAGAACGTTCCTTTAGAAAGGAGATAAGGAGGAATTTCCTTAGTCAGAGGGTGGTGAATTTGCCACAGATAGCTGTGGAGGCCAAGTCAGTGGATATTTTTAAGGCAGAGATAGATAGATTCTTGGTAAGTACGGGTGGCAGGGGTTATGGGGAGAAGGTGAGAGAATGGGATTCAGTGGGAGAGATAGATCAGCCATGATTGAATGGCGGAGCAGACTTGCATGGCTGAATGGCCTAATTCTGCTGCTATCCCTTATGAATTAGCTCGTACTAGTTGTATGTCATCCCACTTTCTCATCCACTTCCTACACACTAGGGGGGAATTTACAAAGGGCCAATTAACCTACATACCCGCACGTCTTTGGGATGCGGGAGGAAACCAGAGCAGTGGTAGAGTTGCTGCCTTACAGCGAATGCAGCGCCAGAGACCTGGGTTCGATCTCGACACCGGGTGCTGTCTGTATGGAGTTTGTACGTTCTCCCCGTGATCAGCGTGGGTTTTCTCCGAGATCTTCGGTTTCCTCCCACACTCCAAAGACGTGCAGGTTTGTAGGTTAATTGGCTGGGTGTATGTAAAAATTGTACCTAGTGTGTTGTGAGTTGTGAGTCTGTGGAATTCTCTGCCTCAGAGGGCGGTGGAGGCCGGTTCTCTGGATACTTTCAAGAGAGAGCTAGATAGGGCTCTTAAAGATAGCGGAGTCAGGGGATATGGGGGAGAAGGCAGGAACAGGGTAATGATTGGGGATGATCAGCCATGATCACATTGAATGGCGGCGCTGGCTCGAAGGGCCTGTTTCCGCACTGTATCTCTAATCTAATCTAAACACCCAGAGGAATCCCACGTAGTCACGGGGAGAACGTGGAAACTCCAAACAGACAGCACCCGAGGTCAGGATGGAACTTGGGTCTCTGGCGGCGCTGTGAGGCAGCGGCGCTACCCGCTGCACCACCATGGCACCTCGTTCCCCAAGTACCCTGCACAGTTAAGAATGTCCACTTGCACGCTTTGCACTGTATCCTTGACACCCATTGGGGAATTAGGTAGAAAGTGCTTTCAAGCCCACTTTGAATGCAGTCCTTACAAGTTAGTGCAGTGAATATTCATCCCATTTCTGACGGATTTAAACTCTGGTCCCAGGGTTGAAGAGAGAATGTATTCATCTGTTCCATATTACAGCCGGCATCAGCACAATCACAGCTGCCTTGAGTGTTCAAAGCCCTGGTGTTATAATAACCCTCTGTAGCTATGGCTACATGAACATATTCACACCCTTTAATCTCAAGGTTGAATACTTAAAAGTGCTTCTGTATTTGGAAGTCTTTGAATTGTGTGTAGCCTAAAAAATGTTGTTTGCAGTTCCAGTCAGGCCGATAATAGACCAAACTGCCTGACCTCTGTGAATCTTCTTAACCACTCCAGGAACTTTGTGCAAAAGCAATTCTTCACTTATTCCTCTTTGTTTAGCTTTGGAGACACAGCACATAAACAAGCCCTTCGGCCCACCGAGTCCATGCCATCCAGTGATCATTCCGTCCACTAAAAGGGCCTGTCCCACTTTCACGACCTAATTCACGGCCTTTTTTACTCGTGGACATTTTTCATCAGGCTAGAAAACGCCCCGACTTACTTAATGCCATGAGTATCTACGACTAGCATCACGGCCTGCTACGACCTACCTACGACGTCCTACGACCTGCTACGACCTCGTGACGAGTACGAGTCAAGGGCAAACTCGGCAGAGGTCGTGAAAGTGGGACAGGCCCTTAACACTAACACTAGTGAGACCACACTTGGAGTATTTTGTGCAGTTTTAGTCTCCAAATTTGAGGAAAGATATTCTTGCTATTGAGGGAGTGCAGCGTAGGTTCACGAGGTTAATTCCTGGGATGGCTGAACTGTCATATGTTGATAGAATGGAGCGGCAGGAATACTCTTGTATACTCTGGAGTTTAGAAGGATGAGAGGTGATCTTATTGAAACATATAAGATTCTTAAGGGTTTGGACAAGCTAGAGGCAGGAAATATGTTCCCGATGTTGGGGAGTCCAGAACCAGGGGTCAAAGTTTAAGAATAAGGGGTCAGCCATTTAGAACGGAGATGAGGAAACACTTTTTCACACAGAGAGTTATGAGTCTGTGGAATTCTCTGTCTCGGAAGGTGGCGGAGGCCGGTTCTCTGGATACTTTCAAGAGAGAGCTAGATAGGGGTTTTAAAGATAGTGGAGTCAAGGGATATGGGGGGAAGTCAGGAACGGGGTACTGATTGTGGATGATTAGCCATGATCATATTGAATGGTGGTGCTGGCTCGAAGGGCCGAATGGCCTACTCCTAGGGTCAACATTACCAAAGCCACTTCATCTGCAAACCTGTATGTCTTTAGAGTGTGGGCGGAAACCGGAGCAGCCGGAGAAAGCCCACATGATATAAAATTCACGTGAGATTCACAGGCTAGGACTCTATTCCTTGGAGCGCAGGAGCATGAGGGCTGACACAATGGAGCTATACAACATTTTGAGAGTAGATCGGATGAACGCACATCTCTTGCCCAGGAAAGAGAAATTGAGCACCAGAGGAGATAGGTTTAAAGTGAGGGGGGAAAGATTTAATCTGAACCTGGGGGTAACTTTTTTACACAAAGCTTAGTGTGTGTATGGAACGAGCCACTGGAGGAGGTAGTTGAGGCAGGGACTAGCGCAATAAAGAAACAGTGAGACAGGTACATGGATAGGACAGGTTTAGAGGGATATGGGACAAATGCAGGCAGGTGGGACTAGTGTAGATGGGACATGTTGGTTGGTGTGGGCAAGTTGGGCTAAAGGGCCTGTTTCCACACTGTATGACTATGATAAATTTGGTTCCTGCTGAGGTTTTTTTGTTCTGGTTCGGGTTGTTTGGCATGGTGACGCAGCGGTAGAGACCTGGGTTCCACTACCGGTGCTGTTTGTATGGGGTTTGTATGTTCGACTCGTGGATTTTCTTCTGATGCTCTGGTCTCCCTCCACACTCCAAAGGCATACGGGTTTGTAGCCCTGATCTGCTTGGTGAAATTGCAAATTTTAAAGACAGGTTCCCGATGTTGGGGGAGTCCGGAACCACGAGCCACTGTTTAAGAATAAGGGGTAAGCCATCTAGAACGGAGACGAGGAAACACCTTTTTACACAGAGAGTTGTGAGTCTGTGGAATTCTCTGCCTCAGAGGGCGGTGGGGGCCAGTTCTCCGAATGCTTTCAAGTGTGATTTAGATAGGGCTCTTGAAGTCAGGGGATATGGGGAGAAGGCAGGAACGGGGTACTAATTGGGGATGATCAGCCATGATCACATTGAATGGCTCGAAGGCCAAATGGCCTACTCCTGCATCTATTGTCTATTGTCTATTCTCTATTGCACCTAGTGTGCGTAGGGCAGTGTTAATGTGCGGGGATCGCTGGTCGGCGCGGACCCGGTGGGCTGAAGGGCCTGTTTCCGCACTGTATCTCTAAAACTAAAGGGGATGAGAGCCATCACATTGAATAGTTAGTTCCAGGTTGCTCACTGGCATGTTATAGTGACTTCAGTTTGTAAAACCAAAAATCTGGCTCGTTTACTTATCAGAAGACGTTACTGTGTTGATGGCGAGATTGAATTTGAGACCCTGGTGTATTATAACGGGGAATTAAAATTTAACAAGCAGCATGTCGCATGCAATGAAATATTCACTTTGGATAGAAATTCGCCTTCCTTGAAAAAACATTTTTGAACATTCACACGAAAACAAAACTGCCAGCGGTTCTCAGCCAAGTGAAAGACAAAGATTAATCTATGAAATGAAGGTTGGTGTTTTCAGAAAGCATGGGATGTGGAATCAGATGGAGAGAGAGAGATAGGCTAGGCTATTTATCTGTGCCATCTCCTGCTCGGATCAGGAATCCGTATTGTTCACAATCTCAGGCAGGATATTTCTGCTGCTCCTTCTTCATAGAGATATTGTGAATCTATCCATTACAGATTTACACTGTAGCTCGATGGCTATCAATAGAAATAGTGAGATATAGAGTTTGTCTTGGCTGTTGTCTGTTGGGAAAGTAAAAACCCTATTCAGTGAGAAACTGGCGACAGACACAAATTGCTGGCGTAACTCAGCGGGTCAGGCAGCATCTCTGGAGAAAAGAAATAGGTGACGTTTTGTGAAGGGTCTCGACCCGAAACGTCACCTATTCTTTTTCTCCAGAGCCAGAACCAGGACTAGAACCAGACTCCAGAACCAGTGGTCACAGTTTAATAATAAGGGGTCGGCTATTTAGGACTGAGATGAGGAAAAACTTTTCCGCCCAGAGAATTGTGAATTTATGTAATTTTGTGCCACAGAAGGCAGTGGAGGCCGATTCAGTGGATACATTCAAGAGAGTTAGATTTAGCTCTTAGGGCTAATGGGATAAAGGGATATGGGGAGAAGGCAGGAACGGGGTACTGATTTTGGATGATCAGCCATGACCCTATTGAATGGCAGTGCTGGCTTGAAGGGCCGAATGGCCTACTCCTGCACCTGTTGTCTATTGTGCATTGTCACTCTGTGTGATAGAATCAATGGCAACACTCTCAAATCTGAGGAAAGACATCCTTGCCATAGAGGGGGTACAGAGAAGATTCACCAGACTGATTCCTGGGATGTCAGGACTTTCATATGAGGAAAGATTGGATAGACTCGGTTTGTACTCGATGGAATTTAGAAGATTGAGGGGGGATCTTATAGAAACCTACAACATTCTTAAGGGGTTGGACAAGCTAGATGCTGGAAGATTGTTCCCGATGTTGGGGGAGTCCAGAACAAGGGGTCACAGTCTAAGGATAAGGGGGAATTCCTTTAGGACCGAAATGAGGAAAACATTCTTTACACAGAGAGTGGTGAGTCTCTGGAATTCTCTGCCACAGAAGGTAGTTGAGGCCAGTTCATTGGCTATATTTAAGAGGGCGTTAGATGTGGCACTTGTGGCTAAAGGGATCAGGGGGTATGGAGAGAAGGCAGGTACGGGATACTGAGTTGGATGATCAGCCATGATCACATTGAATGGCGGTGCAGGCTCGAAGGGCCGAATGGCCTACTCCTGCACCTATTTTCTATGTTTCTATGTTTCTATGTAAGACACACAGGAACTAAAACAATTGGAGCACCTTTTCTGCTACAGTTTCCCATTCAGCGATCCAACGTGCAAATAGTGAAGATACAGACTGTAGAATATAGTTCTCAGCATTGTAGCGCATCAGTTCCAGAGACAAAGTCCAATGTCCGCAATGGGGTGGAGGTGAATCGGACAGTACCCTAGCTTATGGAAGGACCGCTTGCAGCACCAAACAGTCACAGGAGATCCTTCTTCCCTGTGGCTATCAAATTGTACAACTCCTCCCCCTTCTGTCGTGGAGTAGACTGACTAACCCCCCCCCCCCCCCCCCCCCCCCCCCACCACCCCAATCTTTGCACATCATTTTTAAGAATAAGGGGTAATCCATTTAGATCTGAGACGATGAAACACTTTTGCACAGAATTCCACAGATGAGTCTGTGGAATTCTCTGCCTCAGAGGGTGGTGGAGGCCGGTTCTCTGCATACTTTCAAGGGAGAGCCAGATAGGGCTCTTAAAGATAATCAGGGGATATGGGGAGAAGGCAGGAACGGGGTACTGATTGGGGATGATCAGCCGTGTTCACATTGAAAGGCGGTGCTGGCTTGAAGGGCCGAATGGCCTAGTCCTGCACCTATTGTCTATTGTTTATTATCTATTGTACTGATATGTGATAACGGAGATACAGTGGCTTGTGAAAGTATTCATACCCCTTGAACTTTTCCACATTTTGTCATGTTACAACCCCAAACGTAAATGTATTTTATTGGGATTTTACGTGATAGACCAACACAAAGTGGTGCATAATTGTGAAGTGGAAGGAAAATGATACATGGTTTCCAAATTTTATTACAAATAAAAAACTGAAAAGTGTGGCGTGCAAAAGTATTCAGCCCCCCTGAGTCAATACTTTGTAGAACCACCTTTCGTTGCAATTACAGCTGTAACTCTTTTGGGGTATGTTTCTACCAGCTTTGCACATCTAGAGACTGAAGTTTTTGCCCATTCTTCTTTGCAAAATAGCTCAAGCTCAGTCAGATTGGATGGAGAGCGTCTGTGAACAGCAATTTTCAAGTCTTGCCAGAGATTCTCAATTGGATTTAGGTCTGGACTTTGACTGGGCCATTCTAACACATGAATATGCTTTGATCTAAACCATTCCATTGTAGCTCTGGCTGTATGTTTAGGGTCGTTGTCCTGCTGGAAGGTGAACCTCCGCCCCAGTCTCAAGTCTTTTGCAGACTCTAACAGGTTTTCTTCCAAGATTGCCCTGTATTTGGCTCCATCCATCTTCCCATCAACTATGACCAGCTTCCCTGCCCCTGCTGAAGAAAAGCATCCCCACAGCATGATGCTGCCACCACCATGTTTCACAGTGGGGATGGTGTGTTCAGGGTGATGTGCAGTGTTAGTTTTCTGCCACACATATCATTTTGCATTTAGGCCAAAAACTTCAATTTTGGTCTCATCAGACCAGAACACCTTTCTCCACATGTTTGCTGTGTCCCCCACATGGCTTGTGGCAAACTGCAAACGGGACGTCTTATGGCTTTGTTTCAACAATGGCTTTCTTCTTGCCACTCTTCCATAAAGGCCCGATTTGTGGAGTGCATGACTAATAGTTGTCCTGTGGACAAATTCTCCCACCTGAGCTGTGGATCTCTGCAGCTGCTCCAGAGTTACCATAGGCCTCTTGGCTGCTTCTCTGATCAATGCTCTCCTTGCCCGGCCTGTCAGTTTAGGTGGACGGCCATGTCTTGGTAGGTTTCCAGTTGTGCCATACTCTTTCCATTTTGGGATGATGGATGGAACAGTGCTCCATGAGATGTTCAAAGCTTGGGATATTTTTTTATCACCTAACCCTGTTTTAAACTTCTCCACAACTTTATCCCTGACCTGTCTGGTGTGTTCCTTGGGCTTCATGATGCTGTTTGTTCACTAATGTTCTCTAACAAACCTCTGAGGCCTTCACACAGGTTTTATACTGAGATTAGATTACACACGTGGACTCTATTTACTAATTAGGTGACTTCTGATTGTATTGGTTGTACTGGATTATATTTAGGGATATCAGAGTAAAGGGGGCTGAATACTTTTGCACGCCACACTTTTCAGTTTTTTATTTGTAATAAAATTTGTAAACCATGTATCATTTTCCTTCCACTTCACAATTATGCACCACTTTGTGTTGGTCTATCACATAAAATCCCAATAAAATACATTTACGTTTGTTGTTGTAACGTGACAAAATGTGGAAAACTTCAAGGGCTATGAAAATTTTTGCAAGCCACTGTAACAAGAAAAATGTTTGGTGCAAGATAAAGTCCAGTGAAGTCTGATCAAAGATAGTCCAAGGGTCTCCAATGAGGTAGATAGTAGCTCAGGACTGCTCATCAGTTGTTGATTGGATGGTTCAGAGCATATTCACCAGAGATGCTGCCAGACCTGCTGATTTGCTGTAGTACATAATGTATTTTTTTGTAAACCAGCATCTGCAGTTCCTTGTGCCTGCAAAATTAATTCCTGATGTAACATTCTCAACAACCTTACTAGTACTCAGTCCAAGGACACCTGGGGCGGCACGGTGGCGGAGCGGTAGAATTGCTGCCTCACAGCGCCAGAGACCCCGGTTCGATCCTGACCGCGGGTGCTGTCTGTGCAGAATTTGTACGTTCTCCCCGTGACATGCGTGGATTTCTCCGAGATCTTCTGTTTCCTCCCACACTCCAAAGACGTACAGGTTTGTAGGTTAATTGGCTTGGTATAATTGTAAATTGTCCCTAGTGTGTGTGGGATAGTGTTAGTGTGCGGGGATCGCTGGTCAGGAGCGGACTCGGTGGGCTGAAGGGCCTGTTTCTGTGCTGTATCTCGAAACTAAACGATACTAAACAAACAAGTGAAGTGCAACTTGCTGCAGTTACACTTAAGCACGTTCAGCATTTCCGCCCAAGGTTAGATTTCAAGAAGTTAATTTAAGTCAGCGTCATTTCAAGAGCAATGAGTGCTCTCTGTGTCTTTGGGAAGAGGGCAGTATGGGATGATCTAAGTATGAAGACTGACACATTCTGGGGAACATTCATGCATAGCGACTGTGATGGATTTTGCTGAACAGATTCTGAAGACTCGGAGTTCCCTGTGGGACGAAGAAATGTGTTTTTCTTTTACATTTTTTAATTATTTGGTATGCAATTACTCATTCTTACATGACCTTAGTTCTCCAGGCTTCACGGACCACTGAGAGGTGTTGCTGTACACACACACACACACACACACACACACACAGAGCAGAATATCCTACAGGGCCATAGATAAGACACAAAAAGATGGGTCAGGCAGCATCTCTGGAGTGAAGGAATGGGTGAAGTTTCGGGTTGAGACCCAGAACACTGATTCAATTATAAAGAAAGCACATCAGCGCCTCTAGTTCCCGAGAAGATCACGGAGAGTCGGTCTGTCAAGGAGGACTCTCTCGAACATCTACAGGTGCACAGTAGAGAGCATGCTGACCGATTGCATCGTGGCTTGGTTCGGCAACATGAACGTCCAGGAGCGGAAAAGAACGCAGAAAGTTGTGACCACTGCCCAGTCCATCATTGGCTCTGACCTCCCCACCATCGAAGGGATCTATCGCAGTCGCTGCCTCAAAAAGGCAGCCAGCATCATCAAAGACCCGCACCATCCTGGCCACATACTCATCTCACCACTTTGTCATCAAATAGAATGTACAGGAGCGTGAAATCTGCAACATCCAGGTTCAGGAACAGCCTCTTCCCCACAGCCATGAGACCATTAAACTCAACTCAAACAAAATCTGGACTTTAATTGCCGATTGCACTTTATCTGCTTATTTATGTGTGTGTATATATATATATATATATATATATATATATATATATAGTCAATGCTATATGGTCACACTGATCTGTTCTGTATTATTCATGCCTACAATATTCTGTTGCGCTGGAGCAAAGCAAGAATTTAATTGTCCTATCTGGGACACATGACAATAACCTCTCTTGAATCTTGAATCTCTTGAATCTTCTACAGACCTTCGAAATGAGGACCAGCTCCGCTAGGCGGAGGAGAGTTTCGGTAGAGGGAGAATCAGTGGGCTTTAATGCCTTCCTGGTGGGGGTGTAGTGACTGAATGTCCACAGTAAAAATCAGCTCCATTACTTGCAGGCATCTTAGTTCTGTCTAGTTTATTGTCACGTGTACCGAGGTACGGTGAAAAGCTTTTGTTGCGTGCTAACCAGTCCGCAGAAAGACAATACATTATTACATTCGAGCCATTTACAGTGTACAGATACATGATAAGGGAATAACGTTTAGTGCAAGGTAAAGCCAGCAAAATCCAATCAAAGATAGTCCGAGGTTCACCAATGAGATATATAGTACTTCAGCACTGTTCTCACTTCTGTACATCTTGCCCGATGGGAGAGGGGAGAAGAAGGAGTGACTGGGGTGAGACTGGTCCTTGATGATGCTGCTGGCCTTGCCGAGGCAGCAAGCTGTGTAGATGGAGTTGATGGAAGGGAGGTTGGTTTGTGTGATGGTCTGGGCTGCGTCCACAATTTGCAGCAATTTCTTGTGGTCTTGGATGGAGCTGTTCCCAAACCGTGCTGTGATGCTCTTGATAACCGCATATCAAAACTGCAGGGAGCAGTAAATATTTGTTTTCTAAATTATAAATTGTTGTCAGGATTTATAGCTAATCGAGTCAAAAGTGTTTAATTGTCGCATGTACTGGCAACGGAACAATGAAATTCTTACTGCAGCGTAACAAGCTCATTAACACAATAACAAAAAAGGCTAATCACCAATATAATAAATTATCACCAATACCAGTTCACAGATCAGGTTGGGGGGAGTTCCCCTGCCTCGGGAGACCCATGTCATCCCGTGCTACCTGCTCCATGGTCGGATAGTCGGCGACGAAACCGTCTCCCCCGCCTGGTTTTCCAGGAGGGGGCTGTGGACCCCCAGCAGGAACAAAAACAAAAACAAGACCCATCAAAGGGCGGATGAGCTCCTAGCGACCCAACGGCCATCCACACTTCAGTAGAAGTTGCGATCACTGTCGTACACAGCATTGTAAGGAACAATGATAAATCACACACACCAACATCCTATACTTCCAGCGGCGGAAGTCCGCAGGAACTGGAGGACAGAGATGTGTGGTGCGTCCGTCACCATTCCCGTCAGAAACCAGCACCACTGCATCCCTAATGTTTTCAACGATGATGAATTAACCAGTTAACCAGACCACAAATGCGCAAAACTGAAGTTCGCTCTGCAACCAAGAAACAAGTTGCAGAAAGACTCAATAAGGTAACAAACTAGATCTTGATGACAGAATAAAATGATTATCCACAAGTCTAACGTAGTTGAGAATAGATCCAATTTTCTGTTACAAGGATGGATGTCCACTATAACATGATCAATGAAGTTCCTGAAATGTGTAGGAAGGATCTGCAGACGCTGGTTTAAACCGAAGATAAACATGAAAAGCTGGAGTAACTCAGTGGGACAGGCAGCATCTCTGGAGAGAAGGAATGGTGACGTTTCGGGTCGAGACTCTTCTTCAACCTCTTCTTCCGTCTGGGACATGTTGGGCGGTATGGGCAAGTTAGGCCCAAGATGCTATAATAGTCCAACATGCTCCAGCAGTCAAACAGTACAGGAGGAGAACAGGCCCTTCAGCCCACAATGTTTGTGAAAAACATGGTGCCATGTTGAACTAAGTGCCTCTGCCGCACAGATGAAAGCATCTTGAACACCACTATTGTATCTGCCTCCACTAGTATCCCTGGCAGCACGTTCCAGGCACCCACCACTCTGTACACAAACAAAAAAAACCTGCCCCGCACATCTCCTTAAACTTTGTCCCTTTTACCTTAAATCTACGAGCTCTTAAGCCCCCCCCCCTCGGTCATGGTTGACCATGGGTGTCTCCAGGGCTCTAAATTAGCGGTTGCCCGGGTGCCAATGACCACCCAAAGTGCCGCCGGGCAACCTAAACGCCGACTCATTTTGCCCGGCTTGGCAAGCAAATACTGGTTTATTCCGATAGACACTGGAGTAACTCCGCGGGTCAGGCAGCATCTCTGGAGAATAGGAGCGTGACGTTTCGTGTCGATGGCGGCGGCTGTACTCCTCTAGTATCTTTGATTGCGGGGCAAAGATACTCGGAGCCGGGTGACGAAGGGTCGGAGCGAATGACGGGTCTCGAACAGCGGCAATAGCTATCGCCTCCTCCTCCCGCCCCCCCGCCCCCCCCGCCCGGCGGAAGGAGGCCTCCCTCTCCCTCCCTCCTCCCGGTCTCGGCGTTGGAGAGAGGTTGTTTTGAAAGCGCAGTTGGTGGATTTGCAGCAGTATCTTTTGATTTGCAGGCAGCGGCCGCTATCGCCCTGATAACGGCTGCTGCCTGCAAACCCGTTAACGGTGCTTTCAATACAACCCCTCTCGCACGCCGAGGCCGGGAGGGAGGGGAAGGGGGTGGGGGAGAGAGAGAGAGAGAGAGAGGGAGAGGGAGAGGGAGAGAGAGAGGGATGGAGGGAGAGGGAGAGGGAGAGGGAGTGGGTTTGGACCACACTTCGTGGCCCGGGTCTGGCTTTTGTACGCTGCTGCGGAGTGCCTTGTAAAGGTTAATGGCGCGGTGCTAGCTCCTTTTCATTTTGGGAGGGGGGTCCGCCAGGGGTGCCCTATGTCGGGCCAGTTGTATTCGGTCTGTGTGGAGCCGTTCCTGTGTCTTCTTCGGAGGAGGTTGACAGGCCTGGCCCTACCTGGCCCGCGGGTTGAGGTGATTTTATCGGCGTATGCCGATGACGTACTTCTTATGTTCACTGATCCTGGTGACCTGCGGAGGATGCGTGACTGCCAGGAGATTTTCTTGGCTGCATCTTCTGCTAGGATTAACTGGAGTAAGTGCTCTGGACTTTTGGTGGGTCAGTGGCGGGTAGACTCCCTGCCGGAGGAGATGGCATTGTGTGCGTGGAGCACCAAGCACCTCCTCTATCTGGGGGTGTACCTGAGTCCCACTGAGGATGTTTGGCCGGCAAACTGGCAAGAGTTGGAGACGAAGGTGGTTGCTCGGCTGGGGCGCTGGTCAGGCCTGCTTGGAGTTCTCTCCTTTCGGGGGAGGGTGCTGGTCATAAACCAGCTGGTGGCCTCTATGTTTTGGTACTGGCTGGCTACTCTTGTCCCGCCCTCTATATTTGTAACTGCTATACAGAAGAAGCTGGTGGATTTCTTTTGGGGAAATAGGAAGCATTGGATTTCCGCGGCGGTCCTGAGTCTTCCGTTAGAGGAGGGCGGCCAGTCCTTGGTGTGCGTGCGTACCCAGGTGGCGGCTCTCCGTCTCAGGACTCTGCGGAGATACATGTATGTAGAGAACCCTCCCAGATGGCACGCTCTGGCCACGTATTTTTTTCGTCAGGGTCGTTGCCTAAGGGGGGTCTCGCGGCTCCCGGTGGCAGGCGTCAGTCGACCCGCTCTAAGGGGCTTGCCTGTTTTCTACAGGGATGTGTTAAGAGTGAGGAATTTGGCGGTGTTCAGCCAGAGTGTTGTTCCACGAGGAGAGGGGGATGTTGTGGCTGCGGGTGTGGCTGGTCCTCATCCTGTCATGGTGGGTGTCGAGGAGAGGTGCGAGCCTAGAGTGGTTCAGATAGAGCTTACCCCTGCTCCGTCAGATCTGCTCATCGGGCCTAGGCTTCGGGATATTTCTCGGCCTCCGGCTCCGCATAATCTGAGCTGCCTTTCTGAGATGACCAGCATGCCATTTTGTGATGCAAGGAGACGCGCACTGTACAGGATGCTCCTGCACATTCTGAACCACCGTGCCTTCGTCTCCCGTCCTGACTCACCATGGAGGACGGTGTTACCATCCGAAGGCGGCGGGGGGCCCCAGTGGGGGTCCTTCTATAAGGGAGTTGTACCCCTTTATATTGGGGACCTGGGGTGGAGAGTGCTGCATGGAGCGGTGGTTTGTAATAAACTTTTGAGTCGGTTCACGGGCTCGTCTGCCGCATGTAGTTTCTGCGGAGAGGAGGAGACCGTATTCCATGTGTATATGGAGTGTGTGAGGTTACTGCCCCTGTACCAATATCTGAAGGGGCTGTTCCTCAAGTTCTGGCTGCATTTTAGCCCCACAATCCTGGTGTTTGGACACAAGGCAGGGAGTGGGGAGAGCCGAGTGTGGGGGGGGGACTTACCTGTCGGTTTGCTCCTCGGCCTGGCCAAGATGGCCATTCGTGGGTCCAGGCAGCGGGCGGTCGACGGTCAGGCGAGAGTCGGCTGCCTGCCCCTCTTTCGGGCCTACGTCCGTGCACGTGTGTCCCTGGAGAGGGAACACGCGGTGTTCACGGGGACTCTGGAGGCCTTCCGTCAGCGCTGGTCACCGCGTGGGGTTGAGGCGATTATAAATGAATGTACTGTTGTACTTCAATGATCTGTTCGTTATAGTGTGATTTTTGATTGTGTTTTGATGTATTGTATTTTATGATTTGTGTTGAATAAAGTTTTTGAAATGAAAAAAAAAAAAAAAAAAGAGGGAGAGGGAGAGGGAGAGGGATGGAGGGAGAGGGAGAGGGAGAGGGAGAGGGAGAGGGAGAGGGATGGAGGGAGGGGGAGGCCTCCTTCCGCAGACTGAAGCAGCTGCATCAAAGATCCTATCGCTATAGGATCTTTGAGCTGCACCGCTCGGCCCCGCACCTTGCTGTCGGCTGGCGGAGGAGGGGAGGCGGTGACGATGAGTTCCCAACCGCCTCCCCCTTTGGCGGCGGCATTTTGGCGTTGGACAGGACGGCCAAGGCAGCGGGGCGATGTTGTCCAAGGAGCGTTGACCTTCCTTCCTCCCCACCTCCTCTGCCCCTTCCCCCCCCCCTCTCTCTCTCTCTCGTACACCCCTTCTCCACCCCACCTATCCTGGGACCCCTCCTTTCCATCCCGCACTGTTCCCCATTCACTCCTCTATTCAGTCCTCATTGACATCCCCTGTGCTCCCCTCCCCATCTAACCCCCCCCCCCCAATCTACTCATCACCCAACCCACCTCGCATTGATTCTCCTGCCACCCCCCCCTATCCATCCTACACTGGTCCCCTAATTCATTCTGTACTGACCCCCCTTCCCATCCATCCTGCACTTCTCCCTCCCATTCATACTGCACTGATCCTCCCATTCATCCCGTACTGACCCACCTTCCATTTACCCTGAACCAAAGCCCCCATCCATCTTGCAGTGATCTTCCCATTCATCTTTTACTGATCTCCCATTCATCCTGTACTGATCCCCTCGTGCATCTTGTACTGATCCCCTCATTCATCCTGTAGTGATCTCCCATTCATCCTGCACAGACCCTCCGATCCACACTGTCCTGACCCCCCTCCCCCCCATTCATCCTGTGCTGATCCCCCCCCATCCATCCTGTACTGATCCCCCCATTCAAGAAGAATGGGGGTGGGGAACAGTCTGAAGAAGTGTCTCGACCCGAAACGTTGTCTATTTCCTTAGCTCCATAGATGCTGCCTCACCCGCTGAGTTTCTCCAGCATTGCTGTCTACCCCCATTCATCTTGTACTGAACCTCCCATTCATCCTGTACTGATCCCCACCCCCCCATCTCCATCCCGTACTGATCCCCCATTCAACACCACTGACATCCCCCGTGCTCTCCCCTCACATTTTTACATACGCCAACCAACACGTACTAATTCACCTGCCTCAATCCATCCATTCCGACCGATTGCCTTCTCAACCCCCCCCCACCCCCCCCCGCCCCCCCCGTCATCTATCCACCCCGCACTGATTCACACACCTCCTGACCCTATTGTGATTCATGATCTTCAGAGCGAATATTGACTATGTTTGATAATAGAATGCAATCAAATTTGTTTTAATTCCCAATGTTATAATTTGTTTTGACACCTTTAAACATATTACCAAAAGAACATTTGCTGCAGTTAGTGTGATGTTTAACCTGCCAGATGGGGATAGTCGGTTTTAACAGCTATTATCATAAAATGCCTTTAGAAATTTCCTTGCAACCTGTATATTTTGTTATGGATAAATTATGTTGGAAGCCAGAGTGTTTCTGTGCCAATAGCAATAATGACCCATGCCATGGCCATGTCATGGTAATTTTTTACAGAAAACATGCTTGCATCAATCTGTAGTGTGCATGGTCCAGGATTTATTGACACAGGTTGATCATTTGCTGAATAATCCAACCACATTTTTGTTTGGAAGTGGAAAGAACTAATAGAAATTGCATTCATTGCAATGTGTGAAAAGAGTTGAGATATTGTATTATAATTTTGCTGCATGTCATTGATTTGATTTGATTTGATTTGATTTGATTTGATTTTATTGCTCGTCATTCGAACCTCAGAGAGGCTCGAACGAAACTCCGTTTCTACAACCAGAACAATTCATTAAAAAACACACAAACAATTCAATTGACACAAACATCCATCACAGTGGATCTCCTCCTCACTGTGATGGAAGGCAAAGTCTTCTCTCTCCCCCGCACCATTTCTCTCCTGAGGTCGAAGCTGCAGGCGGGCGGTGCCAAGTCCCAGGCCCGGGCCGGGTGATGTACGGCCCCGCTCTAGGCCCAAAGTCAAAGTCACAGCGTTGGAGCCCCCGGCGGGCGCTGGAATGTCCCGCTGGAATGTCCCGCGGACACCGAAGCCGCGCCGGGCGATGTACGGCCCCGCTCCGGGTCGCTCCAACCCCGCGACACGGGCCGGAGAAGATGTGTTGCGGGAGCTCCGGAGACCGGTCTCTCACCCGGACCCGCGAGCTCCCGATATACAGTCCACCCGGAGTCGGGAGTCGGGCCGCAGCGGCGAGCCACCACCGCTCACCACGCGGAGTTCCGGAGCCCGGAGTCGGGCTGCACCCCGATATATTGATATATTGATATATTCACAATGATATATTGTGGAATATATCATGTCATGATTGGTGAATATGTTTAGTTTGTGAGTTATTTGAAGCAGAAATAATATGTGAATGTAGACAAGAGTGCTGGAGAAACTCAGCGGATGCGGCAGCATCTATGGAACAAAGGAAACAGGCAATGTTTCGGGCCGAAACCCTTCTTCAGACTGATGGGTTTCGGCCTGAAACGTTGCCTATTTCCTTCGCTCCATAGATGCCGCTGCACCTGCTGAGTTTCTCCAGCACTTTTGTCTACCTTCGATTTTCCAGCATCTGCAGTTCCTTCTTGAACATAATATGTGAATGCTTCATTGAGCATAATTCTGACTGGTAACTACGCACTTCGTCCGAGCACATTATCGCACGCGTCATGCAAACCGTCTTAAATGACCACCTAAACTGTCATTTGGCAACCTAAAAAGCTGTCAAGGTTGCCCGGCTGGCAACAGGGAAAAAAAGTTAAGCGAGAGCCCTGCTGTGCGTGACTTTGTTTAACGTGGGGAGACTGGTGCACAGACAGCCACCCCACGGTCCTTGACAGATCTGGGTCAGGATCCAGTGGCATGGAGTCCAAGACGACAGGAGACCCTTTTCTGCTGCAGCCTTCATCCGCCTTCCCAGCCGTTGTGACGCTCCACTAAGGTCAGCTATCGTCCTCCGCCTGTTCCACCATTGAGGTCTTGGTTGGATCTCTCTTTGTCAGAGACCTCCCCCTCGACCTTACCGCCATGGGTGGCCCTACCAGGAGCACAGCTCCAGACGGCATCGCTCTCAGGATCTCAGGTCCACACAAGCTTCTCCACCACGACGAGGTGACAATCCACGGGGAAGAAATGAGCTCCAGTCTTTGATATATCCACCGTGGGGAAAAGGCTATGACTGTCTACCCTGTCTAAGGCTCATCATTTCATTGACTTTTATCAGGTCTCCCCCTCAACTTCCGACACTCCGAGAAAACGGACTGTACGGAGTTTGTACGTTCTCCCTGTGACAGCGTGGGGTTTCTCCAAGATCTTCAGTTTCCTCCCACACTCCAAAGACGTACAGTTTTGTAGGTTAATTGGCTTGGTATACATGTAAATTGGCCCTCATGGGTGTAGGATAGTGTTCATGTGCGGGGATCACAGGTCGGTGCGGACCCAGTGGGCCGAAGGGCCTGTTTCCACGTTGATTCCCTAAACTAAACAAAAACAATCCAAGATTATCCAATCTTTCCTCATAGCCAATATACTCTAATCCAAGGTGGATTGTTTTGATAAACCTCACCTGTAACCCCTCCAAGGTCTCCACACCCTTCCTGTAATAATGTGCTGGGGTCATGGGGAGAAGGCAGGAGAATGGGGTTGAGAAGGAGAGATAGATCAGTCATGATTGAATGGCGGAGTGTACTTGATGGGCCAAATGGCCGAATTCTACTCCTAGAACTTCTGAAGTTATGAAATATCATGGTCTCCAAAGTGGAATTCATTATTGCTGAAGCTGTGTTTTGTTTCGGTTCTGAGGGAACCTAACAGAGCTGTTTACAAATGACTGCTATTAAAGTCAAGACTTCAAGTCAATTCAAGAGAGTTTATTGTCATGTGTCCCAGATAGGACAATGAAATTCTTGCTTGCTGCAGCACAGCAGAATATTTTAGGCATAAATACAGATCAGATCAGATCAGTATGTCCATATACCATAGAATATATATATACACACATAAATACACAGATAAAGTGCAATAGGCTATTAAAGTTCATAGTTTGTTTGAGTTGTGTTTAATAGTCTGATGGCTGTGGGGAAGTAGCTGTTCCTGAACATGGATGTTGCAGATTTCAGGCTCCTGTACCTTCTACCTGATGGCAGCGGAGAGTTGAGTGTGTGGCCAGGATGGTGTGGGTCCTTGATGATGCTGGCAATCTTTTTGAGGCAGCGACTGTGATAGATCCCCTCGATGGTGGGGAGGGGGTCAGAGCCTGTGATGGACTGGGCAGTGTTTACAACTTTTTGCAGCCTTTTCCGTTCCTAGGCGCTCAATTTGCCGAACCAAGCCATGATGCAACCGGTCAGCAAGCTCTCTACTGTGCACCTGTAGAGGTTCGAGAGAGTCCTCCTTGACATACCGACTCTCCGTAATCTTCTCAGGAAGTAGGGGCGCTAATGTGCTCTCTTTATGATTGCATCAGTGTACTGGGACCAGGAGAGATCTTCGGAATATCATGTTTTTAAGAGCTTAGAAAACATAGTTTCAGGCAGGTTTAGTTTGGCCTTGATTAGAGGTACAGCGTGGAAACAGGGCCTTTAGTCCACCGAGTCTGTGCCAACCATAGATCTCCGCACATTAATACTACCCTACACGCACTAGGGACAATTTTACATTTACATCAGGCCAATTAACCTACAAGCCCGCACGTCTTTGGAGTGTGGGAGGAAACCGGAGCACCCAGAGAAAACCCACGCAGGTCACTGGGAGAACGTACGAACTCCATACAGACAGCACCCGTAGTCAGGTTCGAACCCGGGTCTCTGGCGCTGTGATGCTGCAGCTCTACCCGCTGCGCCACCCTGCCGCCCAAATGGCCAAGTTTCGAACGCACTTTTAACGACAGAACATGTGTGCACGGATCACGAGGCTTGTTTGTTCACGGTACAGTGTGGTACAACCCAGAGAGTTGTCAATCTGTGGAATTCCCCGCCTCAGACGGCAGTGGAGGCCGGTTCTCTGGATGCTTTCAAGAAAGAGTTAGACAGAGCACTTAAAGATAGGGGAGTCAAGGGATATGAGGAGAAGGCTGGAACGGGGTACTGATCGTGGATGATCAGCCATGATCACAGTGAATGGCTCGAAGGGCCGAATGGCCTACTCCTGCACCTATTGTCTATTGTCAATTGTCTAGTGTAGCATGTCTAACCTGCACAATGGTAATGAATGCCAAATGTAAAGTAAGAATTAAGCAATTACGGTATAATCTCCCTACATAAAGGTAGATTAGATGCTGAAGCTGCTGCTCTTTTTATTTCCAAGTGCTTGTTGATCAAAGGCATGCATGCCTGTCACTCTTTGCCATGTTTTTTTTTACATTTTGGTTTAATTACGCTTTGCTTTCTTGTGTGTGAAATGGAAAGAGCGATCAAGCATGTTTGTATTTGTAAGAAATTGATGGCAACAAACGCCACTGTTGCTTATGTTGTTCCCCTTAGTTATTGCGAATATTGAATAAATAATTTAATTTTGCAACAGTTCAGCCGTGATTTTTGATATGCCCTAATGCCCAGTATTGTCCCTGGGTGAAAAGCTGCATTTTTAGCAGAGAGTGTAAAACCGTGTTACAGCACTGCCCTGCTTTATGTCTGTCCATGTTATAGACAATAGACAATAGGTGCAGGAGTAGGCCATTCGGCCCTTCGAGCCAGCACCGCCATTCAATGTGATCATGGTTGATCATCCACAATCAGTACCCCGTTCCTGCCTTCTCCCCATATCCCCTGACTCCGCTATCTTTAAGAGTACTATCTAGCTCTCTCTTGAAAGTATCCAGAGAACCGGCCTCCACCGCCCTCTGAGGCAGAGAATTCCACAGACTCACAACTCTCTGTGGTCTCGACCCGAAACGTCGCCTATCTCCTTCACTCCTTAGATGCTGCTGCACCCGCTGAGTTTCTCCAGCCTTTTGTGTACTCTCTGTGTGGAAAGGTGTTTCCTTGTCTCCATTCTAAATGGCTTACCCCTTATTCTTAAACTGTGGCCCCTGCTTCTGGACTCCCCCAACATCGGGAATGTTTCCTGCCTCCAGCATGTAGGACTTTGATGAGGAAAACCGTTTTCTCCCAGAGAGTTGCGAATCTGTGGAATTCTCTGCCACACAAGGCAGTGGAGGCCAATTCACTGGATGTTTTCAAGAGAGAGTTAGATATAGCTCTGACTAACGGAATCAAAGGATATGGGGAGAAAGCAGAAATGGGGTACTGATTTTGGATGATCGTATTGAATGGCGGTGCAGGCTTGTAGGGCCAAATGGCTTCCTCCTTCACCTGTTTCTATATAAGTCTCCATAGATGCTGCCTGACTTGGTGAGTATATATAATACTTTTTTTTTCTGCATTTCCACCATTGCAGTCTTTTGGCTCTTCAAGAATGGAACAAAACTGTTTCTCTGTTTTGGCAGAAGATGAATTGTGCAAAAACGGCTTCTCTGGAGCATTATTTCCGAAGGCATCTTGCATCGACAATCGTTAATGTGCAGATTGTTCAGAATCAATCTTTTCATGAAAAATTCAACTCTTTATATTTTTGTCTAAACACGACATTCTCTAAACAGCGCTGTCCCTGTTTGACAATTACTTTAACAACACATTCTTTGAACTATTTTCCCTAACATTGTGAGGAACAATATTCCACCTGGCGAGGATGTCTCAGAGAACTGGAAATGTAGAAAATAACAAAGACTGAGGTGGAGGAGGAAATACAGTCAAGAAACTGTAATCAGTGGTGAGTCAGTAGATGAGCAGCATCGGCAAGGAGAAGGGATGGTTCGATCCTGACTACCGGTGCTGTCTGTACGGAGTTTGCACGTTCTCCTTGTGACCCGCGTAGGTTTTCTCCGGGAGCTCCTGTTTCCTCCCGCACTGCCAAAGACGTACAGGTTTGCAGGTTAATTGGTTGGGTATAAATGTAAAAATTGTCCCTCGTGCGTGTAGGGGAGTGTTGATGTGCGGGGATCGCTGGTCGGCGCGGACTCGGTGGGCCGAAGGGCCTGTTAACGTGCTGTACCTCTAAGCTAAAGGTAAATCTTCTCTGCACTTTGTGTTCTATATTGTAAATTCAAGATAAATCTCTAACTGGAAATGTGTCAGCAATAGTCGAGTAATAGTCAGGCTGATGGGAACTGGGAATATGTTTGAGAATGAAGAAGACTATGTCATTAATGTTACCTGAAGGTGGAAAAGATGAGCGTTACAATTGGCATAGCTAGATTGAATAACTAGTTTCAGGGATAGGAGCACTTGTAGTTCTGTGATATTCTCTACTTTTGGACACAGTTCTTTTGGGTGTGAATTATAACAGATCCCAAACTCTGACAAATGAGGACCATTTGTTCCTGAGTCGCGCAGCTCCTCGAGTTTCAGTGACTATCAAATATTAGATGGAACCTGGTTATAGAGAGTCATAGAGTTGTGGAGAAGGTAGACACAAAATGTTGGATTAACTCAGAGGGACAGGCAGCATCTCTGGAAAGAAGGACTGGGTGACGTTTCGGCTCGAGACCCTTTGTCTCGACCCAAAACGTCACCCATTCCTTCTCTTCAGAGATGCTGCCTGTCCCGCCGAGTTACTCCAGCTTTTTGTGTCTACCTTCTTGTGTCTATATCTTCGGTGTAAACCAGCATCCAGAACCTGGGGCCACAGTTTAAGAATAAGGGCTAAGCCATTTAGAACGGGGCTGAGGAAACACTTTTTCTCACAGAGAGTTGTGAGTCTGTGGAATTCTCTGCCTCAGTGGGCGGTGGAGGCCGGTTCTCTGGATACTTTCAAGAGAGAGCTAGATAGGGCTCTTAAAGATAGCGGAGTCAGGGGATATGGGGAGAAGGCAGGAACGGGGTACTGATTGTGGATGATCAACCATGATCACATTGAATAACGGTGCTGGCTCTAAGGGCTGAATGGCCTACTGCTGAACCTATTGTCTATTGTCTATTGTCTTCCTACACATAGAGTCATACAGTGGGGAAACAGGCCCTTCGGCCCAACTTGCCCACACCGACCAACATGTCCCATTTACACTAGTTGTAGATGGGGATGAACAGCCATGATCACATTGAATGGCGGTGCTGCCTCGAAGGGTCGAATGGCCTACTCCTGCACCTATTGTCTATTGTCTATTGACATGTCTGAAACCACCTGCCTGTGTTTGGCCCATACCCCTCTAAACCCATCCTACCTATATACCTGTTAGTTGTCGTCTTAAACATTGCGATAGTCCCAGCTGCAACTTCCTCCTTCGGCAGACAAAAGTGCTGGAAAAAATTCAGCGGGTCCAGCAGCATCTATGGAACGAAGGAAATAGGCAATGTTTTGGGCCGAAACATTGCCTATTTCCTTCGCTCCATAGATGCTGCTGCACCCGTTGAGTTTCTCCAGCATTTTTGTCTACCTTCGATTTTCCAGCATCTGCAGTTCCTTCTTAAATACATCCTCCGGCAGCTCGTTCCATACACCCACCACCCTTTGTGTGAAAAAGGTCCCCCTCAGGTTCCTATTTAATTTCCCACTTCCCACGCCCACCCCCCTTCACCTTAAACCTACAGTATGTCCTCTGCTTCTCGATTCCCAGACTCTGTGCGTCTACCCGATCCATTCCTCCCATGATTTTATACATATCTCCACAAATAGTTTGGGGTCAGTTTCATTGCAATTAAGAGCAAACAAGAAACGGCGCGGCAACAAAACATGGTATTAATATTTCACACGGCAACTGTACACGACCTGTTCACTGATGGGAAACACACACTGCGTGTTTCGAAGGAGAGGTAATGTTTCACATTTCAACCTTCATTGACAAGTGCATGAGTATCAGATGTGTTTCACACTGTCATAATGAAGGTGGATTAAAAATGTTTTTTTTAATAAAACTGTCCCAGCCTTTATCCCACACAGACCTATAAATATTGTAACGGTTCTGCATGCCCTTCAGAACAGCTCACAGGTTCGGTCGCATTGGATAAATCCTTGGCCGTCATTCCTCCCTCCGTCCAAACCTAAGTACTTCCCTCACTTATACTGGCATTTCAAAGTTATTTACCTGATCAAGTAAAAATCTTTGCCTTGTTTTTTGCTCAGTAAAAACAAGTCACTTGGGACCAGCTTGAAATGGAGCAAGAGGACTTTTTTTGTTTGTTGCAGAAATCAGTTCAGAAAAGCAAACTTTGTTATCAAAGGACGCCCATATCTTTCTTTAATATTTGGCTGAGGACGGGTTTGAAGAAACAAAACAAAAAGCTCGCTACCTTTACACAAGTGTGAAGAAATGCCAAAGAAAACTAGGTTCTAAATAACAACGTCAGTCCCGTCAAAGATACCTGTCAAAGCAAAAAGGTTTTCTTCTTGTGTAGGAGGGGAGAGGCTGGTGGTGAATTCTGAATGGCATCATGGTGCCAGTTCGCAGGCCCCCAAGGATAGATGGAGAAACTATGTGGAGATTAATAAAGATGAGGCAGGAAGAAGACTTGTTGCTTTAAGAAGCAGTGTCCTTTGATGTAATTCACTTTGATCTTTCTCTTGCACTATTTTTTCTTCCAAAGTTATGCTTTTTTTTAAAGTAAACCCCTTCCAAAATAAGATAACTTTATTTTAAAACAATATTTGCAATAAAATCTGCTGGTACCAAGCTTGCTGCCCCGTGTATAACTCTCATCTGCAGAAGTAAACGTGGTGGAAATTGCTGGTTAGTTTTTTAATATTTCATCCTTTTAAAAAAAAAACAGATTGACAAAATGAGTCAATTTTTGAGTTAGAGAACTGGGGCAAAGGAAGATCAAACAAATTACTTCAAAAGGTCTTCTCCTGAAAGGCATGAAGTCTCATCCAACCCAGCACTCAACCTTAATCATCAATTAACCCGTGATATTTGTGGGTGACAAAACTGAGTTAAGTTTCCCGAACATTGTGAAGGACTTTTTTTTGCTAGTTCTGAAGGCTGTCGGCAATTTCGGGTCATGTTGCAAATGTACTATAATTTTTGTTAATAAAAGTTAAGAGCAACATAGCAGAAAGGGGAGATTCATTTACAGTCATAAATGTTTCCCATGGCAATAGCTAATACTGTGGCAATCGATTGCTTGTTAAAATCCCTGAAGGTTTGTGGCAGGTATAGCTTCCTCTTCCATTTTTAAATGGGATTTAGACGTCTTCTAATGTAAACCTTAGATCCACGTTTTGCCTGTCTCCGTCAATGGGATAAATGTATAGATTTAAGGGGCTGTCCCACTTGGGCGACCTAATTGACGAGTTTAGAGGAGTTCGAAAAAATGACATGTTGAAAGCCTCCTTCGACCTCCTTCGACTATGATGAAGACCAGCTTCGACTAGCTACATCTAGCCACGACTAACTTCGGGAAAATTGTAGGGTGGAGAGTGAAGACGACCTCCTTCGATCTCCTTCGACCTCCCTTCGAGTATGATGAAGACTATCTACGACTACCTTCGACTACCCTCGATTACCTACGACTAACATGCCGACCTTCCACGACCTACTACGACTAAATCTACGAGTAAAAAGAGTAACGATTTTTTCCATGGCGACCTTTTTTTCCTCACGGGCATTTTCTAAGGTATTGAAAAAACCGCCGCGACCTAGCTGAGGCCTCGAGTACGTGGAGACCACTCTCGAGCATGAAGGAGAATTACGAAGACCTCCTATGACCTCGTGTCGACCATGCTGTGAGCATGAGTCGAGGGGAAACTCGCCAGAACTCGCGGATTAGGTGGCCCAAGTGGGACAGGTCCTTTAGTTGTTAACTTTTCACAGCGTATAAAGTCATACAGCATGGAAACAACCTAACTCATCCAGGCTGGTCAACATGCTCCATCTAAGTTAGTCCCATTTGCCTGCATTTGGCCCATATCTTTCTTCTTCTTCTTCCGTGTGGCGTGCACAGCCTAAAGTTGTTGGACAACTTGTTCTATTTGATCTTCCGTTTGTGCACGTCGAGTTGATTGCATTAGTCGAAACAGGGCGGACCACGTGAAGGTTGCAATCTTCCACCCCATCCTTCTAAATATGTCCTAACTATGTACCAGTTAAAGTGTCTTTTAAATATTGTTATAGTACCCTTAAAAATCTTCTTAAAAATGAATATCTCCAATGTTGTGTTTTTGGTTGGACTAAGGTCTTTGTAGTTTTTAGCATGAATATGTTTTTAGTTTTTTTGGTTTAATTTAGAGTTACAGCGTGGAAAATTGCCCTTCGGCCCACCGAGTGCGCGCCGACCAGCCATCCCCGCACATTAACACTGTCCTACACACACTAGGGACGCTTTACACATCCACCAAGCCAAAGATACAATTCGGATTTTTTTCCATTCATTGGGAACATTACCTGGTATAAGTAACCAGCGTAACTGATCAATAACAGCAACACACTGGGACAATTTACAGAGGTCCAACTCACCTACGGACCTGCACGTCTTTGGAGTGTCGGAGGAAACCGGACCACCCTGAGAAAACCCACGCAGGTCACGGGGAGAATGTACAAACACCGTACAGACAGCACCCGCAGTCAGGATCGAACCCGGGTCTCCGGATCTGCAAGCGCTGTAAGGAATCAACTCTACCGCTGCACCACCGTGCCACACTGGTTATTAATTTATTGTTTTTAACTTACAATATGTTATCTATGTGTATTGCGTACACTGGCCTGTGATGCTGCTGCAGGTAAGAATTTCATTATTCTGTTGTTTGAGCTCTTGATAGTAAAATGCTCGACTCTGTCTTGCAACTAATAGGAAACCATATATAACCTTGGCTTGTTGCTAAGACACCAATCATGTCCTTGACAATAATAATAATAAAAAAGCACTTCTCTCATTCTGTATTATTTATTTCTGATGTTCTGTGTTCTGTGGGCTAATTTGGAAATATTATCTGACCATTTTAAATGATTGGTTTGAGATTTGCATGTTTCTGTTTGCATCCAGCCGATGATTTTTATGCTGCTTTCGTTCCACTCCTCTTGATTGCCTCTAAGTGCACACTCCCACTTAGATATCATTGCGGTAGATTTCAGAAGATGTGGGGCAGCACGATGGCGCAGCGGGTGGAGCTGCTGCTTCACAGCGCCAGAGACCCGGGTTCGATCCCAACGACGGGTGCTGTCTGTGCGGAGTTTGTACAGTGACCTGCGTGGGTTTTCTCGGGGTGCTCCGGTTTCCTCCCACACTCCAAAGACGTGCAGGTCTGTAGGTGGGTCGGACTGCTGTAAATTGTCCCAGTGTGTTGCTGTTATTGATCAGTTACACTGGTTACTTATACCAGGTAATATTACCAATGAACGGAAACAAATCTGAATTGTGTCTTTTGACTTTAGAGATACAGTGCGGAAACAGGCCCTTCGACCCACCGAGTCCGCGCCGACCAGCGTTCCCCGCACACTAAAGGGCCTGTCCCACCAGCATGCGATTGCATGAGTCTAGCATGACCTAACGTGGTCGCTTGAGCCGTACGGCCTCGCGGGGCCAGTCCCACTTTGATCGCCGGAGCCGTATGGAGTTGTGCGGGCCTGGTCCCGACATCGTGCAGGGCTCCAAGAAACTCAAATATCCAGCGCGGCAACGGCCTGACGGCCCGCAGCCGCATCGAGGACGTACACAGCGTCTCGACGTCGTATGCAGCGTCATGACGCCGTACGCAGCGTCTTGACGGCGTACACCTAGCGCGTGGCGTTGCATGATAACGTAACCGCCCGACGCCGTGCGACGTCCAAATTCACTCAGCATGCTGATGGGAAAGGCCCTTAACACTGTCCTACACACACTGGGGAACAATTTACAAATTTACCAAGCCAATCAACCTACAAACCCGTAAGTCTTTGGAAATTGGATCAGCCGGAGAAAACCCACGCAGGTCACAGGGAGAACGCACAAACTCCGTACAGACAACACCCGTAGCCAGGATCGAACCTAGGTCTCTGGCATTGAGGCAGCAACTCCACCTGATTTACATCTGTTTAGTGGGCACGTTTTTTCTTGGCTGTTCTTGCTTATTTCCAAGATGCAACAATTAGTAAACGATTCAGCGATTAGTTTAAAGTGCTTTTGGCCTTCCAGAGTTTGTGAAAGACAAAGTTTCCAAAAAAATCAGGGAATAAATAAATTCAAGACTACCTTTCAGTTCTTTTGATGGCAGTCTCGGAGTACAAAGGGAATCAGCTAGACATGTTTGATAATTCACTCCAAATGCCAAGATAAAATGTTAAATTCAAAAGCAGAATAATTTTCAGAGTCAAAATTCACTGCAAGACATGGACTGGGCTCTGATGTTGCAGCGAAGGTTCTCTGGTGGTTTTAGATCGATTCCTTAAGGGACTGTCCCACCTGGGTGACCTAATCCACGAGTACTGGGGAGTTTGCCCTCGACTCATACTCGCAGCATGGTCAACACGAGGTCGTAGGAAGTCTTTGTAACTCTCCTTCATGCTCGAGAGTGGTCCCTGTGTAATCGAGGCCTCGGCTAGGTCACGGCGTATTTTTCAATGTAAGTAAGTAAAGTAAAAAAAGGTCGCCATGGAAAAAATCGATACTTTTTTTACTCGTAGGTTTACTCATAGTAGGTCGTAGTAGGTCAGCATGTTAGTCGTAGGTAATCGAGGGTAGTCGAGATAGAGTGCGGAAACAAACCCTTCGGCACACCGGGTCTTGCAAACCCCGTACGCTCACGCTCTCCTATACACAAGGGACAATTTACAGTTTGTTACCAAAGCCAATTACACTACAAACCTGTACGTCTTTGGAGTGTGGGAGGAAACCTGAGCACCCGGAGAAAACCCTCGTGGTCACGGGGAAAACGTACAGTCACAGTGCAGACTGCACCCGTAGTCAGGAATAAGCCGGTTCTCTGGCTCGCAGCAACTCTACCGCTGTACCACCGTGCTTTTTCCCACAGGAGGTGGTAGGTATATGGAACGAGCTGCCAATGGAGGTAGTTGAGGCAGGTACATTTGCAACGTTTAAAAATCACCTGGAGAGGTAGATGGATGGGAAATATTTAGCGGGCTGTGGGCCAAACGCTGGTAAATAGGATTCGCTTGGATGAGGCATCTAGGTCAGCAGGGATGAGTTGGGCGGAAGGGCCTGGTTGTGGTTGGGTGTAATCATGACCTGCAGAGCACAGTAGATTGATGATCAGCAAAAAGGTTCCAACCTGAAACGTCACCTATCCATATTCTCCGCAGATGCTGCCTGACCCGCTGAGTTACTCCAGCACTCTGTGAAACGTCACCTATCCATGTTCTCCACAGATGCTGCCTGACCCGCTGAGTTACTCCAGCACTCTGTGTTTTTTTTTTGTTAAACACCATCTGCAGGTCCTTGTTTTCCAGGTTAATTAAACCAAGTCTTTGGCTTGCTGGTATTATTTTTCAGTTCATCTCCTTTGCCCTAGTTCCAGTTTACCACATTGGCTTAATTTGGGCATGTATTGAATCAAGATTTTTTTAAACTGAAGAATATGAATATCAATTGTCTAGTTTGTCCAGGTCCCCCACAGATATTCCGGCACCCTTGGTTCCAGAGCCTTGCCGGTTTATCTGTGTTGCCGGGCCAACATATGTTACGGCCTCCAAGAGAAGTCCAACGGTACCAGAACGTTCCGCCGAGGAGCGGAGACACCAGCGGCAAAGTCGGCCGTGGAAGGGGGCTATGGGAATGGATCTACCGGCACTGGCCAGGCTGGAGTTCCAGAGCCCCGGCTGCAGGGGGTCAGATTACACCCGCCGATCCGCCGCGGATCACTAACAGTCTGACCTGGTCGAATAACATCTCATCAACAGTTAAGAGAGCGCAGCAGCGGTTGCACTTTCTGCGCCGGATGAGAAGAGCTCACCTCCCCCATCCCATCCTCACTACTTTCTACAGGGGCACCATAGAGAGTATTTTGACCAGCTGTATCTCTGTCTGGTTTGGGGATTGTAGAGCCTCCGACTGGAAGTCTGTGCAGAGAGTGGTGAGGACAGCGGAAAAAATCATCGGGACCTCTCTCCCCTCAATCGGGGATATTGCGACCAAACGTTGCGTGTCTAAGGCCAGCAGTATTATAAAAGACCCCACACATCTCCATCACGGACTGTTCACTCTGCTGCCCTCCAGAAAAAGATATCGCAGCATAAGGAGCAGAAACATAGAAACATAGAAAATAGGTGCAGGAGTAGGCCATTCGGCCCTTCGAGCCTGCACCGCCATTCAATGTGATCATGGCTGATCATCCAACTCAGTATCCCGTACCTGCCTTCTCTCCATACCCCCTGATCCCTTTAGCCACAAGTGCCACATCTAACGCCCTCTTAAATATAGCATCAAGGTTCTGCAACAGCTTCTTCCCACGAGCCATCAGACTCCTGAATGCCATGTAACGGGCTGCCACCATTGTCTATTTATCCTTTTCAACCATGCCTATCCTTCGGTTAATTTATTGTGTTGCACAGGGAGCCAAATGCAACGTAATTTCGTTTGGAACTGCATATATCAATGTATTTCTAAATGACAATAAAGTTTGTTTGACTTTGACGTCCCGATGAAGTGGTCACATTTTCATGCGGGATTTCAGTGCACGGTGATACAATAGACAATAGGTGCAGGAGTAGGCCATTCGGCCCTTCGAGCCAGCGCCGCCATTCAACGGACCACCAGTTGCTGGAAAATCGGTGGTGGACCCGCAGCAATGATGTTGAAGAGAGCATGGGTTTTACCACAGGGTTATCTTTGTTAAAGATACCACAACATTGAACCAACGTCTACCTTAAACCGAATATTATGAATTCATCTCCACTCCCATCTCTTTGACAACCACAAACCACCAAACAATCACAAACGCCTTTTTTTAATGCGAGTTGAGATGAATGGTCATTGACTTGAAGGTTGTGGATGCCTGGAACACATTGCCAGGGGTGGTGGTGGTGCAGGCAGATACAGTGTTGTGTTTAAATGATGGGCTTTAGGGTGGGCATATGGATACACAGGTAATGGATGGATATTCTCTAAATGGGTTATGTGCATTCATCATTGTTGATAACATTAGCGGCGCAGTGGTGCCGGTTTCCGATAGGAACGGTGACGGACGCACCACACATCTCTGTCCTCCAGTTCCTGCGGACTTCCGCCACTGGAAGTCTAGGATGTTGGTGTGTGTGTGCTTTATCATCATTCCTTACAATGCCGTGTACGACAGTGATCGCAACTTCTTCTGAAGTGTGGATGGCCGTTGGCTCGCTAGAAGCTCATCCGCCCTTTGACAGGTCTTGTTTCTGGTCCTGCTGGGGGTCCACAGCCCCCTCCTCACCTGTAAAACCAGATGGGGGAGACGGTTTAGTCGCCGACTATCCGACCATGGAGCAGGTAGCACGGGATTACATGGTACCCTTGGCATCATGGTCATTGTGGGCTGAAAGGCCTGGTCCTATGCTGTACTCTTCGATGTCCTATGTCACATATAAAATTCTGAATGGATTGGATAGGCTAGATGCAGGAAAAATGTTCCTCATGTTGGGGGAGTCCAGAACCAGGAGTCATAGTTTACAAATAAAAGGCTGGCCACTTAGGACTGAGATGAGGAAACATTTTATCAGTCGTGAATCTGTGGAATTCTCTGCCACAGAAGACAGTGGCCAATTCACTGGATGTTTTCAAGAGAGAGTTAGATGGAGCTCTTAGAGCAGACAGAATCAAGGGATATAGGGAGAAGGCAAGAACGGGGCACTGATTGTGGATGATCAGCCATGATCACATTGAATGGTGGTGGTGGCTCGAAGAGTCGAATGCCCTACTCCTGCACCTGTTGCTGCTGCCTGATCTGGTGAGTATATATAACACATTTTATTCTACATTTCCACCATTGTAGTTTTTTTTTGCTCTTCAGGAATGGAGCAAAACTGTCGTACAGCAATCTCCACAGTCTTGTTAAACAGAATTTACACGGTTTGAGCTCCTGTCTATTTTGTGTGCCGTTTACAATCCTACAATAACACTTAAACACAAAATCATGACCGCAACGTAAAATATTACCCGATGATCTGATATTAATGTACTGCAACTAAATACGGCAAATGAAGGCCGGATTTCCCCTGGAGATCCGAGCGCATTCTACAAGTCTAATCACTTCTTTATATATAAGTTTTTTATTCCTGTTTATATTTAATTTGCTGACTGAGTGAGTCAGTGGGCTGCAGGGTAACAAATTGCAAATTGGCAATTTTTCTTCTCCAGCTCGTTGGGATTCTCACTCGGGCTGAGTATTTCTCAGGAAAATAATTGAGTTTGGATCAGAATCCAATTACGCTGAGATTGGTGTGAGGGGAATGTGCAGTGTTTACACCACCCAAATGAGATAATTACACAGTTTTTCATCAAAACTCTTTTTGTTCTCAACCGAAGATAGACGCCAAATGCTGGAGTAACTCAGCGGGACAGGCAGCATAGAGTGATACAGTGTGAAAACAGGCCCTTCGGCCCAACTCACCCACACCGCCCAACAATGTGCCAGCTACACTAGTCCCACTTGCCCCAAATCCCTCCAAACCTGCCCGGTCCATGTACCTGTCTAACTGTTTCTTAAACAATGGGATAGTTCCTGCCTCATCTATCTCCTCTGGCAGCTTGTTCCATACACCCACCACCATTTGTGTTAAAAAGTTACCCCTCGGATTCCTATTAAATCTTTTCCCCTTCACCTTGAACCCATGTCCTCGGGTCCTCGAATCCCCTACTCTGGGCAAAAGATTCTGTGCATCTACCCGATCAATTCCTCTCATGATTGTATACACCTCTATAAGATCTCCCCTCGTCCTCCTGCGCTCCATGAAGTAGAGACCCAGCCAACTTAACCTCTCCATGTAGCTCTCACCCTCTAGTCCTAGCAACATCCTCGTAAATCTTTTCAAAACCCTTTCAAGCTTGACAATATCTTTCCTATAACATGGTGCCCAGAACTGAACACAATATTCTAAATGCGGTCTCACCAACGTTTTATACAACTGCAACATGACCTCCCTACTTCAATACTCAATACTCTGACTGATGAAGGCCAAAGTGCCAAAAACCTCTTTGACCACCTTATCTATCTGCAACTTAACCTTCAAGGAACCATGCACCTGTACTCCTAGACCCCTCTGCTCTACAACACTACCCAGAGGCATTTACTGTGTAGGTCCTGCCCTTGTTTGACGTCCCAAAATGCAACACCTCACACTTCTCTGCATTAATTTTCCATCAACCATTCCTCCGCCCACCTGGCCAATCGATCCAGATCCTGGAGCAATCGTTCACAACCAAGTCAAGTCAAGTCACATTTATTTATATAGCACATTTAAAAAACAGCTCTCGTTGACCAAAATGCTTTACATTTGTTATAATAGTATACACAAGCAGGCTACATACATATATACAAATAGCACTCGCTCAGAGGGCGAACACAGCTTCATGATGTGACCAGCAGACACAGGTTCAAGGTGAAGGGGAGAAGATTTAATGGGATTCTGAGGGGTAACTTTTTCACACAAAGGGTGGTGGGTGTATTGAACGAGCTGCCAGAGGAGGTAGTTGAGGCTGGGACTATGCTAACATTTAAGAAACAGTGAGACAGGTGCATGGATAGGGCAGGTTTGGAGGGATATGGGCCAAACACGGGCTGGTGGGACTAGTGTAGCTGGGCAGGCTGGGTTGAAGGGCCTGTTTCCAAGGTGTATCGCTCAATGACTGTAAGCCATTACGTGCCATTCTATGCAAAGGGAAATGGACTCCTTGATGTAGCTAGCACAGCGATGTGTGGGTACAAACTGCCTCGCCTTCCTCTAGCCAAGCTGCCAGTGTTTTTAGAAGAAAACGTATTGAAACCATCTGCCTTCACTGTCGAAATTCCATTGACATAATTTCCCATTATATTATCAATAGCTCCAATTAAATTACTGCTCTCTTAGGCTCATGTTAACATTTATTTGCCGAATAAAAGCACAACTTGTGATTAGACAGGGAGTTGAAATGAAAATACATCTGTTACAGACAATGGGAGTTATATTTAGTTTAGCCAAGGTTTTGGTACATTAACAATTAGCATCATATGCGCTGCCAGTCCTTGCATCTGGCATTGAATCTTCAATCTTGCAGAGGAATTGCAGGCTGTGAGTGATGAGCAACATCCTCGAAATTATATGTTATGACTTAAAGAATTCA
Organism: Raja brachyura; assembly: GCA_963514005.1. The sequence continues at coordinate 2,717,404 of OY740791.1, forward strand.
GGTTATTCATTTTGACAAATTATAGACTACAACGGGACAGAAAATGAATATGATTGTGGTTGGTAAAATCGTAAAACATTTGGATTAACAGATTTGTGTAATATGCATAGGAATTGTAGTGCTAGAAGATGAGGCTTTTTAAACATAGGAACGGCAGTCAGGACAGAGGTCAAAGAGTATTTATTTTCCCAGCAGATTATCTCTGCATGTTTTCAATGTGAATGAACGATGGAAAGAATATTTTATTGTCGCAAGTAACAAGCCACAGTGACATTTATTATTTTGCACATCCAAGGTATACAAAGAGTCGCTATTTAAAGGGCAGTGATAACGTTGCAAAGTATTCTGGGCCAGGTCCTCCCCCCTCCACCCCCTGGAGATGCAGGTTTGATCCAGTCACTGTGGAGAGACACCCGTACACTTCTGTGGGGATATGTCTGTGTGATGTGGGGGCTGTTTCCAGTCTACAAGTAATTCATCATCAGTGGTCTCTGGGCCTGGTGTTGCCTTGTGTCATCAGAAACGTTAGAGTTTGGAGACACAGCAGGGAAACAGGCCCATTGGCCCACTGAAACCGTGCCCTCCAGGTTCATAGAAACATAGAAAATAGGTACAGCAGGAGGCCATTCGGCCCTTCGAGCCAGCATCGCCATTAATTGTGATCATGGCTGATCGTCCCCAATCAATAATCCGTGCCTGCCTTCTCCCCAAATCCCTTGATTCCACTAGCCCTAGAGCTCTATCCAACTCTCTCTTAAATCCATCCAGTGACTTGGCCTCCACTGCCCTCTGTGGCAGGGAATTCCACAAATTCACAACTCTCTGGGTGAAAAAGTTTTTTCTCACCTCAGTCTTAAATGGCCTGCCCTTTATTCTAAGACTGTGGCCCGGGTTCTGGACTCACCCAACATTGGGAACATTTTTCCTGCATCTAGCTTGTCCAGTCCTTTTATAATTTTATATGTTTTTATAAGATCTCCCCTCATCCTTCTAAACTCCAGTGAATACAAGCCTAGTCTTTTCAATCTTTCCTCATATGACAGTCCCGTCATCCCAGGGATCAATCTTGTGAACCTACGCTGCACTGCCTCAATCCCAAGGATGTCCTTCCTCAAATTAGGAGACCAAAACTGTACACAATACTCCAGGTGTGGTCTAACCAGAGCCCTATACAACTGCAGAAGAACCTCTTTACTCCTGTACTGAAATCCTCTTGTTATGAAGGCCAACATTCCATTAGCTTTCTTCACTGCCTGCTGTACCTGCACGCCAACTTTCAGTGACTGGTGTACAAGGACACCCAGGTCTCGCTGCACCTCCCACTTACCTAACCTTAACCCATTGAGATAATAATCTGCCCCCTTGTTTTTGCCGCCAAAGTGGATAACCTCACATTTATCTATATTATACTGCATCTGCCACGCATCTGCCCACTCACTCAACCTGTCCAGGTCACCCTGCAACCTCCTAACATCCTCTTCAAGAACAGCTTCTTCCCAACAACCATCATCATCGCTCAAAACGAATATGACTGTCCTCTCATCTCCATAGGGTGCTATTCCCTATATGGAGGACGCCTGTGCGTGACTTTGTTTAACGTGGGGAGACTGGTGCACAAACAGCCATTACACGGTCCTTGACAGATGTGGCTCAGGATCCAGTGCCATGGAGTCCAAGATGACCGGAGACCCTTTTCTGCTGCAGCCTTCATCCGCCTTCCCAGCCGTTGTGACGCTCCACTAAGGTCAGCCATCGTCCTCCGCCTGTTCCACCGTTGAGGTCTTGGTTGGATTGCTCTTTGTCAGAGACCTCCCCCTCGACCTTACCGCCATGGGTGGCCCTACCAGGAGCATAGCCCCAGACGGCATCGCTCTCAGGATCTCAGGTCCACACAAGCTTGTCCACCACGACAAGGTGACAATCCACGGAGAAGCTATCATCAGGCTCTTGAACACTGCACAACACTAACCTCAGCTATAAAACATGGAAAGTATTTGAATGCACAACAGCCTTCAAGTATTTTGCACTACTATTGGGGTTTAATTTAGAGATACTGGATACAGGCCCTTTGGCCCATCATGTCCACGCCAACCAGCAATCCCCGTACACTAGTTCTATCCTACACACTTGGAACAAATTACTGAAGTCGATTAACCTGCAAGTCTTTAGAGTGTGGGAGGAAACCGGAGCATTCGGAGAAAACCCACGCAGGTCACGGGGAGAACGTACAAATTCCGTACAGACAGCACCCGTAGTCGGGATCGAACGCACGTCTCTGGCGCTGTGAGGCAGCAACTCTACCGTCGCGCCACCATGACGCCCCTTAACTAAACTGAACAAATGTGGAACTTTGAGCTCCGACTCCAAATTACCTCTGAGCTACGTCACAGGAGAGCTGATTCAGCAATTCCAAATGAAAAGCCATGCAGTGTTGCAGGCTGCAGCATATGCATTGGTAATAGATGTAAATAAATGCATTGCAAGCAACGGCAATGAGCAGATAAGAGAGCGGTATATTGACGGAAAACTTTACCTTGACAAGTCTGACATCTTTTCAAGTGTTCGATTGAATTTATTTTTCACCGAGGCTGTTCAAACATGATTCCTTTGACACCACCTCGACCTCGCTCTGAAGCTGATTATTTCACAGTTACACTGTTTAAAACAACATAGAAAAATTTTGGATATCTGTGAAAGAATGGGTCGACTGGGCTTGTATTCACTGGTGTTTAGAAGGATGAGAGGGGATCTTATAGAAACATATAAAATTATTAAGAGATTGGGCAGGTCATATGCAGGAAAAATGTTCCTGATGTTGGGGAAGTCCAGATCCAGGGGACATTGTTTAAGGATAAGGGGTCGGTCACTTAGGACCGAGATGAGGAAACATTTTTTAACCCAGTGAGTTGTGAATCTGTGGAATTCTCTGCACAGAAGGCAGTGGAGGCCGATTCACTGGATGTTTTCAAGAGGGAGCTAGATTTATCTCTGAGGGCTAAAGGAATCAAGGGATATGGGGAGAAAGCAGGAACGGGGTACTGATTCTGCAATGATCAGCCATGATCACATTGAATGGTGGTGCTGGCTCGAATGGCCGAATGGCCTACTCCTGCACCTATTTTTTATGTGTCTGTGTTTCTATGAAAGAGTTAAGGTTTGGTCGGAAAGCAGATGGTTTCTTTTGTGGATCATTTTTGACGGCGCTGCGTTGTATTGCGGCTCGTGACATGTGCGCACAGGTGGATGTGCGTGATCTGAGATGGTAGAGTACCTGCCAGACCACACCGTAACAATCCTGCCCGCTGGCATTTCAGCTGCCGACTCCCCCAAATCACTGCACATTATTTATTTATTAAAACTTCCGCTGATAAAAAAAAGAAAACCTCTCTCATTTTTATTTCGCAAATTGTCCCCCAGAGTAAAGTAAAGTAAAGTACATTGTAATTATATTGCACGTTCACATCAACTCACATTGAAACCAAAGTGCTTTACATAAAATAAATAATAACATTTCCGTACATCCATAGAAAAATTAAAAATATAACATTTATATAAATGTTGTTGAGTTTATAGTTTCAACATCTCAGCATTTGTTTCTCTTGGGACCCCCAGCTAAAAGATCCTTGTCCTGTGATCGTGGCGGCGACTTTGAAGGAACTGTCACACCTGCAGACGTTCTCTTTATTCCCCGTTTCCCATTCCCACACTTTTTTTAATGTTTTCTTTTCCAAATATACTTCTCATTTCGAACTATAACTATATTGTATTGAACAGAACTGTTCTGTATTTTTGCTTACAATATTCTGGTGTGCTGAAGCAAAGCAAGAATTTCATTCTCCATGACAATAAACACTCTTGACTTGAGTCATTCAGCGAGGAAACAGGCCGTTCTGCGCATCTTGACCTCACAATCACTTCGGCCCACCGAGTCCGTGCCGACCAGCGATCCCCGCACATTAACACTATCATGCACCCACAAGGGACAATTTACACTGAAACTGAGCCAATTAACCTGCAAACCTGCACGTCTTTGGAGCGTTGGAGGAAACCGAAGATCTCGGAGAAAACCCACATGGTCAGGGGGAGAACGCGCAAACTCCGTACAGACAGCACCCGTAGTCGGGATCGAACCCATGTCTCCGGTGCTGCAAGCGCTGTAAGGCAGCATCTACCACTGCGCCACCGTGACCGCTTGATCAAAATTAGTCCACAAAAGAAACCATCTGTTTTCCGACAGACCCTTAACTCTTTCACGGATATCCAAAGTTTTTATTATTAGCAAATATTAATTCAATAAACATTTAAAATAATTTCAAATTAAAAATGTAATTGCCAATGGGCTTGTCTTTGTCGCCAAAGGAACTGAGTTGATATTGACAATGAGGAAGGCAAAGCTGGTGTCTCCAATCCCTTCTGCATTCATCTGTGATACCATTCTTGCTCTTCATGGCCAATTGTGCTTCCTTCAAAGCCCAGTTTTGTGCTGGCAGGCAAGACCATATCTCCCACAGCTCCATCAACGTTTGATGATAGACACAAGGAGCTGGAGCAACTCATCAGGCCACATCACTGGAATGAAAGAATGGGGGACATTTCAGGTCAGAACCCTTCTTCAGACTGAGGAAGATGCATGGTTTGAGAGGGAAAGATAGATCAGCCATGATTCAATGGTGGAGTAAACTCACCACTTATGGATTTATCCATGTTCTCCAGAAAGATGCTGCCTGACCCACTGAGTTACTCCAGCACTTTTTGTCCATCTTGCTAAACCAGCACCTGCAGTTCCTGTGTCGAGACGACTGATCTATGTTCTCAATGGTGACAAAGTGTTTTAACTGGAAAGCACTGAATTCAAATCATAAAATGTGTCGAAGATAGACACAAAATGCCAGAGTAACTCAGCGGGTCAGGCAGCATCTCTGGAGAACATGGATAGGTGACATTTCACAGAGTGCTGGAGTAACTCAGCGGTTCAGGCAGCATCTCTGGAGAAAAAGAACAGGTGATGTTTTGGGTTGGGACCCTTCTTCAGACTGAAGACGTCTGAGTCTAAATGAATCTGAAGGAGGGTCCAGACCTGAAATGTCACCTATCCATGTTCTCCACAGATGCTGCCTGACCCGCTGAGTTACTCCAGCACTCTGTGAAACGTCACCTATCCATGTTCTCCGGAGATGCTGCCTGACCCGCTGAGTTACTCCAGCACTCTGTGAAACGTCACCTATCCATGTTCTCCGGAGATGCTGCCTGACCCGCTGAGTTACTCCAGCATTCTTGGTTAGTACTGGTGTCAGGGGTTATGGGGAGAAGGCAGGAGAATGGGGTTAAGAGGGAGAAATCGATCAAGCATGATTGAATGGCGGAGTAGACTTGATGGGCCGAATGGCCTAATTCTGCTCCTATCACTGATGATCGTATGATCGTCGGTATAAACCAGCATCTGCAGTTCCTTCCCCACCCAATAAAATGTCACCAACCACATCCTTTCATCTCCCCGCTTCTGAAAGCAGGTGTTGTTCCTGGGATCAGTTCGTGCCTTGTTCATCTTCCTGACTGCAGACGATGGGAGATTCCCAAAGACAGGAGTTTACATTTCCTCCTTGTTCTTTGCTTTGCCTGAAGATGACAACAAATTCGGAGCCAGCATAAATAATGTGATTCCTTCCTACAATAGCTGCTTGCCTCTCCCTGTCTCCCTGGCTGGCGCTGTCTGTTTGAAAAGAGAATTCTGCTCGGAGTACTTGTTCACACCTCAGAAGCAGTGAACTGCTCACTCGATTAGCATGTCGAGCCAGTCGGAATGTCAGGCACAAGAAGCGTTTCTTCAATTCTGAGACGCCGCTTCTTGTCAGCCATCTTAAGATATTTGGGCAGGAGACAACACTGAAACATTAAAAAATCAAAACTGTAAGCAACACGCAATTCCAAAACCCTCAATCCAAATTTGAATATTAACACATAAATCAGCATATTACCATAGTCATCCTCTCTCCCACAGCCTGGAGATGGAACTCACATCCTTCCATTCGCTGTCTATAAATTATGCATCAAATTGTTTAGAATGTGTTTTGCCGTGGCTGCCTTTCTTTCCGTTGAAGGTAATCTTCATTAAGACGAATGTAGAAGCAAGGAACTGCATATGCTAGTGTACCAAGGAAAGGCACAGAGTGCTGGAGTAACTCAGCGGGTCAGGCAGCATCTGTGGTGAACATGGATAGGTGACATTTCACAGAGTGCTGGAGTAACTCAGCGGGTCAGGCAGCATCACTGAAGAATGTGGATAGGTTTCTGGTCGAGACCCTGGTCTGAAGAGCCTGTTTCCATGCTGTATGACTCTTTGTCTCTATGTGTCTGTGCCTCTGTGTCTCCGTGGCTCCGTGACTCCGTGTCGCCGTGTCTGTGTATCTCCGTGTCTCCGTGTCTCCGTGTCTGTGTGTCTCCGTGTCTGTGTGTCTCCTTGTCTCCGTGTCTCTGTGTCTTCTTCTTCGTCTTCTTCTTCTTCTTCTTCTTCCGTGTGGCGTGCACAGCCTAAAGTTGTTGGACAACTTGTTCTATTTGATCTTCCGTTTGTGCACGTCGAGTTGATTGCATTAGTCGAAACAGGGCGGACCACGTGAAGGTTGCAATCTTCCACCCCTGTGTCTGTGTCTCTGTGTCTCTGTGTCTCTATGACTCTAGACGCAGTTTAACTGGCCGTTGATATTCAGTGGCTTGCAAAAGTATTCATACCCCTTGAACTTTTCCACACTTTATCACGTTACAACCACAAACGTAAATGTATTTTATTGGGATTTTATGTGCTAGACCAACACAAAGTGGTGCATAATTGTGAAGTGGAAGGAAAATGATACATGGATTTCAAATTTTATTACAAATAAAAAACTGAAAAGTGTGGCGTGCAAAAGTATTCAGCCCCCCTGAGTTAATACTTTGTAGAACCACCTTTCGCTGCAATTACAGCTGCAAGTCTTTTGGGGTATGTCTCTACCAGCATTGCACATCCAGAGACTGAAATTTTTGCCCATTCTTTATGCAAAATAGCTCAAGCTCAGTCAGATTGGATGGAGAGAGTCTGTGAACAGCAATTTTCAAGTCTTGCCAGAGATTCTCAATTGGATTTAGGTCTGGACTTTGACTGGGCCATTCTAACACATGAATATGCTTTGATCTAAACCATTCCATTGTAGCTCTGGCTGTATGTTTAGGGTCGTTGTCCTGCTGGAAGGTGAACCTCCGCCCCAGTCTCAAGTCTTTTGCAGACTCTAACAGGTTTTCTTCCAAGATTGCCCTGTATTTGGCTCCATCCATCTTCCCATCAACTCTGACCAGCTTCCCTGTCCCTGCTGAAGAAAAGCATCCCCACAGCATGATGCTGCCACCACCATGTTTCACAGTGGGGATGGTGTGTTCAGGGTGATGTGCAGTGTTAGTTTTCCACCACACATAGCGTTTTGCATTTAGGCCAAAAACTTCAATTTTGGTCTCATCAGACCAGAGCACCTTCCTCCACATGTTTGCTGTGTCCCCCACATGGCTTGTGGCAAACTGCAAACGGGACGTCTTATGGCTTTGTTTCAACAATGGCTTTCTTCTTGCCACTCTTCCATAAAGGCCCGATTTGTGGAGTGCATGACTAATAGTTGTCCTGTGGACAGGTTCTCCCAAATGAGCTGTGGATCTCTGCAGCTCCTCCAGAGTTACCATGGGCCTCTTGGCTGCTTCTCTGATCAATGCTCTCCTTGCCCGGACTGTCAGTTTAGGTGGACGGCCATGTTTTGGTAGGTTTGTAGTTGTGCCATACTCTTTCCATTTTCGGATGATGGATTGAACAGTGCTCCGTGAGATGTTCAAAGCTTGGGATATTTTTTTATAACCTAACCCTGCTTTAAACTTCTCCACAACTTTATCCCTGACCTGTCCGGTGTGTTCCTTGGGCTTCATGATGCTGTTTGTTCACTAATGTTCTCTAACAAACCTCTGAGGCCTTCACAGAACAGCTGTATTTATACTGAGATTAGATTACACACACGTGGACTCTACTTACTAATTAGGTGACTTCTGAAGGCAATTGGTTGTACTGGATTTTATTTAGGGTTATCAGAGTAAAGGGGGCTGAATACTTTTGCACGCCACACTTTTCAGTTTAATATTTGAAAAAAACATTGAAACCAATGTATCATTTTCCTTCCACTTCACAATTATGCGCCACTTTGTGTTGGTCTATCACATAAAATCCCAATAAAATACATTTACGTTTGTGGTTGTAACGTGACAAAATGTGGAAAAGTTCAAGGGGTATGAATACTTTTGCAAGCCACTGTAGGTGAGTGATCGCAGGCGTGACGTGTGAAGGGGATTTGATATGTTTGAGCACGCAGGAAGCTGCAAGAAGCCCCAGTTCTATATATCATTGGCTCTCGGAGCCTTCAATGATGTTGCCGTCGTTATACACTCCCCTATAACGCCTTTCCCTGCTGCCCTGCTGTTTGAGAAGCAGGGGGTTTCGATGGTGACACATTTCTGTAAACACCGGCAATCACCTGTCGTTTCAATCCTTGTTTGTCTTCATGTTTCTGGGTCTTAGGCTTGCTTTTCCCTCTTGGTTCCCTGTGAAGTTGTGGCTTTGACTGCAGCTCAGTGTGTGTCTTTATTTGCTTGTTATCTAAATAAGTGAGACAGAAGGATTGAATTGCGAACCTTTGCCATTTAGTTGTCTGTGTCAAAGACTTTTCCTCTCATTTTTATCTGCGTGTGGACGCTGGTATCTTTGGTCGACATTACAAAGTGGAGCGGCAACATTCCCATTTAGGTTCGATCCCCTCGTTTCTCACAAGGTGATCCGTTGCCGTTGAATTAAATGAGCTGCGATGTCGTCCTGGACTCCCGCGGCTGCGCTCAGCCAACCACGGGTAACGCCGAGACTTCTCGCCACACCAAGCCTCAGTCAGGGAACGAGAACAATGATTGATTGTGACACTTCTCACAAGTCCAGTACACAACTGTCAGTCAAAATCATCACTCTATCCCCACCTGCCTTGGTTTGGTTAGTCTGCGTGAGATGCCTTGACTGACACATTTCAAGATCCTGTGAAGACTTGTCAGAATAAAATGCAATAGAGCGAGCTTTTCCCTCAACTAAGCAGTGTGTTAAAAAGACGCAGGGGCCTTTACCTGCTCACGCTGAATGAATCCACATTCCAATGGTTTTTATCGTTGCCACCAGCCGTTCACGTTAGAATATTAGTCTCTCCTTTATTTGACAGAACCCACACTGCAAGGGTCAGGAAGCGAGCGGGCAAGATCATCTCTGACACCGCTTACCCTGGTCACAAACTCTTTGAATCACTTTCCTCTGGAAGGTGACTCCGGACTGTCAAAGCTGCCACAGCCAGACATTAAAATAATAGACAATAGACAATAGACAATAGCTGCAGGAGTAGGCCATTCGGCCCTTCGAGCCAGCACCACCATTCAATGTGATCATGGCTGATCATCCCCAATTATTACCCCGTTCCTGCCTTCTCCCCATATCCTCTGACTCCACTATCTTTAAGAGCCCTAACTAGCTCTCTCTTGAAATTATCCAGAGAACTGGCCTCCACCGCCCTCTGAAGCAGAGAATTCCACAGACAACAATTTTTATCCACAAGTAGTTGCTCTACGGCCAAAAATCTCCTCCCTTTGATCTGGTATTTTGTAGGTTCACATGCTTGATCAATGGTGTTTTATCATTAATGTCTTCTAATTATTAATGTTTAGTGTTTTCTGTGTCATTCATAACTGTCACTGTATGCCATGTTGTTACTTGTGGGCGGAGCACCAAGGTGAATTCCTTGTATGTGAATATTTGGCAATAACCTTACTTACTTGCTTACTTACTTACATATGCAAAAAAGTTCAGTTGTTAACTTCTGGCCCTCCACGTGACCATCTGGCCTGTGAATTGAGGTCACAGCCTCATAATTAACGGACGTTCTTTTAGGAAGAAGATGAGGAACAATATATTTAGTCAGAGGGTGTTGATTCTGTGGAATTCTTTGCCACAGATGGCTGTGGAGGCTACGTCAGTGGGTATTTTAAAGGCAGCGATAGATAGATTCTTCCACGATCACATTGAATGGCAGTGCTGGCTCGAAGAGGCAAATGGCCTACTCCTGCACCTGTTTTCAATGTTTCTCTCACTGCAGAATTCTTGATTAGAACAGGCGTCAGGGGTTATGGGGAGAAGGCAGGAGAATGGGGTTAGGAGCGAGAGAAAGATCAGCCATGATTGAATGGCGGAGTAGACTTGATGGGGCCGAATGGCCTATTTCTGCCCCTATCACTTATGAACTAATGATACACCCCACTCTTCTGATTTGATTTTGTGACCCATTATCTTCTAATTCAATAAACTTAAAGGTGCGATATTATCACGCCGAAAATGAAACACTTTTGAAAATCTAGTTTTCACCTTTTTTGATCTTACGACCTTATGACTTTACTGAAGGTGCCCAAACCCTCACCCTTTGCCAATCAAAGATATTTTTATGGGGAATTTGAAAAGACAAATGACATGGTAGCGCGGCAGTTGGGTTGATGGCTCACGCACCAGAGATTCAATCCTGACTATGGGTGCTGCCTGTACGGAGATTGTACATTCCGTTCTCCCTGTGACTGCCTGTGTTATTTCCGGGTGCTCCACTTTCCTCCCACATTCCAAAGGCGCGAGGGTTTGCCAGTTAATTAGCTTGGGTAAATTGTCTCTGGTGTGCAGAATAGAACTAGTGAAAGCAGGCACGTGCCGTGAGTAATTACTCAGGGTAGGCACGTAGTCTATTTTTTAAAAATCGTAGTCCGATTTAAAAAAAATTAAACCGCGCAAGCGCAGATTGTTCTCTCCGTCAAATAAATAAATAAATAAAAACAGTGACATTTCAATTTGCCCTAGGCTTCCTAGTCCTAGACCAATTGGGGGAACAGTTCCTTTCACAGCGTGTGGAGAGTCTGTGCCAGGGGTAAAGTTGTGGGGAGGGCACGAGTGTTGAGAAGGAGGGTACACAAAATGCTGGAGAAACTCAGCGGCTGCAGCAGCATCTCAGGAGTGAAGGAGACAGGCGACGTTTCGGGTCGAGACCCTTGAAGAAGGGTGTCGGGGATACTGGCAGTGACTCACTCACCGCTACCGCAGCTCTCTGGGCGCGAAGCCACGCACTGTAGCTGGGGGTATAAGCAACTCGGGGAGCTACGAGCGGTCCCGACAGCAGAACTGGCCGTCACTTCAGTGCCTTTTGCCGGCCCGCTCACCTTTGTCAGTGCTCGCCATCGGAACACCTGTCACCTGCCATTTGCCGACTTCGCTCATGTCAGCGGCTTCCTGCAAATCCTTAAATTCCCACAGCAGAGTAACTTCAATCGCGCTGTCGGAATTTAAGGACATGAGTGAGGCCAGCGAGCGGCAGGAGAGAGGTTTTTAGATGGAGAGCTGCCAGAGGTGAGCGGGGACCGGCAGAAGGCGCTAAGGTGGCGGCTGGTTCCGCTGTCCGGCCCGGCGGCCACTCAGCCACCCGAGCCACTTCTCTCCCCCCCCCCCCCCCGGCCTCAATGCGGTGTCATTGCACGCCTCCGTGCAAGGAGCGTCGCAAGTGGCATTATCCCAATCCCTTTCTTCATAACATTCGTACCCTCCCCGCAACTTTACCCCGGGCCAGACTCCCCAAACGCTTGGAAAGGAGCTCTCCCCCCACCCCCACATCCCGGGAAATACAGTATTTAAAAACATCACCAAGAAATGTACTTACCACATCATTGGTACATGAGCTCCATTCTTCTCTCGCTGTTTCCTAACATACACTTAAAATATTGACAAACCATATTTGAAAACCCCGCCAAGAAGCTTGCGCTGCGCATGCACAGTAGGCCGATGCGCATGCGCAGCGCAGCAAAGGCAGAATTTCTGCTGCCTTCAGTCCCGCTTGAAAGTGATGGCTTCAGGCAGCGCTGACGGCACGTGGGCTGCACAGAGCTTCCCGTGTTACAAGCGCTGCGGATGAAGGGCACGGAGAATTATGCCTACCTAAGAGGTCGATCTCTTACAACGGCATAATCCTCCCATGCCTTTATTATTTATATTTAGTTATTACTATGTTATAATTTTAGTCAGGGTCGGCAGTGCCTACCTTGCCTACCCTGACGGCACGTGCCTGAGTGAAAGGGTGATGGCTGGTCGGTGTGCACTCAGTGGACCAACGGGCCTGTCTCCCCCCGGTGTGGGTCCCGCTATGCAGGGATTCATCCCCCTCCACATCGGGGAGCTGGGGTGGAGGGTACCGCACCGAGGTGTTCCCTGCAACCTGTTTCTCTCGCGGTTCACAGACTCGCCAGTCACCCGCCACTACTGCAGGCTGGATGAGTCTGTGTACCACGTGTACATGGAGTGCGTGAGGCTGCAGACCCTGATCCGATATCTAACGGGGCTTCTGGCTGCATTTCACACCCACTACCCTAATCTTTGGACACACTGTGCGTAGGGGAGAGGGTAGGGCTTAACATGTAACCCCCAGGGCTTAACATGTCCTGGCTGGGTTGCTCCTGGGCCTGGCCAAGCTGTCCTAACCCCAAGCTGGCGGAAGAGGGCTCTGCCCGAGCCGGCTGCATACCCCTTTTCTAGGATTACGTTTGCGCCCGGGTGGGGTTAGAGAGGGACTATGCGCTGTCCACGAGCACCCTGGGGGATTTCCGGGACCACTGGGCTCCGTGGGGGGTGGAATGTAATCTTGACAAGGAGTGTAACATAGGTGTATAATAGTTTATTTAGGATATGGTTTATTTTAATAATTGAATACATTTTTGAAAAAGGACCTGTCTCCAAGCTCTATCTCTAAACAAAACGAAACAGTCAAATCTGCTTACTTTTTATTATTCTTGAAATTTGATCATGGGATCAAAAAACAGTTGTCTTTTACACGAATGTTGAGACTGAGTGTCTGCACCATCTGTTAGGAGTTAATTCAATGGAGTGACACAAAGAACTGCAGATGCTGGAAACTTGCGCAAAACACAGTCAAGTCCGCGCCGACCAGCGATCTCCGCAAAATAACTCTATCCTACACACACTAGGGACAATTTACCTTTATTCCAAGCCAATTAACCTACACGCCTGCACGTCTTTGAAGTGCGGGAGGAAACCGGAGCACTTGGAAAAAACCCACGCAGGTCACGGGGCGAACATACAAACTCCGTACAGACAGCAGCCACAGTCAGGATGGAACCCGGGTCTCTGGCGCAGTGAGGCAGCAACTCTACCGCTGCGCCACCCTGTTCTGGGATTTTTCTTTCAAGAGAGAGCTAGATAGGGCTCTTAATGATAGCGGAGTCAGGGGATATGGTGAGAAGGCAGGAACGGGGTACTGACTGGGGATGATCAGCCATGATCACATTGAATGGCGGTGCTGGCACCAAGGGCCGAATGGCCTACTCCTGCACCTATTGTCTATTTTCTGTTGTCTTTGCATTGTGGACCACCTCTAATTGCGGAGAAGAGACGGTGACATGTGAATGGTGCAGAGAAAGTGAGAAGTTATTTGGAAAAGGTTTTGAATTGTTGTTCTTATTAACTAGAGCTGGCTGTGTTTGCCTGAACTTGTGACAGGGTTGCTAGTTAGCGGTTCAGACAGTCGCTGTCATCGGCTGCTGCCAACACCAGTCACATCCGCCCAGCACTGTGGCAATATGTCCGGCACATCACTGTATCCACTGATCACGACTAAGTCACAATAAAGAAAAAATGATTCTGTCTGGATTGTATTAATTGTAGATATCCAAGGTGTCTTTTTCTACACTTTTCATTCCACAGACAAGTATCTTCGTGAAAGTTGGACCATACGCCGGTGAATTATCTGCCTCTGATTGTAGTCTCTGTTTAGTTTAGTTAGAGATACAGCGCGGAAACAGGCCCTTCGGCCCACCGGGTCCGTGCCGACCAGCGATTGCTGCACATTCCCCCAGTGATCCCCCCACCGGCCTCGCCAACGGTCTGTCTCCTTTTCTTCTTTTGCAGTTTTTAGTCTGTCGTTAAACGTATGTTTTAGTGTATCTTCTGCTTTGCATTCTGTGGGAGGGTGGGGGAGACTTTTTTAACCTCTGTCCTCGACGGATGTGCTACCTTTTCCGTGTCATATCTCCGTCTGCACTGCGGCCTAACATCGTGGAGCTGGCGGTCCCTTGCTGGGGATCGACTCCGGGAGCTCCAACTACGGGAGCTTTGATCGCCCCGATGGGGCAGCTCCAATCACCCCGACTGCGGATGGTTCGACTGCCCCAACTGCGGGAGAAACGGAGGGAAAGAAGATAAGTCTTCATCATGTTTATGTTCATTGTTATGTAGGTGCGTGTCTTGTTGCTTGTTTGGTATGGCCATATGGCAAATCAATTTCCTCGTATGTTTTTACATACTTGGCTGATAAATTAATTGTATTGTATTGTTTAGGAACAATAGGGTTAATATTTTTACATTTACACTAAGCCAATTAACCTACAAACCTTTATGTCTTTGGAGTGTGGGAGGAATCCAAAGATCTTGGAGAAAACCCACGCAGTTCACGGGGGGAACGTACAAACTCCGTAGAGACAGCACCCGTAGTCGGGATCGAACCCGGGTCTCTGGTGCTGCAAGCTCTGTAAGGCAGCAACTCTACCGCTGCGCCACCATGCTGCCCTCTGCTCTGCATATGCTTAAGTTCATAAGGGATAGGAGACAAATTAGGTAATTCAGCCCATCGTCTACTCTGCCATTCAATCATGGCTGATCTACGTCCCTCTCATCCCCATTGTCCTGCCTTCCCCTCGTTACCCCTGACACCCCGTACTAATCAAGAATCCGTCAATCTCCGCCTTATCCATTAGTTTGGCAGCCATCTGTGGCAACTGGATCGTCAATTCAACTCCACCTCCCATTCCGAATCTGACCATTCTGTCCTGGGCCTCCTCCATGACCAGAATGAGGCCCACCACAAATTGGAGGAGCAGCACCTCATATTTCGCTTGGGTAGTTTACACCCCAGCGGTATGAACATTGACTTCTCCAATTTCAGGTATTCCTTGCTTTCTCCCTCTTTCCCCTCCCATTCCCAGCTCTCCCACAGCCCACTGTCTGCGCCTCTTCTTTTCTTCCACATGCCCCCCCCCCCACCCCCACCCCCTCATCAGACTGAAGAAGGGTCTCGACCCGAAACGTCACCTATTCCTTCGCTCCATAGATGCTGCCTCACCCGCTGAGTTTCTCCTGCGTTTTTGTTTGCCGTCAATGTTGAAGATTTGTGATGGAATGAAGAATGACCCATGAAATGGATTCACAATTATGTAAGTCGGCACTTTAAGGTGAGAGAGGCAAAGATTTAACAGGAACCTAATGGGCAATATTTCACATAGAAGGTGGTGGTTGCATTGAACGAGCTGCCGGAGGAGGTCATTGAGGCAGGGACTATAACAGCATTTGAAAGACATTTGGACAGATACATGGATATGAGAAGCCTAAGAGGGATATGGACCAAGCATAGGCAAATGGGGCTAGCATGGATAATTTTGTTCAGCATGGATGAGTTGGGCCGAAGGGCCTGTTTCTGTGTCATGGAGTCGTACTGTGATAAACAGCGTGGAAACAGGCCCTTTGGCCCAACTTGCCTGCACCGGCCAATGTGTCCCAACTACACTAGTCCCACCTGCCCGCGTTTGGCCAATATCCCTCCAAGCTTGGCCTATCCATGTACCTGTGTAACAGTTTCTTAAACAATGGGATAGTCCCAGCCTCAACTACCTCCTCTGGCAGCTCGTTCCATACACCCACCACCCCTTGTGTGAAAAAAATTACACCTCGGATTCCTATTAAATCATTTCCCCTTCACCTTGAACCTTTCTATTCTGGTCCTCGATTCCCCTACTCTGGGCAAGACTGATGTCAGGGGAGGGGGAGGGACAGAGATAGAATGTAGTCGGAGACAGTAAAGGGCCTGTCCCACCAGCATGCAACTCTATGCGATGAGCGCGACCTAACGTGGTCGCTTGAGCCGTCCGGCGTCGCGGGGCTGGTCCCACTTCGATCGCCGGAGCCGTGCGGAATTGTGCGGAGTTCGTCCCGAGTTTGGCCCGACACCGCACGGGGCTTTGAAAAACTGACTATGTCCAAAAATTCCGCGCGGCAACGGCTTGTCGGCTCGCAGTCGCCTCGACATTTACACACCGCCCCGACATCGTGCCTCCGTGAACCTATATGTAAGTGCCTCCGTGACCCCCAATGGGTGTGGCTCCGTGGCCCTGTGTGTGTGTGTGCCTCTGTGTCCCTCTCTGTGTGCCCCTCTCTGTCCTGGCGAACTTACCTTAGACTTTGCTCCAAGTTCGCCTCACTTTGCGCTGCGTTGCGCCACTCACCCGACCTCTGCGCGGCCCCTACTGCTGGTTTGGTTGCGCTTGCCGTATGCAGGCGCATGCTGGTGGGAACGGCCCTGTACAGGGGATCACCCGACCTCCGCGCGGCCCCCGGGATGAACGTGAACACGATGAACGCGATTCTAGTTTGATCGCGTTCATCGCATAGAGTTGCATGCTGGTGGGACAGGCCCTTAAGACTGGTGGGAGAACTGGGAAGGGCAAGAGAAGGAAAGCAAGGGCTATCTGAAGTTCATATGTTCATAAGTCAATGTTCATAACGCTGGGGTGTAATATTCTGAAGAAGGGTCTTGACCCAAAACGTCACCCATTCCTTCTCTCCAGAGGTGCTGCCTGTCCCGCTGAGTTACTCCAGCATTTTGTATCTACCTTTGATTTAAACCAGCATCTACAGTTCTTTCCTACACACTGTGTGTCTCTGTGTATATATATATATGTATATATATATATATATATATACACTCACGTAGACATACATACATATGCACACACACACACTTAAGACACATGAATGAAAGATAATAGTCCAACATTATAGAACACATCACCAGTGCTCTATTAAATTGGAGTTTCATCTCTGATGTCCACTCAGTTGAACTGTTCACAGATCTTGTCATTATAGTTGGGTTGTCACCTACACTTATACGTTAAAAAAAAGTTCCCCTAACAATCTCCTAAACTGATTTGTCCCCCCTGCTTTATTGCTGTGCATTGTTCACTGATTCATTAGCTATCTGTTTTCCGCCTATTTAATTAAAGTCTGATTCTGTGTTGCTACGTGGCTTTCGAGGTGTCACAGCTTGAAACTATTGCATATCGCTGGAGCTAAAACAGCCGTGGGCACTAAATCCTAAAAGCCCTCAGCAATCCGACGTGCTAATATTGAGTTAATGCAAAAGAATCAAGTCGAGAACTAATTTGCAAGGTCATAGGGTGAAGGTGAGGGTAGAGTGAGTTTGGACAGCTTTCTGACAGTCCTGACAATGGCATGGCAATGCCCTGTGGTGCGGTGTTCAACCCGCCGAGACCGCGCCGACCAGCGATCACCCCGTACACTAACACCATCCTACACACACTAGGGACAGTTTACAATTATACCAAAGCCAATTAACCTACAAACCTGCACGTCTTTGGAGTGTGGGAGGAAACAGGAGCACTGGGAAAAAACCCACGCAGGTCACGGGAAGAACGTGCAGACTCCGTACAGACAGCGCCCATAGCCAGGATCGAACCCGGGTCTCAGGCGCTGTGAGGCAGCAACTCTACCCGCTGCGCCACTGTTCCGCCACCAGTGATAGCTGCAACCATGATAATCCAACCCCTTGGGATATGAGGAACTGCAGATGCCAGAATCTTGAACAAAACCCAAAGTGCTGGAGGAACTCGGTGGGTCAGGCAGCATCTGCGGAAGGAATGGACAGAGGGCGTTGCAGATATTCATTGCCCACTGTGTGAATGCCATAGCTATATTCTCTTTATCCAACAAAATATAATCTTTGACATCAAGGGTTCCCTGCACTCATATGTTCATCAATGATAGGGGCAGAATTAGGCCATTCAGCCCATCAATTCTACTCCACCACTCAATCATGGCTGATCTATCTTCCCCTGTCAACCCCATTCTCCTGCCTTCTCCCCAGAACCTCGGACACCCGTACTAATCAAGAATCTTCACCTTAAAAATATCCACTGACTTGGCCTCATTAGCCTTCTATGGCAAAGAATCCCACAGAATCACCACCCACTGGGTGAAGAAATTCCTCCTCATCGCCTTTCAAAAGGTACGCCCTTTAATTCTGTGCTGTGCCCTCTAGTCCTAGATTCTCCCATTCCCAGGGCCCATAAACACATTACCCAGAGCTTGATATTCCTGCTCCATCCGTAGCTTTTCACATACTCACTAAAATAGATGGAATTATGTCCACCATTGGAAAAATGCTGCCCAAAAGATGCTCCATTCCACACGCACAGGTTCATCCCCGAGAAAAGGTCCACTATAATCATAGAATAATTCAGCACAATTCTTCCAGGCCGTCCAAGATGCTCATCTAAGTTAGACAATAGACAACAGACAATAAGTGCAGGAGTAGGCCATTTGGCCCTTCGAGCCAGCACCGCCATTCAATGTGATCATGACTGATCATCCCCAATCAATTCCCCCATTCCTGCCTTCTCCCCATATCCTCTGACTCCGCTGTATTTAAGAGCCCTATCTAGCTCACTCTTGAAAGTATCCAGAGAACCGGCCTCCACCGCCCTCTGAGAATTCCACAGACTCACCACTTT
The DNA here is from genome assembly GCA_963514005.1 of Raja brachyura. The sequence goes on from OY740791.1 coordinate 2,736,112, forward strand.
CTGTGAGAAAAAGTGTTTCCTCGTATCTGTTAAAGTCAGCGCCGCCCGCGGCTGGAAGCTCCTCAAACCACAGCTCCATGATGTTAAACTGGCCCAACACTTAAGGGCCTGTCCCACTTGGACGACCTAATCCACGAGTTTAGAAGACCCTAGACGAGTTGAAAAAAAATGTCAAGGTCGTGTTGACTCGCCGAAATAAAAGACCTCCTACGACCTCCCACGACAAGTCTACGACCTCCAACGGCTATGTCTACGACCTCCTACGACTATGTCTACTACCTCCTATGACTATGTCGACGACCTCCTACGACCCCCCTCGACCTCAGTCTTCCACACCTCAGACCAACTACGACTAGCTACGAGTGGAAAAGTGTCAATTTTTTCCATGCCAACCTTTTTTTTACTTGTGGACATTCTTTATCAGGCTGGAAAAAACGCCGCGACCTACTTGAGGCCACGAGTACGCGGAGACCACTCACGAGCATGAGGAAGAGTTACGAAGACCTCCTACGACCTCGTGGCGACCATGCTGCGAGTATGAGTCAAGGGCAAACGCGGCAGAGGCCGCCAATTAGGTCGTGAAAGTGGGCCAGGGGCTTTGGGAAAGAGTACTGACTGTTCTATTCCGATCTTTGAAAGTATCTATACATCTATTCAAAGTTAACGTACACCAGAAGGCAGTCTTGTTATTTAGTGATGCTGTCGCTGTTTCTGCATTGCCTTTTCTCTCCTACGCAAACTACTCATTATTTGTGATTGATGACTGACCCGCACATAATTACTGGCTACACCTGAATTTACATATCTTTATTTGCAGATGAAAATACAAGGAATTGTTGTCATAATCAGTGGAATAATGAAACATATTTATCTTCTGCCTCTTTTTCTATGATCAAGCCTCGGCAAAGACAGTGTGTGTGTGTGTGTGATATAGTTGGGTGTAACTAATTCTCTAATAAATTCCCACTAATTTACTGTACCTGAAGTACACCGCCACCTTTATGTCTATGGGTAAAGTGGGAAGGGATTAGACCTAATCCCAAAGAAAATTTGTCAGATCAAATATTTATGTTGTGTTTGGTGATTCAATAGTGTACAAACATTACGCAGTGGTTTGAAGAATATGTTATCCGCACGGCAAACAACAGACTCTATGCAAATATATTCTATTAATTGAGCTCAGGTTGAGGCTGGGATGAGCGACTGTATGATCAGCTTAGAGCCATTAGCATGCAGCCGGTGATGATGGAAAGCAAAGTATTAATGAAACTAAAATAATGACGGAAGGTGGGTCTGAGCGGAAGGAGAACGTAAATAAACAGTGAATAAGTGGAGCTATGAAATAGGAGTGTGAAAAGACAATAGAGAATAGGTGCAGGAATTGGGACTGTGGGTCCCCATCCTACCCCTTCTAAAGTCCACAATCAGTTCCTTAGTTTTGTTGGTGTTGAGAGACAGGTTATTGTGCTGGCACCATTTGGTCAGTCGGTCGATCTCACTTCTATACATATGCTAAATGATAGAAGGAATGACAATAGACAATAGGTGCAGGAGTAGGCCATTCAGCCCTTCGAGCCAGCACCGCCATTCAATGTGATCATGGCTGACCATCCCCAATCAGTACCCCATTCCTGCCGTCCCCCCATATCCCCTGACTCTGCTATCTTTAAGAGCCCTATCTAGCTCTCTCTTGAAAGTATCCAGAGAACCTTCTGAGGCAGAGAATTCTACAGACTTACAACTCTCTGTGAGAAAAAGTGTTTCCTCGTCTCCGTTCTAAATGGCTTAACCCATATTCTTGAACTGTGGCCCCTGGTTCTGGACTCCCCCAACATCGGGAACATGTGTCCTGCCTCTAGCGTGTACAAACCCTTAATAATCTTATATGTTTCAATAAGATCCCCTCTCATCTTTCTAAACTCCAGAGTATACAGCCGCTCCATGTTTGAAAAGATAAACAAGAGATTAGACATTAGCGTTAAGCTGATTAAATGCTGTGTCCTTGGTAGTTTTAGGGACAATTCTGTATTCAAGAGGCGGCTGAAAATTCATGGTGTCCAATTAGGCATCGCACTGTTTAAAAGGAAAGAAACAGGGGGCAGGTAAGGCAACGAGGGCGAACTGCAGATGCTGGTTTATGGAAAGAAAAGATACAAAGTGCCGGAGTAACTTAAGGACCTGAATTATTCAGAGTCATACAGAGTGGAAACAGGCCCTTCAGCCCAACTAGCCCATACCGGCCAACATGTTGCATCCACCCTCGTCCCAGCTGCCTGCCTTTGGTCCATATCCCACTAAACCTTTCCTATCCAAATACCTAGTTCATTGTTTCTTAAACGTTGAGATAGTCCCAGCCCCAACTACCCACCAACCTTTGTGTGAAAAAGTTACCCCTTAGATTCCTACAAAATCTTCTCCCCCCCACTTAAACATGATCTCTAGTTCTAGATTTCCCCACTCTGGGCAAGAGACTGTGTGGATCTACCCAATCTATTCCTCTCATCTTCCTCTCATGTTTCCTCCGAATTAGTCAGTTGCAGATGAGTTTAACTTGGTATCATGTTTGGCACAAACATTGTGGGCTGAAGGGCCTGTTTCCATGCTGTTTCCATGCCATTCTTCTATGTAATATGTTCTATGAATTACCTTACATAGATAATTCGGGCACTTGAATCAGTCTTAAAAAAGATCTTGACATGAAATGTCACATATCCATGTTCTCCAGAGATGCTGCCTGACCCGCTGAGTTACTCCAGCACTTTGTGAAATGTCACCTATCCATGTTCTCCACAGATGCTGCCTGACCCACTGAGTTACTCCAGCACTCTGTGAAACGTCACCTATCCATGTTCTCCACAGATGCTGCCCGACCCACTGAGTTACTCCAGCACTCTGTGAAATGTCACCTATCCATGTTCTCCACAGATGCTGCCTGACCCACTGAGTTACTCCAGCACTCTGTGAAACGTCACCTATCCATGTTCTCCACAGATGCTGCCTGACCCGCTGAGTTACTCCAACACTCTGTGAAACGTCACCTATCCATGTTCTCCACAGATGCTGCCTGACCCACTGAGTTACTCCAGCACTCTGTGAAACGTCACCTATCCATGTTCTCCACAGATGCTGCCTGACCCACTGAGTTACTCCAGCACTCTGTGTCTTTTTTTGCACTTAAAATGTAATAGCAACAGAAAAAAAGTGACATTATCATCAACAAATCTGAAATACAATCTATAATGTGAATATAGATGATAACTGCTGGGAAGCACAATACTATTTTGAATTGAATTGAAATGTTGTTGTATGTATTTGCAATGGCAATAAAGTATATTATTAATTTTAATATTATTATGAATAGAATTTAATGAATACCTTGTTGTCATGTGACAAGTCATGATTGAATTCTTTGCTTGCGTACTCAAGGTATGCAAATAGTTGGCACACTGACAAAGTTATGATCTTATGATCCATGACCAAAAACATCAAGGAGCAATACATTTAACCAATGAAACTAAAATAGTAAAATATTTTGGCAAAGCCATTAAAATATAAGGTTTATATAGAAGTTAGACCATTGAGGGATGCTTAAGATAAAATGAGGTCTCGTCGCAAAATTTAAAACTTAGCTAAATATTCTGTTTTGTTGTTTCACAATGATGTTGGGAAAACGAGGTTAGATATCATATCATCAAATTTATATTGTGAAATATTAAATAAACTAATCAAAGACAAACAGAAGAGATCGCTGGCCAGGATCGATAGAACTATGCATTTTAAAAGATTCTTCTGAAGAGATGGCAGGTATACTCATTAGATCTGTTCAATAATTCATGGGGAAATGGTGTAGAGTCTGGAGATTGGCAGATAGCCCTTGCTCAATCTGTGTCGAGGAAGGAATTTAGTGCTTGTCCCATGGATTTCTGTGCCTGGGAATTAGATCGCAGTCGGCTTGCTAAGTGATTTAATAGTAATAAAAAAAGTGAACATGAATGAGAGAGTAATGAATTGTAGATAAAAAGCATGTTTTCCAATATCCAATAGAAAGGAACTGCAGGGTCGGGTTTATACCAAAGATAGACACAAATGCTGGAGTAATTCAGTGGGTCAGGCATCAGCTCGGGAGAAAATGGATAGATGATGTATTCCAAAAAAACTAAAGCCAGGCATTGCTTGTTCAGAGTAGGAAGGAACTGCAGATGCTGGTTTAAACCAACGATAGAGACAAAAAGCTGGAGTAACTCAGCGGGACAGGCAGCATCTCTGGAGAGCGGGAATGGGTGATGTTTAGTGTGGTGGGCCGAAGGGCCTGTTTCTGCACTACATCTCTAAATTAAACTAAACTAGGACGGCACGGCGGTACAGCGGCAGAGCTGCTGCTTTACAGCACCAGAGACAAGGTTTCCTCCCACACTCCAAAGACGTACAGGTTAATAGGTTAATTGGCTTGGCATAAATGTAAATTGTTCCAAGTTTGTGTAGGATAGTGTTAATGTGCGGGGATCGCAGGCTGGTATGGACACCGTCGGCCAAAAGGCCTGTTTCCATGTAGGCTCTCTAAACTAAACAAAACTAAATGAAACTCAACTAAGATAGACACAGAGTGCTGGAGTAACTCAGTGGGTCAGGCAGCACCTCTGGAGAGAAGGAATGGGCGAGACCCTTCTTCAGACTGGTTCGGCATAAGGGAAACGAGAGATATAGACAGTGATGTGGAGAGATAAAGAACAATGAATGAAAGATATGCAAAAAAGTAACGATGATAAAGGAAAGAGGTTTGTTGGGTGGAAACGAGAAGCTGGTGCGACTTGGGTGGGGGAGGATGGAGAGAGAGGGAATGCCGGGGCTACCTATCACACATTGATAAACCAAAGTGTGTGACTGTTTTCTTTTTATCTGTCAGAGTTTCCTCTTGTAACCCGTTGTCTGTGGAAACAATATTTACAGAACCTTTATTGAAGGAATAGTGAGCTGCCAGATTTGAAGTGAATGTTCTCAATTCCACTGCAGCAATCCCACTCCCATACACAGTGTGTTCAATACACAGAGACTGGGGACATTTGATTAAAGAGCAGCGCTTTTTGTTTCATTCTGTAGAATCCGTCACTCACTGCTCCCAATTACGTTATATATTTTTTCAAATAAAAGTCGTTGACATTTTAACTTTTACAAATAATAATAAACAGAATTGCTGAGTGATTTCTGTTCAACATCAGTTCCATCTTCCGTGACTCCGATCTCGGGTTAAACGAGTGTTCTGATTACAATCCTCTTGCTAATGTCGTATACAACGTGGAAACAGCCCCTTTGGCCCAACTTGCCCACGCCGACCAACATGCCCCATCTACGCTTGTCCCACCTGCCTGCATTTGGGCCCATATCCCTCCAAACCTGTCCTATCCATGTACGCATACAGGTACAGCAGGCAGTGAAGAAAGCGAATGGCTTGTTGGCCTTTATATCAAGAGGAGTTGACAGTGGGAGCAAAGAGGTCCTTCTGCAGTTGTACAGGGCCCTAGTGAGACCACACCTGGTGTACTGTGTGCAGTTTCCGTCCCCTAATTTGAGGAAGGACATTCTTGCTATTGAGGGAGTACAGCGTAGGTTTACAAGGTTAATTCCTGGGATGACGGGACTGTCATATGTTGATAGAATGGAGCAGCTGGGCTTGTATTCTCTGGAGTTTAGAAGGATGAGAGGGGATCTTATTGAAACATATAAGATTATTAAGGGTTTGCACATGCTAGAGGCAGGGAACATGTTCCCGATGTTGGGGGAGTCCAGAACAAGGGGCTATATTTTAAGAATAAGGGGTAAGCCATTTAGAACGGAGATGAGGAAACACTTTTTCTCACAGAGAGTTGTGAGTCTGGAATTCTCAGCCTCAGAGGGCGGTGGAGGCCAGTTCTCTAGATACTTTCAAGAAATAGTTAGATAGAGCTCTTAAAGATAGTGGAGTCAGGGGATATGGGGAGAAGGCAGGAATGGGGTACTGATTGGGGATGATCACATTGAATGGTGGTGCTGGCTCGAAGGGCCGAATGGCCTACTCCTGCATCTATTGTCTATTGAAAGGGTCTGGGTGAAAGACTCTTTGGGTCTGACTCTAATACCTATTCTCCTCATATTCTTATAGACCTCTAAAATTTACATTAGGATGTTCTTGTGGATATTTGTGGCCTGAAACTTGTCCATTTTCATCTGAGCTTTCTCCTCAATATCACCCCACTTGAAGGTCAATGACTGTGAGGAAACCGGAGCTCAGTTTAGTTTAGTTTATTGTCACGTGTACCGAGGTACAGTGAAAAGCTTTGTTGTGTGCTAACCAGTCAGCAGAAAAACAATACATGATTATAATACAATACATTTACAGTGTACAGTGATAAGGGAACAGCGTCAATGTCAAAGTCAAAGTCAATTTTATTCGTCACATACACCCGAAGGTGCAGTGGAATGAATTTGCCAGCAGCGATACACTTAAAAAAGAACACACAATATACAATCGAATTTAACACAAACATCCACCACAACATTCTCCACTGTGGTGGAAGGCCAGTCCTCCTCCTTTGTTCATCCGTGTTCAGGGCCATGAACCCTCCATAGTCGCCGCCGTGGACAGCCCGATGTACAGCGTTTAGTATGAGGTAAAGCCAGCAAACTCTGATCAAGGATAGTCCGAGGGTCTCCAAATAGGTGGATAGTGGTTCCGCACTGCTCTCTGGGTGCGCTATTACTCAGGGTTAGCGACGAGAGTCCTCGTGCACAGTAAAGGGCCTGTCCCACTTGGACGTCATTTGCACGTAATTTACGCGTCATAATTTATGCCGTATGTCGTGCTGCGCACGTGACGCGCGCATGGTGCGTGGTGAAGTAGTCAGTGACGCGCGGTCGCGCGCGGCGCCCCAGGATTTTGTGATGTACAAAATCTTTGCGCGCCGTCTACGTGATGCGCAAATGACACCCAAGTGGGACAGGCCCTTAACCGGAGGTCAATTTCCACCTGCACAGAGGTATTTCTAATCTCTGAACAACTCCATGCTGAACAGGTGATTGAAAAGGCAAGCGCACAGTTTGTGCTAATCAGAAGCTTTGACCCGTAAAGAGCGGGCTTGTACCATTTGCCTGAGATCTTCAGTGAGGCTAATGTTTGTTCTTTCTATTACTGCTAATACCCTTGCGGTTAGAAACGCTGCAGGAAAATCAAATTGCTTTCTGAGTATTTAATCCGGGTGAAGTTTATTTTTGTGTTTCAAATCCAAAGAAGTAAATGTCAGTGGGGAGAGACAAGGGTAACAACACATACTTATGCATTAACTCGTAACTGAAGGCCTGCGCTGATACCTATGCAAATAGATGTGCTGGCGCGCGTTACATAGTTATCAATGCCCGAGAAAGGTCAGAAGTGCTGTTTATGATCGGCAATGGTGACACAAATTGGCAATCTTTTCAAGCATGCCGAGCTGGACTCTGTTTTTCTAACGATGACATTCATCAAACGGGTGACATTTCCAAATCTCAGAGTTATCATCGCCCTTAATGAGTGGCAGTTAGCTGGCGCGCCATCCCGCACAGCCAGGAACCCCCCTGAACCCACCCACCCCCCACCCACCCACCTTTTCATGTGAAAGTTTGCAACGCAGTTGGATAAAACTGATTGAGTTACAGTAAAACAAGTTATTGATCAGTGCAGCCAAGGCAGAAAATAAAAAAAAATCTCGGTAGCAGCAGCCTTGACAGCACTGTGAAATAATTGAGCCTCTTTCAGTATCTTTCACCCTCTGTACTGCTCAGCAAGATGACTTAAATCAAATAATAATCCTATCTGGTGTGCAATAACATCATAACATTACACTGTGACATAACGCTTGCTTTATAAAAAGAAAAACAGCTGCATGTCAAAATTGGTATCAATATACGCCGCGGAGCTTGTTTTATGATGAGATTTGATAATGACTGGACAGAGACAGAGGGCTTTGATTCTTGGCTCCGGACTTTAAATGAGGTAGGAGACCAGCTCAACTTTTGACACTGCAATCTAATTGCAATCTCTGACATCTGCGCCACCGTGCTTCTACTTTGACGGCACGGTGGCGCAGCGGTAGAGTTGCTGCCTCACGGCGCCAGAGACCCGGGTTCCATCCTGACTACGGATGCTGTCTGTACGGAGTTTGTACGTTCTCCCCGTGACCACGTGGGTTGTCTCCGGTTTCCTCCCACACTCCAAAAATGTGCAGGTTTGTAGGTTAGTTGGCTATGGTATAATTGTAACGTCCCTAGTGTGTGTAGGATAATGTTAGTGTGCGGGGATCGCTGGTCGGCACGGACCCAGTGAGCCGAAGAGCCTGTTTCCGCGCAGTATCTCTAAAGTAAACTAAACTCAACTGTCTCGAAACTTTCCCACTAATGAGGGTTCAATACAGAAAGCTACCCATCCAAATCCCCGGAGCAGATAGCACGGGATTACATGGTGCCCATGGCGGGGGGAGCTCAACTCAGGATTGAGATCCGCCACATTTCATTAAAGCAGGGTTAGGTTCACATATTTAGTTTAGTTTTAGTTCAGCGATACAGCGCAGAAACAGGAGGCCCTTCGGCCCACCGAGTCCGCACTGACCAGCGATCCCCGTACACCAACCCTATCCTGCACACATGAGGGACAATTTACAATTTTACCAAGTCAATTAGCCTACAAACCCATATGTCTTTGGAATGTGGGAGGAAACCGGAGCACCCTGGAAAAAATCCACGCAGGTCACGGGGAGAACATGCAAACACCATACAGACAGCACCCGTAGTCGGGATCGAACCCGGGTCTCTGGCGCTGTGAGGTACTCAACTGCTCCACCACTCCCCTTCCGAGGATAACATTTCCAAGATTCTGGAATTCTGCAAATTAAAATATTTGCAGGAGGGCTGTGATTCACGAGGTGATTGTGGATCAATAGGAGGGAGGATGATGCTTAAGAAAGAACTGCAGATGCTGGAAAAATCAAAGGTAGACAAAAATGCTGGAAAAACTCAGTGGGTGAGACAGCGTCTATGGAGAGGAATAGGTGACGTTTCGGGTCGAGACCCTTCTTCAGACTGATGATACTCACTTGAGACCCAACGGGTTTTTTTGCGCCAGTTGGGACTGGTTCCTAACTCTCTGTGCCTTGCCCCAAGTAAACAGTGGGCTGAAACCCACTAGGTGTCAGTACAACACTAACATGTTCTTTGGATGCCTTCACAATACAAGAAGTTATTGAGACGATAACAGTGACAATGTATTGAAGGAGGAAGATTAAATCAGTAAAATGTTAATTAATTGAACATATTTTCACAAGTTCACAAGTTATCGGTGTGAAAGGAATATTTGATGTTTTGGGTCTAGACCCTTCTGCAGGCTGAGAGTCAGGGGAGAGGGGAAGTGAGATATGGAAGGCATCGAAGAGCATGTAAGGTGTATTTTCCTTAGGTAGTTCACACCCCAGCGGTATGAACATGGACCTCCAATTTCAGGTAGTCCCTGCTTTCTCCCTCTTTCCCCTCCCCTTCCCAGCTCTCCCACATCCCACTGTCTCCGCCACTTCTCGCCCCCCCCCCCCCCACCCCCACATCAGTCTGAAGAAGGGTCTCAACCCGAAACGTCACCTATTCCCTTCGCTTCATTGATGCTGCCTCTCTGGCTGAGTTTCTCCAGCATTTTTGTCTACCTTTAATTTTTCCAGCATCTGCAGTTCCTTCTTAAACAGATCAAAGCAGTCGCTGATCAAGGAAATGTCCAAAGGCTCTAGACTGGGCGTCCGGCTTGACATTGGCCTGTTTGGAGAGAGAACGACTGCTTCACCTGTGGTTGCATCTCCTGCTGCAGTTGACTCAACCTGTCCCTGACAGACAGACAGCCCCTCCCACAGCCCCCGCAGTTGAGGAAGTCACTGGCTGTTGCACTGGGGGGGGCGTGTTGCTGTCGTCGTGGGCCATTTAGTGGTGTTGGTGCCCGGCCTCCAGGGTCTTGGACCTCACACTGTCGTGGTGATTCACACCCACCTAAAGGACCTTTCTCCACCTCCCACGGACAATTTCAATTAGTGAGTCTAAAAAATAAACGCAGAAGCTGACTGCTGTCAGAATCTGTCTGACCGAGCTCACAAGCTCACAAGTTATACGAGTTTAATTAGGCCATTCAGCCCGTCAAGCGTACTCCGCCATTCAATCATGGCTGATCTCTGCCTCCTAATTCCATTTTCCTGCCTTCTCCCCGTAACCCTTGACACCTGCTCTAATCAAGAATTTGTCTATCTCTGCCTTAAAAATATCCACTGACTTGGCCTCCACAGCCCTCTGTGGCAAAGAATTCCACAGATTAACTACCCTCTGACTAAAATAGTTCCTCCTCACCTCCTTTCTAAAAGAGCATCCTTTAATAAGCGAGTCCGTTATTCCGAATGCGCATGCCCGGGTCATAGGTCACAAACAAAAACACTCTCTGCAGCCGTGCCGTAGCATGGACACAAACCGGCACCTCATCCGCAGCCAGGATCGATCCTGGGTCTCCGGCACCGCATTCGCTGCCGAACCGCCACTGAAATATACCCGTCTTCTCTCGAGTGCCCCTCCCCCCCGACCGGGGGCGACTGGGGGCGACTGGAGACATCGGGAGTCAGACGGGAGTGGTGCGCCCAGGCCCACAGCCAGCGCGCAGTTGCAACGCTAAATCCAGCTCAACTCTGCCTGTCCCGCCGGGTTAACCTCCAGCCCTGCCTGGAATTCAATACGATCATGGCTGATCATCCAGAATCATTATCCCGTTCCTGCTTTTTTCCCCATATCCCTTGATTCCCTAAGCCCTGAGAGCTAAATCCAACTCTCTTGAAAACATCCAGTGAATTGGCCTCCACTACCTTCTGTGGCAGAGAATTTCACAGATTCACAACTCTGGGTGAAAAAGTTTTACCTCTTCTCAGTCATAAATGTCTTACCCTTTTTTTTTAAACTGTGAGCCCTGGACTCTGAACTTCCCAGTATTGCTCAGATCCCAAAATGTGAGGAATGGAAAAAGGTGGGACCTGAGTTGAGAAGTGAGAAGACAGCAGGGGAATGTTTAGCAGTAGAGTGGGAAGAGGCTGATGAAGCAGGAAGTGGGTTTCACCAACAAGTTCACACAACAAGTTCACACATGGCTCAGTGCAGAGTAATGGGCCTGTCCCACTTGGGCGATTTTTTAGGCCACTACAAGTGACTGCCAAGAAGCTTTCAACATGTTGCGACAATTTGGGCTCTCGTAGGTTGTCGCCAGGTTAACGTAGGTTGTTGCCGGTGCTGACCGGTGAATTCCATTGTCATAGTCGCGGGCAGTCGCCTAAAAAATCTCCTAAGTGGTACAGCTAGAGTCGAGTCAAGAGTGATTTATTCTCATATGTCCCTGTGTACACACACACACACAGGCGCACACATGCACACACACAAACATGTGCACACGCGCATACACACACATGTACACACACATGTACACACACATGTACATGCACACACACACACGTACACACGCACATACACACACATGTACACACACACACATGCACACGTACACACACGTACACACACACATGCACACACATGTACACACACGTACTTGCACACACATACGTACATGCACACACACATGCACATGCACAACGAAACGTACGTACACACACATGTACACACACACACGTACACACACATGTACACACACACACTTGTACATGCTTACACACATATATACTCCTACACACATATTTGTATATACACGCACGTGTGTACACAAACGTAGATACGTACACACACATGCAGGGAGCTGAGGGCTTGGGAGGGGAGTATATCTAGAGGACATTTGCGAATGTGCTGGGGGAAGGGGTGAAGTGGCTGTGGCAGCCATGTGGAAAACATCTCTGTTAGTGGATTCCTTGCACGAGTCGGTGCGGTTGGAGAAGACAGATGAGGAATTTGAGGAATAGTAATAATGCAAAAATAAATGCTGAGGGTGAGATGCTGCCATCTAAGATGAGATTTCACCCAGACATGCATGGTGGAAACACATTTCACGAAAGTAAAGAATTAAAATTAATTATGCAGATTCCTAACCTGCTAGCAACTTGAAGTAAAATTGGGTATTATATTTCTGGATAGACACAAACAGCTGGAGTAACTCAGCGGGTCAGCAGAAGGTTCTCCACAGATGCTGCCTGACCTGCTGAGCTACTCCAGCACTCTGTGAAACGTCACCTATCCATGTTCTCCACAGATGCTGCCTGACCCGCTGAGTTACTCCAGCACTCTGTGAAACGTCACCTATCCATGTTCTCCACAGATGCTGCCTGACCCGCTGAGTTACTCCAGCACTCTGTGAAACGTCACCTATCCATGTTCTCCACAGATGCTGCCTGACCCGCTGAGTTACTCCAGCACTCTGTGAAACGTCACCTATCCATGTTCTCCACAGATGCTGCCTGACCCGCTGAGTTACTCCAGCACTCTGTGAAACGTCACCTATCCACGTTCTCCACAGATGCTGCCTGACCCGCTGAGCTACTCCAGCACTCTGTGAAACGTCACCTATCCATGTTCTCCACAGATGCTGCCTGACCAGCTGAGTTATTCCAGCACTCTGTGAAACGTCACCTATCCATGTTCTCCAGAGATGCTGCCTGACTCACTGAGTTACTCCAGCACTCTGTGAAACGTCACCTATCCATGTTCTCCACAGATGCTGCCTGACCCGCTGAGTTACTCCAGTGCTCTGTGTCTCTTCCCAGCGTCACTTTAATCACTTTGTATTGAGTTTATGAGATGAGGAAAGTTGGGTTTAGGTTAAAAGTTCATAAGAGATAGGAGCTGAAATAGGCCAACTTTGTGGAGGCAAACGTTCATCTGCGAACCTTTCCTCATTCTGATGAAGGGTTCTGACCCACAATGTCATCTGTGCAGTTTCCCTCCTCATTTATTGCCTGACCCACTGAGCTCCTCCAGCACTTTGTGTATATCTTTAGTGTAAACCAGCATCTGCAGTTCCTTCCTTCTTAGGCCCCCTTCGGTGTCATGGCTGACCATGGGTGTCTCCAGGGTTGGAGGACGCCTGTGCGTGACTTTGTTTAACGTGGGGAGACTGGTGCACAGACAGCCACCCCACGGCCCTTGACAGATCTGGGTCAGGATCCAGTGGCATGGAGTCCAAGATGACCAGAGACCCTTTTCTGCTGCAGCCTTCACCCGCCTTCCCAGCCGTTGTGACGCTCCACTAAGGTCAGCCATCGTCCTCCGCCTGTTCCACCGTTGAGGTCTTGGTTGGATCGCTCTTTGTCAGAGACCTCCCCCTCGACCTTACCGCCATGGGTGGCCCTACCAGGAACATAGCTCCAGACGGCATCACTCTCAGGATCTCAGGTCCACACAAGCTTCTCCACCACGACAAGGTGACAATCCACGGAGAAGAGTTCCTTCCTGCACAAGGTTTTATCATGTTGTTCTGCACATGAGGTAAAATAACGGGGCGTTATTATTCTGGAGACCAGTTTGTCCCGAGACGTATCCAAAGAGTGGAGTTTAAAGTTAAAGGTCGACAAAAATGCTGGAGAAACTCAGCGGGCGAGGCAGCATCTATGGAGAGAAGGAATAGGCAACATTTTGGGTTGAGAACCTTCTTCAGACTTGGGGTTACTGCTCTTACAACTCTTATTTTGTTGAATTTTCTTCTCGTTTTTTTCGTAAATCTTATTCCTACAGTTCTATAATCTGGAGAAGACACCTGGATGTGGTCTTGGCTGATGTGAATTTGAGTTAAATCAAATCTAGCCATCCTCCTGAGATGGTGAGGGGCCATGATCCCATTGAGTGGCAGTGCTGGCTCGAAGGGCCGAATGGCCTACTCCTGCACCTATTGTCTATTGCCTATTGCCTTTACACCAGTTTCATTTTTTGGCATTGTCACAAATGGGTTGAGTACAGGTTGAATGAAACACTACATTTTATTAACCAACTCGACTGAGATTTGGAGAGTATTGAAACTGTGTGCTCATAAGTTTGTAAGCGATAGGAGCAGAATTAGGCCATTCAGCTCATTGTCCACTCTGCCATTCAATCATAGCTGATCTATCTCTCCCTCCTAACCACATTTTCCCACCTTCTCCCCGTAACCTCTGACACCTGTACTAATCAAGAATTTATCTATCTCTGCCTTAAAAACGTCCACTGACTTGGCCTCTACAGCCTCCTGTGACAATGAATTCCACAGATTCACCACCCTTTGACTAAGGCAATTCCTCCTCATCTCCTTCCTAAAGGAACGTTCTTTAATTCTGAGGATACGACCTCTAGTCCTAGACTCTCCCACTAGTGGAAACATCTTCTCCACATCCTCTCTATCAAGCCTTTCACTATTCGGCAAGTTACAATTAGGTCATCCCTCATCTTCCTAAACTCCAGCGAGTACAGGCCCAGTGCCGTCAAGTGCTCATCATACGTTAACCCACTCATTCCTGGGATCATTCATGTAAACCTCCTCTGGACCCTCTCCAGAGCCAGCACATCCTTCTGTTGTTAAGTGTAATGAATGGTGGAGTTGGTCCTGAAGGGAATGTACCTTTGGAAAGTAAAGCGAATGCAAATGAAGGTGAAGGATTACTTTAACGCCGTTGCACAAACCTGCCTGTGAATCGCTTGAGTTTCGAGCTCCATTCCTCCACTCCGCTCCACTACAAAGGAGCCCATTCATATGAAGTCGGCATGCCAGCAGATATGTCATTGATGACTTTATCAACTTTGTTTCAGCAATGATTCGCAGACAGATGGTTTATTAATTCATCAACAATTCAGAAAAATAACCATTCAATAGTTGACAAAAAAAAGCAGCCACTTGTATTTTCAAATGTCAACAAACAGTGGGAAAATATTAATTCAGCGAGTCGACAGGTTTGTTTCTGATGCTCTTGTCACAGGCACTTCTGATGCCACATCTGCACCAGCTGTTTGAAGGATTCAGGATGACTTGGTATTTAATGACAAATCTATTGTGCGTTTAGTTGTGTAATTGTCTTTGTGAGTGTATGGTGGGCCATTTCTATTTCACATCAAGATGAAAGCATCTTGATTGGAAAGCCAATGTCATTGATCCCATTTAAATGAACTTAATCATGTGTAGATCCTTTTTAAAAAGAGTCACGGTGGCACAGCGGTAGTGTTGCTGACTCACAACGCCAGAGACCAGGGTTTGATCCCGACTACAGATGCTGTCTGTACGGAGTTTGAACGTTCTCCCCGTGACTTGCGTGGGTTTTCTCCGGATGCTCCGGTTTCCTCCCACACTCCGAAGAAGTGCAGGTTTGCAGGTTAGACAGGTTTGCAGGTTAATTGGCTTCAGTAAAATTAGACAATAGACAATAGGTGCAGCAGTAGGCCATTCAGCCCTTCGATCCAACACCGCCATTCAATGTGATCATAGCTGATCGTCCCCAATCAGTACCCAGCACCTGCTTTTTCCCCATATCCCCTGACTCCACTATCTTTTAGAGCCCTGTCTAGCTCTCTCTTGTCCCTGGCGTGTGACAGGGTAGTGTGAGTGTACGGGTGATCGCTGGTCGGCGTGGACTCGGTAGGCCGAAGGGCCTGTTTCCGTGCTGGAAACGTTACTCTCAAGTAAAGACTAAATATACTTTTAAACTAAAGCAAAAATAAATTTAGTTTAGTTTAGATGACTCCTTCATTGTCAGAGTGAGGCTAAATGCTAACTGGAGGAACAGCGTCTCATATTCCGCTTGGGCAGCTTGCAGCCCAGTGGTGTGAATATTGATTACTCTCACTTCAGGTAGCCCCGGCATTCCTTCTCTCTCCATACTTCCCCCACCCAAGTCGCACCAGCTTCTCGTTTCCACCCAATAAACAGCTAACAATGGCCTGTTTCCTTTATCATCGTTGCTCTTTTGCATATCTTTCATTCATTGTTCTTTATCTCTCCACATCACTGTCTATATCTCTTGTTTCCCTTATCGCTAAACAGTCTGAAGAAAGGTCTCGACCCGAAACATCTCCCATTCTTTCTCTTCAGAGGTGCTGCCTGACCCACTGAGTTACTCCAGCACTCTGTTTCTATCTTAGTTTAGTTTCATTTAGTTTAATTTAGTTTAGTATAAAGATCCTACATGGAAACAGGCCTTTTGGCCCACTGTGTCCATACCAGCCAGCGATCCCCGCACATTAACACTATCCTACATAAATTTGGAACAATTTACATTTATGCCAAGCCAATTAACCTATTAACCTGTACGTCTTTGGAGTGTGGGAGGAAATTTTGTCTCTGGCGCTGTAAAGCAGCAACTCTGCCGCGCCATCCTAGTTTAGTTTAATTTAGAGATGCAGTGCAGAAACAGGCCCTTCGGCCCACCACACTGGAGGGACAATTTACTATTTTTACCAAAGCTGATTAACATACAAACCTGTACGTCTTTGGAGTGTGGGAGGAAACCGGAGCACCCGGAGAAAACCCACGCAGGTCACGGGGAGGACGTGCGAACGCCATAACGGACAGCACCCGTAGTCAGGATTGAACCCGGGTCTCTGGCACTGTGAGGCAGCAGCTCTACCGCCGCGCCACCGTGCCTCCCCAGTTGTGGGCATTCTCCACAGGAGCAATAATTTCACTCTTGGACCGACGCAGTGTTTTTATTTGCGTTGTAATGTCTTCTTGACTTCTTAAGAAGTTATAAAATTAGATTGATAAAATTAGCGGCTACAGCAGTGCGGAATGAAATGCATGATGTGCACCGACATCTTAGTGACCAGACTGGTGATGACAGCTGCTGCCATGACCACAGCCGAATGCAAATGGACGAAGAAGCCATGAAGCAAGTCTACGAGACGCCCACACACAGACCCCACGTATACAAGATACAAATGGAAATCCTTGCAACTGTGATCTGGCTCTTTAAAACATATTCAAAAGGTGGCACCATGCAATGACTAAACAATAGACAATAAGTGCAGGAGTAGGCTGAGGCCTTGAGTATGCGGAGACCACTCTTGAGCATGAAGGAGAGTTACGAAGACCTCCTACGACCTCGTGTTGACCATACTGCGAGTATGAGTCGAGGGCAAACTCACCAGAACTTGCGGATTAGGTCGCCCAAGTGGGACAGGCCCTTCAGCTGGATGGAGTTTTGCAATCCATTGAAACTTACAGAATAATCAAATCACAATGTTCCCACATCAGTGTGATTAATATTGGAATGCCAAGTTCACATTATAGGAGTAGAATTAGGCTATTCGGCCCATCGAGTCTACTCCACCATTCAATAATGGCTGATCTCTGCTTCCTAATCCCATTTTCCTGGCTTCTCCCCGTAACCCTTGACACCCGTTCTAATCAGGAATTTGCCTATCTCTGCCTTAAAAATATCCATTGACTTGGCCTCCACACCCCTCAGTTTCCTCCCACACTCCAAAAACGCGCAGGTTTGTCGGTTAGTTGGCTTTGGTAAAAATTGTAAATTCTCCCTGGTGTGTGTAGGATAGTGTAAGTGTGTGCGGATCGCTGGCCAGCACGGGCTGGGTGAGCCGAAGGGCCTGTGGGCAGCTGGGCAGACAGCACCTACAGTCAGGATGGAACCCGGGTCTCTTGCGCTGAGCGGTGGCAACTCTACCGCTGTCCCACCGTCCCTTCTCTCCTCCCATCCTCTCCTGCTTAAGAAGGACTCCCCTGTGCTTCAATCGGTTAACTCCAGTGGCTTATATTTCTAATTTGTTCGAAGTCTTTCATTGATGAAGTTGATGAATTCAGATGCGAACAATAAGGTATCTAGTATTAGCGAATAAAATGGCTGTTCACGAACGAGAAAGAGTTTGATAAGGATCAAGTTGCAGTTTTATAGATTTCTGTTCTTGATCTTTTCTGTGTGTATCAGGCTATGATTTATGATCACTTGTGTTGCAATTATCCATGGATTGCATTGTCAGTCCACAAAGTTCAAAACCTATCCAAATTCAATAACTTCAGAGGAATTCTGATATCATCTCCACTCAATGAAATTGAGTTCATATTCTTCTCCTGATGGGGAATATAATATCTGTATTGATTATCGCAATGTTTAATTTCAGAACAAGACTTTGGATAAACATTTTCTGTTGGATGCAGTGAATACCCTGAAAGGCAGCACTGTAGAAAAAGGAGCACTGTGGAAATTTACTTTCCAAGAACTTTGATATCAATAACAGCATTCACTGGATGTTTTCAAGAGAGAGTTAGATTTAGCTCTCAGGGCTAATGGAATCAATAGACAATAGGTGCAGGAGTAGGCCATTTGGCCCTTCGAGCCAGCACCGCCATTCAATGTGATCATGGCTGATCATCCCAAATCAGTACCCTATTCCTGCCTTCTCCCCATATCCCCTGACTCCGCTAATTTTAAGAGCCCTATCTAGCTCTCTCTTGAAAGCATCCAGAGAAGGGGCCTCCACTGCCCTCTGAGGCAGAGAATTCCACAGACTCACCACGCTCTGTGAGAAAAAGTGTTTCCTCGTCTCCGTTCTAAATGGCTGACTTCTTATTCTTAAACTGTGGCCCCTGGTTCTGGACCCCTCCAACATCGGGAACATGTTTCCTGCCTCTAGCATGTCCAAGCCCTTAACAATCTTAAGGAATCAGGGGATGTGGGGAGAAATCAGGAACGGAGTACTGATTTGGGATGATCATCAATGATCATATTGAATGGGGAGAAGGCAGGAACGGGGTACTGATGGTGGATGATCAGCCATGATCACAGCTGGCTTGAAGGGCTGAATGGCCTACTCCTGCACCTATTGTCTATGTTTCAATGTTTCTATGCTTGTGGAGAAAATCTTTGGTTTAAAGAGATGATATGCTCTATTTTCAGTTTCATGATACTAATGGGCTTAGTAGAGATACAGAGTGAGAGCAGACCCATCGGCCCACCGAGTCCATGCCGGCCAGCGATCTCTCCATACACTAACACTATCCTACACACACTAGGGACAATTTGCAATTATACCAAAGAAAATTAACCTACAAACCCGCACGGCTTTGGAGTGTGGGAGGAAACCGGAGCACCCTGAGAAAACCCACGCAGGTCACGAGGAGAACGCATAAACTCCATACAGACAGTACCCGTAGTCAGGATGGAACCCGGGTCCCTGGCAACAGCTTTACTGCTGCGCCACTGTGCCGCCCCTAATATGATGAATAGAGGAACTTGTCTGTGTTATTTATACGCTCTGTGCCGCTGTGAACAAGAGGGTGAGTTTGGTTTTGAGTTTCAATGACGGCTCTATCGCAGGTCAAGTGAAAATACATCATTATCAGTTTAAAGGTTTGGCTTCTTAAATATTTTTCTCCCAATTAAATATCCATGATCATAAGCTTAATATATAATAGTTAATCGATACACACCCATTTCCAATCCCATAGTCAAATCAATTTTGTTCTTAGGAAAGAACTGCATTTTTAAGACAAACAGCATGTGAGGTGTCTTGGACATAGGTCGGGATGGATTGGACCAGGGGGGGGATAGGGTGGAGTCGAGGTATAGACAATAGACAATAGGTGCAGGAGTAGGCCATTTGGCCCTTCGAGCCATTCAATGTGACCATGGCTGATCATCCACCATCAGTACCCCGTTCCTGCCTTCTCCCCATATACCCTGACTCCATTATCTTTATGTGGAAATCAATTCAGTGGGACATGAACAAGCAGAAACAATGGGTCTGCCAGGACAGTTCTGTTTGTTAATTTTGGGGGGATGATAATATCAGGCCATGCAGAGATGGGGAACGATTAGTTTGAAGGCTTTAGAGGGCAGAGAGCCGGAATTGATGAAATCAGTAATGGTGTGTGATATTAAGGCCTGGTGCTCGGCTGTGGAGGTCATGGTCCAAGCATAAGTAGGAGGAGGTGTCTGAGAGGCGGCGCGTGGCCTCAGCCTTGTAGAGGTCAGCGCGCCAGACTACCACCGCACCTCCCTTGTCGGCGGCTTTGATTACCCAGTCGGGGTTGCTGCAGAGTGAGCGGAGGGCTGTACGTTCAGGGGGTGAGAGGTTAGAGTGAGACTGGGGAGTGGAGAAGTTGAGGCGGTTGATGTCCCGCCGGCAGCTGGTAACAAAAAGGTCTATAGAAGGTAGATGGCCATGGGGGGGGGGAGGGGTCCAAGAGGAGGGAGTCCATTGGAGATGGGAGAAGGGGTCATCACTGGGGGGGGTGAGGACTCCTTCCCATGGAAGAACACTGTGAGTCAAGTCAAGTTTATTTGTCACATACGCATACGAGATGTGCAGTGAAATGAAAAGTGGCCGTGCTTGCGGATTGTGCAAAAAAAAACTACAAAACAGAATGTGTTGTGTCTTGGAGTCACCACTAGAGTAGTTTGTGCATTATTTTGCCCTTGAATACAACAGAATCAGTAATTACATATTTGTGGGAGAGAGAAAAAAAGAAACAGCAATGTAAAAAGACACCACACAACAGTAAATTGGTCCAGTAAGTTTAGTCCCTGGTGAGATAGGAGTTTGCAGTCCTAATGGCCTGTGGGAAGAAACTCCGTCTCATCCTCTCTGTTTTCACAGCGTGACAGCGGAGGCATTTGCCTGACTGTAGCAGCTGGAACAGTCCGTTGCTGGGGTGGTAGGGGTCCCCCATAATGTTGCTGGCTCTGGATCTGCACCTCCTGGTGTATAGTTCCTACAGGGGGGCGAGTGTAGTTCCCATAGTGCGTTTGGCCAAACGCACTACTCTCTGCAGAGTCTTCTTGTCCTGGGCAGAGCAGTTCCCAAACCAGATTGTGATGTTGCTGAACAAGATGCTTTCTACAGCTGCTGAGTAGAAGCACTGGAGGATCCTCAGAGAGACACTGAATTTCCTCAGCTGCCTGAGGTGGTAAAGGCGCTGCCTTGCCTTACTCACCAGTGTGGCAGTGTGTGATGTCCATGTCAGATCCTCTGTGATGTGGACTCCCAGGTATTTAAAGCAGCTCACCCTATCCACAGTATCCCCATTTATCTTCAATGGTGTGTACGTCCTCGGATGATGTGCCCTCCTAAAGTCCACGATCTGCTCCTTAGCTTTTTGACATTCAAGAGGAGGTTGTTGTCCTGACACCAGAGTGCCAGATCAGCCACCTCCTCCCGGTAGGCCTTCTCATTGTTATCAGGGGCGGAGGCGACGGAAGAAGAGCTCTACATCGGGGCGGGCGTGGAACTCATTGAGGTGGGGACGGAGGGGTACGAAGGTGAGGCCCCTGCTGAGGAGAGACCATTCCGTATCAGAAAGGGGGAGGTGAGGGAGGATGGTGAACACACGGCAAGGGTGGGGGTTGGGGTCAGAGGAAGGCAGGTGAGTGGATATAGGCCGAGATGATGTCTGATGGGGAGATGGCGGGTGTTCAGAGATGGGGGGTATGAGGACTGTAGTATGGGTGGGGAGTAGCTTGAAATGGGGTGTAAGTCTGAAGAAAGGTCTCGACATGAAACGTCACCCATTCCCTCTCTCCAGAGATGCTACCACTCCCGCTGTGTTACTCCAGCACTTTGTGTCGGCTTTCAATTTTGTTCTGATTTTGTTGAACAGCTCAAAGAGCAAGTGTATTCCTCTGTGTGACATGAAGCTTGCAGAACCACAGACCCAAATCAAAACACAAAGTGCCGGTGTAGGTGGCTGGATAAGGCAGCATCTCTGGAGGGAATGGACAGATGACATTTCGGGTTGGGGTTCTTCTTCAGTCTGAAGAAGGGTTCCTGACGTGAAACATCACCTCTAGATTCCCTCAACAGTTGCGGCCTGACCCACTGAGTTATGGTCCTGTCCCACTTAGGCGACTTAATGCGGTCGCCACATGGTCTCCACATGTTCGCGGGCAGTTGCCGGGGAGTCGACTTCATGGTCGTGAGGAGTTCCCGCATTCTGGGAACTAGTCGCGGCCTCATTATGGTCGCCGCGAATGTTTCAACATGTTGAAAAATTAGCGTCGACTAGAATGAAGCTGCCATGGAGAGTAGCGAGAATTCTCGTGCCGTTGGTGGGTCGCCAGGAGGTCGAAGGTTCTCGTAGGTTGTAGCCGGTGCTGACTGAATTTCATTGGCTCATTGGGTAAAACAAAATGAGTCGTTTTCAGAACCAAGGATAACGGACAGTTAATGTTAAATGTCTGCCGAGCTTCACAGCCGTGTATCTCTGGCTTCTTAAAAGTTGTCTCCACTCCTTCTCCCCCCCCCCCCTCCCCCCCAACCCCCTCTTTTAAAGGACTTACCGCACACTGTGCTTTCACCGTCTTAATTACAGCGCAAACCTTACCATTCATCGCGGTGTGTGTCTGTATCACATTGGCTTTGCACCGTGTGAATTTCACTCAGACAGCGCTCCCCCCGCTTGCCCTGTCCCCCGCCTACATAACGGGCTGGTGAAGGAAGAGATGGATGTGTGTGTGTGTGTGTGTGTGTGCGTGCGTGCGTGCGTGCGTGTGTGTGTGCGCGCGTGTGTGTGTTTGTGTGTATGAGTGTGTGTGTGTGCGTGTGTACGTGTGTACGTGTGTGTACGTACGTGTGTGTGTGTGTGTGTGTGCGTGTGTACGTGTGTGTACGTACGTGTGTGTGTGTGTGTGTGTGTGTGCGTGCGTGCGTGCGTGCGTGCGTGTGTGTGTGTGCGTGTGTGTGTGTTTGTGTGTATGAGTGTGTGTGTGTGCGTGTGTACGTGTGTGTACGTACGTGTGTGTGTGTGTGTGTGTGTGTGTGTGCGTGCGCGCGTGTGTGTGTTTGTGTGTATGAGTGTGTGTGTGTGCGTGTGTACGTGTGTGTACGTACGTGTGTGTGTGTGTGTGTGTGTGTGTGTGTGTGTGTGTGTGTGTGTGTGTGTGTGTGTGTGTGTGTGTGTGTGTGCGTGCGCGCGTGTGTGTGTGCGTGTGTTCCACTCTGACAGTCGCTGTTCCAGTTGCCGGTT
The DNA here is from genome assembly GCA_963514005.1 of Raja brachyura. The sequence continues at coordinate 2,759,060 of OY740791.1, forward strand.
TTTCAGGAGAATGCCAGAAAGTTGACAGTCACCGGCAGTCCGCTGCAAAATCGCCTCAGTGGGACAGGCCCATTACTCCTGCATTTTCAGCATTGCTCAAGATTCCAGCATCTGCAGTTCCTTGTGGTTCCATCGAAACTTGTCAGTCCATTTGCAACTGAAGTATTTCATGCTGTTTGCTAATGGGTGACACAAAGACTCGTCAAATATTGACTGTGCAGCCTTCTACCCTGGTATTTATGGACACTGGGCCCTGGGCCACATGTGCCTACCTGCTTGGTTACCTTCAGCTAATAGTCCTCGCCTAGGGGTATGGAATAAATTTATCAAGCAGAGTTCGAGAAATGAAAGAGACTATTTTGTCAATGGGTCAATATCGTTTCTGAAAAAAAATCCAAGCACTCAAATGAACTGTGATTAATATTAAATATAAATTGTCTGTGTCGAATGAAATTAGAAAAAAGAAAAATCTTGAAAGTCTAGCTGGAGGGACTTGGATTGTATTTTACCTGGAATGCTGGAGTTTGAGGCCAGACCTGATAGAAAAATATAAAATCATGCAGTGGGCAAAGGACAGGATGATGGGGTTCAGATGGAGAGATAGATCAGCCATGATTGAGTGTGTGGGAAGGAACTGCAGATGCTGGTTTAAACCGAAGATAGGCACAAAAAGCTGGAGTAACTCAGCGGGACAGGCAGCATCTTTGGAGGGAAGGAATGGGTAACTTCAGTTCGAGACCTTTCTTCGGACTGAAGAACTGAGTCTGAAGAAACTGTATGTCATGTTGTCACTTGCGGGCGGAGCACCAAGGCAAATTCCTTTTATGTGAATACTTGGCCAATAAAAATATTCATATTCATATTCAAGAAGGGTCTCGACCCGAAACGTCATCCATTCCTTTCTTTCCAGAGATGCTGCCTGACCTGCTAAGTTACTCAAGTCAAGTCAAGTCTATTCGTCACATACACATACAAGATGTGCAGTGAAATGAAAAGTGGCAGTGCTCGCGGATTGTGCAAAAAATACTACAAAACAGAATGGAACAGAATCAGTAATTACATATTTGTGGGAGGACAAAAAAAGAAGAAACTGAAATTTAAAAAAGACACCACACAACAGTAAATTGGGACAAATTGGGACAGTAAAGTTAGTCCCTGCTGAGACAGGCGTTTATAGTCATAATGGCCTCTGGGAAGAAACTCCTACTCATTCTCCTTCTCCTACTCCAGCACTCTGTGAAACGTCACCTATCCATGTTCCCCACAGATGCTGCCTGACCCGCTGAGTTACTCCAGCACTCTGTGAAACGTCACCTATCCATGTTCTCCACAGATGCTGCCTGACCCGCTGAGTTACTCCAGCACTCTGTGAAACGTCACCTATCCATGTTCTCCACAGATGCTGCCTGACCCGCTGAGTTACTCCAGCACTCTGTGAAACGTCACCTATCCATGTTCTCCACAGATGCTGCCTGACCCGCTGAGTTACTCCAGCACTCTGTGAAACGTCACCTATCCATGTTCTCCACAGATGCTGCCTGACCCGCTGAGTTACTCCAGCACTCTGTGAAACGTCACCTATCCATGTTCTCCACAGATGCTGCCTGACCCGCTGAGTTACTCCAGCACTCTGTGAAACGTCACCTATCCATGTTCTCCACAGATGCTGCCTGTCCCGCTGAGTTACTCCAGCACTCTGTGAAACGTCACCTATCCATGTTCTCCACAGATGCTGCCTGACCCGCTGAGTTACTCCAGCACTCTGTGAAACGTCACCTATCCATGTTCTCCACAGATGCTGCCTGACCCGCTGAGTTACTCCAGCACTCTGTGAAACGTCACCTATCCATGTTCTCCACAGATGCTGCCTGACCCGCTGAGTTACTCCAGCACTCTGTGAAACGTCACCTATCCATGTTCTCCACAGATGCTGCCTGACCCGCTGAGTTACTCCAGCACTCTGTGAAACGTCACCTATCCATGTTCTCCACAGATGCTGCCTGACCCGCTGAGTGACTCCAGCACTCTGTGAAACGTCACCTATCCATGTTCTCCACAGATGCTGCCTGACCCGCTGAGTTACTCCAGCACTCTGTGAAACGTCACCTATCCATGTTCTCCACAGATGCTGCCTGACCCGCTGAGTTACTCCAGCACTCTGTGAAACGTCACCTATCCATGTTCTCCACAGATGCTGCCTGACCCGCTGAGTTACTCCAGCACTCTGTGAAACGTCACCTATCCATGTTCTCCACAGATGCTGCCTGACCCGCTGAGTCACTCCAGCACTCTGTGAAACGTCACCCATCCATGTTCTCCACAGATGCTGCCTGACCCGCTGAGTTACTCCAGCACTCTGTGAAATGTCACCTATCCATGTTCTCCACAGATGCTGCCTGACCCGCTGAGTTACTCCAGCACTCTGTGAAACGTCACCTATCCATGTTCCCCACAGATGCTGCCTGACCCGCTGAGTTACTCCAGCACTCTGTGAAACGTCACCTATCCATGTTCCCCACAGATGCTGCCTGACCCGCTGAGTTACTCCAGCACTCTGTGAAACGTCACCTATCCATGTTCTCCACAGATGCTGCCTGACCCGCTGAGTGACTCCAGCACTCTGTGAAACGTCACCTATCCATGTTCTCCACAGATGCTGCCTGACCCGCTGAGTTACTCTAGCACTCTGTGAAACGTCACCTATCCATGTTCTCCACAGATGCTGCCTGACCCGCTGAGTGACTCCAGCACTCTGTGAAACGTCACCTATCCATGTTCTCCACAGATGCTGCCTGACCCGCTGAGTTACTCCAGCACTCTGTGAAACGTCACCTATCCATGTTCTCCACAGATGCTGCCTGACCCACTGAGTTACTCCAGCACTCTGTGAAACGTCACCTATCCATGTTCTCCACAGATGCTACCTGACCCACTGAGTTACTCCAGCACTCTGTGAAACGTCACCTATCCATGTTCTCCACAGATGCTACCTGACCCACTGAGTTACTCCAGCACTCTGTGAAACGTCACCTATCCGTGTTCTCCACAGATGCTGCCTGACCCGCTGAGTTACTCCAGCACTCTGTGAAACGTCACCTATCCATGTTCTCCACAGATGCTACCTGACCCACTGAGTTACTCCAGCACTCTGTGAAACGTCACCTATCCATGTTCTTCACAGATGCTACCTGACCCGCTGAGTTACTCCAGCACTCTGTGAAACGTCACCTATCCATGTTCTTCACAGATGCTACCTGACCCACTGAGTTACTCCAGCACTCTGTGAAACGTCACCTATCCATGTTCTGCACAGATGCTGCCTGACCCGCTGAGTTACTCCAGCACTCTGTGAAACGTCACCTATCCATGTTCTCCACAGATGCTGCCTGACCCGCTGAGTTACTCCAGCACTCTGTGAAACGTCACCTATCCATGTTCTCCACAGATGCTGCCTGACCCGCTGAGTTACTCCAGCACTCTGTGAAACGTCACCTATCCATGTTCTCCACAGATGCTGCCTGACCCACTGAGTTACTCCAGCACTCTGTGAAACGTCACCTATCCATGTTCTCCACAGATGCTGCCTGACCCGCTGAGTTACTCCAGCACTCTGTGAAACGTCACCTATCCATGTTCTCCACAGATGCTGCCTGACCCGCTGAGTTACTCCAGCACCCTGTGAAACGTCACCTATCCATGTTCTCCACAGATGCTGCCTGACCCGCTGAGTTACTCCAGCACCCTGTGAAACGTCACCTATCCATGTTCTCCACAGATGCTGCCTGACCCGCTGAGTTACTCCAGCACTCTGTGAAACGTCACATATCCATGTTCTCCACAGATGCTGCCTGACCCGCTGAGGTACTCCAGCACTCTGTGAAACGTCACCTATCCATGTTCTCCACAGATGCTGCCTGACCCACTGAGTTACTCCAGCACTCTGTGAAACGTCACCTATCCATGTTCTCCACAGATGCTGCCTGACCCGCTGAGTTACTCCAGCACTCTGTGAAACGTCACCTATCCATGTTCTCCACAGATGCTGCCTGACCCGCTGAGTTACTCCAGCACCCTGTGAAACGTCACCTATCCATGTTCTCCACAGATGCTGCCTGACCCGCTGAGTTACTCCAGCACCCTGTGAAACGTCACCTATCCATGTTCTCCACAGATGCTGCCTGACCCGCTGAGTTACTCCAGCACTCTGTGAAACGTCACATATCCATGTTCTCCACAGATGCTGCCTGACCCGCTGAGGTACTCCAGCACTCTGTGAAACGTCACCTATCCATGTTCTCCACAGATGCTGCCTGACCCACTGAGTTACTCCAGCACTCTGTGAAACGTCACCTATCCATGTTCTCCACAGATGCTGCCTGACCCGCTGAGTTACTCCAGCTCTCTGTGTCCTGATTTTCAGACGTGATTTGCTTTCTAATTGATTTTGCTGAATTCGGAGACGATACATTAAAACTCATATTGCTGGAGGGTACATTTGCGCAGATTGTTCTTGACTGGTCCTTTGTGAGGAGGGGAGAGGGCTTCACATGTGAAGTAAGAGATTAACTTTGTCTGTGAGAATGAGAGGGGAGCCTGCTCGTTTGGTCAAACACTGCGGAGATGAATTTGATCGCAGCCCCTCCGAGACCCCCCGGAAAATGTAATTTTATTAAAAAAACAGCCAATCAGAATGGAACAACAGCTGCAGAATGGGGTCCGCTTGATTACTTCCCCCATCAGTGGGAACATTTAATTTTATATTGGAGGATTTATCCATAGTTAATCATCTTGCTGCGGAGCATAAATAAATGAGATAATTTCCATCTCTGTGCAGTCGAAGCTCCTGGAAGGGATTTGCCCAAGAGGGTGGTGTGGCATTTTGTCATAATGCACTAATATTGCGTGCAGACAAAAGTGCTGGAGAAACTCAGCAGGTGCAGCAGCATCTATGGAGCGAAGGAAATAGGCGACGTTTCGGGCCGAAATGTTGCCTATTTCCCTTGCTCCATAGATGCTGCCGCACCCGCTGAGTTTCTCCAGCACATTTGTCTACCTTCGATTTTCCAGCATCTGCAGTTCCTTCTTAAACACTAGCATTGCATGCTGCTTTGTATGGTTGCGTCCAGAATGTGGGCTTCAAATTACAATTAGAAACACAAAGGCACTTTTGACAAGTGCTCAACCAAGTGGGCCAAGCCCAAAGCCAAATGATTATCCAACTATCTATATGAATATACCAGCTTACAATAAATGACTCCTAATGCAAACAATAGCTACCTACATATTAACTCACTCTTAAAAAAACTGATGTTACAGATGCCCGTGTATCATTGGTGTTATCAAGTGGGGGTGTCCCTACACTGGTGTTTCCATCAGTTGATTAATTGATCCAAAATCTCAACCTGTCACCACCACTCTTTTCCCCCTCCTCCGTCTGTCTGTCTGTCTGTCTGTCTGTCTGTCTGTCTGTCTGTCTGTCTGTCTGTCTGTCTGTCTGTCTGTCTGTCTGTCTGTCTGTCTGTCTGTCTGTCTGTCTCCCCCTCTCTCTCTTTCTCTCTCTCTCTCTCATTTCTGTCTTTTCTCTCTTCCTACTCTTTCTTTCTCTCTCTCTTTTTTTTATAAATTCTCTCTTATTTCCATTTATTATCCATGTTGGCTGTGACTCTATTCCTCAGAGTGCAGAAGGAAGAGGGGTGATCTTATAGAGGTGTATAAAATCATAAGCGTAATAGATCGGGCAGACGCACAGAGTCTCTTGCCCAGAGTAGGGGAATCGAGGACCAGAGGACATAGTTTTAAGGGGAAAAGTTTTAATATAGATCTTAAGTGCAACTTTTTCATACAAAGGGTGGTGGGTGTATGGAACAAGCTGCCAGAGGAGGTAGTTGAGGTTGAGACTACCCCAACATTTAAGAAACAGTTAGACAGGTACATGGAGAGGACAGGTTTGGAGGGATATGGACCAAGTGCAGGCAGGTGGGACTTGCATAGCTGGGGACATGTTGGTCAGTGTGGGCAAGTTGGGCTCCATGTCTTATTCCACTCCTTCCTTGTGGTAAAGGCTGCAGTGGGCAGAAAAACACCATCTAAATCTGTCTCCGTGGTGCCTGGGAGAGAATTGGAAGAGTTAGGTGATGCGTTCTCATATCGGATTAGGTTTAGTTTAGTTTAGAGATACAGCGTGGAAACAGGCCCTTCGGCCCACCGAGTCAACCCCGACCAGCAATCCCCACACACTAACACTACCCTACACACACTAGGGACATTACATTAATACCAAGCCAATTAACCTACAAACCTGTACGTCTTTGGACTGCGGGAGGAAACCCAAGATCTCGGACAAAACCCACGCAGGTCACTTGGTGAACGTACATGGGTTCGATCCTGACTACGGGTTTGTAGTTTAATTGACTTGGTAAAATGTAAAAATTGTTCCTAGTGTGTTAGTGAGCGGGGATGGCTGGTCAGTGTGGACTCGGTGGGCTGAAGTGCCTGTTTCCACGCATCCTTTAAGAATGTTAGTAGACGAAGTATAGAGATGAAAGCAGGTATAACTTGAAGAGATGTTGCCGTGCAGCAGACAACATTTTTTGTTCCGTTTCATTTCGAGATACAGCACGGAAACAGGCCCTTCGGCCCACCGAGTCTGCACCTTCCGCACACTAACACTATCCTACACACACTGGGGAAAATGTACAATTTTACTGAAGCCCATTAACCTACAAACCTGCACGTCTTTGGAATTCTAGCTTTCTGCAGCACAACAGAATATTGTAAGCAAAAATGCAGATCAGATCAGTTTGACCATATACCATAGAATATATATATATACATAAATACACAGATAAAATGCAATGCTTAAGAAGGAACTGCAGATGCTGGAAAATCGAAGGTAGACAAAAGTGCTGGAGAAACTCAGCGGGTGAGGCAGAATCTCTGGAGAGAAGGAATGGGAGATCCTCCATAGTCTGAAGAAGGGTCTCGACCTGAAACGTCGTCTATTTCCTTTGCTCCATAGATGCTGCCTCGCCCGTTGAGTTTCTCCAGCATTTTTTGTCTACCTTCGATTTTTCCAGCATCTGCAGTTCTTTCTTAAACATGCCCATTCACCTCATCATTTACGCTAAGGAGAGGAATATGTGTGAGGTGGGAGGATAGCAGTTTTAGGTTTTTTCAGCTGTGTTTATTCATATTTTTTAAAACACTGTCAACTTTTTTTGAGTTAGTTCTTGATATTTTCATATTCTTTTGATCTTTCAGATCTGTTGAACGGTAGGGAGATATTGAATGTGTTTTAGAACAGTTTTGAAATTGTCATCAAAACTCTAAGTTTTTAACAGTTTTGACAGCTAGTTAAGCCAGGGCGAGCAGTGTAGTTATCAGAAGTTACATTTATGTGTCTGTGATCCTGCTTGGCAAGATAGAAATGAAGAGGCCGAAAATACCTTCAAAGAGGACAGCTTCTCTACCTTTTCCTCATGACGTCTGTGTATCTACTGAGTTTGTGTTATGGAATATAAATCAACCGGGCTCAGATGACACATCAAGTTCAATAATGAGTGTGTGGGAGGGAACTGCAGATACTGGTTTAAAGACGCAAAATTCTGGAGTAACTCAGCGGGATGGGCAGCATCTCTGGAGAGCAGGAATGGGTGACCATTCTTCAGACTGTGGAAGCGTCTCAACCCTAAACGACACCCATTCCTTCTCTCCAGAGATGACGCCTGTCCCGCTGAGTTACTCCAGCTTTTTGTGCCTGTCTTCAGTAATAAATGTGGAGCCTGTCTTCAGTAACAAATGCTCAATGCCCATCAGAAATCCCAAGGACATCACAAAGACTCAACAGGTGAGAACAAAAGGCCGCATCCATCATGGAAGACACAAGGAACTGCAGACGCTGATATCTTGAGCAAAACACAAGGTGCTGGAGTAACTCAGCGGATTAGGCAGTATCTGTGTGGTGATTGGTCAGGCAGTGTTTGGGTTGGGAGTTCCTTCATTACCGTTCAGTGAGCAAGTACAAAATCTACGACGCAATTAGTGGCATGGTGGCGCAGCGGCAGTCAGGATGGAAGCCAGGTCTCTGGCGCTGGGAGGCAGCAGCACTACCCACTGCACTAACTCCAAGCGAGGAGTCTCTATCTGCCTTGGTGAGGAATCTCCCTGGTCTAACACATGTAGTAAATAGGGCGGCACTGTGGCGCAGCGGTAGAGTTGCTGCCTCACAGCGCCAGACACCTGGGTTCAATCCTAACCTCGGCTGCTGTCTGTATGGAGTTTGCACGTTCTCCCCGTGACCGTGTGGGTTTCCTTCGGGAGCTCTGGTTTCCTCCCACAAAGGCAGGTGTGCTTGTATGTTAATCGGCCTCTGTGATGGATGACACAATGTAGGATGAATAACAAGGAACTGCAGATGCTGGTTTATAAAATAGGCACAGAGTGCTGGAGTAACTCAGCGGGTCAGGCAGCATCTGTGGAGAACATGGATAGGTGACGTTTCACAGAGTGCTGGAGTAACTCAGAGGGTCAGGCAGCATCAGTTTCAGGTCGGAAAACGTCCTCGACAAAGGTCTGGTGTGAACGGTTGATCCATGGTTGGAGTGGACCCGTTGGGATAGACACGAAATGCTGGAGTAGCTCAGCGGAACAGGCAGCATCTCTGGATAAAAGTTCACAAGTTCACATTATAGGAGTAGAATTAGAACCATTCGGCCCATCGAGTCCACTCTGCCATTCATTCATAGCTGATCTCTGCCTCCTGCTCCCATTTTCCTGCCTTCTTCCCTTAAACTTTGACACCCGTTCTAATCAAGAATTTATCTATCTCTGCCTTAAAAATATCCACTGACTTGGCCTCTACAGCCCTCTCTGACAATGAATTCCATCCCCTGACTGAAGAAGTTCCTCCTCATCTCCTTTTTAAAAGAGCGGCCTTTAATTCTGAGGCTGTGACCTCTGGTCTAGGACTCTCCCACCAGTGGAAACATCCTCTCCACATCCATTCTATCTATGCCTTTCATTATTCTGTAAGTTTCCATAAGGTCACCCTCTCAACCTTCTAAACTCCAGAGAGTAGAGTCATTCATTTTTTTCATTCATCATCGTTGAAAACATTAGCGAGGCAGTGGTGCTGGTTTCCGACGGGAACGGTGACGGACGCACCACACATCTCTGTCCTCCAGTTACTGCGGACTTCCGCCACTGGAAGTCTAGGATGTTGGTGTGTGTGTGCTTTATCATCATTCCTTACAATGCCGTGTACGACAGTGATCGCAACTTCTACTGAAGTGTGGATGGCCATTGGCTCGCTAGGAGCTCATCCGCCCTTTGACAGGTCTTGTTTCTGGTCCTGCTGGGGGTCCACAGCCCCCTCCTCACCTGGCAAACCAGGTGGAGGAGACAGTTTAGTCGCCAACTATACGACCATGGAGCAGGTAGCACTGGGTTACATGGTACCTTTGGTGGGGGGGAACTCCCCCCGACCTAACCAAAAGAATCAGGCCCAGTGCTGTCAAATGCTCATCATCAGATCAAAAGAGTTTATCGTCATGTGTCACAGATAGGACAATGAAATTCTTGCTTTCTGCAGCACAACAGAATATTGTAGGCATAAATAAATACAGAACAGATCAGTGTGTCCATCTACCATTGAATATATATATATACACACACACATAAATAAGCATATAAAGTGCAATAGGCTATTAAAGTTCAGATTTTTGTTTGAGTTGAGTTTAGTAGTCTGATGGCTATGGGAAAGAAGCTGTTCCTGAACCTGTTGCAGATTTCAGGCTCCTGTACCTTCTACCTGATGGCAGTGGAGAGATGAGTGTGTGGCCAGGATGGTGTGGGTCTTTGATGATGCTGCCAGCCTTTTTGAGGCAGCAACTCGATGGCAGGGAGGTCAGAGCCGATGATGGACTGGGCAGTGTTTACAACTTTTTGCAGCCTTTTACGCTCCTGGGCGCACAAGTTGCCGAACCAAGCCATGATGCAGTCAGCATGCACCTGTAGAAGTTCGAGAGAGTCTTCCTTGACAGACCGACTCTCCGTAATCTTCTCAGGAAGTAGAGTCGCTGATGTGTTTTCTTTATGATTGCATCGGTGTTCTGGGACCAGGAGAGATCTTCGGAAATATGCACGCCCAGGAATTTGATCCTCTTGACCCTTTCCGCCATCGACCCATTGATATAAACGGGACTGTGGATCCCCATCCTACCTCTTCCAAAGTCCACAACCAGTTCCTTGGTTTTGCTGGTGTTGAAGGCCAGGTTATTGTGCTGGCACCATTGGTCAATCGGTCGATCTCACTTCTATACATATGCTAAATGATAGAAGGAATGACAATAGACAATAGGTGCAGGAGTAGTCCATTCGGCCCTTCGAGCCCACAGCGCCATTCAATGTGATCATGGCTGATCATCGCCAATCAGTACCCTGTTCCTGCCTTCACCCCATATCCCCTGACTCCGCTATCTTTAAGAGCCCTATCAAGCTCTCTCTTGAAAGTATCCAGAGAACCGGCCTCCACTGCCCTCTGAGGCCGAGAATTCTACAGACACAACTCTCTGAGTGAAAAAGTGAATGGGCTGAATGGCCTGTTGCCATGCTGTACCTCTGGACCTGATTTGCGGTGGGCCAGACTTACTTTGCCTTCCGCATCTTAGTTGGTGTTACAGCAGGACTGGATGGGGAGGGTGCCATCCCAATGCTGTTTGGCGGAGGTTTTTGTACAGGAAGGAACTGCAGACGCTGGTTTAAACTGAAGACAGACACAAAATGCTGGAGTAACTCAGCGGGACAGGCAGCATCTCTGGAGAGAAGGAATGGGTGAGGTTTCGGGTCGAGACCCTCCTTCAGGTTTGCTGAGTAGAGTGAGAGCACGGGTAGATGAGTTGTCAGATCTGCCCGTGTACGTGGGGACGCACGTCTGAAGAAGGGTCTTGACCCGGAACGCCGCCTATCTCCTTCGCTCCTTAGATGCTGCTGCATCCGCTGAGTTTCTCCAGCCTTTTGTGTACGCACGTAGACATTGTTGGCTTCTGCTTGGTGTTCTCCATGGATGTGTTTGCAAGTCCCCGCAGCTCACAGCAGGAACTCCCAGCGGGCGTTAAGCTCACTTTCAGATCCGAATGTGGACATCTGCCAAATCAAGCAACACCCTTCAGTTGTAGAGAGAAGGGGGGGTGGGGGTGGGGGTGGGGGGGTGGTGGCTGTGACTGAATTAATGAATGCTGAAACGTTGGAGGGTAGACACAAAATGCTGGAGTAACTCAGTGGGACAGGCAGCATTTCTGGATAGAAGGAATGGGCGACATTTCGGGTCGAGACCCTTCTTCAGAATAGTTAGGGATGAGGGGAACGAGAGATTAGATGATGATGTGGAACGTTGGAGCAGAGGGTTTGGGGAATGCTATGGAATACTTCATCGTCACGTGTAACATGGCACAGTGATGTCAATGTCACAAAGTACCCCCGCCGGCTCCTGCATTGTTCTCCTCCCCCCCCCATCCCCCCCCCATCCCCCCCCCCCCCCCCTTCCCCCCTCCTCTCCCCTCATGCCGGACACTGTGGAGGAGGTTTTATGTTTGGTCCAGTTGAGTTCAGTCTATTGTCGCGTGTACCGAGGTACAGTGAAAAGCTTTTGTTGCGTGCGCACCAGTCAGCGGAAAGACAATACACGATTACAATCGACCCGTTTACAGTGTACAGATATATGATAAGGGAATAACGTTTAGCAAAAGGTAAAGCCAGCAAAGTCCGACCAAGAATAGTCCGCGGGTCTCCAGTGAGGTAGATCGTAGTTCAGCCTGCTGGAATTCTCTGCTTCAGAGGGCGTTGGAGGCCAGTTCTCTGGATACTTTCAAGAGAGAGCTAGATCAAGCTCTTAAAAATAACGGAGTCAGGGGATATGGGGAGAAGGCAGGAACGGGGTACTGATTGGGGATGATCAGCCATGATTACATTGAATGGCGGTGCTGGGTTGAAGGGCCGAATGGCCTACTCCTGCTCCTGTTGTCTATTGTCTACTATCTACCTTATCAAGGACCCTCGGACTATCTGGGCGTGGCAGAATTATTCAGTTGCCCGATAACAGCTGGGAAGAAACTGTCCCTGAATCTGGAGGTGTGCGTTTTCACACTTCTGTACGAAAGGAGAGGGGAGAAGAGGGAGTAACCAGGGAGTGACCAGAGTGAGACTGGTCCTTGATTATGCTGCTGGCCTTGCCAGGACAGGGTGAGGTGTAGATGCAGTCAATGGAAGGGAGGTTGGTTTGTGTGATGGTCTGGGCTACGTCCACAATTCTCTGCAATCTCTTGTGCCCTTGGATGGAGCTGTTCCCAAACTGTGCTGTGATGCATCCCGATCACATTCTTTCTATGGCGATCGAACTCTTACAGTCTGAATGTTTTGGATGCAATATGTACAAACTGTGCCTCGAGGAGATGAGTTGTTTAGTTTAGTTTAAAGATATAGTGCGGAAGTAGGCCCTTCGGCCCACTGAGTCCGTGCCGACCACTAACACTATCCTACCCACTCTAGAAACAATTCACAATATTTATCAAAGCCATTTAACCTACAACTCGCAAAACCTTGGAAAGTGGGAGGAAACCGGAGCACCCGGAGAAAACCCACGCAGGTCACGGAGAGAACATGCAAACTCCTTACAGACAGCATCCGTGGTCAGGATTGATTCCAGGTCTCTGGCGCTGTATGTTTTTGACCACGGAGATTCCTCAGCAATGCCGACAGATTTTCCTCGCTGGAGTTTGCCAGGAGGCTGTCTGTAGGAGCTGCAAGTTGGCGTAGCGGTAGAGTCGCTGCCTCACAGCGTCAGTGACCCGGGTTTGAATCTGTCCTCGGGTGCTGTCTACACTTTCTCCCCGTGACAGCATGTGTTTGCTCCACGTTACTCCAACATCCCAAGGACGTGTGGGTTTGTGGGTTAATTGGCCCTCTGTAAATTGCCCCCTAGTGTGTCGGGAGTCAACGTGAAGGTGGGGTAGCACGGAAGTAGTGTGAACGGGCGGTTGCTGGTCAGAGTGGACATTGGGCAGAAGGACCTGTGTCTGTCCTGAACCTTCCAGACACATAAATGGTCTGTCATCAACTCCAGGAGGTGCTGGTGAAAGATGTGTTAACAATAATCATCAAATCATAGAGTCACACAGCATTGAAACAGGCCCTTCAACCCAACTTGTCCATAGAAACATAGACACATAGACAATAGGTGCAAGAGGCCATTCGGCCCTTCGAGCCAGCACCACCATTCATTGTGATCATGGCTGATTGTCCCCAATCAATAACCCGTGCCTGCCTTCTCCCCATATCCCTTGATTCCTCTAGCCCCTAGAGCTCTATCTAACTCTCTCTTAAATCCATCCAGTAATTTGGCCCCCACTGCCCTCTGTGGCAGGGAACACTCTGGGTGAAAAAGTTTTTTCTCACCTCAGTCTTAAATTGCCTCCCCTTTGTGGCCCCTGGTTCTGGACTCGCCCAACATTGGGAACATTTTTCCTGCATCTAGCTTGTCCAGTTCTTTCATAATTTTATATATTTCTATAAGATCCCCCCTCATCGTTCTAAACTCCAGTGAATACAAGCCTAGTCTTTTCAATCTTTCCTCATACGACAGTCCCGCCATCCCAGGGATCAATCTCGTAAACCTACGCTGCACTGCCTCAATCACAAGGATGTCCTTCCTCAAATTAGGAGACCAGAACTGTACACAATACTCCAGATGTGGTCTCACCAGAGCCCTATACAACTGCAGCAGAAGTTTGGCCACACCGGCCAACATGTCACGTCTACACTAGTCCCATCAGCCTGCATTTGGCCCCATATCCCTCCAAAGCTGTCCTTTCCATGTACCTGAATAACTGTTTCTTAAACGTTGCGATAGTCCCTGCATCAACTACATCCTCCGGCAGCTCGTTCCATACACCCACCACCCATCAAAAATACCCCTCAGGTGCCTATTAAACCACTCCCCCTCTCACCTTGAACCCATGTCCTCAGGTTCTCGATTCCCCTAATCTGGGCAAGGGACTCAGTGCATCAACCCGATCTATTCTTCTCATGATTTTGTACACTGTGCAACTTCAGAGAGGCATTCTCTTTCTTGACATGCCCGGTGTTCATCTGGTCTTCAACACCAGAGTTACTTATGTTGATGTCCACTGGGCGTTATCAGTGCGATTATTCCACAGCCAAGCCCAGCCATCCCAACACTCGCAGCCTCTGCATTCCTCATTAGTGAGTGATTTGCATCAGAATTAATTTTTATGTTTTGTGAAGCTGACCGGGTCATAATCACAGGGGTCTTTAATCCTTTGAAGATTCCTTTTCAAACATATTTTCCATCGCACCAACTACCCACACACGTGTCGCACTAGTTATTGTTTATAATGCCTCCAGCAAGACGGCAGTGAATCACAAATAAACATATGTCTCTTTCTCAGACCTCCACCACTAAGCCAACTAATTATTTCGAAAGCAATAGACAGTAGACAATAAGTGCAGGAGTAGGCCACTCGGCCCTTCGAGCCAGCACCACCATTCAATGTGATCATGGCTGATCACCCCCAATCAGTATCCCGTTCCTGCCTTCTCCCCATATCCCCTGACTCCTCCATCTTTAAGAGCCCTATCTAGCTCTCTCTTGAAAGCATCCAGAGAACCGGCCTCCACTGCCCTCTGAGGCAGAGAATTCCACAGACTCACAACTCTCTGTGTGAAAAAGTGTTTCCTCGTCTCCGGCTTACTCTTATTCTTAAACTGTGGCCCCTGGTTCTGGACTCCCCAAACATCGGGAACATGTTTGCTGCCTCTAGCGTGTCCAAACCCTTAACAATCTTATATGTTTCAATGAGATTTTCTCTCATCCTTCTAAACTCCAGAGTGTACAAGCCCAGTTGCTCCATTCTCTCAGCATATGACAGTCCCGCCATCCCGGGGATTAACCTTGTAAACCTACGCTGCACTCCCTCAATAGCAAGAATGTCCTTCCTCAAATTAGGGGACCAGAACTACACACAATACTCCAGGTGTGGTCTCACCAGGGCCCTGTACAACTGCAGAAGGACCTCTTTGCTCCTATATTCGATTCCTCGTGTTATAAAGGCCAACATGCCATTCGCTTTCTTCACTGCACGTTAAGAGAATTCATTATGAATATATTTTTGACTTGAGGCGTGAACCATAGCTCACTCTTGAGTTGACAGGAACCAATCACAGGCACAAAATCACTTAACAAAGGTACTGGTCAGGCCGCATTTGGAATTTTGTGATCAATTTTGGCCACCATCCCTGAGGAAGGATGTGCCGGCTCTGGAGAGGGTACATTTGGATGCCGTCTTGTATGGTATGGCTGCCCAGCCTGTAGCTGTTTGTTTTTCACACTTTTTTTATTTTTAGTGAGCTTTAGTGTTTTGTTTTTGGAGTTCTAGTCTTTTTTTATGTGGGGGGTGGGGGGGGGTGGGGGGGTGTGGGGGGAACTACTTTTCAGGGTCCCTACCTGGTCGGAGAGGCAGCTTTTCTCCGGGCTGCATTTTCGACCCGTCCTCGCGGCCTACCAGTGGGCCTGGAGCGGCGTTTCCTGAGGGGACCGCCCAGAACCTCGGCTTTGGCAGCGGCACAGCGCTGAAGTGCTTTGGCGGAGTGGAGCAGGCGATGCTTTGCCCGGGTCGCCGCGCTGGAACTCCGGTGAGCTGAGACCACCGAGAAAAACATCGCAAAGCTGCGGGTCTGTGGAGCGGCCAGCGGAGGGCGGCGCTGAACTTTACATCGGGAGCCAGGGGTGGAGCTCCATCCAGCGCGGCCTTGTTAGCTTCGGAAGCCGCGGACTCCGGTAAGGAAGCGGCCGTTCCAGGTGTCCCAAGCCGCTGAGAGGATTCTCCCGACGCCGGAGCACCATCACCCGGCGAGAACGGCCTGGAACATCCGGCCTCCGTGAAGGCGACTGTGGAGGCCTCAATAGGCCCGACTATGGGCGGACATGGGATGGGGACTGGACATTGTGCCTTCCCTCATAATGGGAACCATTGTGGGGGGGATGTTTTTTATGTTTAAATCTCTTTATTATTGTTATGTCTGTATTCTTTTTTTATGCGCTGCATTGGCAAGAAGCATTGCACTACACAAATTTATAAAATAACCTTTGAACCTTTAAACCTTTGAGAGGAGGTTTACAAGAACGATCCCAGGAATGAGTAGATTAACCTAAAGTTAAAGTCAAAGAATTTTATTCGTCACATGCACCCAAAGGTGCAGTGAAATGAATTTGCCAGCAGCGATACACTTAAAAAGAACACACAATACACAATAACATTTAACACAAACATCCACCACAGCAATCTTCATTGTGGTGGAAGGCACAAAGTTCAGCCAGCCCTCCTCCTTGTTCACCCGTGGTCGTGGCCGTAACCCCTCTGTAGTTGCCACTACGGATGGCTGGATGTACAGGCCCTCTCGTCGGGATGATCCAAACTCCGTCGTCGTGACGGTCGAACACACTTGGATGTCCCGAATCGGCACTTTCCTACTGGAGACCGTGGCTTCAGGATGTTATAGGCCACGGGCCTATGTTATAGGCCACGGGCATTTAATGAGCGTTTGACGGCACTGGGACTGTACTCGCTAGAGTTTAGAAGGATTAGATTGGAGGGGGGGGGGGGGGGACCACATTGAAACTTACAGAATAGGGAAAGCCTTGGATAGAGTGGATGTGGAGAGGATGTTTCCACTCGTGGGAGAGTCTTGGACTAGAGGGCACAGCCTCAGAATTAAAGGAGAGACATGGAATTCATTGCCACAGAAGGTTGTGGAGGCCAAGTCAATGGATATTGTGAAGGCCAAAATATTCTTGATTAGTACGGGCGTCAGAGGCTGTGGGGAGAAGGCTGGAGAATTGGATGAGGAGTGAGAGATAGATCAGCCATGATTGAATGGCGGAGTAGACTTGATGGGCCGAATGGCCTAAATCTGCTCCTATCACTTATGACCTTTTGACCTTTTGACATCCCAATATTCTTTGAGAGTAGAATTGACTTTGGACATGCAAGGTCAGAGAAATCTTCCTGCATAATTTAATGAACTATGTGATATAATTTTCCCCGCAACTAAATCACTGGTATATTGAGTATCTCTTTGCTTGAGTCTCAGACCGCTATGCTGTGGTATAGGTTCATTCACAATCAATCACAATAATACTTTATTAGCCAGCTATGGTTTGCAACATACGAGGAATTTCATTTGTCAACTCAGTCATGCAAAATAAAAAATCAACGGAACACACAAAACACATTTTTACAAGAACATCCTCCACAGTGACTCCTCCACAATCCTCACTGCGATGGAAGGTGAAAAAAAAGTGCACTCTCTTCCCTAAGGGACTGTCCCACTTGGAGATGTTTTCGGCGACAGCCGGCATCATTAACTGACGTATCAGGTCACCGAAAGATTCACAGCGTGATGACATATGGCGCGCGGTGATTTTTTTCAAGTCGTGACATTTTTTTTGTCGCCGCTGGATTTTGAAATGTTTAAAATCTATTGGCGACAGTGATATGACGCCGGCAGTCGCCGAAAAAAAATCGGCAAGTGGGACAGGCCCTTTAGCTCTCCCGCCGGGGTCGGGGGCCTCGAGCCCTCCGTTGACGGGACAATTTTGACTCCCGTCGCCGGCGGCGTTTTGGGCTCTCCACATCGGGGCGATCAGCTCCTGCAGTGGGGGGATGTCAGCTCGCCCGTGTCGGGCGATCGGACCCCGGGACGGCGGGGTCACGTGTACCAGGGTACGGTGAAAAGCTTTGTGTTGCATGCTAACTAATCAGATCAGACATAACATAAACGCAATCAAATGACGCGTGAGTCGTGATGCAGATTTATAGGACTTGGGTTAGATCAGATTTGGACTATTGAGTGGAGATTTCCTCAACCCACTACAGGAAGGAGGTTTGGAAAAGCTGCAGATGAGGTTTACCAGAATGATGTCTCGGAAGGAACTGCCGATGTTGTGACACCGAAGGGAGACATAACATGCTGGAGTAACTTGATTAATGCGGGTGTCGGGGGTTATGGGGAGAAGACAGGAGAATAGAGTTAGGAGGGAGAGATAGATCAGCCATGATTGAATGGCGGAGAAGACTTGATGGGCTGAATGGCCTAATTCTCCTCCTATCACTTAAGAACTTATGAACTCAGTCAGCATCTATGGAAGAAAGGTGATGTTTTGTGTCGAGGCCCTTCTTCAGACTGAAGTCTGTGTCTATTTACCAGAATGATGCCTGGATTACAGAAAGTAGACAAAAATGCTGGAGAAACTCAGCGGGTGAGGAAGCATCTATGGAACGAAGGAATAGGTGACGTTTCGGGTCGAGACCCTTCATCTCGACCTGAAATGTCACCCATTCCTTCGCTCCATAGATGCTACCTCACCGGCTGAGTATCTCCAGCATTTTTGTCCACCTTCGATTTTTCCAGCATCTGCAGTTCTTTCTTAAACCTGGATTAGAGAACATCAGTGGTTGGACAGACTTGGAATAGTTTCTCTGGAATGCTAATGGTTGCAGGGTGGCCTGATTGCAAGAATTTTATTGTCCTATCTGGGGCACATGACAATAAACTCTCTTGAATCCTGAATCTTGAATCTAGAATGTGTTGAGAATCTAAAGTGATGAGAGACAAAGATAGAGATAACAGTTTTCCCAGGAAGTGAAATATCAAAAGCTGGAGAACACGGCTTTAAGGTGAAAAGGGCACCATTTAAAGGAGATGTGCGGGGTGAGTTTCTCTTACACAGAGGGTGGTGGGTGCCTGGAACGCGCTGCCGAAGGTGGTGGTGGAGGCAGATACGATAGTGGCGTTTAAGAAACTTTTGGATAAGGCACACGGCAATGCAGGGAATGGAGGGGGTTTGATTTCACTCTGAAATCAAGGGCTGAAAGAATCAAGGGATATGGGGAAAAGCCGGAATGGGGCACTGATTTTGGATGATCAGCCATGATCATATTGAATGGTGGTGCTGGCACGAAGGGCCGAATGGCCTACTCCTGCACCGCTGTTTCTATAATGTACAGGCAGGTAAGAGTTGGGCTGGGCATCATGTTCGGCACGGACATTGTGGGCCGAAGGGCCTGTTCCTGTGCTGTACCCTTCGATGTTGCATGTGATAGATTTGTTCCTGACTTATTGGCTGCAGATAATAGTACTCGTAAAAAGGAAATTGCTGCATATCAGAGCATTCATATGATATACATACATTCCAGTGGTTAAGTGAGTCTCACTGAAGCTCCGTTGAATGGCAGAGGGGAGTTTGATTGAGCTGCACGAAGGCCCGATCAGATAACATCATGGTGTGATTGGTTCTGCTCCTATCAATTGTGCGTTCGCACAGCAAGGCATATTAAACTCGTTCAAAGAGCAATCCACTACTTTGCTTTGAAATACTCAACCACTTCTCTATTGAAAGGCATCTTGCACTCTGCACTGCCCTCAATTCCTGCCAGCCTACTCCAATATACGAACAACCATTTGCATTAAACAAAAAATTTCATAACCACCTCCTTTGTTCTTTCAGTATCTGTAAAACAACCCTCTTGTTATCAACTCACTGACAAGTGGAAATAATTATGCTTAATTTATTTTATCAAATCCCTTTGAACATCTCTTAAACTCTCCGAATCTCATGAAAAACATTCCCACTGGCTCTGTTCCCTTATTATAAAACGTCTCATATTTTACCTCTTCATTTCGGTTGGTCTTTCATCCTTGCCACGGTGGAGCCATCGTAGAAATACAATATTCACGCTGAAGTCGAAGCACTCGTTTCAAACCAAAAGTGACTGAAGACTTGAGGCCAAAACCTGCTGATTAAATTCATAGCTGTGAATTATTTGCAGTGTTGCAGTTACAAATTGGATGGTAGCTTGCTAATGGATGAGTGATTCTCAGCTGTAGACAATAGACAATAGACATTGGTGCAGGAGTAGGCCATTCGGGCCCTCCGAGGCAGCACCGGCTGAACAGTACCCCGTTCCTGCCTTCTCCCCATATCCCCTGACTCCACTATCTTTAAGAGCCCTATCTAGCTCTCTCTTGAAAGTATCCAGAGAACTGACCCCCACCACCCTCTGAGGCAGAGAATTCCACAGACTCACAACTCTCTGTGAGAAAAAGTGTTTCCTTGTCTCTGTTCTAAATGGCTTATTCTTAAACTGTGGCCCCTGGTTCTGGACTCCTCCAACATCGGCACCATGTTTCCTGCGCAGTGTGGAAACAGGCCCTTCGGCCCTCCGAGTCCGTGCCGACCACCGAGCGCCCGTTCATACACTAGTTCCATGTTATCCCACTTTCTCATCCACTCCTGACCCACCAAGGGGGCAATTTGCAGAAGGACAATTAACCTACACACCCCTGCACGTCTTTGGGATATGGGTGGAGACCGCAGTACCCGATGGAAACTCACGCGGTCGCAGGGAGAACATGTACACTCCACACAGACAGCACCCAATGTCAGGAATGAGCTTTGGTCTCTTGGCGCTGTGAGGCAGCAGCTCTACCAGCTGCACCACTGTGTCATCCTACAAACTAGACTTTAAAACAAAACACACAAAGTTAATAAAATAATAGGCTTTGTGCCTTACGGGACTGTCTCACTTAGGCAATTTTTTTGGTGACAGCCGGCGACAGCCGGCGACTGTCAACGAAAAACTGGCGACTGGACCCCCCCGACAACAACCTACCACCTAGTCGACGTCAAGCTACGGCAAGCTACCGACAACCGGCGATCGAATTGTCACGACTTAGGACGTCCACCTACGATCACACCAACGACAACCTACGTCCACCAGCGACAAGCTACGACAAGCTACGACCCTGTCGGCGACAACTGAGGACAATTCAGTCACCGTTACCTGTGGCCGGCTGACGTAGGTTGACGTAGGTAGTCGCCAATGGAATTCACCAAAGTCAGCACCGGCGACAACCAACATCACCTGGCGACAACCTACATCACCACCTACGTCAGGAGAAGACAAGCTGCGACAAACCCACAGTCGCAAAAAGGATTTGAACATTTCAAAACCAGCAGCGACCAGAAAGACACTACGACTCTTTAGGCGCCTTGAGGAGACGACTCACGACCATACAGGACTCACCCCGCGACAGCCCATGTGGCGACAGCCTAGTCACCTGTAGTCACCGAAAAAATCAGCTAAGTGGGACAGGCCCTTTAATTACTTACTAAGGTGCAAAGACAACATAATCAAGTCTGAAGAAGACTCTTGACCCAAAACGCCACCTATTCCTTGCTCTCCAGGCATGCTGCCTGGCCCGCAGTTACCCCAACATTAGGTGTCTATCTTCAACGTAATCAAGAACCTTTTTCACCCCACTCTCCCCTCTCCCGTCCGGCAGAAGGTACAGAAGCTTGAAAGCGCGCATCACCAGACTCAGGAACAGCTTCTTCCCCTCTGTTATCTGGCTTCTAAACGGTCCTTCCATAAGCTAGGGTATGAGCCAGACTTCTTTACATGAATGGTATTTTATACAAGTCGCCTATTGCATAAATTGGAGAGTGTCTGTATCTTCCTCTTTACTCTCACTATCGTATTTGACATTCATAAGATCAGAAGGGCATAAGTGATAGGAGTAGAATTAGGCCATTCGGCCCATCAGGTCTGCTCCACCAATCAATTCAATCAGGACTGATCTATCTTTCCCTCTCAACCCCATTCTCCTGCCTTCTCCCCATCATCCCTGACACCCGTACTAATCAAGAATCTATCTGTCTCTACCTTAAACATATCCACTGACTTGGCCTCCACAGCCTTCTGTGGCAAATAATTTTACAGATTCACCACCCTCTGCCGAACAAAATTCCTCCTCATCTCCTTCCAAAAAGAAAGTCCTTTAATTCTGAGGCTGTGATCTCTAGTCCTAGACTCTCCCACGATTGGAAACATCCTCTCCACATCCACTCTATCTAAGCCTTTCACAATTCTGTACGTTTCAATGAGGTCCCCCCTCATTCTTCTAATCTCCAGCGAGTACAGGCCCAGTGCCGTCAAACGCTCATCATTGGTTAACCCCGAAACGGCAAACCTATTCCTTCGCTCCATAGATACTGCCTCACCCGCTGAATTTCTTCAGCATTTTAAACTACCTACTCATTCCTGGGATCGTTCTTGTAAACCTCCTCTGGACCCTCTCCACAGTGAGCACATCTTTCCTCAGATATGGTGGCCAAAATGGCTCACAATATTCCAAATGCAGCCTGACCAACGCCTTATGGAGCCTCAGCGTTAGATCCCTGTTTTTGTATACAATCCTTCTCAAAATAAATGCTAGTATGACGTTTGCTTTCCTTACCACAGATTCGACTTGCAGATTTATTTTTTGGGGAATCCTACACCAGCACTCCCAAGTCCCTTTGCACCTCTGAGTTCTAGATTCTCATCCCATTTAGAAAATTGACTTGATTGCATTTATATAGGGCATATCTGATCTGTGTGAATCACGTGCAAAACACAACTCGGCGCGGCAGCTCGCTACACCGTGACAATCGTTCACCTCAACCTCCACCTAAACTTCTTCATACTGAGAGTTGTGAGTCTGTGGAATTCTCTGCCTCAGAGGGCGGTGGAGGCCAGCTCTCTGGGTACTTTCTGGATAGGACTCTTAAAGATATCGGAGTCATGAGATATGGGGAGAAGGAAGGAACGGGGTACTGATTGTGGATGATCAGCCATGGTCACATTGAATGGCAGTGCTGGCTCGAAGGGCCGAATGGCCTGCTCCTGCACCTATTGTTTATTGTCTATTGTTTAAATCTGCAGTCGGCCAAAATAAGGATTTCATGTGTTTGTATATCTCAGGTTTATTGTTAGTTTCTGTGGATGCCGGCAGTGGTCGTGTTGTGGGTGGGAGATATTTCAGCTCGGCTCAAAGGGCCGAATGGCCTACTCCTGCACCTATTGTCTGTTGTCTATTGTCTAAACCAATGTCAATGCTTGCATTCCACCCATTCACGGTAATGTTCCACCATCCATCTACGACTCCTTCTGTTCAACCATGGTCACCTTGAACTTGTCTTGTCTTTGGTATTTCGCGAAACCATGTGCAAAGTTGTAATAGGAGTGGTGGAACCCCCCCCCCCCCCCCCCCCCCCCCCGCCTGTAATAATCACAAACGTGACACCCTTACGAATGACAGGAAGTGGAATAATAGAGAACTAGTGTATGGACGGGTGATCGGTGGTCGGCATGGACTCAGTGGGCCAAAGTGCCAGCACTCTAAACTTGCATAACACATCTTCAGTGGAAGAAGTTTCGACTGAGAGAAATGTTGCTCAGAACTGATCTTGTGTCTATCTCCGGTTCTTGTTTCCTTTGTCTTATTTCCAAAGCATTTGTTTTATTCTGTCTTTCTTGGAACATCCCAGCTCAGTCCTTGTACCTTACCTACCCACCCTTTTCTGTGGTCAGCTAATTACAATCTGCCTCCCATTTTAATACCTATAATATCTTCTTACCCTCAAGCCCAGGACAATATGACCTCCTGTCTGACATGGTCAAAGAGAAATTGTAATTCATTGATATTCTTTTAATTCCATATGGGAGGCATGGTGACACAGCGCCAGAGACTCGGGTTCAATCCTGGCTAGTGGTGCTGTCTGTATGGAGTTTGTATGTTCTCCCCGTGACCCAATGAGTTTCCCCATGTGCTTTCATTTCCTCCCACTCTCCAAAGACGTACAGGTTTGTAGGTAAATTGACTTGGTATAATTGTAAATTGTCCCTAGTGTGTGTAGGATAGTGTAAGTGTGCGGGAATAGTAAGATTGAACGAGAACTTACCAGTTTGAAGGTTGATCTTTATTTCATGAGGAGTTGCGGTGAGGGATTTCGTGAAGAGCCCGCCGGCACGCATGCGCGACATTCTTCAAAGCAGCGGTGTGGAATCACAGAAACAACAACAGAAATGATTTGGCATAGTAAGATTTAAAGAGACGCTGATTACCAGCTGAAGATGATCGAGGGTTGGGAGCGGAGGGCACGAAATCCCTCACCGCAACTCCTCATGAAATAAAGATCAACCTTCAAACTGGTAAGTTCTCGTTCAATCTTACTATTTCATTTCGGAGTCACGTGAGTGACTTCGTGAAGACTTCAAAGCTTCTGTGATTACACGCCCTGGACAACGTCCATGCGGACACACCACTAGCAAGGATGGATTGGAGTAAACAAGTTGATGAAACGAGGTTATACTGAAACAAAAAGAAGATTTATTAATAACACAACAAATAACGCCCTTTTAATCAGGGACATCCCCACGTTCTCGCCCGGCGTTCAGCACGGCCTCCGCGAACTGAAGGGGAGCAGCAACAGGCTTATTATAGAACCGCTGGAACACAGCTTCATTCGCCCATCCTGCTGTGGCGAGGATATGGTCCATGGGCACCTCCATGACCCTCGCCGCCGACGTAGATGCAGCCCTGGTGGAGTGAGATTTAAACACATTAGTGTCAATACCTGCCTTATCCAGGATGATCCGGAGCCACCTGGATATCGTCTGGACTGTCACTCGATGGTGAGGTCTTTTGTGAGTGACAAGCAGGTACAACTCCATTCCTCTGATGCTCCTCGTCACCTTGATGTAGTAACGGATGTGAGTGGCTAAACATAGCCGAGCATCTGCAGGGTATGCCGGGAACTTCAGCTGCAGCCCTGTGCACCCAGGTCTATGCTGCTTGAGTAGCTCATTGATAAAAAAGACTGCTTCTCCAGGGGTGGACGTCATCCTGTCAATACGAAGTTTGTGGAGCGTCTGAACCCGCTGTGCTGAAGTCAGCGCTAGTAACATCACCAATTTCATAGTGAGTTGGTCCAGCTGTAACCCTTCCATGGGTGACCACGACCTGAGCAGGGTAAGTACATCCCTGACATCCCAGGTGATGTTGTAGCGTGGTGTCGGCGGATTTAGATTGAATATTCCCCGCATTAGCCTGGACACTAGCTTGTTCGATCCTACCTCGATGTTGAGGTAGAATGATAGCGCACTCCTTGCGCTGTTGATGGCACTGTAACTCAAGTGCTCATCGTGGTGCAACCCCGCGAGGAATTCCAGGACGTCGGCTATGGAGACATCGTCATAGGTGATGTGAGAGCGACTGCAGTAGGCTTCCCACTTGGTGATGTGGGAGAGATATCTCCGCCTGGTGGACTCTCGACATGATGCTCCAATGGTGTTCATGGTCCGGGTGGTGAGGCCATACTGCATCCATGGCCTGGTCAGAACCTGCAAGCCAGTAATTTTAGATAGGCATGGCAGGGGTGTAACTCCCGTGAAACAGGGTGAGAAACCAAATGTGAGCAACCCTCTAGAGGGACCCAAGGTTGACTAATCATGTCAGAGACCACCGGATACCAAGGCTGCGTAGGCCAGTCGGGTATGACAAGAATGCCTCTGGCAGAATCCATCTTGATTTTTTGTAATACCCGACTGATGAGGCAAAACGGGGGGAATGCATAGAAAAACCAATTCCCCCAGTCTAGCGAGAATGCATCAATCGCTAATGCCCCAGGGTCTGGTTCCCATGAAACATATGTCGGTACCTGATGGTTCAACCGGGACGCAAAAAGGTCTATATCCGGTTGGCCAAATTTGGCTGTAATTTGGGCAAATATTTGAGGATGCAGCATCCACTCAATACTATCATTGAATTTGCGTGACCTGGTGTCTGCCACAGTATTAAGCCTACCTGGCAAATAGGTGGCTGAAATCCAAATATCACGATCAATACACCAGCACCAAATAGTATTAGCCAATTTGTCACAAGAGACTGACCTGGTACCGCCCATATGGTTTAAATATGCCACCGCTGTGGTGTTGTCTATTTGGAGACGGACATGAGTTCCACTAAGATTAGCACAATACGCCCGCAGTCCGTGAAATGCTGCAAGCAGCTCCAAATAGTTAATCCCTTGTAGTAGCAACATGCTAGCTTCAAGGGGATCCCACCTGCCTCCACAACTAGAAGAGCTGTCCGCAGCTCCCCAGCCTAGAGAGCTTGCGTCAGTTTGCAAATATACCACCGGATTGGTCACAACAATGGGTTTGAATGCCCTGCCAATATTGGACACCCACCATTGTAGCTCAACCTTAGCATCGGAAGGCAGCCCCATAGGTCTGTCAAAATGACCAGCGTTCTTTTTCAACGCAGCAATCTTGGCCCTTTGCAGATTTTGATAATGCAAAGGCCCAAACCGGGCTGCTGGAAATAAAGCTACGATTTTCCCAATCACCTTAGCTGTATGCCGAATAGATGGTATACTGGCGGATGCGAGATCCTGACATGCAAGGGAGACATCCTCAATCTTGTGAAAAGGAATGGTGGCCCTCATTTGAATAGAGTCCACCGTGAAACCCAAATAATCCATAACCTGGGATGGGTGAAACTTCGATTTGTCTGGATGGACTATAAACCCTAGCTGCTGAAATATAGTGACAGTAGCCGAAACAGCCCTTTCAGCTGCTTCCAGCGTGTTGCCAATAATCAAAATATCATCTAAATAGGCCATTACAATATGATGTTGTATGCGTAATTTGGCCATAATAGGTTTGAGTAATTTAGTAAAGAGCCTAGGGGCGGTAGTAAGCCCATTTGGTAAGGCCCTATATTGCCAGAGCTGATCCATCCAGACAAATTTCAAAAATTTCCGGTGATGTTTCCGGATGGATACTGAATAGTATGCATCTTTCAAATCAATACATGCCATAAAGCAACCATGCGAAATCAGTGATTTGGCTGTCTCAAAGGTGTCTATTTTGAAATGTGTGTATGTTACAAAAGTATTCAACTGGGTCAAGTCAATAATCACCCGACAACCTCCATCCTTTTTTGGCCTAGTAAAAATATTGGAGACGAATTCAATGGGCTCGTGAATAGTTTTCTCTATCACGCCTTTTTGTTCCAAACGAAAAATTTCAGCCGTGCCTGCTGCCTGCTCAACGGCAGACAGCGTAAACTTCCGTTTAGGCATATGCTGGGATGGAGGAATGTTCCCGTGAATAAATTCAATAGAGTGACCCCGAATATTTTGTAAAACAAATTTATCTGAAGTAACTGATGTCCAAGCTTCAGCAAAGAACCGGAGTCGCCCTCCAACATGTGAGATTAAAGGGGCAGGAGAAAGAAAACCAGACCACCTTACCTCCATGGTCACCGGCGGTCCCTGACATACTTGGGTGGCCGAGGAGGTGCTGGGTTGGGCTGACGATGAGGTGGCTTCATCTTCCACTGGGGTCGCTGTGTGCCTGACCCCAAAAAAGACCGCTGCTGCTGGCCTTGTTGATAGTAGTGTTGAGTAGCAGCATATGGTCTTGGTGCGGGTGCGACCGGACCTCGCGGTCGAGCAGGAGGAGCTTTTGGCACCATCGGTCTGGGGGCGATCTGAGATCGCATAAGTCCCACCGTTTTGGCTACCTCGTCAAGCTCCTTGACCCTCTTCGAAAGGTCTTCTCCGAAGAGTTGTCGGGGCGGCGGTGGCGGTGGCGGTGGTGGTTTACACAACCCAGCAAATTTTGGGTTGATAGAAGGGCGGATGCTATTTTTCCGAAAATCATTAATTTCGTGCTGGGTGGCACATAACAGCGCCAACGCATCCTCTTGGTCCAATGACAGATCAGTACCATCGACCGACCGCGCAAAGGCGGTAATACCGGCCGTGAGGAGTTTGAGGATCCGCTGGAGTTTGACCTCCTGATGGCGGACAGCCACGCCGATGTTGCCCCATATGGGCGTATTGACCAGAGGCACGTTGAGGGCATTACAGTTGGACGGGGCCTTGTGGCGCTGAGTGGCCTGCGAAAGTACTTCCTCCTGCAGCCGATGATTCGTGAGAAAGTCTACTGTTGCTGCCAGTTTTGGTTGAAGCGGAAGTCCAGTTGTGACTGGTGCAGCAAATTTGGCCGCCACGTCCAGTAGCTCAGCTGTCGGTGGCTCCGACGGTGTTGGTGTAGGGCCAAACCCTTCTTCCCCTTGTGGCTCGCTGATGAGAGAAACTGGCGAGGTGGCCCTGTGCCTGTCGATATCCGTGGGTGCGTACTGCTGTTGATTATGGAGCAACAGCTCCAGCAGCCGCTCGATGCGGTCAATACGCCCACCACCCTGAACACTCGGGTGGTCGGAGTCCTCCGGCTCAGAAAACATGCCGGGGCTCCTATCATCGGCCCGCACCTCTGAGAAGTGATCTCGGTGCCGGAATGGATCGCTTTCGGCCGTCGCAGCGAAACCGTGCGATTCCCGCGCGGGCAAGGTGTCCAACCGCCTCTTCTTGGCGGGAGCAGAAACTGTTGCCACAAAGGGCCCTGACGGCTTGGGGTCGACTCTAGCAGAAGCATGGAGCGACGCCCGCTGTCCACATATTGGACGGTGCCGACGCATGGTCTCGTCCACCCATCCATGGGGGACTCGGCGACCGAGGCGGGACCGTACCCAAGCCCCCCGTCCCGGCGGCGGGGGTTGGGAGTTGGATAGCAGACCTTACAGACCCAGGTCCCGCCGTTGCACCAGACCGCCCCATGGCGGCTGGTGGAGCCTTGGCCCGAACCGGGTTAGGCTTACGGGCTCCTCTGCTGCCTTTTGATGAAGGGCTAGCGGAGGGGGGTCGGGCCGCAGCACGAGACCCCTTCCCCGTTGTCGCCAAAGGCGAACTTGTGGCAGGGTCCACCCTTTCAGGAGGCACCCCGTCGTCCTCCTCCACGCACTCCTCCCCGGAGCTGTGGCGACTCAGCGGGTCCCGACCTGCAGCAGCAGACGCCAACGGTTTCCCCGCCTTCTTCCCGGCCCCAGGTGTAAACGATGAGGGCGCCGGGCCGGTCAAACGACGACTTCGACCAGACATTCCGAATACTCAATCCGCACCCTTGCTGAAAGACAAAACCGACAGCAAGGGCCAACCAACTTAAGGTTAGTTTAAACTTACCTAAGCGGCGCCTTATGAAGGGCTGGCGAGGAGCGCGCCCCACCGCCAGCTGTCGGCAGCAATGCGTTGCGACGATATGACGCGCATGCGTGCCGGCGGGCGCTTCACGAAGTCACTCACGTGACTCCGAAATGAAATTGTTGGTCGGCGCGGATTTGTAAAAAGTGGGGGGCGGGGGGGAAATAAATGGGGAAAAAAGCCAGAGCTCCCCGTTGGATTGCAACCTTGTGGTGGTCGGGGAGCTTGTGTGTCTCAGTGACCCCGAGAGCTGTGCTGGAGGGAGATTCATCTCCTGTTAGGGTCTCCCGTGCTGAACAGGTCGAAGGATAGAGGCGAGACGAAGAGCGATCCACTGGTCCTCCAGGTTATGGGTTGAGCACGGGGCTAACAACATTGTCTCATAAAACAAATATGTTACGGAAACAGCAACTGAAGGAATCAACACTACTGAGTGGAGAACCTTCGTTGCTGCCCTACATGCCAGGAGGTCTAATAGGCACAGAGAGCTAAAAAGCCAGAGTGGGGTACTGATTTTGGATGGCGGTGCTGGCTCGAAGGGCCGAATGACCTACTCCTGCACCTATCGTCTATGTTTCTATGTAGGCCTACTCCTGCACCTACTTGTCCATGTAAGGGGAAGTACAACGGGATCTGGGGGTCCTTGTACATCAGTCTATGAAAGCAAGCATGCAGGTACAGCAGGCAGTGAAGAAAGCGAATGGCATGTTGGCATTTATAACAAGAGGAATCGAATATAGGAGCAATGAGGTCCTTCTGCAGTTGTACAGGGCCCTGGTGAGACCCCACCTGGAGCATTGTGTGCAGTTTTGGTCCCCTAATTTGATGAAGGACATTCTTGCTATTGAGGGAGTGCAGCGTAGGTTTAAAAGGTTAATTCCCGGGATGGCGGGACTGTCATATGCTGATAGAATAGAGCAGCTGGGCTTGTACACTCTGGAGTTTAGAAGGATGAGAGGGGATCTCATTGAAACATGTAAGATTGTTAAGGGTTTGGACAGGCTAGAGGCAGGAAACATGTTCCCGATGTTGGGGGAGTCCAGAACCAGGGGCCATAGTTTAAGAATAAGGAGTAAGCCATTTAGAACGGAGACGAGGAAACACTTTTTCTCACAGAGAGTGGTGAGTCTGTGGAATTCTCTGCGTCAGAGGGCGGTGGAGGCAGGTTCTCTGGATGCTTTCAAGAGAGAGCTAGATAGGGCTCTTAAAGATGGCGGAGTCAGGGGATATGGGGAGAAGGCGGGAACGGGGGGATGATCAGCCATGATCACATTGAATGGCGGTGCTGGCTTGTAGGGCCGAATGGCCTACTCCTGCACCTATTGTCTATGTTTCTATGTTTCTATGATGATGAGGGTTTCAGTCTGCAAATTAAGGGACAGCTGGGACAGGTGATTCCTGCTCGAGGAATGTTTTATCATGTCCCGGTGTGTGAGAGTGTTTAACAAAACTGATTGGGTCTTTGAGGTAGAATCATCGTTGTTATGTTGCTATCCAGCGCACTGCTGTGCACGATAGTCCTATTGCCTCAGGCATCGACGGTTCGAGGCAGAACTAACTACATTGTGCTGAATAATGGAAAATAGGATAAACCTCCCTTCAAATCAAAACAATATTTTGGGAATGTATAAATGTATTTATATATAGCGTGCACCCTGTCGATTCTCTGTAACTACCTTCTTCCTGACCTGTGGAAGTGAATGAAATATTCTGACTGACTGCCTCTGTCACACAGCAGTACATAACGCCGAGTTTGCATCGACTGAAGAGAAGCCCAAACTGCCTAATTGAACCAGACAACTCGAACACTGCATGCAGGAAGGAACTGCAGGTGCTGGTTCAAACCAAAGGTAGACAAAAAAAAGCTGGAGTAACTCAGCGGGACAGGCAGCATCTCTGGAGAGAAGGAATGGGTGACCTTTGAAGAAGGGTCTCGACCCGAAACGTCACCCATTCCGTCTCTCCAGAGATGCTGCTGCCTGTCCCACTGAGTTACTGCAGCTTTTTGTGTCCATCTAAAGGGCCTGTCCCACTTAGGCAATTTTTTTAGCCGACTACAGGCGACTAAGCTGTGGCCACATGGTCACCGGGGTGTCGCCTGTATGGTCGTGAGTCATCTCCTCAGTCACCCAAAGAATCGTAGCATTTCTGGTCGCCACTGGATTTTGAAAGGTTCAAAACCTTTCGGCGACAGTCAGCGACCATGGGCTTGTCGTAGCTTGTCTTCTCCTGGCGTAGGTGCTGTCGTAGGTTGTCGCCGATGCTGACTTCGGTCAATTCCATTGTCGTGATCGCCGAAAAAATCGCCTAAGTGGGACAGGCCCATTAGTCCAGTCGCCGGTTTTTTGGCGACC
Source organism: Raja brachyura (assembly GCA_963514005.1). The sequence continues at coordinate 2,790,419 of OY740791.1, forward strand.
TGCTACGTCTTTGACAGTCGCCGGCAGTCGCCTAAAAAAATCGCCAAGTGGGACAAGCCCTTAACTGTAACCCTGCAACACTAAATTCTGCATTCTGGTATTTTTCGCTCCGCTCTATCTGTTGCAGTTGTGTCTCTTGATTGTAAACACGTCTCTCATGATTTGGTTTAGTTTAGTCTGGAGTTACAGCATACAGTCCATGCCGACCACTGATCACCCGTTCACACACTAGTTCTATATTATCCCACTTCTTGTATTTAGTGAAGATGTCAATTTTAGTACGGGTGTCAGGGGTTATGGGGCGAAGGCAGGAGAATGGGGTTGAGAGGTAAAAATAGACCAGTCATGATTGAATGGCGGAGTTGATTTGATGGGCCGAATAGCCTGATTCTGCTCCTGGAACATGAACGTTTGCATCCAATCCCTCCACACAAGGGGCAATTTACAGGGGGCCAATTAACCCACATGTCTTTGGGATGTGGGAGGAAGCTGGAGCACCCGGAGGAAACCTGCACGGTCACAGGGAGATCATGCAAATTCAACATGGACAGCACCTGAGGTCTGGATCGAACCCGGGTCTCTGGCACAGTAAGGCAGCAACTCTACCACTGCACCACCGCACAGCCCATTTGACTGGATAACACACAGACATAAGCTTTTTACGAGGCAATAATAAATGTATACCAACACCAGGTAGTAACTACTTTACTTTCGAGGTACAGCACGGAAACAGGCCCTTCGGCCCACCGAGCCTGCGCCAACCGGTGATCCACAGACACTAGCACTATCCTACCCACTGGGGAAAATTCACAATTTTAGCAACGCCAATTAACCTACGAACCCGTACGTTGTTGAAATGTGGGAGGAACCCGGAGCACCCGGAGGAAACCCACAAGGTCACAGGGAGAACCTGCAAACTCTACACAGACAGCACCTGAAGTCAGGATCGAACCCGGGTCTCTGCTTCTGTGAAACGGAGTCTCTACCAGCTGCACCACTGTGCTGCCCATTGGACTGGATAACATGCACGCAGACATAAGCTTTTCATTGCATCTTGTTACACCTGGCAATAAGAAATGATTACCAAGTAGTAACTGTCCAGAATGTTAAAGAAAAGCAGCATGGCAGGCATAAAGTCTCATTACTATTCCAGGCCAAATTGTTGCCCACGTATTAAAATGCATTATGAGCACATGCATTTTAATCAACAAAGTGTCGGATGGACAATGGCTGGCTGCGTCAGATAATTGCAGATTCCAGGTTTGCTCAAAGTCATGACTGAAGATTTATTCTTGTGCTTAATTGAAAATGGTTCTGAAGAAATGAAATGAATAGGAAGGCAGTAAACGTTCACCCTTTGACGGCCGCTGATAATGTCCACTTAGCTGGGGAATGAACAGAAAATACATGTGAATGGAAGTCGCTCTGCCTGTGTTTCACATTCAATCCATTCTCCAAATTTTCCAGCTGGCTCAGATTCTCTCAGCTGTGGCTTCAGGCAACACTTAGAACCTCATGCATTGCTATTCAAATTATTTAAACTTCATGTCTTGAGGCTTCCAGGCTTGATTGAACAGTTTTTTTTTACATTCCAAAATAAACATTTGCTGTAATAACTTGATTAAAACAAATGTCAGGGCAGAATTTGTAGTTGTTACGGGGGTGTCCCACTGTACGAGGTAATTCAAGAGTTCTCCCGAGTTTCCCCTGATTCGAACTCGTAGAATTACGGTCATAGCCGCTCGTCGGTACTCGGGGCTCTCATGGACATTTTTCAACAAGTTTAAACAAGTTGAAAAATCTACACGAGTCTTCACAAGCTTACCGCGTTTCCCAAGTACCTGCCGTTAGCGCTACAAACCGCTAAGAGATGTCACGAGCTCTGACATACCCACTACGTACATTCTACGTGCTTACCACGTGTTTTTTTTTAAACTCGGGGGAGCTCTTGAATTACCTCGTACAGTGGGACAGCTCCTTTAGCGTCTGCCTCTCTCGCATGTAAACCACATGCACAATCCGCTTGATCCCGGGTGCACCGCGCAGATGATGACATCCACGCGGAAACATTTGACCTTTAACGTTTTTAAATTGCCCGTCACATGCCAGTCTACACTTCATCGTAGTGCAGCTGCATACGAGAAACGTCAGATGCTGCTTCATAACAAGACATTTAATCTCCTTCTCCTTCTCCCATCCACACCTCACGCTGCCTCGGCAAGGCCAGCAGCATCATCAAGGACCAGTCTCACCCCGGTCACTCCCTCTTCTCCCCTCTCCCATCAGACAAGAGATACAGAAGTGTGAAAACGCACACCTCCAGATTCAGGAACAGTTTCTTCCCAGCTGTTATCAGGCAACTGAACCATCCTACCACAACCAGAGAGCAGTGCTGAACTACTATCCACCTCATTGGTGACCCTCGGACTATGTCTGATCAGTCTATGCTGGCTTTACCTTGCTCTAAACGTTATTTCCTTCTCATGTGCCTGTGCACTGTGAATGGCTCGATTGTAATCATGCATTGTCTTTCTGCTGACTGGATAACTTTTCAGTCTACCTCGGTACATGTGGCAATAAACTACACTGAAACTGCCCAGTACAGGAGTAACTCCGCATGACAGGCAGCATCTCAGGCGAACATGGATAAGTGTCATCTCGGGGCGGCACGATGGTGCAGCGGTAGAGTTGCTGCCCCTGAGTGCCAGAGGCCCGGGTTGGAACCTGACTACAGGTGCTATCTGTTGGGAGTTTGCAGGTTCTCCCCGTGACCACGTGGGTTTTCTCCTGGTGCTCTGGTTTCCTTCCACACTCCAAAGACGACCGGGTTTGTAGGTTAATAGCCTTCTGTAATTTGCCCCGAGTGTGTATAGGGTAGAACTAGTGTACGGGTGATCATTGGTCGGCGCGGACCTGTAGAATGAATGAATGAATAAGTTTATGAATAAGTCTGAAATGCAGTTGTACAGGGCCCTAGTGAGACCATACCTGGAGTATTGTGTGCAGTTTTGGTCCCCTAATTTGAGGAATGACATTCTTGCTATTGAGGGAGTGCAGCATAGGTTTACAAGGTTAATTCCCGGGATGGCGGGACTGTCATATGCTGAGAGAATGGAGTGGCTGGGCTTGTACACTCTGGAGTTTAGAAGGATGAGAGGGATCTCATTGAAACATATAAGATTGTTAACGGTTTGGACACGCTAGAGGCAGGAAACATGTTCCTGATGTTGGGGGAGTCCAGAACCAGGGGCCACAGTTTAAGAATAAGGAGTAAGCCATTTAGAACGGAGACGAGAAAACACTTTTTGTCACAGAGAGTGGTGAGGCTGTGGAATTCTCTGTCTCAGAGGGCGGTGGAGGCAGGTTCTCTGGATGCTTTCAAAAGAGAGCTAGATAGGGCTCTTAAAAATAGCGGAGTCAGGGGATATGGGGAGAAGGCAGGAACGGGGTACTGAATGGGGATGATCAGCCATGATCACATTGAATGGAGGTGCTGGCTCGAAGGGCCAAATGGCCGACTCCTGCACCTATTGTCTATTGTCTATTGTCTATTATTTTTTATTGGTCAAGTATTCACATACAAGGAATTTGTCTTGATGCTCCGCCCACAGGTTGCATCATGACATACAGCGACAGTTAGCAATGACACATAAAACACTGAACATTAAAAGAAGGGCGAGGCGGTGGGCTTCGTAGCATAGCCAGTTATGTGTCGTAGAATAAAACATCACGGAAACAGACCCTTTGGCCCGACTGTCCATGCTGGCCCAGATGCCCCATCTCTGCTAGTCCCACCTGCCCGCATTTAGCTCATATCCCGCAAAACATTTTTGTTCCAAGCACCTGTCCAAGGTGATCAAAGTGTACCTGTTGTCATTATACCTGCATCAGTAACTTCCCCCTGGCAGCACGTTCCACATGCTCACCACCAAATATTAAACTGAAAGGCACAAATACAAAAACACTATCGTAGAATTAGAAGATGAAAATCTGGTTCCACCGGGAATGAATCTGACACCTAAATGAGCTGAGAGCGGATCATCCCCGAGTAACCAAGTCAATTAGTCATTGAACGTGAAGGTAGTTTTATTCATCGACAAAACCATGACCTTGTGACCAATTAGTTCAAGAAAATGAACCCCGGATCAACGGTAAAATTAATGAAGGAAGGCAAGTCAGTCGAGGTAACGTGTCCGGAAGGTTACGCGTGGGGTGTCATGAGACTATTCAATATTCCTGTCTGCGGGAAATATTGGTGCTGCAGGACATTCCATTCATTAAGACAGACACCAGCGTTGAAATTTGAGAAACAAGTCAATGCCGTGGTAAAAGTTAGCTTCTTCCAGCTTTGGACGATAGCTAAAATAAAACAATTCCTCCAGTTTGGTGACCTCAAAAAGATCATCCCCACATTTATCTCCTCCCGCCTCGATTACTGCAACTCCCTTTCCACTGGCATCAGCCAATCTTCCCTGTCCCGCCTGCAACTGGTCAAAACGTCGCAGCGAGACTCCTGACCCGAAAAAGGGACCACATCACCCCGATCCTGGCCTCTCTCCACTGGCTCCCTGTGCGGTTCCGAATAAATTTAAAGATCCTTCTTTATGTCTACAAAGCCCTTAACGGGCTCGCCCCCACCTACATCAAAAGTCTCCTTACCCACCGCACCACCTCCAGGTCCCTCAGATCGGCCGACTTGGGGTTACTGAACATCCCGCGGTCTAGGCATAAGCTCAGGGGCGACCGCGCCTTTGTGGTTGCAGCTCCTAGACTGTGGAACAGCATCCCTCTTCCCATCAGAACTGCCCCCTCCATCGACTCCTTTAAGTCGAGACTTAAAACTCATCTTTACTCTCAAGCCTTTTTTGACGTCCTCTGAGGGAGGGCTATACGTATGTGTTTATGTATGTACTTAATCTATGAACCACTGTTGTATAACGTTAGTACCTCCACCAATGTAAAGCACTTTGGTCAAAGAGAATTGTTTTTAAAATGTGCTATAGAAATAAAAGTGACTTGAACTGACTTGAGACACAAAATGCTGGAGTGACTCAAGGGCCTGTCCCACTTAAGCAACTTTTTCGGTGACTGCTGGCACCTGTCATAGATCGCCGAACATTTTCAACGTTGAAAATTCAGCGGCGACCAGAAAGATGCTATGACTCTTTGGGTGACTAGAGGGCCACTCACTACCATACAGGCGACACCCTGGAAACATGTCCCCTGGTGACACTCTGCAACACCCGCGACATGAGGGTGGGACAGGCCCTTTAGCGGTTCAGGTGGCATCTCTGGAGAGATGGAATGGGTGACGTTTCGGGTCGAGACACTTCTTCAGTCTGCGGTAACCCTGACACCTTTCCTAATCTCTGGCCTTTGTTCCAACTATCTGACTATCAAACACCCCCCTCACATCACCATCTATTACCAGCCTCACTTTGTCCTTTCCTTTTTCCAGCTTTCTTTCCCCCCCCCCTCTATTACCCCCTACAATCTGAAAAAGAGTCCCGTCCGATGCTGAAACGTCATCTATCCATGTTCACCAGAGATGCTGCCTGACCCGCTGAGTTACTCCAGCACTCTGTGAAACGTCACCTATCCATGTTCTCCACAGATGCTGCCTGACCCGCTGAGTTACTCCAGCACTCTGTGAAACGTCACATATCCATGTTCTCCACAGATGCTGCCTGACCCGCTGAGTTACTCCAGCACTCTGTGAAACGTCACATATCCATGTTCTCCTCAGATGCTGCCTGACCCGTTGAGTTACTCCAGCACTTAGTGTCAAAGAGTCACAGACTCTTGATAGCGTGATACAGCGTGACGTAGCGTGATACAGTGTGGAAACAGGCCCTTCGGCACAACTTGCCCACACTGGCCAACATGTCCCAGCTACACTTGTCCCACCTGCCCGCATTTGATCCATATCCCTCCAAACATGTCCTATCCATGTACCTGCCTAACTGTTTCTTAAACATTGTGATAGTCCCAGCCTTGACCACCTCCACTGGCAGCTCCTTCCATACACCCACCACCCTCTGTGTGAATAAGCTACTCCGATTCCTATTAAATCTTTTCCCCTTCACCTTGAACCTATGTCCTCTGGTCCTCGATTCACCTACTCTGGGCAGGAGACTCTATAGCCTTTTAATAATAAACCTAAGCCTAAACCTGAAGTAAGGAACTGCTTAAGGGCCTGTCCCAACTTACGTGAGTTTTTCGGCGACTTGCCGGCACCCGTCATTAGTCGCAGCAGGTCGCCGAAAATGTTCAACATGTTGAAAACCCAGCGGCGACCAGAAAAGTCGCCGAAAAAAATTGCGTAAGTGGGACAGGCCGTTTATGGTTTGATTGAATGTTCACTGATGGTACACATGTGTTTCTGACTAACGTATTCTGCCAGAGTCATGTGAGGAAGCTTCACATCCACTCCCGGTGGAGATGAATCCTTGCTGGGATTGTCACACGCGGGCATGACTATATCAATCTATAACACTCGGGTGGCTTTAATTTGTCATATCCTCGAGAAAAACTGTGGCCCTTTCTGTCACTCCAATATCTTAAATTGCAGCAGTGCATCCTAGAATGGCCAAGTGCACATTTAACACATCGAGGTGGTGTATCTTGCTCAGCACTATGTATTCAAGAGAAAGTTAGATACAGCTCTCAGGGCTAATGGAATCAGGGATATGGGGAGAAGGAAAGAACGGGGTACTGATTGTGGATGATCAGCCATGATCACATTGAATGGCGGTGCTGGCTCGAAGGGCTGAATGGCCTCCTCCTGCACCTATTGTCTATGTATCTAATAAACAGATCAAATTGTTTCGGAAGACAATAGACAATAGACAATAGGTGCAGGAGTAGGCTGTTCAGCCCTTCGAGCCAGCACCGCCATTCAATGTGATCATGGCTGATCATCCCCAATCAGTACCCCGTTCCTGCCTTCTCCCCATATCCCCTGACTCCGCTATCTTTAAGAGCCCTATCTAGCTCTCTCTTGAAAGTATCCAGAGAACTGGCCTCCACCGCCCTCTCAGGCAGAGAATTCCACAGACTCACAAAAAGTGAAAAAGTAAAAAGGAATTGCAGACGCCGGTTTACGCCGAAGGTAGACACAAAATGCTGTTGTAACTGTCCAGCATTGATCAGTTCACTTTAGAGATACCATGTGGGAGCAGGTCCACCGAGTCCGCGCCGATCAGCGATCCACACACACTAACACTATCCTACTCACACTTGGGGCAAATACTCCTTTATACTAAGCCAATCAACCTACAAACCTGCGCGTCTTTGGAGTGTGGGAGGAAACCGGAGCGCCCGGAGGTACAAATTCCATAGAGACAGCACACGTAGCCAGGATCCAACCGGTGGCATGGTGAGGCAGCATCTCTACCGCTGCGCCACCGTGCCGCCCAGTTACTGCTGCCAGCTTTTATTCTGCAATATTTTGGGGCAAGGTGATCCTGGGCAGGTAGAGCCATAATAATCAGTAGAGGCATTGAGGATGTGTGCGCAAGCTTTGACTGTGTGTGGGCTGCGATTTATACCTCCAAAGGGGCTTTATTTAAATAACTCCACATGCTCCAATTAAGTGAATTTCCCAGCCAGCGTGTTGGGATTTGAACTTGTATCCCAGGATCATTTGTATCCTCCTGAAAGTGCTTTCGCAGGCAGACAAGCTTGCATGTTTGTATGTATGTGAGCGAGTGTGTGTGAGCTTGTATGCGTGTGTGAGCGTGGGTGTGTGAGCGTGTGCGTACAGACAGCACCCGTAGTCGGGATCGAACCCGGGTCTCCGGCGCTGCATGCGCGGTAAGACAGCAACTCTACCGCTGCACCACCGTGGCCGCCCTTAGCGTTAAGGTGAGAGGAGCAAAGTTGAAAGGAGATGTGCGGGGTCAAGTTGTTTTGCACTGAGGGTGGTGGGGGCCTGGAATGTGCTGCCAGTGGTGGTGGTGGAGGCAGATACGATAGTGGCTTTTAAGAGGCGTTAAGATAGACACATGGAGGGATACGGGTCATGTGCAGGCAGATTAGTTGAACTTGGAATCAAGTTGTCTTGGAGAAAGGCTTGGAGTCCTTCAATAACTTTCACCCTGCATCCAATCATTCATTCTTGATGTCATATACACTCAACACGATCCAATATGATAGAACTTTATTTATCCCAGGAGGGAAGTTGATCTGCCAACAGTCATAAAACGCAATAAGATACTTGAAACATGAAATTAAAGTGACGAGTGGAAAGGGTTGAGGATGTGCAAAGATTGGGGGGGGGCCAGTCTCAGTCTCAGTCGACCCCACGACAGAACGGGGAGGAGTTGTACAGTTTGATAGCCACAGGGAAGAAGGATCTCCTGTGGTGTTCTGAGCTACATCTTGGTGGAACCAGTCTGTTGCTGAAGATGCTCCTCAGGTTGACCAGTGTGTCACGGAGGGGATGAGCTGTGTTGTCCAGGATGCTCCGCAGTTTGAGCAGCATTCTCCCCTCCAAGACCATCTCCCGTGGATCCAACTCCAGCTCTGCCCCCAGGACAGAGCCAGGCTTCTCGATAATCCTTCCAAAACAAGTAATTCTCCTATGGGAGGCGATAGACAAAGACTAAATGATGGTGCATTTCTGTGTAGGTGAGCTTTCACGAGAAATGGTTGAGAGGATGTCCCCATGTCTCGAAGGCCTGAGCTGTAGGGAAAGGTTGGGCAGTCTAGTTTAATTGTCTGCTGTATGTTTTATTATTAATGTTTAATGTTTTATGTGTCATTCCTAACTGTCATTGTGTGTCATGTTGTCACTTGTGGGCGGAGCACCAAGCCAAATTCCTTGTATGTGAATACTTGGCCAATAAACTTATTCATTCATTCATTCATCTAAGAATAGTAAGATTGAACGAGAACTTACCAGTTCGAAGGTTGATCATTATTTCATGAGGAGTCGAAGTGAGGGATTTCGTGAAGAGCCCGCCGGCGCGCATGCTCGACATACTTCAAAGTAGCGGCGTGGAATCACAGAAACCAATCAAGAAATGACTTCACATAGTAAGAATGAAACGACTAAGATTACCAGCTGAAGGTGATTGAGGGTTGGGCGAGGAGGGCACGAAATCCCTCACTTCGACTCCTCATGAAATAATGATCAACCTTCGAACTGGTAAGTTCTCGTTCAATCTTACTATTTCATTTCGGAGTCACGTGAGTGACTTCGTGAAGACTTCAAAGCTTCTGTGATGACACGCCCTGGACCACGTCCATGCTGTCACACCACTACCAGGGATGGATGGGAGGAATAACTTGCTGACTAGTCCATACTGCAAAACAAAGCATATTTATTAACAAACAAATCAAAACCCCTCATTCGGGGACATCTCCACGTTCTTGCCCCGCATCTAGCACGGCTTCTGCGAACTGTAGAGGCGCAGCAACGGGCCGGTTGTAGAACCGCTGGAACACCGTCTCATTAGCCCATCCTGCTGTGGCGAGAATATGGTCCATGGGCACCTCCATGACCCTCGCCGCCGACGTCGATGCAGCCCTGGTGGAATGAGATTTGAACACATTAGTGTCGATACCTGACTTACCCAAGACGACTCGAAGCCACCTGGATATCGTCTGTGTTGTCACTCGATGGTGAGGTCTCTTATGAGTGACAAGCAGGTATCTCTCCATTCCTCTGATGCTTGCCGTCACCTTGACGTAGTAACGGATATGGGAGGCTAAGCATAGCCTAGCATCGGCGGGGTATGCCGGGAACTTCAGCTGCAGCCCTGTGCACCCAGGTCTGTGTTGCTTTAGTAGCTCGTCAACAAAGAAAACTACTTCTGTGGGGGTAGACATCATTCTGTCGACACGTAGTTTGTGGAGTGTCTGTACCCTCTGTGCTGAAGTCAGCGCTAGTAACATCACCAGCTTCATGGTGAGTTTGTCCAGCTGGAGCCCTTCCATGGGGGACCACGTCCTGAGCAGAGTTAAAACGTCCCTGACATCCCAGGTGATATTGTAACGTGGTGTAGGCGGATTCGTATTGAAAATACCCCGCATGAGCCTGGACACTAGCCTGTTGGATCCCACCTCAATATTGAGGTAGAATGATAGAGCGCTCCTGGCGCTGTTGATGGCACTGTAGCTTAAGTGTTCATCATGGTGCAACCCCGCGAGGAATTCCAGGACGTCGGTTATAGTCACGGCATCGTACGTGATGCGAGAGCGGCTGCAGAAGGCTTCCCACTTCCTGATGTGAGAACGGTATCTTCGCCTTGTAGACTCTCGGCACGACGCCGCAATGGTATCCATGGTCCGGGTAGAAAGGCCGTATTGTTCTAAAGGCCGATTCAGAATCTGCAAGCCAACAAATTTAAATAGCCATGGCAGGGATGTGGCTCCCCTGAAACAGGGTGAGTAACTAATTCTGGGCTACCCTGCAAACGGACCCAAGGTTCACTGAGCGTGTCAAAGACCATCGGATACCACGGCTGTGTAGGCCAGTCGGGTATGATAAGGATGCCCTTGGCACCGTCCATCTGAATTTTACGTAATACCCGACTGATGAGGCAAAACGGGGGGAATGCATAGAAAAAGCAATTCCCCCAGTCTAGCGAGAATGCATCTAACGCTATAGCCCCAGGATCTGGTTCCCACGCGACGTAGGTTGGTACCTGATGGTTCAACCGGGACGCAAAAAGGTCAATGTCCGGTTTCCCAAATTTGGCTGTGATTTTTGCAAAAATTTCAGGATGTAACATCCATTCAATATTATCATTGAACTTGCGTGACCTGGCGTCCGCCACAATGTTAAGCTCACCTGGCAAATAGGTAGCTGAAATCCAAATGTCTCTCTTGACACACCAGAGCCAAATTGAATTAGCCAATTTATCACATGAAACTGACCTGGTACCGCCCATGTGGTTTAAATATGCCACCGCTGTGGTATTGTCTATTTGGAGCCGGACATGTGCTCCAATGATCTTGGAACAATATGCACGAAGTCCGTGAAACGCTGCAAGCAGCTCCAAATAGTTGATCCCTTGTGATACCAACATCGTATTCTCAAGGGTATCCCATCGGCCCCCACAACTAGAGAATTGATTCGTAGCTCCCCAGCCATCAGAGCTCGCATCAGTTTGTAAGTATATCATCGGTTTCGCCTCAATAATAGTTTTGAACGATTTACTAATGTGGCAAACCCACCATCGTAATTCATCCAATGCTGCAGGCGGCAGCCGCATTGATCGATCATAATGACCAGCATGCCGTCGCAACGCAGCGATCTTGGCTCTCTGCAAGTTTCGATAATGCAGAGGTCCATACCGGGCTGCCGGAAACAAAGCCACAATCTTGCCAATGACAGTAGCTGTGTGACGAATCGATGGTATACGAGTATTAATCAAGTCTGTACACACCTGTGTTACCTCCTCAATTTTGTTAATTGGTATGGTGACTCTCATGCTAATGGAATTCACCTGGAACCCCAGATAATTAATTACCTGGGTGGGGCAGAACTTAGATTTTTCTGGATGAACAATGAACCCAAGCTGTTGGAACAAATTGACCGCAGCTGCAACCCCTTGTTGTGCTAATTCCAAGGTGTGGCCGACAATTAAAATATCATCTAAATAGGCCATAACAATATGATGTCTTTGTCTTAAATAAGCCATAATTGGCTTCACCAATTTAGTAAATAAGCGAGGGGCTGTGGTGAGCCCATTAGGCAACGCCCTATATTGCCACAGCTGATCCATCCAGATAAATTTTAAGAACCTTCTGTAATATTTTTTCATAGGTACGGTATAGTACGCATCCTGTAAATCAATGCATGCCATAAAGCACCCTTGTGAAATCAATGATTTGGCCGTTTCAAACGTGTCCATTTTAAAATGAGTATATGTTACAAAGTTATTCAGAGTGGTTAGATCAATAATGACTCTACAACCTCCATCCTTCTTAGGTCTAGTAAAAATATTGGAAACAAATTCAACGGGCTCATGAACCGTTCTCTCTATGACCCCTTTCTGTTCCAACCTTAAAATTTCCTTATAGCCTACTGACTGTTCCGCAGCCGTTAGTTTGAAAGTACGACCCGGTCTATGCTGAGGTGGAGGGATGTCCCCATTAATAAACTCAATACTATGGCCCTGAATATTCCGTAACACATACTCATCGCTGGTAATGTCACCCCATGCACCCGCAAACAACCGCAAACGCCCACCAACATGTGGAGTTAAACAAAGAGAAAAAAGAGAACCAGATCGCCTCACCTCTGTGGTTACCGGCGGTCCCTGACACGAGTGGGTGGTCGTGGAGGTGCTGGGTTGGTTTGAGGTCGTGGCGTCCTCATTTTCCACCTCGGCTTCTGCCGAGCCTGTCCTAAAAAAGACCCCTGGGGTTGGGGTGGCTGATATCGGTTTGGAGCTGGAGGGTAATTCCTGGTGGAAGTGCTGACAGACCCTCGTGAACGGCCAAGTGGGGCTTTCGAGCTTGATGGCGTGGGGGCACTGTGAGAGCGCATGAGCCCCACGGTCTTGGCTTGTTCATCCAGCTCTCTGACCCTTTTGGAGAGGTCTTCGCCAAAGAGCTGACGGGGCGGCGGCGGCGGCGGTGGTTTGCACAACCCTGCAAACTTAGGGTTGAGCGCTGGGCGGATGCTGTTTTTCCGAAAGCCGTTTATTTCGTTTTGAGTAGCGCACAGAAGCGCCAGAGCATCCTCCTGGTCCAAATTAAGCTCCTCTCCGTCGACCGACCGCACAAAGGCAGTAATCCCGGCCATGAGGAGTTTCAGGATCCGCTGAATTTTCAGCTCCTGCTGACGGATAGCCGCACTGATGTTGCCCCATATTGGCGTATTGACCACAGGCACGTTGAGGGAATTGCAGTTTGATGGAGCCTTGTGGCGGCTCATGGCTTGTAGTAGGACTTCCTCCTGAAGCTGGTGATTATTTAGGAAGTCCACTGTGGCTGCCAACTTCGTATTGATGGGAAGCCCCAATGAATGAGGGGCTGCAAATTTGGTAGCCACATCGAGGAGGTCCTCCGCCGGTAATTCAGGCGGGGGTGGGATGGGGTCAACCACGGCCTCCTCGTCCTGCTGCTCCAGGCTGGTGTACGAAGCTGGTGATGAAGCCCTGTGCCTGTCGCTGCTGGATGCCTGTTGTTGTTGACCTTGTAGGAGAAGCTCCAGCAGCCGCTCCATCCGGTCAATACGCCCTTCACCCTGAACACTCAGGTGGTCGGAGTCCTCCGGCTCTGAAAATTGGCCGGGGCTCCTGTCATCGGCCCGCACCTCGTCGAGGCCCTGCCGGTGCCGGTAGTTGTCGTCGACAGCCGCCGAGGCGAAACTGCGCGATTCCTGCACGGGCGTGTTCAACCGCCTCCGTTTAGCGGGAGCGGAAGCCGTTGCCTCTATGGACAGATGCGGCATGGTGTCGGCACCAGCCGAAGCCTGGATACCTTGGGCCCGTGCAGGCTTGCCAGCTGCCCACATCGTGGACCTTGCCGACGCATGGTCTCGCCCACCCATCCATGGGGGGCTCGGCGACCGTGACGGGACCCCCAACTGACTCGTCCCGGCGTCGAAAGTTGGGGGGCGACGGCTGGACCTCACAGCTGCCCCGGGTCCCGTCCTGGAACCTGACCGCTCCTTGGCGGCAGGCAGAGCCTTAGCCCCAACAGGGTTAGGCTGCTGGGCTCCTGCCCTTCCCCTTCTCAGAGGGCTGCGTGAAACGGGCCGTGCAGCCGCACGGACCCTTCTGCTCGAAGCCGTCAGCAAGCCTGCTGACGACCTGGCTGCCATGGCAGAGTCGTCCTGCTCTGGCGGCACACCACACTCCTCCTCGTCGGACTCCTCCGAGCTGTGGTGTGCGGGCGGGTCCGGACCTGAAAATACAGAGCTCACCGACATCTCCGCCCTCGTTCCGGTCTGCGTTGCAGGTACCCCCGACAACTCTCGCTCCGGAACTGCTGGCCGGCGACTTCTCCTCGAACTCCGGCCTCTCCCATCCATGTTCTTGCTGTGAAGCAAACACAACAAGAACCACCAACTTAAGGTAGCATACTTACCTGCGTGGTTCCCTTATGAAGGGCTGGCGAGGAGCTCGCTCCTCCGTCAGCCGTCGCAGCAACGCGATACGACGATATGTCGAGCATGCGCGCCGGCGGGCTCTTCACGAAGTCACTCACGTGACTCCGAAATGAAATTGATGTCTAGTGTGATTACAGTGTTGTCCCACTTTCTCATTCACTCCCTGCACACCAGAGTGTGTGGTACCTACACAAAGGTACAGAAGTATGAAAATGCACACCTCCACATTCAGGGACAGTTTCTTCCCGGCTGTTATCAGGCAATTGGATCATCCTACCACAACCAGAGAGCAGTGCTGAACTACTATCTACCTCATTGGTGACCCTCGGGCTATTCTTGATGGGAATTTACTGGCTTTACCGTGCACTAAACATTATTCCCTTATCTTGTATCTGTACACTGTAAATGGGTCGATTGTAATCATGTATTGTCTTTCCGCTGACTGGTTAGCACGCAACAAAAGCTTTTCACTGCACCTCGGTACATGTGACAATAAACTAAACTGAGGGCTGATTTACAGCGGCAAAAAAACGGCACGTCTTTGGGGTGTGGGAGGAAACCGGGGCACCTGGATGAAACCCACACGGTCACAGGGTGCACTTGCAAACTCCATACAGACAGCACCCGAGGAATTAAGAATAAGGGTAAGCCATTTAGAGCGGAGATGAGGAAACACTTTTTCACATAGAGAGTTGTGAGTGTGGAATTCTCTGCCTCAGAGGGCGGTGGAGGCCGGTTCTCTGGATACTTTCAAGAGAGAGCTAGATCAGGGCTCTTGATGATAGCGGAGTCAGGGGATATGAGGAACGGGGTACTGATTGGGGATGATCAGCCATGATCACATTGAATGACGGTGCTGGCTCGAAGGGCCGAATGGCCTACTCCTGCACCTATTGTCTATTGTCCATTGAGAGAGTTTTATCATCAGTGTGCACATGCAAAGCTGTTTATTGTTTATGTTTAAGTTATTTTACTTCGGAGTCACGTGAGTGACTTCGTGAAGACCCCGCCAGCACGCATGCGCGGCATTACGCAATGTCTGGCCAAACCTGGCGGAAATATGATCAACAGGTAAGTTGTACTAACCCTGAGTTGGTTGGGTTTCTGTATTGTTTAAATCCCTTACAGAAACTTCGTTAAGCATAAAAGAAGCAAAAAGAAGGCTGCTTCAAGCGTGCCATTGAAGACCGCGGGACCGGAGCGAGGTCGGCGGCCAACATTCCCGGAGCTGACAGCTGATTTCCGGCAGCACCCGTACCTCGGACCACGAAGACAGCGCAGAAGTCGGGGAGCCCCGCACAGTCGGGACCCGACTCTCCACCGCAGCAGTCCAGGGAGCTGCATACTGGCGGTAGGACTGCGCTGGATCACGGTAGCCAAGATCCTGACTCCCCACCGTTTCAGTCTGTACGAAAACAGACCAGCTGCAAAAAAGTGCGGAAGATGGGGCCAGGTTAAGGGCACACCCCGACTCACCACCGCATCAGTTTGCAAGCGGGCGGACCAGTGGCAAAACCGCACAAAAGTCATGTAGCCCCGTTGGAGCGGCTGGCACCCACTCTCCACCGCTTCAGTTCACTAGATTGTGGACCGGTGGCAAAATTAAACACAAGTCGAGTAGCCCCGCAGGAGCAGCTGGCACCGACTTTGCGTTGCATCAGTCCCGAAGACACGGGGCTGGTGGCAAGCCCGCGCAGATGTCGTGTAGCCCCGCTGGAGCGGCTGGCACCGACTCCTCACCGTCGCAGTCGCAATAGACGGGGAAAAACCAACAGGAGGTTTTGTAGCCCCGCAGGAGCGGCTGGCACCGCTTCCATCCGGAAGACCGCAGACAAGCAGCAAATCCGTGCGGGAGTCGTGTAGCCCCATAGGAGCGGCTGGCACCGACTACCTAGCTCAGTCCCATAGACTGTCGGTAGAGGCCCCATTTGTTCATCAGAACTTATTCGCTGTGATGGTATTTCAGTCTCAGTCACAGAGGCTGACATCAGGAAATCCTTCAGAGGGGTGAACCCTCGAAAAGCGTCTGGACCTGATGGCATACCTGGTCGTGTCCTAAAAACCTGTGCGGACCAACTGGCTGGAGTTGTTATGGACATTTTCAACCTGTCACTTCTGAGGTCTGAGGTTCCCACCTGCTTCAAAAGGGCATGAATAAGAGCCCAAGAAGAGCAAGGTGACGTGCCTCAATGACTATCGTCCTGTGGCACTAACGCCTGTGGTGATGAAGTGCTTCGAGAGGTTGATCATGGCGCAAATCAACTCCTACCACAACAAAAACCTGGACCCACTGCAGTTCGCTTACCGCCACAACAGATCAACGGTGGACGCGATCTCGCTGGCCCTCCACTCCGCTCTGGACCACTTGGACAACAAAAATTCATATGTCAGGCTGTTATTCATTGGCTACAGCTCGGCATTTAACACAATCATCCCCTCCAAGCTGGTTACCAAACTCGCAGAACTGGGTCTCTGCGCATCCCTCTGCAATTGGATCATCGACTTCCTCATCCACAGATCACAGTCTGTTCGTATTGGTGGAAATGTGTCAGACTCGATAACATTCAGCACGGGAGCACCTCAGGGTTGCGTGCTCCGCCCCCTGCTGTACTCACTCTATACTCATGACTGCCTAGCCGGTCCTAGCACGAACTCCATCATCAAGTTCGCTGACGACACCACTGATGTGGGGCGTATCACTGATGGGGATGAGTCAGAGTATGGAAGAGAGATCGAGCAACTGTCCATATGGTGCCAGCACAACAACCTGGCCCTCAACACCAGCAAAACCAAGGAATTGATTGTGGACTTTGGAAGCAGTAGGATGGGGACCCACAGTCCTGTTTATATCAACGGGTTGATGGTTGAAAGGGTCAAGAGCTTCAAATTCCTGGGCGTGCACATCTGTGAAGATCTATCCTGGTCCGAGAACACAGATGCAATTATTAAGAAAGCTCATCAGCGCCTCTACTTCCTGAGAAGATTACGGAGAGTTGGTCTGTCAAGGAGGACTCTCTCTAACTTCTACAGGTGCACAGTAGAGAGCTTGTTGACCGGTTGCATCGTGGCTTGGTTCGGCAATTTGAGTGCCCTGGAGAGGAAAAGACTACAAAAAGTAGTAAACACTGCCCAGTCCATCATCGGCTCTGACCTTCCTTCCATCGAGGGGATTTATCGCAGTCGCTGCCTCAAAAAGGCTGGCAGCATCATCAAGGACCCACACCACCCTGGTCACACACTCATCTCCCTGCTACCTTTGGGTAGAAGGTACAGGAACCTGAAGACTGCAACAACCCGGTTCAGGAATAGCTACTTCCCCACAGCCATCATGCTATTAAACTTGGCTCGGAACTCTGAACATTAATATCCCTCCATCTGTTATTTGCACTTTATTAATTAACAAATATAATTGTAGTCAATGCCTACTATGTTCTGTTGTGCTGTGCTATTCATTGTCCTGTCAGGGACACATGACAATTAACTCTTTTGACTTGACTTTTGACTTGACTTTGAACTTGGGAAAGACGTCTTGCCGTCCGCAGATAGCGGCGGCGGTCGCATAGCTTGAATGGAGCGCATGGTGGAGCAGCTGCTCAAAAGGGACCTACTCCATCAGGATCGTGCGTCCCTAGGATACCGAAGATCCATGGCAGGCCCCATGACAGGGCTGTCCAACATCTCTCCCTCCTCAGTAAGGAGCGCTAGAAGTCAGGCACTAGCTGACTTCGAAGAGGGGTTGGCTGAAGACCTACAGTTGCAAGGGATGCAAGAAGAGGAACTTCTGGGAATGGTGTCTAAGTTCGCTCAACCATCCCAAAAAGGGCAACCTCTTCAGCCAAGGCTAGCGGCAAGCATAAACTACCTGACAACACATCAATTACAGGAACAGGTAAGTTCGGAGACCATGGCCCGGAAAATTGCGTGTCACTGAACGTCCATACCGTGAACACACCCATAAGGGGAAACATCAGCCCTGGGATAAGGGCACAGGGAAAAATTAAACAAAATCCTGAAACTACTGACCTCAGGCATCACTGCATTTGCCAGGTCAGTCGACGGTATGGACATGACGGAAGAGCAGCAGGATGCATCCATGAATACGAGTTCAATTGCTTCGGGAAAGCTCTATCTGTCCTACACTTAACCCCAAAAATTGCGGGTTTGTGTAAGGCCACCGCTACACCACCACCAAGACAGTTGTTTGGTGATGACCTGCCCAAACAGATGAAAGACCTGGACGAGGAAGTTAAAGCGGTAGGTTTGATAAAACCGCCTTCCTCTGGCAGACCTCCAGCGTATCGCCGGCGTATCAATATGCAATATCTAACAGGCCCGGGTTCAACCCGATAGAGTGACGGGAGCAAACCCATAGGTCGCGCCTTATGATCAGAGGCCTGTTTAAGCCAAGACCCACAGCGACCAGCCTGAAAAATGCGTCAACCCTACACCCCAGCACCACAGCAACCCAAGAACAAAGGACAGAAGCATGTCCGTCTACAGATAGACAATACTACAGTGTTGGCATATTAATCCATATGCGTGGTATCAAGTCGATATATTGGGATGAATTGGCAAAAATAATTTGGCACTGGTGCATTGAAATATTTGGATATCAGCTACATACCTTCCAGGTAAGCTTAATACAGTGGCGGACACCAGGCCACGAGTACTCAATGATAACACCAAGTGGATGTTGAACCCCCAAATATTTGCTAATATTATAGCTAAGTATGGAACACCAGATATCGACCTCATTGCATCCAGGTTGAACCATCAGATACCAACATATGTCTCGTGGGAGCTAGATCGGGTATTGCGGTAAATCCAACTAGATTCTGCACCAAGGATTCTGATAATACCCGTCTGCCCCACACAGCCATGGTTCCCGGTGGTCCTCGACATGGTGAAGAAACCATGGGTGCAGGTTCCTAAATGCCCGAACCTACTGATATATCCCATATCAGGGGAGAATCATCCCTGCCGTGGTCATCTGAACCTGTTGGCTTGCAGGTTCTGAGGAGACCTTTGCTGGAATTCGGGCTGTCGAACAGGACCATGGATATCGTCACGGCATCGTGCAGAGAGTCCACGAGGGAGCAGTACCTTACCCATGTAAGGAAATGGGAGGCCTTCTGTTCCAGGACTAATATCACCTACGACTCTGCCACCATCACAGATGTGCTGGAATTCCTCGCGGGCCTTCACTATGATGAGGGCCTCAGCTATAGTGCCATCAATAATGCCAGAAGCGCATTGTCATCCCACCTCACTATCGGAATAGGATCCCATCAGTTGGTGTCGAAACTCATGAGGGGAATTTCAATTCTTACCCTCGTAGACCACGATACAATATGACCTGTGATATCGGGGTAGTGTTGTCCCTACTCAGGAGTTGGTCACCAACTGGCCAAACTCACCTACAAAGTGGTGATGCTAATGGTGCTTATACAGCTCAGTGGGTCCAGAACCTCCACAAACTAAACTGGACAGGATGGTCTCGACCCCTAGCAAGGTAACCTTTTTCATTGATGAATTGCTTAAACACCATAGACCTGGTACAACCGGTGTTAAATTGGAATTCCATGCATATCCCATTGATGTACGCCTCTGTATAGCCACTTATCTCCGACATTATATTAAGGTCACACAAAATATAAGGAGAATGGATACAGGTCTATTCATCAGTTTTTAAAGCCCACATCACAGGGTAATTGTGCAGACAATTCCAGGTGGCTCAGGGTGGTGTTGGATGCAGCAGGTGTAGACACTGATATTTCAATCTCATTCTACCAGGGCTGCGTCCACATCAGCAGCGAGGACCATGGAGGTACCCATGGACCATGTCCTCGCAACAGCGGGCTTGGCCAACGGAGACGCGTCTCAACGTTTTTATAACAAACCTGTGGCAACTCCTGCGACGTTTGCAGATACTGTTTTAAGTTCTGTTCCCTGAACGGTTCCCGAACTCAGGAATTTTTTATTGGTATTAATGAATACATTATTGTTTTTCAGCTCTGTTACAAGTCTGAAATACGTTAACACACTTCCTCCATCAGTTATTACGGCAGTGTGTGAGCATGCACGTGGTCCAGGGCATGAAATCACAGAGCTTTGAAATCTTCACGTAGTGACTCCGAAGTAAAATTGTAAGATTAAACGAGAACTTACCAGTTTGAAGTTTGATCCTTATTTTATGAGGAGTTACAATGAGGGATTTTGTGCCCTCCACTCCAAACCCTCTATCATAAGGTCAACTGGTATATGGTTTCTCTTAATCTTACTATCTCCAGTCAGTTCTGCCATCTGTGATTCCACACCGCTGCTTTGAAGAATGTCGTGCATGCGTGCTGGCGGGATCTTCACAAAATCCCTCATCAGAACTCCTCATAAAATAAGGATCAAACTTCAAACTGGTAAGTTCTCGTTTAATCTGACGATCCTTGTTCAGAGCAAGTGGGCAGACTGCTGATATAATCTGGGGCAGAGATTATTACGATGCATTTATACGCCAATCATTCCTTTTAACTCAAGTCGTGATGACAAAACTCACTTGCAGATTACCAAAGGAAAAACTGGTGCATTTAACTGTGAAACTGAGCCCGAATAATCTCAAGTTCAAGAAGGAACTGCAGATGATGGAAAATCGAAGGTCGACAAAATTGCTGGAGAATCTCAGCAGGTGTGGCAGCATCTATGGAGCGAAGGAAATATTTCCTTCGCTCCATAGGTGCTGCTGCACCCGCTGAGTTTCTCCCGAATAATCTCTGTTGGAGCCAGACGTAAAATGTTTTTTAAAAATATGACTAAAATTTGAAGATAGCTGGAGTAATTCAGCTGGTCAGAGAACAACATCTCTGGAGAAAAGGAATGGTTCAGTCTAGTTTAGTTTAGTTTAGTCTAGTTTAGTTTAGAGATACAGCGTGGAAACAGGCCTCTTCGGCCCACCGAGTCCACACCAACCAACGATCCCCGCACATTAACACTACCCGACACACACTAGGGACAATTTTACATTCATGCCAAGTAATTAACCTGCAAAACCGTAATCTTTGGAATGTGGAAAACAACCCGAAGATCTCAGAGAAAACCCACGCAGCTCACGGGGAGAACGTACAAACTCTGTACAGACAGCACCCGTACTCGGGATCGAACCCGGGTCTCTGGCGCTGTGAGGCAGCAACTCTACCGCTGCACCACCGTGCCGCCATCCATTTTGAATCCAGTCTATATCCTTGGCTGTGGCTGATGTTCTCAGTACAGGATAGATACCTCGAGTCATGGAGAGATACAGCAAGGAAACAGGCCCTTCACCCCAGCTTGCCCACACCGACCAACATGGCCCAGCTACACTAGTCCTACCTGCCTGCGTTTGGCCCATACCCCTCAAAACCTGTCCTATCCATGTACCTGTCCAAATCTTTCTTAAACGTTCCAATAGACAATAGAAAATAGACAACAGGTGCAGGAGTAGGCCATTCGGCCCTTCGAGCCAGCACCGCCATTCAACGTGATCATGGCTGATCATCCCTAATCAGTACCACGTTCCTATCTTCTCCCCATATCCCCTGACTCCGCTATCTTGAGCCCTATCTAGCTCTCTCTTGAAAGTATCCAGAGAACCGGCCTCCACTGCCGTCTGAGGCAAAGAATTCCACAGACTCACAATTCCAGAGCCTCTGCCTCAACTACCTCCTCCAGCAGTTCGTTCTATACACCCACCACCCATTGTTCATAGTAAAACATGTTTTTTGTACACCTGACTCTTACCTGTTACCTGACTGTTACCTGTGAAACTGCTGATGGTGGCAGTGGTTCTCCCAGGGAACGAGATACATCTGCTCATTAACACCGCAGGAGATGCCAACATGGACCTCCCCCCCAGAGGAAAATAAATGAACCGAATCTCAGGCGTGTATGGATGGTAATAAATAATTTGATGCTGACAGCCTAATAAATATTACAATGCTGCCTCACCTGCTGTACATTTTCATCATTTTTTTTAGTTGGTTTGCTTTACAAAAAATATCGGCTTGTTATTCCTCATCCTACAGTAGGGGTCTGGGTCGGCAATGTGGCACAGCGGTAGAGTTGCTGCCTCACAGCGCCAGAGACCTGGGTTCCATCCTGACTGCAGGTGCTGTCTGTGCGGAGTGGAGAAAAGGAATCAGTGGAGTTTCGGATCGGAACCCTTCTTCAGACTGAAAGATGGAGGTTGTGCCAACAGATAACCTCAGAAACATAGAAACATAGGACGCAGGTGCAGGAGTAGGCCATTTGACCCTTCGTGCTAGCACCACCATTCAATATGAACATCCAAAATCAGTAATCAGAAAAAGTTCCTGCTTTTTCCCCATATCCCTGGATTCCTTTAGCCCTAAGAGCATGAATGCATCCAGGGAATTGGCCTCCACTGCCTTCTGTGGCAGAGAATTCCACAGATTCACAACTCTCTGGGTGAAAAAGATTTTCCCCGTCTCAGTCCTAAATGGCCTACCCCTTATTCTTAAACTGTGGCCCCTGGTTCTGGACTCCCCCAACATCGGGAACATGGGGATCCTGCAGGTGCTTAAGTGTTCAGCAACAAAATGATCGGCAGGTCTTCAAAGGTGGACAAAAATGCTGGAGAAACAGAGCATGTGAGGCAACATCTATGGAGTGAACGAATAGGCAATGTTTCGGGTCGAGATCCTTCTTCAGACTGATGTGTGGGTGTTGGGGGGCGGGGCGGGAAGAAGAAAGGAAGAGGCGGAGACAGTGGGCTGTGGGCGAGCTGGGAAGGGGAGGGGAAGGAGGGAGAAAGCAGGGACTACCTGAAATTGGATAAGTCAATGTTCATACTGCTGGGGTGTAAACTACCCAAGCGAAATATGAGGTGCTGCTCCTCCAATTTAGGGTGGTCCTCACTCTGGCCATGGAGGAGGCCCAGAATAGAAAGGTCGGATTGGGAATGTGAGGGGGAGTTGAAGTGCTGTGCCACCGGGAGATCAGGTTGGTTATTGCGAACCGAGCGGAGGTGTTGGGCGAAGCGATCGCCAAGCCTACGCTTGGTCTCACCGATGTATAGCAGTTGACACCTAGAACAGCGGATGCAATGGATGAGGTTGGAGGAGGTGCAGGTGAACCTCCTGTCTTCAATGTATTTGAACCCACACTGAGGGCACTGGATACAGTAAACGAGGATGGAGGAGGTGCAATTTTCTCACGGCAGCTGCGCCACCGTGCCGCCCATAATTCCTTAGTGAAAATAAGTCAGAGTCGAACTGATGGGAGATTCTCGTGCACCAAACACATCGGCTTCATTAAAAAAGATCGACGAGCCAGCAGCAAATGATTTCACTGTGGTGACTGTGTTGGGGTTTAATATATCGACTGCTATTTAGCTACAATCCTGCCCTTTGACTGCATTGGAACTGATTGTAGGTTGCTGCCGAATCTCTAGCATGTCCACACTTCCTGCACCTTGCTGGTGATGAATTCTGCATGCTTTATTGAGACGTTTTTAAAAGGGAAGCAAGGTTGCTTACATGCGAGAACACACAATCCCACATCCATAAATCATCATCAGCTTTTGCTTTGTATGTGGGGGTCTCGTGCTTTCTTTAACCAATTTCAGTGTCCTCCTAAAGTCCATCAAGATAGTTGCTCCCTGGATTTGGTTTGTGTCCCGTTAGTCTGGTAGAGAAGCGGAAAATAATTTGCTTTTAAAAAAACACTGTGTTCCCCGTATATAGAGTATGCTTCTTGTGACTTTTCAACTCAATCGAAATGGGAACGAGCAAGAGTGTCTGGAGTCTGCAGAGACGTCACTTATTCTTAATTCTTTGCATGTAACAGAAATAGATAATGGTGAATAAGTAACACAGCAAGCGAGCTACCTCTGTCAGCTTTTGCTGCTGTATCATGGGCGGCACGGTGGCGCAGCGGTAGAGTTGCTGCCTTACAGCGCTTGCAGCGCCAGAGAACCATGTTCGATGCCGTCTACGGATGCTGTCTATACGGAGTTTGTACGTTCACCCTGTGATCGTGTGGGTTTTCTCCGAGATCTTCGATTTCCTCCCACACTCGAAATATGAACAGGTTTGTAGGTTAATTGGCTTGGTGTAAGTGTAAATTGACCCTAGTGTGCGTAGGATAGTGTTAATGTGTGGGGATTGCTGGTCGGCACGGACTCGGTGGGCCGAAGGGCCTGTTTCCGTGCTGTATCACTAAAACATAACTGTAATAAATCAGAGGTTTTTGGACTCGTTCTGTTCTGGAGAGTTGAGTACCAAGTTTATGATTCCTACTGGACAACACCGGAGTTGGCTTTCACCGTCAGAGTTGCCTTTCTTCAGATCAAAAACACACTTTTGCCAGAGGAGGTATTTGAGAATAGTCCAATGACCAGTAGTTAAAAGATGTTCGGACAGGTACATGGAAAAAGAAACGCCAAGAGGAAGAAGAACCAAATGGAACCAAATGGCAAATGAGACGAGCTATGATGCGGCTTCCAAGGGCAACGGCGACGCAGTGGATAGAGCCGCTGCATCACAGCGCTGGGTTCCTAGGTGACGTTTCACAGAGTGCTGGAGTAACTCAGCGGGTCAGGCAGCATCTGTGGAGAACATGGATAGGTGACGTTTCACAGAGCGCTGGAGTAACTCAGCGGGTCAGGCAGCATCTGTGGAGAACATGGATAGGTGACGTTTCACAGAGTGCTGGAGTAACTCAGTGGGTCAGGCAGCATCTGTGGAGAACATGGATGGTGATGTTTCACAGAGTGCTGGAGTAACTCAGCGGGTCAGGCAGCATCTGTGGAGAACATGGATAGGTGACGTTTCACAGAGTGCTGGAGTAACTCAGCAGGTCAGGCAGCATCTGTGGAGAACATGGATAGGTGACGTTTCACAGAGTGCTGGAGTAACTCAGCGGGTCAGGCAGCATCTGTGGAGAACATGGATAGGTGACGTTTCACAGAGTGCTAGAGTAACTCAGCGGCTCAGGCAGCATCTGTGGAGAGAAGTCTGAGGAAGGTTCTCGACCAGAAGTGTCACCCGTTCCTTCTCTCCGGTGATGCTGCCGGTCCCGATCAGTTACTCCAGCATTTTGTGTCTATCTGCGAGACTGTGGCTCTTTGTTTGTGCAACAATTATATTGGTTTGAGCTGTTGTTTTCAAGGTGAAGTTAATTAAATGATCAAATGTATCTTCATGTTCCCGATGGCCATTTACCAAGCACTCTGCTGAAGTTAATAGTTAGATTCAACGCTGCCAGTCTATATTTTAAGCTAAAATCGTGTAATTATTCCACTCTAGTTTTTTTGCTGATAACGGCACGATGGCACAGTGGTAGAGTTGCTGCCTTACAGCGCTTGCCGCCTCGGAGAGCCAGGTTCAATCCCGACTACGAGCGCTGTCTCCATGGAGTTTGTGCATTTTCCCTGTTACCTGCGTGGGTTTTCTCTAAGATCTATGGTTTCCTCCCACACTCCCAAGACGTACAAGTTTGTAGGTTAATTGTCTTGGTGTCCCTAGTGTGTGTAGGATAGTGTTAAAGCCCTGTCCCATTGTACGAGTTCATTCCAAGAATTTCCCCTGATTCGAACTCGGAGATTTATGGTAATGGCCACTCGTCGGTACTCGGGGCTCTGGTGGACATTTTTCAACATGTACCTATTGTCCATTGTCTATTGTCTATTGTTCAGAGCCATATGTGGCAAAGAGTTTCACAGATTCACCACCCTCTGACTAAAGAAATTCCTCCTCATCTCCTTCCTAGAGGACCGTCCTTTAATTCTGAGGGTGTTAGTTCTGGTCCTGGACGCTCCCATTCCCCTGGCATTTTGAAATTTAGAACAAGCTGCCTCGTGGATTGTGGACATCTTTTGTTCTGACGCTGCAGACTCTTAGAATGGTCTAATTGGGTTGGAGAGCAGCAGAATGTAAAGCTAACTACACAAGAAAGGAGCGCGAGAGAAATCAGGTCGCCACGCATCAATTGGCCTCACATGAATAATGGAAAATGTTGAGCAATTTATTATTGAGTACATGGTGAAATGGCATTGAAAAAAATCTCATTGTGTAGAAGCAGGCGGTCTGTGGTTGGTGAAAGGCAGATCATGTTTGACCAACCTAATTGCTTGTTGAATTCACTACTTGACCACTATCTCAGCCGTGTCCTTGTGTCAATTTAGCCAAAACACTGTGATTAATGTGGGACTTGACGGTTGTCTGGATTCACGGCCGGCTTGACACACAGAGAAATGAAATTAGATCACTTTCTCCCAGAGAGCTATTCTGAGGAATGTTTGGAATGAGACATGGCAGTCTCACAAGCCGATGAGTCCATTCAATCTGTGGATGGGTGGCTGGAGTTTGATTCACGGGAGGTGGTCCTTTAAAAAAAATCAAAAATATTGATTCAAATATTGAAATTGTATTTACAGCACAATAAAACAAAACCACCATCGTACAAGACAAAACAAATACACTACTATACAACTATGTTACACTCCTTGTCAAGGATGCATTCATTAGACAATAGGCAATAGACAATAGGTGCAGGAGTAGGCCATTCGGCCCTTCGAGTCAGCACCTCCATTCAATGTGATCATGGCTGATCATCCGCAATCAGTACCCTGTTCCTGCCTTCTCCCCATATCGCTGACTCCACTATCTTTAAGAGCCCTATCCAGCTCTCTCTTGAAAGTGTCCAGAGAACCGGCCTCCACCGCCCTCTGAGGCAGAAAATTCCAATCTTCCCGCGGTGCCCAGCGGTTGCGGAAATCCTCCAGGGTGCCCGTGGACAGAGCGTAGTCCCTCTCTAACATCACCCGGGCACGGATGGACCCCGGAAAAAGGGCAGGGAGCCAGCTCAGGTTGAGCCCTCTTCCGCCTGGCGCCGTGACTCGTGGGTGGCCAGCTTGGTCAGGCCCAGCACGCGAGGTGGTCTTGGAGGGGAAGATGCTCCTCAGAGCATCCTGGACAATACGTCTCACCCCCTCCGTGACGTACTGGTCAACCTGAGGAGCACCTTCAGCAACGGACTGGTACCACCAAGATGCAGCACAGAACGCCACTGGAGATCCTTCTTCCCTGTGGCTATCAAACTGTACAACTCCTCCCCCTTCTGTCGTGGGGTCGACTGACTAATCTATACTGACTAATTCCTAATCTATGCACATTCCCAATCCTTTCCACTCGTCACTTTAATTTCATGTTTCATGTATTTTGTGTTTTATGACTGTTGACAGATAAATCTTCACCCCTGGGATAGTCAAACAGCCATAGAGTGATACAGTGTGGAAACAGGCCCTTTAGCCATCATGTCCCAGCTACACTAGTCCCACCTGCCAGCATTTGGTCCACAACCCTCCAAACCTGTCCTATCCACGTATCTGTCTGTTTCTTAAACGCTGGGCTAGTCTCAGCCTCAACTACATCCTCTGGCAGCCTGTTCCATACACCCACCACCCTTTGAGTGAAAAAAATTCTATTAAATCTTTCTGCCTTCACCTTGAACCTATGTCCCCTGGTCCTCGATTCCCCTACTCTGGGCAAGAGACTCTGTGCATCTACCTGATCTATTCCTCCCATGATCGTATAGACCTTTATAAGATCCCCTTCATCCTCCTGCGCTCCAAGGAATAGAGGCTCAGCCTACTCAACCTCTCTCTATAGCTCAGGCCCTCTAGTCCAGGCAATATCCTCGTAAATCTTCTCAGCACCCTTTCAAGCTAGACAATATCTTTCCTATAACACGGTGCCCAGAATGGTGAGCGGAAAATTAAGTTCTATCATATCGTATCGGATTGAAACTGCAGACGCTGGTTTACACCGAAGACGGACACAAAATGCTGGAGTACCTCAGCGGGACAGGCAGCATCTCTGGAGAGAAGGAAAGGGTGACGTTTCGGAATGAGACCGTTCTTCTGACTATCCACTTTCATTTCTACTTTCAATCTGTAGTCAAGGATTAAATGTGTGTGTACATCTCAGGTTTATTGTTGGCTTTTGAGAATGTGAGCAGAGGGTTGAGTTTTGGTTGGCGATATTTCAGTTACGACTGCAATTTCCCTCAAAGTGAAACTAGTTTAGTGGTAATCTGTTTCAATATAATGCAGCATCCCACTCCATTCAATGCCTTGGCTTTACTTTCACAACCATTCCTCTTTGTTCAATGTAGTTTATTGTCACGTGTACTGAGGTACAGTGAAAAGCTTTTTGTCGCGTGCTATCCAGTCAGCGGGAAGACAATACATGATTACAATCGAGCCGTCCACAGTGTACAGATACATGATAAAGGGTATAACGTTTAGTGCAAGATAAAGTCCGATTAAAGATAGCCCGAGGGTCTCCAATGTTCGAGATGGGAGGTCAGGATCGCTCTCTAGTTGGTGATTGCACGTTCTCCCTGTGAATGCGTGGGCTTTCTCCGGGTGCTCCGGTTTCCTCCCACACTCCAAAGATGTGCAGGCTTGTAGGTTAATTGGCTTCAGGGAAAAAAAATTGTCCCTTGTGTGTAGAATTATGCTGGTGGCGATCGCTGGTCGGCGAGGACTCGGTTGTCCGAATGGCCTGTTTCCATGCTGGTTACTTCCATAATTTAGTTTAGTTTAGCTTTAGTTTGGTTGAGAAATACAGCATGGAAACAAGCCCTTCAGCTCACATCCCACATTCACATCCACTCCCAACACACCAGGGGCAATTTACAGAGGGCCAATTAACCTGCAAATTAATGTATTAACTGACAATTAAAGACTAAAGTCTAACAATTCTACTTTCAGCTTTAGTGATTTCTTGCTATTGAGGGAGTGCAGCGTAGGTTCACAAGGTCAATTCCCGGGATGGCGGGACAATCATATGCTGAGAGAATGGAGCGGCTGGGCTTGTACACTCTGGAGTTTAGAAGGATGAGAGGGGATCTTATTGAAACATATAAGATTATTAAGGGTTTGGACACGCCAGAGGCAGGAAACATGTTCCCTATGTTGGGGGAGTCCAGAACCAGGGGCCACAGTTTAAGAATAAGGGGTAAGCCATTTAGAACGGAGATGAGGAAACACTTTATCACACAGAGAGTTGTGAGTTGTGGAATTCTCCACTTTAGAGGGCAGTGGAGGCCGGTTCTCTGGTTACTTTCAAGAGAGAGCTAGGTAGGGCTCTTAAAGATAGCGGAGTCAGGGGATATGGGGAGAAGGCAGGAACAGGGTACTGATTGGGGATGATCAGCCATGATCACATTGAATGGCGGTGCTGACTTGAAGGGCCGAATGGCCTACTCCTGCACCTAATGTCTATTGTTTATTGTTTAATTCTGCAGTTGGCCAAAATAAGGATTTAATGGGTTTGCATATCTCAGGTTTATTGTTAGTTTCTGTGGATGCCGGCAGTGGCCGAGTTGTGGGTGGGAGATATTTCAGTTACGATTGCGATTCCCCTTTAAAATCTGCAACAAAATGAACCAGTTTGGTGGTAATCTGTTTCCATATAACACAGCTCCTGGATCGATGCTCTCAGATCACTGATCGATATAAGTGATAATGGATATGCATGCATGCTGTCTCCGATCGAGAATAGGCTGAATGATTGAAGGACAAGATTGAAGGTCGACCATGTAACATTCTTTCAGCCAATTTTTAACTCCCAAGATACTCCACCCAAATGGACAGCACGGTGGTGCAGCGGTAGAGCTGCTGCCTCACAGCGGCAGAGCCCCGGGTTCGATCCTGACTACGGGTGCTGTCTGTACGGAGTTTGTACGTTCTCCTCGTGACCTGCGTGGGTTTTCTCTGAGATCTTGGGTTTCCTCCCACACTCCAAAGACGTGCAGGTTTTCAGGTTAATTGGCTTGGTATGAATGTAAAATTGTCCCTCGTGTATGTACGGTGGTGTTTGTTGGCAGGGAATGCTGGTCCGCATGGACTTGGTGGGCCGAAGGACCTGTTTGCGCACAGTGTCACTAAACTAAAGTGAACTAAAACCTACTCCAGCAGCCCAGCCATCTTTCAGAATATCCACTTAATTCTTTCCATGGGATTTCTGAAAAG
Source organism: Raja brachyura (assembly GCA_963514005.1). The sequence goes on from OY740791.1 coordinate 2,820,517, forward strand.
GTTTCCAATGCATGGAACTTTAAATTGAAGGACAAACGCAATGATTTCATGGTGGGTCAAGAGAAGGATCCAGACCTGAAACGTCACCTACCCATGTTCTCCACAGATGCTGCCTGACCCGCTGAGTTACTCCAGCACTTTGTGAAACGTCACCTATCCATGTTCTCCGCAGATGCTGCCTGACCCAAGAGTAGTCAAGAGAGTTTATTGTCATGTGTCCCAGATAGGACAATGAAATTCTTGCTTGCTGCAGCACAACAGAATATGTAAACGTAATACAGAACAGGAGATAAAAGTTCAGTGTGTCTACAGACCATAGACCATATATATACACAATAAATAAACCGATAAAGTGCAATCGGCCGTTATTGTTCAGAGTTTGTTTGAGGTTGAGTTTAATAGTCTGACGGCTGTGGGGAAGAAGCCGTTCCTGAACCTGGATGTTGCAGATTTCAGGCTCCTGCACCTTCATTCGCAAGAAGAAGAAGATCACATTCTATGTTTTGTTTTGTAAACCAGCATCTGCGGTTGTGTGTGTCTGCATCTCCCAGTATTGTTTCAGCTCAGCTCTGAAACATGGGACACCGATCTTGCCTCGGTCTGTTTGTGGCACCTGAGTTTCCCTGGGCCAAGTCATCCGCACTCCCTTCGATGAATTCACATGAGGAGGGGCATCATGGTTGGTAAGGACTAGATGGGCCGAAGTGCCTGTTTCTGTGCTATGTAACTCTGCGTCTCTATAATCGTATCATTAACCATTACTTTGGTGGTGAGAGTAGTCTGAAGAGTGTTACCATACCTGGGGACATTAAATCTGAACGATATTCCTGAATCATAGTCATAGACTCCAGCAGCACGGCTTAGTCTGCGCATGCTGACCAAGATCTTCATCACAGTTCATGGCCTGTCCCACTTAGGCTATTTTTAGGTGACTGCCGGCGACTGTCGTAGTTGTAGCAGGTCGCTGAAAAACCGGCGACTGGACCCCCCCCTTCAACATAAAATTTGAAATAGAATCATTACTTTAACAACAAAAAAACGGTCAGCACTGGCGACAACCTACGTTAACCTGGCGACAACTACGACAGCACCTACGTCAGGAGAAGTCAAGCTACGCTCATTGGCGTCAAACCCACTGTTGCAGACTGTCTCTGAAAATGTTTCAACATGTTGAAAATCCAGCAGCGACCGGAAAAACGCTACGACTCTTTGGGCAACTGAGGAGACGACTCACAACCATACAGGCACCACCCGGCGACCATGTGGCGACAGCGTAGTCGCCTAAAAAATCACCCAAGTCGGAGAGGCCCTTTAGTCTATTTGGCCCATTATCTATTAACACTTCCATTCCATCCACTTGTTCAAATGTCCTGTCAAAGCTATTATAGTACCAGCCACAACTGCCTCCTCTGGCAGCTCACTCCATATAACTATAACCCTCAGGGTGAAAAGTTTGTCTCTTAGGTTCCTATTCATTATTTTCCCCTTTCAAGATGTCCGGTTCTTGGTTCCCCTACTGCCAGAGGACGGCACGGTGTTACAGCGGTCGAGTTGCTGCCTCACAGCACCAGAACCCGGTTTCGATCCTGACTACGGAGTCTGTGCGTTCTCCCCGTGACCTGTGTGGGTTTTCTCCGGGAGCTCTGGTTTCCTCGCACATTCCAAAGACGTGCCGGTTTGTAGGTTCATTGGCTGAGTAAAATTGCCCCAAGTGTGTGTAGGAAAGTGCTAATGTACGGGGTGATCGCAGGTCGGTGCGGACTCGGTGGGCTGAAGGGCCTATTTCCGCGATGTATTTCAAAACTAAAGAAATATAATACAATACAATACAATAATACTTTATTAGCCAAGTATGTTTTGCAACATACGAGGAATTTCATTTGCCAAGTCAGTCATACAAATAAAAAGCAACGGAACACACAAACATATTTTAACATAAACATCCACCACAGTGACCTCCATATTCCTCACTGTGATGGAAGGCCAAAAAAAAGCTTCCCTTCTTTGTTCTCCCACGGTGGGGAGCCTCGAGCCCTCCGTTGACGGGACTATCTTACTCCCGTAGCTGGCGGCGTTTGGGCCCCTCCGCGTCAGATCGCTCACACCTGCAACGGGGGGGATGTCAGCTCCCCCACGCCAAGCGATCGGACCCTGGGACGGGGCAGGTCAACCCTTCTGCGTCATTTGAGCTCCCGACATCCACGGTTTCTCCCGAGACTGCGAGCTGTCGATGGTAAAGTCTGCAGGTCGGGGTTGGAGCATCGATCCCAGGCAAGGGATTGGCTCCGATGGTAAGTCCATGCCTCTCGGTGGGGCTCAAAGTCAGCCCCAGGCTAAACGAATCTACTGTGGGTAAAAGACTATGTGCAGACTCAGTGTGCAATGCTGCTGTGTCCTGCTCTGGACCGGATTATGCCGCCCCACAGTAATAAATCCAAATATGATAAATTGGATAAATGCAGGGCAGTGTCGATTTCTAATCTAAGGCAAGATCTTGGCATTTGTACCTTTCAATTAGACTAAAGCTCATGATCCAAGCACCTGCTTTGGAGAATCTGCTGTGATACTTGCTCAAGCTGAAAATTGGAATGGTTTGCATCTTGTTTTAATGTCAAGTCTCGCAATCATTCAACTCAAATGTGCTGGGAAGATGTCTTCATGCAAATGTAATAGGTTCCCGTCCATCTGAGAGAGAGGGAGATTTTCAATTCCCACGCCGACCACTCTGAGAATGTTCATTCAGTGCCACTAATTCAAATCATTCTGTGCTGCAGGAACTCAGCGGGTCGGACAGCAATTTTGGAGGGAATGGATCATCAACGATTAGCATCCTGGGTGTCTTTGGGCTGGGGTTTAGGTTTGTCGTTGTCACGTGCACCGAGGTACAGTGAAAGGCTTTGTTTCGCATGCTACATCTGCTACAGACCAAACAACGGAGTCAGGGGATGTGGAGAGAAGGCAGGAACGGGATTGTAGATGGTCAGCCAATCTTCACATTGAATGGCGGTGCTGGCTCGAAGGGCTGAATGGCCTACTCCACACTTACATACAATCTCAGCACTCACATAGTTCTCAGCATTGTAGCGCATCAGTTCCAGAGACAAAGTCCTAAGTCCGCAATGGGGTAGAAGTGAATCGGACGGTACCCTAGCTTATGGAAGGACCGTTCAGAAGCCTGATAACAGAGGGGAAGAAGCTGTTCCAACTTTTCTCCTGCTTTTTGAGCTATTTGTAAATGGTGAGTGATATTTATTGTAAGTGCTGGAGTAACTCAGGGGGTCAGGCAGCATCTGTGGAGAACATGGATAGGTGACGTTTCACAGAGTGCTGGAGTAATCAGTGGGTCAAGCAGCATCTGTGGAGAACATGGATAGGTGACGTTTCACAGAGTGCTGGAGTAACTCAGTGGGTCAGGCAGCATCTGTGAAGAAAAGGAATGGGTGACGTTTCGGGTCGAGACCCTTCTTCAGACTGAGAGACCGGGGAAAGGAAAACCAGAGATATAGATGATGTAGAGAGATGCAGAACAAATGAATGAATTATATGTAAAAAAGTAACGATAATAAAGTGAACAGGCCATTGTTAGCTGTGGTACTTTTTTGCCTATCTTTCATTCATTTGTTCTATATCTCGCTATATCACAGTCTATCTCACGTTTCCCTCTCCCCTGACTCTCAGTCTGAAGGAGGAACTCTATGCAAAACGTCACTCGTTCCTTTTCTGCAGAGACGCTGCCTGACACGTTGAGTTATTCAGTGTTTTGTGTCTATCTTCGGTTTAAAGCCACATCTGCAGTTCCGTCTTTCACAGTGATATTTATTGACTCGTTCTGCTCTGGGCTTGAACTTAGCTCTGCAGAGTGAATGGGCATTTCACTTTGGAGAATTACATTCACATCAGAAGTGGCAGCAAGCATCATCAAAGACCCACAACACGCTCTCATTTCACCACTATCATCGGGGAGAAGGTACAGGAGCCTGAAAACCGTGATCTCCAGGTTCAAGAACGGCTTCTTCCCAACAAACATCAGGCTCTTGAACACTGCACAACACTGACCTCAGCTATAAAATATGGAAGGTCTTTGGATGCACAACAGACTTCAGGTATTTTTTGCACTACTGTTGGGGTCTAGTTTAGAGATACTGGCAACAGGCCTTTCGGCCCATCATGTCCGCGGCAACCAGCGATCCCCGTACACTAGTTCTATCATACACATTTGAGACAATTTACTGCAGTCAATTAACCTACAAACCTGCACGTCTTTGGTGTGCGGGAGGAAATCGGGGCATCCGGAGAAAACCCACACAAGTCACGGGGAGAACGTGCAAACTCCGTACAGACAGCACCCGTACTCGGAATCAAACCCGGGTCTCTGGCGCTGTGAGGAGAAACTCTACCGCTGCGCCTCCGTGCCACACACATAATCTATACGTATCGTGTTTACAGTGCTGTGATGTTGCTGCAAGTCAGAATTTAGTTCTCCTCTTATTAGTATGACAATGACATACTGTTGAGTTGACATATGACAATTACATGCTCTTGACGCTCCTGACAACAGGCTCATTTGCAACTCCAGACCAACTCTTTCCTTACTTGAGAATCCAACTGGTCTCCCAATTTGAGGAAGGACATTCTTGCTATTGAGGGAGTGCAGTGTAGGTTCACCAGGTTAATTCCCGGGATGGCGGGACTGTCATATGCTGAGAGAATGGCGTGGCTGGGCATATACTCTGGAGTTTAGAAGGATGAGAGAGGATCTTATTGAAACACATAAGATTATTAAGGGTTTTGACACACTGGAGGCAGGAAACATGTTCCCGATGTTGGGGAAGTCCAGAACTAGGGGCCACAGTTTAAGAATAAGGAGTAAGCAATTTAGAACGGAGATGAGGAAAAATGTTTTCACACAGAGAGTGGTGAGTCTGTGGAATTCTCTGCATCAGAGGACAGTGGAGGCCAGTTCTCTGGATGCTTTCAAGAGAGAGCTTGATAGGGCTCTTAAAGATAGCGGAGTCAAGGGATATGGGGAGAAGGCAGGAACGGGGTACCGATTGGGGATGATCAGCCATGATCACATTGAATGGCGGTGCTGGCTCGAGGGGCCGTATGGCCTACTCCTGCACCTATTGTCTATTGTTTAAGAAAGAACTGCAGATGCAGGAGGAATCAAAGGTAGTCAAAAATGCTGGAGATTAGGTCTCGGGTCTGGACCTGAAACGTCGCCTATTCCTTCGCTCGCTGCCGCACCTGGTGAGTTTAAGCTCCAGCATTACTGTCTGCCGTCTATTGTCTTTTGGTCAGCATGTCTTGCCCAATCGCCCATGGCTTTTGTCTTTCGTCATTTAGCCAGCTGACTTTTAATGCTGCTCTTGGCTTCCGACTGAAGACTGGTGGGTCTCAGTGAATGGGAAGGGACATGGTTCTGTCTAATGCATAAACGTTGAGAGCAAATCGTGGCCTTTGGTGAATATGTTAACACAGCTCTTGTCCAATGTGGCAAGGAGCAGGAATTGTAAAATACAATGAGATAAGTCTCCTGTCCAGTCTCCTGACTAAAACATGAAACGATGCGGGGTATAAAAACCTTGCTCAGGGCAAGATGGTGTGAAGTGCAGGCACACAAACCTGGCTCTGTGGCATCACCATTCAGATAGACTGTGGGGTGATCGACCAATCTGGCACTCGTGTTATCTTCTGCATGTTATCCAGTGTCATTTTTTACATCTGAATCATGCCTTAATGCACTAACGTTTAACAGAAGGGAAAGAATATCTTATCCTTGATAAAGTGGATGCGTAACCTTAGTCCTGCAGCTTCCGACTTGTTTTCAAAGGCTCAACCATCTGTATTGTCTTTATCTCTTGTGAACCTTGAAGTTGAAAACTTGAAATCTATTTAGGGGCGGTCACGGTGGCGCAGCGGTAGAGTTGCTGCTTTACGAATGCAGCGCCAGAGTCCCGAGTTCAATCCTGACTACGGGTGCCGTCTGTACAGAGTTTGTACGTTCTCCCCGTGACCGCGTGAGTTTTCTCCGGGGTCTTCAGTTTCCTCCCACGCTCCAAAGACGTGCAGGTTTGTAGGTTAATTGGCTTGGCATGTTATGAATGTAAATTATCCCAAGTGTGTGGTAGGCTTACGTAATTTGTGTGGGGATCGCTGGTCGGTGCGGACTCGGTGGGCCGAAGGGCCTGTTTCCGCATTGTTTCTCTAAATTAAACTAAACTAAAATGTTGTCCTCAATGGATCAATGGAACTTTATTGTCACATGCACCCAGGTACAGTGAAAATCCGTTATTTTGTATACAATTCAATAAAATCTTATAATCAAAGCTATGTAAAAGTGTGCAAGAATAGTGGATTACACTGAGGATGTACACAAGAGTGATAGAGTCAGACAGCCCAGAAACAGGCCCTTCGGCCCACGGGTCTGTACCGACCAGCGATCCCCGCACACTAGTACTATCCTACACATGCTCGGGACAAATTACACTGATACAAAACAATTAACCTACAAACCTGCATTTTTTGGAGTTTGGGAGGAAACCGGAACACCCGGAGAAAACGCAACGTGGTCAAGTCAAGAGTGTTTTATTGTCATGTGTCCCAGATAGAACAATGAAATCTGCAGCACAACAGAATATGTAAACATAGTACACAATGGGTGAAAAAATAGTTCAGTGTGTGTCTATATACACATGCACACACACTCATTAAATAAACAAAGAAAGGGCAAAAATAATAATAGTCTGTTGTAGTTCCGAGCTTATTTGTTGTTGTGTTTAATAGCCTGATGGCCGTGGGGAAGATGCCTGGACCTGAACCTGGACGTTACAGTTTTCAGGCTCCTGTACCTTCTTCGCGATGGCAGTGGTGAGATGAGTGTGTGGCCAGGATGGTGTGGGTCTTTGATGATGTTGGACGCCTTTTTGAGGCAGCGACTACGATAGATCCCTTCGATGGTGGGGATGTGAGAACACGCTAACTCCTTATAGACAGCACCCATAGTCAGGATTGAACCTGTTTATCTGGTGCTGTAAGGGAGCAACTCTACCGCTGCGCCACCGTGCCGCATTGTACAGATACATGATGAGTGAATAACGTTTAGTGCAGGATAAAGTCCAGTAAAGTTCGATCATAGTTAGTCCGAGAGTCTCCTAGATGGTAGCTCAGGACTGCTCTCTAGTTGGGTCTGCATTGTTCAATAGGGTGACTCCTGCTTGATGCAAGACTGTTCAACATCGCAGATCAATGAAAAGATACTGACGTAGCCGTATCAAAATGAGGATCCGAGTTGCCGAATTATGCTCTAACCCATCGTGCGAATATTGGAGATAGACACAAAATGCTGGAGCAACTCAGTGGGGCAGGCAGCATCTCTGGAGAGAAGGAATGGCTGCGTTTGGGTCCTCGCGCCTGTCCTGCTGAATTACTTCAACTCCTTCTGCAGTTGTACAGGGCCCTAGTGAGACCACACCTGGAGTATTGTGTGCAGTTTTGGTCCCCTAATTTGAGGAAGGACATTCTTGCTATTGAGGGAGTGCAGTGTAGGTTCACAAGGTTAATTCCCGGGATGGCGGGACTGTCATGTGCTGAGAGAAAGGAGGGGCTGGGCTTGTACACTCTGGAGTTTAGAAGGATGAGAGGGGACCTTATTGAAACATATAAGATTATTAAGGGTTTGGACACACAAGAGGCAGGAGACATGTTCCCGATGTTGGGGGAGTCCAGAACCAGGGGACACAGTTTAAGAACAAGCGGTAAGTCATTTAGAACGGAGATGAGGAAAAACGTTTTCACACAGAGAGTTGTGAGTCTGTGGAATTCTCGGCCTCAGAAGGCAGAGGAGGTCAATTCTCTGGATGCTTTCAAGAGAGAGTTAGATAGAGTTCTTAAAGATAGCGGAGTCAGGGGATATGGGAAGAAGGCAGGAACGGGGTACTGATTGTGGATGATCAGCCATGATCACAGTCAATAGTGAACAGATCCAGAATGGCTCGAAGGGCCGAACGGCCTACTCCTGCACCTATCGTCTATTGTCGATTGTCTATGTCTTCAATTAACTAGCATCTGCAGTTCCATCCGGCACATATTGTCAGAGCGATGATCAGGAAATGTAGAACGGTTCTTTGTGAGCTGAGTGCAAGGTGACAAGGAGGCAGACAATCAGTAAATGTAATCAGGAGGGCAGTGAAACACAGTGTGAATACTCGCTGGAGTGTATTTGTTATTCTTGAACTGTGCCAGTGTTTGAATTTGTTAATACCTTTGCAAATCCAGCTTTATAACTAGTGAAAAGTGACTGGAGTGAACATAACAGCTGGCATTTGCAGCCGTCCCTGCTGTGGTATTATGTCTATAATCTTGACTTTATTGCTAATACATCGGGTATCTTTTTTATTATAAACATAAGCCATTCATCCTCTGCAGCCCATTCTGCTCCTCCATAAGGTCACGACTGTCTATATTTTAATTCTGCTCACCCAACTGTTCAATATCCCTTGATATCCCAGCCTAACAATAATCTTTTGATCTCGATCTTGAAGATACCAATTGATCCATCAGTCATAACCTTCTGGGAGCAAGTCCATATTTCATTTACACTTTATTAAATAAAATACCAACTCATTTCACTTGTAAATTATGTGCTGACTTTGAAAAGCGATCTTGCCCTTGTCAGAGACTCATACGTACATCAGGGAAACAGGCCTTTCGGCCCAATTCAGTCCTTCCCATCAAGATACCCCATCTAAGCTCATCCCATTTTCCCACATCTGACCAAAATCCCTCTTTTATCTTTCCAAAACAAAATATACCAAATGCTGGAGTAACTGGCAGCATCTGTGGAGAACATGGACAGGTGACTTTTCACAGAGTGCTGGAGTAACTCAACGGGTCATAGAATCATAGAAAATAGGTGCAGGAGTAGGCCATTCGGTCCTTCGAGCCTGTACCGCCATTCAATCTGATCATGGCTGGTCATCCAACTCAGTATCCTGTATCTGCCTTCTCTCCATACCCCCTGATCCCTTTAGCCACAAGGGTCACATCTAACTCCCTCTTAAATATAGCCAATGAACTGGCATCAACTACCTTCCGTGGCAGAGAATTCCACAGATTCACCACTCTCTGTGTGAAAAATGATTTTCTCATCTCGGTCCTATAAGACTTCCCCCTTATCCTTAAACTGTGACCCCTTGTTCTGGAGTTCCTCAACATCGGGAACAATCTTCCTGCATCTAGCCTGTCCAACCCCTTAAGAATTTTGTAAGTCTCTATAAGATGCCCCCTCAATCTCCTAAATTCAAGCGAGTACAAGCCGAGTCTATCCAGTCTTTATAGGTCAGGCAGGATCTGTGGAGAACATGGATAGGTGACGTTTCACAGAGTGCTGGAGTAACTCAGTGGGACAGGCAGCATCTGTGGAGAACATGGATAGGTGACGTTTTGGATCGGGTCATTCAGACCCTTCTTCAGTCACTGCAGCACTCTGTGCCTGCTTTTGAGGGATGCACTTTCAAGCTATTGTATCTCTTTCCTGGTGGGAGAGGGGAGAAATGGGATTGACCGGGGTGAGACTGCAGATTATGCTGCTGGCCTTGCCGAGGCAGCGTGAGGTGTAGATGGAGTCAGTGGAAGGGAGGTTGCTTTGTGTGATGATCTGGGCTGCGCCACAACTCTCTGCGATTTCTTACGGTCTTGGAAGGAGCTGTTCGCAAACGGCGCTGTGATGCATCCCTGTAAGATGCTTTCTACTGTGCATTCGTAGAAGCTGTTGGGGACATGCCAAACTTTATTTACTGAAAGTGAAGCCGGGCGACACGGTGATCCAGCGATAGAATTGCTGCTTTCCCTCTGGAAGGCGACTCCGGACTGTCAAAGCCACCACGGCCAGACATAAAAACAGCTTTTTCACACGAATAGTAGCTCTACTCAATAACCAAAAATCTGTAGCCTCCTTTTGCTTTGGTATTTTATTTAATTCACATGTTTAATCGATAATATTTTATTATTAATGTTTAATGTTTTATGTCAATCCTAACTGTCACTGTATGTCATGTTGTCACTTGCGGGCGGAGCACCAAGGCAAATTCCTTGTATGTGAATACTTGGCCAATAAACGTATTCATTCATTCATTCATTACAGTGCCAGAGACCCAGGTTCGATGCTGACTACGGGTGCTGTCTGTGGGGAGTTTGTACGCTCTCCCTGTGACCGCTTGGGTTTTCTCCGGGTGCTCCGGTTTCCTCCCACACTCCCAAGACCTACAAGGTTTTTGTAAGTTAATTGGCTTCTGTAAATTGTAATTGATCCCTGATATGTGTAGGATAGTGCTAGCATTTGGGGTGATTGCTGGTTGCCACAGACACGAGGGGCCGAAGGGCCTGTCTCCAGGCTGTGTCTCTCGAGTCTAAAGTGGCAAATTTATCATTGCGTCCCCAGGAAGCATTGATCAAGTGCAGTTGAAAACCTCTCATTGCTGTATCGTCTCATTGATATATCCCTTGCCAGCCATATCTGTGTTCTCCGAATTATATAATTGCCAGTAAATGTGTGAAAAATACTTCAGTTTAGATTGTAAAAGTACTGTCAGTTACGCTGCCCGTCAAATGATTCTGCCACTGACTATCAATCACTTGCTACCTGCATGTCGACATTCTCATCAGCTCAGTACCTGGGGAAAAGATTTTAAAGAATTAAATGACTGCGGACGGTACAAAAAAAAGCAATTATTCTGACATCTATCAAACAATTAATATTTTTGACGTATGCTTATTGCTTCTGGAAGTTTTATTGAAGCTGTCTTGTGCTCTTCACCACCGAGGCAAAGTGTTTTGTAATGCAAATAGCCGAATGCTTTGGTGAGCTCGACTTTACAAGATGCACAGTAAGATATGTGCACGAAACAACTGCAGATGCTGGTTTTCAGAACAGGAGAAAACCCACGCAGGTCACGGGGAGAACGTACAAACTCCACACAGGCAGCACCTGTAGTCAGGATCGAACCCGGGTCCCTGGTGCTGTGAGGCAGCGATTCTACCGCTGCGCCACCGTGCCGCTCAAGATGAACCAAGTTACCCTACCATACACTGACCCTCTATATATCTTGAATGAGGTAACAATTTGACTTATCTGCTAATTTCAGTCACCATAAAATGAAATTTAGATGCACCTTTCAGCTCACGAATGGATGAAACTAATTATATTAAACACATAACTCAAAAAAAGTTTCACTGCAAACACGTGGAATTGATTATTGGATGTTAAAAGAAGAAATGTCTCCATGTGACTAATGTTGTTCTTGTCAAGATTATATGTTTATTTTAAATATTCATGAACGGATGGGTTCTAAGCTTTCTCACATTAAACCATTTCATTGTGAATTAGATATCATAGGAAAAGACTTGTATTGATTCCGTTAAAGAAAATGTATTGAGAGACAAATAACTAACCTGAGATGTTTAGTGTTCATCAATACATCACATATATAAACATCAATTGAATTTGCAGCGTTAAAACTGGTTCAATTACTCCCCAATGGAAATTAAAATATATATTAAAGCTTGCAGGTTAATTATTGGCATGGATTGGTTTGTTGGCAAGATCCGGGCGTTCATTGGGTTAAGGATGGTGTGTGCACTAAACGGCCAAATGGAACAAGGCCAGGGAGCAGTGCACACGTTGGGAACAAGACGTGTGTAGGAAGGAACTGCAGATGCTGGTTCACACCGAAGATAGACACAAAAAGCTGGCGTAACTCAGCGGGACAGGCAGCATCTCTGGAGAGAAGGAATGGGTGACTTTTCGTGTCAAAACCCTTCATCAGACTGAGGGTCAGGGGAAAGAGTAATGAGAGATACAGAACAAATGATGGAAGATGTACAAAAAAGTTAGGATGATAAAAGAAGTAAGTAAGTAAGTTTATTGGCCAAGTATTCACATACAAGGAATTTGCCTTGGTGCTCCGCCCACAAGTAACAACATGACATACAGTGACAGTTACGAATCACTTAGAAAACACTGCACATTAATAATAATAAGACATTAAAGATAAAACACCATTGATCAAGCATGTGAACCAACAAAATACCAGAGCAAAAGGAGGCTACAGATTTTTGGTTATTGAGTAGAGCAACTACTCGTGGATAAAAATTGTTTTTATGTCTGGCTGTGGCAGCTTGGACAGTCCGGAGTTGCCTTCCAGAGGGAAGTGATTCAAAGAGTTTGTGGCCAGGGTGAGAGGGGTCAGAGATGATCTTGCCCGCTCGCTTCCTGGCCCTTGCAGTGTACAGTTCATCAATGGAGGGAAGGTTGCAGCCAATAACCTTCTCTGCTGATCGGACAATTCGCTGCAGCCTCCAGGTGTCGTGCTTGGTGGCTGAGCCAAACCAGACCATGATGGAGAAGGTGAGAACAGACTCTACGATGGCCGTGTAGAATTGGACCATCATTACCTGTGGCAGATTGTGCTTCCTCAGCTGCCGCAGGAAGTACATCCTCTGTTGTGCCTTTTTGACTGTGGAGTCGATGGTGGCTCCCATTTAAGGTCCTTGGAGATGATGGTTCCCAGGAACTTAAAAGACTCCACACATATGACTGTGGTGTTGTTGATGGTGAGTGTGGTGAGGGGAGGGGGAGCTCTCCTAAAGTCTACAATCAATTCCACTGACTTGAGCTCTAGGCTGTTGCTATGGCTTGACTTGAGCTCTAGGCTGTTGCAGGACGCCAGCTGTGGCACTTCCTGTCTGTAGGCAGATTCCTCCCCATCCTGGATCAGTCAAATCAGGGTTGTGTCGTCCGCAAACTTGAGAAGCTTGACAGAGGTGTCAGTGGAGGTGCAGTCGTTGGTGTAGAGAGAGTAGAGAATCAGGTCATTGTTAACTGTGAGCTGGGTGAAAATGAGTTACAGACTATGAGACTCAACAAGATGACTGAAGCTGGTATGGCTTTGGTGGGGGAGGGATGGAGAGAAGGGGAATGCAAGATTTCATTGAAGTTAGAGAAATCAATATCCATACTGCTGAGTTGTTAGCTTCCCAAGCGAAATAAGGGGTGGTGTTCGGTCTATCTTCGGTTTAAACCAGTGTCTGCAGTTCCTTCGCGGGGCAGGAACTTAGAGAGTATTAGAACTTAGAGGGTTCATTAGAGAGAAGGAATGGGCGACGTTTTGGGTCAAGACCCATTCCTTCTCTCCAGACATAATGTCTGTCCTGCTGAGTTACTCCAGTATTTTGTATCTTCTTCGGTTTAAACCAGCATCTGCAGTTCCTTCCTACACATCTTCAGGCACAATATCTGAGGAAGGTTGTGCCGGTTCTGGAGAAGGTCCAGAGGAAGTTTACAAGAATGATCCCAAGAGTAAGTGGGTTGACATCTGATGAGCGTTTGTCGGCACTGGGCCTGTACTCGCTGGAGATTAGAAGAATGAGGGGGGGACCTCATTGAAACGTACAGAATAGTGAAAGGCCTGGATAGAGTGGATGTGGAAAGGATGTCTCCACTAGTAGAAATCCAGAATTAGCGGTCACAGAATTAATGGACGTTCTTTTATGATGAAAGTGAGGAGGAATTCCAATAATCAGAGGGTGGTGAATCTGTGGAATTCTTTGCCACAGACGACTGTGGAGGCCAAGTCAGTGGATATTTTTAAGGCAGGGACAGATAGATTCTTGATTAGTGCGGGTGTCAGTGGTTATGGGGAGAAGGCAAGAGAATGTGGTATAGGAGGGAGAGCTAGATCAGCCATGATTGAATGGCGTAGACTTAATGGGCTGAATGGACTAATTCTCCTCCGATCACTTATGATCTTTAAGTGAATCCTCTGGTTGTCAAGTTCGCTGCCAGTGGCAAAGGTTTCTATTTATTTACCATAACAAAGCCTTTGTAATTCTCCCCACCTCCATGAACCTGCCGCGCTCAGAGGAGAACGCTCACAGTCCCTCAGTCCTTCTCCCCACAACTTCATGCAAAAAAAGTTGGCAATAAGCAAGTTTGTCCTTGAATTCTGACCTGCATATTTTTTTTTTCTTCTTCGCCAGCTTCTGAAAGATCTGAGTGTTGGCACCTTGCCATCTCTGTCCATCACGTTTAAACATCTTACACTTTGACACCATCTGCAAAGGCATTATTCACATTTCTGCAGATCAGCAACGTGAAGATGGCCAAATACAAAGCGGTCAGAAATAACCACCGTGTTTTGGGGCCAAGAAATACCAAGAGAGGAGTTTGATTGTAGTTCTTTTTAATTTTTTCTGATTATTTATCCAGTCTCTGAAATACAACGCCTGTGTTAAATTCGCCCTCCGGGAAAATCGATATTTTTAAAAACCTGACAATAAAGTATTTCTCTCCCTTCTGACAATTAAAGGTGAATAGTTGCTAATGAGGCATATTTATGAGATCAAGGAGAAGACGTTTCTTAAGTGCTGTTAGGTGATGGGACCTGGCAAAGGGAACTGTGCTCTGGCAAAGGGAAAATGAGAAGCATTCTGTATGTAGAGTTTGGTCTTTGCAGTTGACTTTGTGAATAGGATGATAAGCCTTTGTTTTTTGAATTCCCTGGGGCTGGCAGAGGTGCAGAGTCAGTGACAATCGGCCGTTCCTGGATCATCATATTTGACCGCTATGAACTGTGGAAGGCTCTGTGTCTGAGATTTTAAGTCAGAAGCCTCTCGCCCGTGGAGGGGATGGTCTCCCGAGAAATCTCTCCATGAAGTTGACGTCTGTGCGTCTGAGTCGAATAGCTAAAATGGGAATAATCAAGGGAGTTCACTCTGAAATAAAGTGGACTAAAGTCAAGTTTCAGATGACTTGAGGGCGTTTAAATTTAAGTATTCTTTAGTTTAATGTCACGTGTACCTGGGTACAGCGGAAAGCTTTTTCTCAGGTAAGTAAGGTGATCGCTGTCTTTGGAGTTTATAGTTTAGAGCAGCTTGTTATTATTTTACTATTTATGTGTCATTCTTAACTGTCACTGTACGTCATGTTGTCACTTGTGGGTGGAGCACCAAGGCAAATTCCTTGTATGTGAATACTTGGCCAATAAACGTATTCATTCATTCATCATTCATTCTTTTCTCAAACTTTTTACCCATTAAATAATTTTAATGTCTCAGGGAACCCCTACATAAAAATTATTATCTATCTTTATTAATGAACATAATATATTTCCTGTCCACTGACAGTAAAGGGCGTTTCACACTGGCGCCATATAGACGTGACTAAATATGGCCTCGCTAAATCTGACGCCGTTAAATATGCTAATTAGACGTCACTAGACGTGCATAATAAAATTATGAATAAGAAATTAAACACAAAGTGACTCTAAAATGCATTTACATATGATTATAATAATAATAATACATGTATTTGTATAGCACATTTAAAAACAACTCACGTTGACCAAAGTGCTTCACTTCAGTGCAGGTACTAACGTGCTACATACAACGGTACACAGACCTAACAATACATACATAAACTGTTTACAGCGTCCCCTTCAGAGGGGCTCAAAAATGCCAGGGAGTAGAAATAGGTTTTGAGCCTCGACTTAAAGGAGTTGATGGAGGGGGCAGTTCTGACGAGGAGAAGGATGCTGTTCCACAGTCTAGGTGCTGCAACCGCAAAAGCGCGGTCACCCCTGAGCTTAAACCTAGACCGCGGGATAGTCAGTAGCCCCAAGTCGGCTGACCTGTAGGACCTGGAGATAGAGTGGTGGGTTAGCAGATTTTTGATAAGGGGGGGGGGGGGGGGCAAGCCTGATAAGGGCTGTGTATACGAATAAGAGGAGCTTGAAGTTGATTCTGTCCCGGACGGGAAGCCAGTGGAGAGAGGCCAGGATCGGGGTGATGTGGTCCCTTTTTTAGGTGCCCGTCAGAAGTCTTGCTGCGGCTTTTTGGACCAATTGCAGGCAGGACAGGGATGATTGGCTGATGCTAGTGTATAGGGAGTTGCAGTAATCAAGGCGGGAGGAGATGAATGCGTGGATGATTTTCTCAAGGTCGTCGAATTGAGGGAATAATTTGATTTTAACAATGGTATGATGCTTGGTTTTTGGTTACTTGGTCCTCCAAAATATTCCAACTGGAATTTAAACTGGAGGTGACGAAGGGAGGGGTTTAGCCAGAGAGGGTTATTGGGAAGAAAGTGCCACTTTAAATTTAGTTGCATCTGGCTGGGCAACCGTGGCTTGGTGGAGATTATTCCATGCTTTAATAGTGCGTGGAAAGAACGTATTGCTGTACACATCTGTCTTTGAGGCTGGGACCACAAATTGGATCGAATGCCCTCGTCTGCTCCTAATTGGTTTGGGGTTGGTGTAGGTCTTGTGATCTATGTCTAGCTGACCATTTAACATTTTGTAAAAACAGGTCAAACGGTGAGCTTCACGTCTGTCTTGGAGAGGGTTCCACCCCAGAGAATTCAGAAGTTTGGTGACACTTGCTTCTCTCTCTTAAGTGTTAGTAACAAATCGAGCGGTTGTTTGGACATGTTCGATGGATGAAATGATTTTGTCTGTGTATGGGTCCCAAGCTGCAACTGCGTAGTCCAGATGAGGTCTAACGAGGGTGAAATACAGCTTCCTCTTGACAGAAGCTGAACAATAATGGAAGTTGCGCCTCAGGAAGTTTAGGACACCTGTTGCTTTCACTGTTACATGATGAGTCTGACCATTCCAACATAGATCATTCTGTAATTTGATGCCAAGATACTTGTTTGGATTCTTCAAGGGTGACACCAAGTATGTTGTAAGATGTGACGCCTGGATTCCTCTTTCTGGTGACACGCATGGTTTCACATTTGGAAGGGTTGAACTGCATGCCCCATTGTTGTGACCACTCGACCATAGTATCGAGATCCTTTTGGAGAGCATCTTCATCATCATCTGACTTAATTGGACGGTACAGCAAACAATCATCAGTGAATAGTCTGGTCGTACTTGCGACTTTTTCATGGATGTCATTGATGTAAAGCAAAAATAGGTGTGGGCCAAGTACTGTGCCCTGGGGTGTACCACTCAACACTGGGTGCCAATTGGAGCTCTTTCCGTTCACACACACGCGCTGAAGACGTTTTGTCAGGAAACTGGAAATCCATCGTTTCGTGTTGGAAAGAATACCGTAGAAATCAAGCTTCCGAAGCAGTCTCTGGTGTGGGATGACATCAAATGCTTTTGAAAAGTCCAGTACAACTAAATCCATGATGACGTTACTGTCAAGGTGCTTGGCCAGGTAATTTGTTGTCAGGATAAGCTGAGACTCACATGATCTATGCCTCCTAAATGCATGTTGGTTGTCGGCAAGAATATTATGTTTGCTCACGTGATGCATCAGATTACTATCAATGAAATGCTCCAGCAATTTACAGCAAGTACTTGTTAGTGAAACAGGACGATAATTCGCTGGGTTGGTGGTTGAACCCTTCTTAAAGAGAGGAGTGATGTTGGCCTTCCTCCAATCCAGCGGGAACATCGTCCGAGTCAAGCGATTGTTGAAAAATTAAACTGTAAAACTGGAGCCAGTTCTTCGGCTGCGATCTTGAGGGCTTGATTTTGTATCTGATCTGGTCCAATTGCTTTTGTGGTATTAATGTTGAGCAATAACGTCTTGACACCTTCAACCTCAATTTTAATAGCAGGCATATCAGCATTTGGGCTGGGCGGAAGGACTGGAAATGATGAAGGCTCCACATCTTCCTGGGTGAAAACGTGTTGGAATTGGTTCGCAAGAGCTGCTGCTTTCGCCTGGTCCTCGGTGCTCAGGCAGTTGTTCACTTTTAGCATCTGGACACCAGTGTTGTCTGTCCGTCTGGATTTCACATATCTCCAAAAAGCCTTGGATTGTTCTCCCCCAAGAATAGAGGAAACATGTTGTCTATGAGCACTCCTAAGAGTACGATCGACTTGCTTTCGCACACTAGTAAAATTGTCCCAGTCCCCTTTTTTGGCACGGTTATAAAACTTCTCTTTCTTACTGCAGAGACGTTTCAGTTTTGCCGAAAACCAAGGCGGACGCATACGGCCCTTGGTTAGTTTTTGAGGAACATGATTTGTGACAATATTATTTAAAGAGTTTTTCAGCCACACCCAGTTGTCTTCTATGAATCTTTTATCTGGTTGCAGGTTGAAGAAATCTTTTGCTGGAAGAAACCAGCTTTTACCACGGAGTTGACTTGCTTCTCAAACTTTAATGTGGAGTCAAATATCACATTTATGACGTGCAGTTTGACTAAGGAGGTTCGACTTCCAAGGCTGCCTGTTATCGATTAGCCTGTTTATCACTATTTCTCTCGTTGAACCCCTAGCGACCTCTCGCTGAACCCCTAGCGACCTCTCGCTGAACCCCTAGCGACCGCTTGCAGAACCTGAACTTTCCGGGGAACCCGGTTAAGAAACGCTGGTCTAGAGATACAGCGTGGAAATGATAGGCCCTTTGGCCACCGAGTGCACACTGGCCATCGATCTCCCCAATACTAGTTCCACGACCTACACACTAGGGGCAATTTACAGTTTTCAGAGGCCAATTAACCTACAAACCCGCACATCTTTGGAGTGTGGGCAGAAACCCACCCAGTCACCGGGAGAACGTGCACACTCCGCGCAGAGAGCATCCATAGTCAGGATAAAACCTGGATCTCTGGCAACTCTACTGATTTAGAGTTGCCAGAGATCCAGTAGCAACTCTACCCATTGCGCCACTGGGCCACCCTGTTTTGGGGGTGGTGGGTGCCTGGAATGCACTGCCAGGGGTGGTGTTGGAGGCAAGCATGTTAGTGGCTTTAGAGGGACTTTTAGACAGGCTCATGGATATGCAGGGAATGGAGGGATTTGGTGCAGGCTGACAAGACCTGACTTGGCACCATGTCCAACGCAGACATTGTGGGCCAAACTTTCTTCTCCTGACCTACACTGTTCCGTACTGTTCAACGTACAGTGTGTTTTGAATTGTGAACATGGTATGGATTGTCTATTAAAATACGCAAAAATTCTGCATTTACCAGCTTCCACGATCACTCAAATGGAATTTTAATATTTAGTAATGTGTCCTAAATGAATGCCATGGTGTTTCATCCATTCAAACTGGATACAAAATCAATATTTGTTTAAAAGAAATTGCAACTTCCAAAATGGCCATAGCACGATCCATCTTTTCAGAAAGTGGTTCCGAATTAAAAATGGTTCAGATAGATTATGTTTCGCAACATTGATATTTTTAGTAAAGGAGAAAGATGCAAATTATCGTAAGAATTTAGTTGTTTTAGATTGGGTTATTATCTCAATAATGATGAAAATTTATATCATTCATTGTTAATGAGGAGATTTCTTCTAATATTCTTTTGGCATTTTTTTATTGACTTCTGCCTGAGTATCCACGCAACCTCAGACTCACATTAAGGTGTGACCTCCGGGATTATTCAAAATGTATATTTTATATCATTTCGTCGCAACGGTGAAAATGCGGCAAGCAGCCTCCGAGTAAACCAGGTGTTCCAGATAACATAATCATTGAGTGTAAAGAGCCTGTTCCACTTGGCGATTTTTTTGGTGCTTTCCGGCATCATTGACTGACGTATCAGGTCAACGAAAAATTTGCAGTGTGTTTGCAGACGAAAAATTCGCGGGGGGGGGGGGTCTGGACCAATTGTTGACAAGGTCTCGGACAAATCCCGTCCCCAGAGACGTCATGTCCTTTCGGCGTGGTGTCCGTTCGGTATCTAGGCTTTTCTGCAAGATGTTCGTTTGGCATCTTGGCTTCAGCTTCTCGTCCTTCCACATCCTGTCCGCACACAGTCGTATACGAGCTAATGAGGGGTGTGGATGAAGTGGAACCTCACAATCTTTTTTGCACAGTAAAGGATTCTAAAACAAAAGGTCATAGGTGAAAGGTGAGAGATTTAAGATGGTCCTGAAGGGCAACGTTTTCACTCAGAGGGTGGTCTGGATCTGGGATAAGCTGCCAGAGAAAGCGTTAGAAGTTGGTACAATTAAGCCTTTTAAATGGGATTTGGACAGATTAGCGGAGAGATGGGTTCAGACGGGTATGGACCAAATACAGGCAAATGGGACAAACCAACTAGACCACCTGAAGAGGGGTCACGACCCAAAAAGTCACCCATTCCTTCTCCCCAGAGATGCAGCCTGTCCCGCTGAGTTACTCCAGCATTTTGTGTCTACCTTCTATTTAAACCAGCATCTGCAGCTCTTTCCTACACAAGTAGACCATCTTGGTCAGTGTTGACAAGGTGGGCCGAAGGGTTGTTTGCATGCCACAGAGCTCCTGGACTCTATTGAATTAAATTGGAAAGATACATCATGGAAACAGGCCCTTTGGCTCACCGAGTCCAAGCCGACCATTCGTCACCCGTTCACACTAGTTCTATGCTATCCCACTTTCTCATCCACGGGTTATGGGGAGAAAGCGGGAGAATTGGGGTTGAGAGGGAGAGATAGATCAGCCATGATTGAATGGCGGAGTGGATTTGATGGGCCGAATGGTCTAATTCTGCTTCTATGAACTTCTGAACGGGAGCACTGGAGGTCAGGATCGAACCTGGGCCTCTGGAGCTGTGAGGCAGCAGCTCTACCACCATTTGCCACTGGGCCCTTTCACTTGATATCAATGAACGACAACAAACACACTGGCTCTTTCAAGCCCTACAAATGATATGGGCTCACTGCTAGCATTCTGCCATTGAATTAATGACTTTCTTTTGAAGTATAACAGCCTGTGGTTACATGCTGATGTCTGAGCAATGAACAAAAAAAATATCCTGTCATCATAATATTCATGATATTCACAAACTGCAACAAACGAGCTAATATTTTTAGTGCATTGATATGCTGAAACTAAATATATTTAAGAATGAGGGAAGAATGCGGAGGCAACAAACTGTAGGTGTGAATGAAATGGTTACTTCACAAATTTATCAGCATCACCAGTTTAACCATATTTTGTCATTTTGATATAAAAACACAAATACTATTGAATTTGAATAAATGTTCTCTAGCCATCCAGTGAAGGAAGAAATAAAAGGCTTTGTAAATGATGAATTTGAATTGCAGGCGGTAACATTTCATCTTTAGTCTGGAGATACAGAGTCTCCTCCTTATTGCGTATGTTTAAGAAGGAACGATTGTATACACCGGGTTGGTTGCATTGGGCAAAACAGGGCGGACCACGTGTAGGTTGCAATCTCCCACCCCGAGGTACAGTCTGGAAACGGGCCTTTTGCCCACCGAGTCCGTGCCGACCAGCGATCCCCGCACATTAACACTACCCTCGCACACTAGGGGTAATCGACATTTAACCAGCCAACTAACTTGCAAATCTGCACATCTTTGGAGTGTGTGAGGAAGCCGGAGCTCCTGGAGAAAACCCACGCGATCACAGGGGGATCGTATATGGGCCGGTGTCGACAAGTTGGGCCGAAGGGCCTGTTTCCATATTGTATGACTCTATGAGTGTAATTAAAGTCCAACTATTGGGACTGTGCGGCACAGAGCAGATGCTGATACATATTCATTCACATTCATCCTCAGGCACCCTCATCCTCACCCTCTCTCACACACCCTCACCATCAACATCAACTTTGCAACAAGCAATGTGAGGAACAACGGCACCTCACATTCTGCTGGGTAGCTTCCAATCCCATGGTATGAACATGGAATTCTCCAAATTTAGGTTGCACCCATGCTCCTTTTCTGTTATCCCCTCTTTTTCCTGTGATAATGGGGAGAAGGCAGGAATGGGGTACTGATTGGGGATGATCAGCCATGATCACATTGAATGGCGGTGTTGGCTCAAAGGGCCGAATGACCTACTCCTGCACCTATTGTCTATTGTCTATTGTGTCCTACCCCCGGAACTCAGAGCGTACCTTCAGGAGGCAAGGACAAATTTCTTTGGTCAGAGGGTGGTGAATCTGTGGAATTCATTGTGGAGGCCAAGTCAATGGGTATTTTTAAAGCAGAGACTGATGGAATCTCAGGTAGACAGAAATGCTGGAGAAACGAGGCAGCTATGGAACGAAGTGACGTTTCGGGTCGAGACCCTTCTTCGGACTCAAGATGGAATCTTGATTAGTACGGGTATCAGGGGTTACGGGGAGAAGGCAGGAGAATGGGGTTAGGAGGGAGAGATAGATCAGCCATGATCGAATGGCAGCGTCTGAATTCAATGGGGTGAACGACCTAATTCTGTTCCTATGTCTAATGGACACTCCTCCTCTCTCCCGATCTGACACCCTTACAGTATGTCTCCTTTTCATTGCTGGCCATTGTCCACCAATCTGCCAACTCAAAGCTGAGTTACTCCAGCACTTTGTTTTTTCTTTTTCATAGCGCTCCGTCCATTGGGATTCCGAGCAGTGAGATGAATTGTAAAGGGCCTGTCCCACTTAGGAGATTTTTCGGCGACTACAGGCGACTAGGCTGTCACCACATGGTCGCGGGGTGACGCCTGTATGGTCGTGAGTCGTCTCCTCAAGTCGCCTAAAGAGTCGTAGTGTTTTTCTGGTCCCGCTGGATTTTGAAATGTTCAAAACGTTTTGGCGACTGTGGGCTTGACGTAGCTTGTCTTCTCCTGGATGATGCAGGTTGTCGCCAGGTGACATAGGTTGTCGCCGGTGCAGACTTTGGTGAATTCCATTGGCGACTACCTACGTCAACCTACGTCAACCGGCAACAGGTACCGGCGACTGAATTGTCTTCAGTTGTCGCCGACGGGGTCGTTGCTTGTCGTAGCTTGTCATGGGTGGACATAGGTTGTCGTAGATGTTGTCGTAGGTTGTCGCCTGTGTGGTCATAGGTTGTCGTAGGTGGACGTCCTAATGGGTCGGCGGTTGTCAGTAGCTTGACGTAGCTTGACGTCGATTAGGTGGTAGATTTGCGTAGACATGGTCGCGGGGGGGGGGGTCCAGCCGCCACTTTTTCGGCCTCTGTGACAGTCGCCGGCAGTCGCCGAAAAAACGCCTCAGTGTGACAGGCCCTTACGAGGTTTGCTTGTTACGAATTATATAGAAGGCTCATTGGGATGGAATGTGTTGCACTAGAATTCTGTGCAAGGATAAGATTTGTTTTGAGCTGAATGTACTGTAGATAATATTTTAACGTTATTGTAATGGTGTTAGAGTATCTCAAGAACATATATATCAATAACAAATCTCAATGAACAAGTAATATTGAATTATTAAATTGCGGTAATAGCAGATTTTATTACATTCTAAACATTAACAGAGCACTCTTGAGGCCCATTGTACATTGTGGCTCTGTTGTGAATTGCCATAACTAAGATTAGCATCTCTAACTCACAGCAGAAATATGCAGGTGAAAGAAATATTACCGAGACATTGAATTCTTAAAGACTGAGTCGCGGTGTCTGGATTCTCGCAGTGAATTGTTAATGGCAGCTTGCCAAAATGCTCAGGCTAATACCAGCTCTGCATTCATCCTCTTGGGTACTCTCAATATTATCTATTTGGTTCGTGTAATTGTTTAGATTTCATCGTTTTTTCCCCCTTTGCTTCTTTTAAATCTTTCTGTACGCTGTGGGGACAAACGCACGCACGTCACACAGATGACCACCATTCATTGCTGGCTTCAATGTCCTTCTTCTCCTGAGGGAAATGATCTGATATTCTATGCTTTCTGTTACCTGCGCTGGCAAGATTAGGCATTCACAATGTACGGGGAGTAACGCATGCAAACCAGAAGCTTACTGCATTATTCAGTATCTTTGGATCCACACAAAAAGATATGAATGCCATTAGCAAAACTGGGACAATTACCGAGGATTTTCTTTTTTTTTGCTTGGATTAAACTTGTCGTGGACTCGAACGCCAAACAACTTGGGTTTTTGAAACATACAATGTGAACAATTTTCAAAAAAGATGATTAGAGTATCCAGTAGAATGTGACATTT
Source organism: Raja brachyura (assembly GCA_963514005.1). The sequence continues at coordinate 2,844,430 of OY740791.1, forward strand.
TTGTCATCATAGAAATCATTTTTTGTTGCGATATTCTTGAATGAAACCACATATTAATTTGTAAAAATGACAAGAAGTCTGGCCAAACTTTAGTATGCAAAAATGTTCTCGAGGGTATCAGGAACATGAGAACAGAACAACATAGCACAGAGCAAGTTGTGTAAAGAGCCTGTCCTGCTTTGGAGATTTTTTTAGGTGACTAGGATGTCGCCACATGGTCGCCTGTACGGTCGTTAGTCGTCTCCTCAGTCGCCCAAAGAGTCGTGGCGTTTTTACAGTCGCCGCTGGATTTTCAACATGTTGAAACATTTGCGGAGACAGTCGGTGACAGTGGGTTTGACCCCAATGAGCGTAGCTTGACTTCTCCTGACATAGGTGCTGTCGTAGGTGTCGCCAGGTTAACGTAGGTTGTCGCCGGTGCGGACTTTGGGTTTTTTTTGTTGTTGGTTGTTTCGGGTTGTTAAAGTAATGACTCTATTTCAAATTTTAGGTTGGGTCCAGTCACCGTTTTTCGGCGACCTGCTAGTCGCCGGCAGTCGCCTAAAAATAGCCTGAGTGGGACATGCCCTTAATTTTTCTAAACCTTTCCTAACCATGTACCTGTTCAAGTGAATTTTAAATGCTGTTATTGTACCTGCCTTAAATACCTCCTCTGGCAGGTCATTCCATACATCCACCAATCTCTGAGGAGAAAAAGTTGCTCCGCACGTTCCTATTAAATCTTGCCCTTCTCACCTTAAACCGATGCTCTCTGCTTCTTGATTCCGCTAACCTGGGTAAAAGACTCTGCCCACCATTCACCCTATTTATTCCACTCATTAAAGTATACACCAACAACATTAAATATGTGGATTTCAACTATGTTTGAAACATTACATCTGGAAGATATGAGACTCCGCCTGGCAGGAAAATCAGATCGTTTCTATCAGACGTGGTATGTATTTGTAGAATTGCTACAAAGATAGGGTGCAGGAATACCTCGGGTCTTGGTAGGGGGGGATGAAAAAAAAATCGAGTTGGTGGATTCCTTTTGAATGATATATATAATATAGGAAGTGGCTTTTTTTTTCTCTTTGTCTCCCTTTTTTCTTCTTCTTTTCTAGGGTCTATCTCTTAATCTCCTTTCTCTAATTCTTTGTCCAAGGGTTTTTTGTTTTTTTTCTCCTTTGGCACGCTCTTTCACTTTCACAACTCTTTTCACCTACTTCGCTCTCTTTCTTTCTATTCTTTGTCTTTAAGAGCCATAAAATTATGGGGTACAATGATTGTAACAATATATATGTGATGGACACTGATGTATTTACCTCAAATAAATACAAATATAAAAAAATCAAAAATGAAAGTATACGCCTCTATATCCGTTCACCGCTCAGCTACCAAGATATATGACCAAGAAATAAAGCAGTGGGCTTAATGAGTAGTTTAGGAAGGAACTGCAGATGCTGGTTTAAACCAAAGATAGACACAAAATGCTGGAGTAACTCAGTGGGACAGGCAGCATCTCTGGAGAGAGGGAATGGGTGGCGTTTTGGGTCAAGCCAATTCTCCAGACCACTTTCATGGAACTATGTTCCGGCACTTCTAGATCCCTCTGCTCCACAACAGTCCCCAGGGCCCTGCCATTCAAGCTATCTGTTTGAAGATTAAAAAATCCTAATATTTCTTTAGAAAAAATCAAAGTGGACAACTGTAGAAACTTCAAACACGAATTGGCTGCTTAAACTTTGGAGTTTTCACTCTTGGTTAGCTAATTGCATGTTCCTGCTTTTCTCTCTGTAACTCTCCACACATTTGGTTAACTGCGTCAATCTCAGATCTAAAATTAACCATTGGCTGACATTGATTTCCATTGCATGGAAGAGTTATCAGCTGCTTCATCCCTTTGAGAGTCAAAATGTTTCTTGATATCGCTCCTGGGCAAGTCAGCTCTTGAATTATGAGTCTGCCCGTCCCCACCCTAACCCTCCACACCCCAACAAAACATTATGGGTTCCATCAAGACCCATCATTATAGACAATAGACAATAGACAATAGGTGCAGGAGTAGGCCATTCATCCCTATGAGCCAGCACTGCCATTCATTGTGATCTTGGCTGATCATCCCCAATCAGTACCCCGTTGCTCCCCATATCCCCTGACTCCGCTATCTTTAAGAGCCCTGTCTAGCTCTCTCTTGAAAGTATCCAGAGAACCGGCCTCCACTGCCCTGTGAGGCAGAAAATTCCACAGACTCACCACTCTCTGTGTGAAAAAGTGTTTCCTCATCTCCGTTCTAAATGACTTGCCCCTTATTCTTAATCTGTGTCCCCTGGTTTTGGACTCCCCCAACATCGGGAACATGTTTCCTGCCTCTAGCGGGTCCAAACCCTTAATAATCTTATATGTTTCAATAAGATCCCCTCTCATCCTTCTAAATTCCAGAGTGTACAAGCACGGCCGCTCCATTCTCTCAGCATATGACAGTCCCGTCATCCCGGGAATTAACCTGGTCATTATCAAGATACCAAAAGTAAAACAGCCCTGGCCTTTTCAATTTCTGTAATCTCTCTTGCAACCAAAGCCAGGAAGTCCAGCTGACAGCCTGGTGTATCGATCATCCATTTCTTCCTATATTCAATTATCATTTGTTTAATTTAATTTTGATTTAGTTTAGTTTTGAGATACTGCACAGAAACAGGCTCTTTGTCTCACCGAGTCCACGCTGGCCAGCCATCCCTGCACACTGACACTATCCTACATACACAAGGGGCAATTGAACTGTCTGAAGAAGGGTCACAACTGGAAACGTCACCCATTCCTTCTCTCCAGAGATGCTGCCTGCCTCGCTGAGTTACTCCAGCTTTTTGTGTCTATCTAGGGTCAATTTTACTGAAGCCAATTAACCTACTAACCAGTACGACTTAACAGTGTGGGACGAAACCGGAGCACCCGGAGAAAACCCACGCAGGTCACGGGGAGAACCTGCAAATTTCTTGATTAGTACAGGTGTCAGAGGTTATGAGGGGAAGGCAGTTTAAGAATAATGTTTTTGTCTACCTTCGATTTTTCCAGCATCTGCAGTTCCTTCTTGACCATATTCCTCAAGGTATGCCTAATTTGAAGAAGTTCTCATCCTCCCTCCGAAGAAAGTTTAAGAGTCTGAAGAAAGGTCTCGACCCGAAACGTCACCTATTCCTTTGTTCCATAGATGCTGCCTCACCCGCTGAGTTTCTCCAGCATTTATGTCTACCTTCGATTTTTCCAGCATCTGCAGTTCCTTCCTAAACATCTAATCATCGTATACCATTTAGTGCCGTAGAAACATCACATCACGCGCCTCCCGTTATTTAGTCTGCTTGATTTAAAGGCTAGTTCTCCATTACTCCATTACACTGATATGATCTACGTCTAATGGGCCCCTAAATCTCTTTGGACCTCCACTGCTCGGAGCTTAAAACCATTTAGAAAATGAATCCGATCTTTCATGTATCAGTAGTTGTTTCCTGCAAGAATGTTTGATCACTTCTGTCGATCAAAGGTTTGGAAAAATCCACGCAGGGAAAGAGCGCATTTCCAGCAACTGGTTCACATGTCAAGGGTGATACATGGCTGTTCGCACTTGGCTATTCCAGGAGTTGATACCGGAGGCTGATGGACAACCCTAGGGCCAGATGTGGCGTGTGATCCAATCAAGAGAGTAAATAACACCAAGGAACCCAAGAATCTCTTCACAGCCGACCTGTTCAGGGAGTAAGTAACCCTTGCTTTCCCTCTCTCTCAACCCGTCCCGCATCCTGGTTCTCTGAGGCTAGTTTCTGTGGTGAATCTGCGGAATTAATTGCCACAGAAAGCTGTGGGGGCCGTCAATGGATATTTTATAGAAATATCGCTCATAGAAACATATAACATTCTCAAAGGATTGGACAGGCTAGATACAGGAAAAATGTTCCCGATGTTTGGGGAGTCCAGAACCAGGGGTCACAGTTTATCAAAAAGGGGTAGGACGTTTAGGACTGAGATGAGGAAATATCTTTTCACAGAGTTGTGAATCTGTGAAATTTTCTGCCACAGAAGGCAGTGGAGGCCGATTCACTAGATGTTTTCAAGAGAGAGTTAGATTTAGCTCTTAGGGCTAAAGGAATCAAGGGATACGGGGAAAAAGCAGGAATGGGGTACTGATTTTGGATGATCAGCCATGATCACATTGAATGGCGGTGATGGTTCGAAGGGCTGAATGGCCTGCACCTGCAGCTATGTTTCTATGTTTCTATGTTTTCAGGCAGAGTTTATCTAACTATTTAGCAAACAATTTTCTTGATTAAAATAGGGGTGTCAGGGGTTATGAAGAGAAGGCAGGAGAATGGGGTTAGGAGGGAGAGATAGATCAGCCATGATTGAATGGCGTAGACTTGATGGGCTGAATGGTCTAATTCTGCTCCTATCACTTATGACCTTATGAGTTTCACCGTCCGCTGATTAAACTTTACTCACCGCACACACCGTTGCCAACTTCCCCTCTGATAACAAACAACCTTTCTCCATTTTCCTTCACCATCTTCCCCTTTGATCCCTCTTTTTCACACCTCACCCTTCCACACCTGTGTGTCTCCCACTCCCCTGACTCTCAGTCCGAAGAAGGGTCTCGAACCGGAGCGCCACCCATTCAATAAACAATAGACAATAGACAAAAGACAATAGGTGCAGGAGTAGGCCATTCGGTCCTTCGAGCCAGCAGCGCCATTCAATGTGATCATGGCTGATCATCCCCAATCAGTACCCCGTTCCTGCCTTCATCCCATATCCCCTGACTCCGCCATCTTTAAGAGCCCTATCTAGCTCTCTCTTGAAAGCATCCAGAGAACCGGCCTCCACCGCCCTCTGAGGCAGAGAATTCCACAGACTCACCACTCTCTGTGAGTAAAAGTGTTTCCTCGTTTCCGTTCTAAATGGCTTACTCCTTATTCTTAAACTGTGGCCCCTGGTTGTGGACTCCCCCAACATCGGGAACATGTTTCCTGCCTCTCCAGAGATGCTGCTTGTCCCGCTGAGTTACTCCAGCATTTTGTGTCTATCTGCGGTGTAAACCAGCGTCTGCAGTTCCTTCCTGCACATGGGGTATATGTTAACCAGCAATCTGGAGTGCATTGCATTCCGGAATCTGTGCTCACATCTTTGGACAAAATCAGAGCCCTTAAATTAAAGTGCGACTTTATAGCTATTCTTAGCCACGTATTTTGACACAGTTATTTGATGTTGTATGAATTATGCATCTTTGCTTGGACGATTTTCTTCTTGTCCAGTGCTGTTGGATTCAGATCACCATTTAATATTTTCCACATTTACATAAGCAATCTTTTTTTTTTGCTATGAGCTGCTCATTTCTGATGGATCCTGGCATCCATTATCATTGTCAATATGTTGGAGGTTAGCGTCTTGCAGAAGGTGAACGGGTTTTTCAATCTCTCCGTCTTTCGCCACGGTCTCGAGTCCCGCCGCCCATTTCTTCGCTTCGGGTTTACGGGGGAGATGCGGAGGGTAAATTTGGAGAGGCACGGAGCGGCTGGGTGGCAGAGCGCTAGGGCAGCTTCCTCACAGCACCAGAGTGGAAGAGACAGAGGACACCGCCTCAGAATTAAAGGACGTTCTTTTAGGAAGGAGATGAGGAGAAATTTATTTAGTCAGGGAGTGGTGAATCTGTGGAATTATTTGCCACAGGAGGCTGTGGAGGCCAAGTCAGTGGATATATTTAAGGCAGCGATAGATAGATTCTTGATTCGTACGGGTGTCGGGGGTTATGGGGAGAAGGCAGGAGAATGGGGTTGGGAGGGAGGGATAGATCAGCCATGATTGAATGGTGGAGTAGACGATGGGCAGAATGGCCTAATTCTACTCCTATCATTTATGACCTTATGAGACCTGGGTTCGATGCTGACTACGGGTGCTGTCTGTCAGGCCATAAGTGATAGGAGCAGAATTAGGTCATTCGGCCCATTAAGTCTGCTTCGCCATTCATTTGGGGTGGCTGTATGGAACGAGTTGCCGGAAGAGATAATTGAGGCAGGTACTATCACAATGTTTAAGAAACATTCACAAGGTACTTGGATAGGACAGGTTTAGAGGGATATTGGCCAAATACAGGCAGGTGGGACAAGTACAGATGGGACCCAGTCTCGACCCAAAACGTCGCCTATTTCCTTCGCTCCATAGGTGCTGCCTCACCCGCTGATTTTCTCCAACATTTTTATCTACCTGCAGATGGGACATGTTGGTTGGTGTGAGCAAGTTGGGCTGAAGGGCCTGTCTCCACACTGTATCACTTTATGCCTCTAAGAATCTTTACAAGTTATTTCCTATGGCACGAGTGTTGAGAAAAGGTGTCAGTCTTAGGGTCATAAGTGATAGGAGCTGAATTAGGCCATCCAGCCCATCAAACCTACTCCACCATTCAATCACGGCTGATCTATCTCTCCCTCCTAACCCCATTCTCCTGCCTTCTCCCCATAACCCCTGACATCTGTACTGATCAAGAGTCTATCTATCTCAGCTTTAAATCTATCCATAGCCTTAAGTGGCAAGGAATTCCACAGATTCACCACCCTCTGACGAAATAAATTCTTCATCATTTCCTTCCGTTGGGAACATCCTTTAACATGGAGTATGTATGTTCTCCCTGTGTCCGTGTGGTTTATCATAGACAGGGAAGGAGGTTATGAAGAACTACAGTGGAATTTTCATCAGCTGGGCAACTGGGCCAAGGAATGGCAAATGGAGTTGAATGCAAATAAGTATGAGGTGTTGCAATTTGGGAAGTCAAACTCGGCTAGAAATTTCAGCTAAAATAGTGGGACTCTGTGGTGTGTTGTGGAACAGCGGAACCCAGATTTACAAACAGGTTGCCCGGACTCAATGGAGAGGGAGTTGGGCAGGCTGGGACTTTATTCCTTGGAGCATCAGAGATTGAGTGGTAATCTTGTAGAGGTGTATAAAATCATGAGGGGAGTAGATAGGGCAAATTAACAGTCTTCTTCCTTGGGTATGGGAATCAAAGAGTAGAGGGCATAGGTTTAAGGTAAGAGGGGAAATATTTAATCAGAACAATTTTTTTTGCTGAAAGAGTGGTGGGTGTATGGGACGAGCTGCCAGACGAGGTATGCGTAACGAAAGGTCTCGACCCGAAACATCACCCATTCCTTCTCTCCAGAGATGTTGCCTGACCCGCTGAGTTACTCCAGCATTCTGTTTCTGTGCCAGAGGAGGTAGTTCCAGCAGGTACTGTAACAGCATTCAAAAGACACGTGAACAGGCAGATGGATCGGAAATGCTTAGGGGGACATGGGCCAAAAGCACGCAAATGGGATTAACTCAGATGTGGCATTGGCAGTGGAGTGGACGGTATGTTTAAGAAAGATGCTGGAATAAATCGAAGGTAGACACAAAATGCTGGAGAAACTCAGCGGGTCAGGCAGCAACTATGGAAAGAAGGAAAAGACGACGTTTCGGGTCGAAACCCTTCTTCGGGTTGGAATCTTTCTTCAGACTTTTGGGTTCCGACTCGAAACGTCACCTATTCCTTTTATAGACAATAGACAATAAACAGTAGATGCAGTTCAAGAACAAGTTCCTTCATACACAAACCACACCATTATTGAGGACAACCCAGCTCCTCGTAACGTAGGTCCAGTGGGTGGTGCAAAGAGAAAAGTAGACAACAGGCAATACGCAATAGGTGCAGGAGTAGGCCATTCGGCCCTTCGAGCCAGCACCGCCATTCCATGTGATCATGGCTGATCATCCCCAATCAGTACCCCGTTCCTGCCTTCTCCCCATATCCCCTATCTTTAAGAGCCCTATCGAGCGCTCTCTTGAAAGCATTCAGAGAACCGGCCTCCACCGCCCTCTGAGGCAGAGAATTCCACAGACTCACAACTCTCTGCGTGAAAAAGTGTTTCCTCAACTCCGTTCTAAATGGCTTACCCCTTATTCGTAAACTGTGGCCCCTGATTCTGGGCTCCCCAGATGCTCTCCTTCTCCACAGATGCTGTCCATCTTTGGGATGTACCAGCATCTGCTGTTCCTTCCTGCACAATGGGGCTGAAGGGCCTGTTGCCATGTTTTATGACTCCAGGAATTCACAACTGTTTGGATGCCAAAAGATTCTCCAGAACCAAAGGTTATCGACTGTCGTCAGGAAAAGATTTTTGTTTTAAATCAGGTTTGAGTTTGATGGGTCCACGCGGGCACCTGTTGTCAAGGTCGCTGCCAGGCAGCTTAATTTCACAGACCATGGAATCTAGGTCAATACCCCATGTCCACTGCGGCAAATTAATAACAGTTAGTTACAAAGACTGAACGATTTTATCAGGAGAGTGCACATTGACCTTCAAGGCTTGGGATGAAATCCAAAACGAGGAGCGACGAAATTCAACCATCTTTTCTGAAATGTATTATAAATAAACTAACAGGTTTGCTACCTGGCTCTGTGGGCTGGATTTGTAGAGAGCGATGGGAGTGAAAAAAGTTGCTCTTGAGGTCTCTCTAAAGCCTCACCTTAAGCCTTAAGGGCCTGTCCCACTTGGGCGTCATTTGCGCGTCCTTTACACGACATCATTTACGCGTCATGCACGTGTCGTGACGCGCACGTGACGAGCGCATGGCACGTGGTGAGATGTGGTGACATAGGCAGTGACACGCAGTCGCATTTTGGGTTTCACAAAATCTTCGTGCGCCACCTGCGTGACGCGCAAATGACGCCCAAGTGGGACAGGCCCTTTAGGCAGGTAACATGTTCCCGAAGGTAGACAAAAGTGCTGGAGAAACTGAGCATGCCACTGGTGCACCCGCTGATTTTCTCCAGCAATTTTGTCCGCCTTCAATTTTCCAGCATCTGCAGTTCCTTCTTAAACAACATGTTCCCGATGTTGGTGGAGTCCAGAACCATGGGCCATAGGCCATACCACGTGGAGTGGTGCGGCCTATCCTGGAGACCGGCCCAGGGCTTCAAGCCATGGGCGTGGCACGTTCTTACCATCGAGTACCTTGGAATCCTTTGCCGAGGATCGCCAGTGCTCCGACCGCGGGGCCGGTGGACTTTAACACCATGAAGCCTGCGGTCTCCGGTAAGAAGCGGCAGACTCGGGAGCTCCAAGCCGCAGAGTGTTCCGATCCGTCCCGACGCCGGAGTTTCGATCATCCCGATGAGAGGGCTTGGACAGGGGACTGTCGGCTGCAGCCCCGTTCATAGACCCCGACCATGGGTGAACAAAGGAGGAAGATGACTGAACTTTACTGCCTTCCATCACAGTGAGGAATGTGGATTCCACTGTGGTGGGTGTTTATGTTAAACTCTATTTTATGTGGCTGTGTGTATTTTTGCTTTTTACTTCGTATGGCTGTATGGTTACTCAAATCTCACCGTACCTTAATTGGTACATGTGAGAATTAAATTGAATCTTGAATCTTGAATCTACATTCCATCAGCCGTGGCAACATCCAACTTTCTTGTTGGTTGTGCAGTGCACATTTCAACTGCAATTCCAAAGAATACTCTCCATATTAAGTGCGAAAATGGTCTGACAATATAAAAAAATGTCATATACTTATCCTAAAACATATGCATATCGTTTCTTTCCCCTGCTCAGATGAACAGGGCTAATCAACCATGTTGGTCTTTGTATTTCTGCATCTCCGGAATAATGCTCTCGGCTATTACTTGAGCCTTCGCTGCACCCAGCCTGAATTCACATTCCAACGAGCATTCTCTTAAAGACAGAACCTGGCTCCAAACTAACCATTCATGGATTTGTAATCTTTGCGTCCAGTCATAGATCATCCATTGATGCCACAAAGGTTGCTGCAAATGTGCATTTGTTTCAGAACTGTTTGGTTTCCCTTCAATTAATCGGCATGCAAAATCTGCATTGTCACTTTGTTTGACTTGCAAGGAACACGGTAGACTTTCTGAACAGGCATAGTGCAGAGAGTTGTGGACGCAGCCCAGGTCATCACAATACGCCAACCTCCCTTCCATTGACTCCACCTACAACTCACGCTGCTTCAGCAAGACCAGCAGCATCATCAAGGACCAGTCTCAACTCCCCATCACTCCCTCGTCTCCCCTCTGCCATCGGGCAAGAGGTACAGATAGTTGAAAATGCACACCTCCAGGTTCAGTGGTCAAGAAGCAACTGCAGATGCTGGAAAAATGGAAAGTAGACAAAAAATGCTGGAGAAACTCAGCAGGTGAAACTCGGCGGGTGAGGCAGCTTCTATGGAGAAATGGAGCGGTCTCGACCCGAAACGTCACCTACTTTTCTCCATAGATGCTGCCTCACCTGCTGAGTTTCTCCAGCATTTTTTATCTCCTCCAGATTCAGGGACAGTTTCTTTCCAGATGTTATCAGACGATTGAACTGTCCTCTCACCAACTAGAGAGCGGTCCTGACCTCCCATCCACCTCATTAGAAAACTTATCTTTCCTCGGACGTTATCGGACTTCAATATTATACCTTGCACTAAATGTTGTATCCTTCATCCATTATCTGTGTACTGTGGACGACTTGATTTTACTCATGTGTAGTCTTATCTGTGACTGGAGAGCACGCAAACAAATGTTTTTCACTCTACGTCAGAACAAGTGAAAATAATAAACTAAATTAAATCTAAAAATTCTCTTTCATTTGAAATCCAATAACTGTGCACACACACGGCAGGGTGGCACAGCAGTAGAGTTGCTGCCTCACGGCGCCAGAGACCCGGGATCGTTCCTGACTACGGATGCTGTCTGTACGGAGTTTGCAGGTTCTCCCTGTGACCCGCGTGGGCTTTCCCCGGTTTCCTCCCACACTCCAATGACGTACAGGTTTGTCGGCTAATTGGCTTTGGTAAAGATTGCAAATTGTCCTCAAAGTGTGTAGGGTAGTGCTAGTGTATGGGGTCAACGTAGACTTGGTGGGCCGAAGGGCCTGTTTCCGCACTGTATCTACAAACTAAACTGAACTAAACCTCAGGGAGATTTCTGAGTGGAGCAGTCAAAATGTAGAAACAAGGAACTGCAAGTGCTCATTTACCAAGTAAAGATACAAAATGCTGGAGTAACTCAGCAGATCAGGCAGCATCTCTGCAGGGGAGTGATGAATTACTCCAGTATTTAAGTCTTTCGAAAGTGAAGACCGACTCGAGTATCAGCGACAATATTTTTTCTTACACTCTGTGCTCCTGGTCTGCTGCTCAGGTCAATTTTTTTAAAGACACAAATGGCGATAGACACACAATGCTGGAGTAGCTCAGCAGGACAGGCAGCATCTCTGGAGACATTCAGTCTGAAGAAGGGTCTCGACCTGAAACGTCACCCGTTCCTTCTCTCCAGAGATGCTGCCTGTCCCACTGAGCTACTCCCTCATTTTTGTGTCTATCTTCGGTGTAAACCAGCATCTGCAGTTCCTTCCTGCACAATCTTTTCTCAGGATCTGTTTAAAAAGGATAACCTTGAATATTAGTGAGATGACGCCAGGTATTTTGCAACTTTTATGGAGACTGCTAGTATTAAATTGTGGCATGGATTACTCAAACATAATAGATGGTGGGAAGATGATACCACTCATTACGTCCTGGTTACATTTGCTAATTATGATTAATGCATCAGATTAGTTTCAGTACGGGATGAAGCTTGTTGCCTTGACTAATTCTGTCCTGAATTAATTAACGGAAATGTTTCTCAGTCTGAATGACAGCTGAATTCTCAAGAGAGGAATACAAGGGATCGTATGCGACTCGCCAGCTGATCGGGTCCTCTTGCAAGTCGGGTAGCGTGGAAGGTCATCATGGCACTGCAGACGGATGAAAATAATTCATTAAAATTATAATCGAGGTCGGGGTGCCGTGGTGAGGATATACGCCTGCTGATGTGGTGGAAGTCACCAAGTGTGTTGTGCAGGTAGACGAAAAATGCTAGAGAAACTCAGCGGGTGAGGCAGCATCTATGGAGCGAAGGAATAGCCAACGTTTCGGGTCCTCCAATTTGCATTTAGCCTCACTCTGACAATGGAGGAGACCGAGGACAGAAAGGTCTGTGTGGGAATGGGAATGGGAGTTAAAGTGACCATCAACCGGGAGATCACGTTGGTTCAGGCAGGCTGAGCGAATGTGTTATGGGAAACAATAGACATTAGGCAATAGGTGCAGGAGTAGGCCATTCGGCCCTTCGAGCCAGCACCGCCATTCAATGTGATCATGGCTGATCATCCACAATCAGTACCCCCTTCCTGCCTTCTCGCCATATCCCCTGACTCCGCTCTCTTTAAGAGCCGTATCTAACTCTCTCTTTAAAGTATCCAGAGAACCCGCCTCCACCGCCCTCTGAGGCAGAGAATTCCACAGACTCACAACTCTCTGTGTGAAAAAGTGTTTCCCCATCTCCGTTCTAAATACTTTACCCCTTATTCTTAACAGGTGACCCCTGGTTCTGGACTCCCCCAACATCGGGAACTCTTAGACAGGTGCATGCATAGGACAGGTTTGGAGGGATATGGGCCAAAACGCAGGCAGGCATGACTAATGTAGATGGGGCATGTTGGTCGGCGTGGGCAAGTTGTGCTGAAGGGCCTGTTTCCACTCTGCATCACGCTATGACTCTCAGCATGGTGTCAGTTCGCTTGTGAAAACGTATTTTTTCCCAGATCTCATTTGATTTTCTTCTTGGCTGCAGCGACAGATATTTCACACTTGTAGTCAGGCCACACTTAGAAGAGAGACATTATGATTGAAAGGTGTTTATTTGTTTTCCTTCATTAATAAGTTATTAGCAAAATCATATTCTCAGGCATAACAAGTTTCAAGGCTTAATTTTACATTAATTTTTGCTGATGGGCGACTAATTACAGAGAAAAATAAATGACATTGAAGCACTTTGTGTGCAAGGTCTCCTCCTCTGTCTGCTTCTTTGGTCAAAAGTGGCTAGAAGATGTGTCGGAGAGTCATTCAGCAGTAAACCAGGCCCTTCGGCCCAACTCATCCCTACTGACCAAGATGCCCCATCTAAGCTGGTCCCATTTGCCAGTCAAAATGTAGAAACAAGGAACTGCAGATGCTGGTTTACACACTTGCACGGTGGCGCAGCGGTAGAGTTGCTGCCTCACAGCGCCAGAGATCTATGTTCGATCCTGACTGCGGGTGCTGTCTGTATGGAGTTTGAACGTTCAGGTTCTCCCGGTGACCTGCGTGGGTTTTCTCCAGGTGCTCTGGTTTCCTCCTACACTCCAAAGATGTTCAGGTTTGAAGGTTAATTGTAAATTGTCCCTCGTGTGTTGGATGGTGTCAGTGTGCGGGGTGATCGCTGGTCGGCGTGGACTTGGTGGTCCAAAGGGCCTGTTTCCACACTGTATCTCGGAAGACACAAAGTGCTGGAGTAACTCAGCGGGTCAGGCAGCATCTCTGGAGAACATGGATAGGTGACGTTTCGGGTCAGGACCCTTTGAGTCTGAAGATAAGTCCCGACCCAAAACGTCACCTATCCATGTTCCCTGGAAAAGCTGCCTGACCCGCTGAGTTTCTCCAGCACTTTATGTCCTTATCTTTTAAATATAATTATTGTACCTGCCTCAACCACTTCTTCTGGTCCATCGATCGCCTGTTTGACTAGGACATCTTGCTGCTGAACAAAAGCCAGCAGATTGATGAAGAGTCCACTTTTGATTGAAAAATGCATGCATTTCAATTGTCCGCAAAACCAGAATGGATAGAACTCCTCATCATCCTCTGAGGAAATGCAAAGTTCTGTCCCCTTGGCAGAGAAACAGCTGAGAAAGTAGTTAAAATCACAATTGATATATCCCCTCTTTCTTCACCCCCCCCCCACACATTGTTGTACCGGTTACAAAGTCGTCTTGTTGAGTCTCATTGTCTGTAACTGGCTTTCACCTAGCCCACAGCTAACAACTGCCTGTTTCCTTTATCATAATTCCTTCTTTGCAAACTGTATCTTTCATTCATTTGTTCTATATCTCTCTATATCTGTCTATATCTCCCTTTCCCCTGACTCTCAGTCCGAAGAAGGGGCTCGACCCAAAACGACACCCGTTCATAAGTTTAAGAAAGAACTGCAGATGCTGGAAAAATGGAAGGTAGACTGGTAAATGGAAGGTAGAATTATGCTGGAGAAACTCAGCGGGTGAGGCAGCATCTATGGAGCGAAGGAATAAGTGACTTTTCGGGTCGAGACCCAATGGTTCCTTCGCTCCATAGATGCTGCCTCACCTGCTGAGTTTCTGCAGCATTTCTGTCTACCTCCCGTTCATAAGTAATGGTTGCAGAATTAGGCCATTCGGCCCATCGCGTCTACGCCGCCATTCAATCATGGCTGATCTATCTCTCCCTCCTAACCCCATTCTCCTGCCTTCTCCCCATAACTCCTGACACCCGTACTAATCAGAAAGCTATCTATCTCTGCCTTAAAAAATAACGACTGACTTGGCCTCCACAGCCTTCTGTGGCAATGAATCCCACAGATTCACCACCCATTCCTTTTCTCCAGGGATGCTGTCTGACCCGCCGAGTTACTCCAGCTTTTTGTGCCTGTCACAATGAAACGTGTTCTCTTCCACGTTTGCAAGTGCTGCATAAAGGGCCTGTCCCACTGTACGAGGTAATTCAAGAGTTCTCCCGAGTTTTCCCCTGATTCGAACTCAAGAATGTCCGCAGCAGGTCTGTAGGAGTTCGTGGATGTGTCGTAGCGGCTCGCACTCAGGTAGGTACTCGGGAAATCCGGAAAACTCGTGAAAAATTTCCACGAGTAAAAAAATACTCTTGATGAAAAAAATGGTTACGTTTTACTCGTACGAGCCGCTACGACACATCCACGAACTCCTACAGACCCGCTATGGACATTCTCCGAGTGGGACAGGCACTTAAAAGAGCATAGTTCTGCCGTTTTGGGAGAATGAACCTGTGTAACCTTCGATATTTAAAAACATGCTCCCGATTGTAACTCATCAATATTTATCGAGAAGCTTTAACATTTAGTTTACCCGAAACAAACTCTGACCTCTGCTCCCACCCCCTCCTCCCCTCCCCCGAGCTTGTTGAGAAACAAATTCCCGAGGCCAAAATTTCCAATAAATATCAAAGGGGGCTGTCAGATCCTGATTAAGCTCGCAACTGTTTGCCAGGAAATGTCAGCGGTTGCTCTAAAGTGCAGAAGAGGAAGAGCCAGCTGACACTGTGTGCAACGCTTCTGCTGCGACTGGTTTTATTCCACACATTTAATCAGAGCACAGAAGCAAACAGCTTGAATAAAACATCCACCTTGACCGTGACCAGTTGACCAGGCTAGTTCTGAGTGAGAACTGTATCTTCACTCAGCGGCTGGTGGTGATTGAAGAAAGTCATTCCACTGGTCAACGTTATGAAGAAATAGTTGTCGTCTTTGCAGAAGAAAATAAATATAATTTCGGAGCTTGCAAATGGTAAAAGTGTAGATGGAGTAGTTGCCGATATCTTGTGGATGATGGGGGGTGCCTGTGTCCAAAAGTATAGTTTTAGAGAAATACAGTGCGGAAACAGGCCCTTCGGCCCACCCAGTCCGTGCCGACCGTCGATCACCCCCACACTAACACTGTCTAACACACACCAGGGACAATTTACATTTACCAAGCCGATTAACGTACAAACCCGTACGTCTATGGAGTGAGGGAGGAAACCGGAGCACCCGGAGAAAACCCACGCAGGTCACGGGGAGAACGTGCAAACTCCGTACAGACAACACCCGTAGTCAGAATGGAACCCGTGTTTCTGGCGCTGTGAGGCAGCAACTCTACCGCTGCTCCACCGTGCCGCCCCTCTTCCTATGTGGGTAATGTAGTCATCCTGCATGTCGCACAGAGTGTGAATGGAGTTCTACTGGGAACAAGAGCGTCGAGTGTACACAGTGTGAAAGGCTTCAGCAAAGGTCACTGCGTATGAGGTCGTAAGGCAGAAGTGATTGGAGCAGAATTAGGCCATTCGGCCCATCGTCTACTCCGCCATTCAATCATGACTGATCTATCTCTCCCTCCTAACCCCATTCTCCTGCCTTCTCCTCATAACCCCTGACACCCGCACTAATCACGAATCTATCTGTCTCTGCCTTTAAAATATCCACTGACTTGTGGCCTCCACAGCCTTCTGCGGCAAAGAATGCCACAGATTCACCACCCTCTGATTAAAAACATTTTTCTCCTCATCTCCTTCCTAAAATAACGTCCTTTAATTCTGAGGCTGTGGCCTCTGATCCTAGAGTTGTCTCTAGTGTGTAAGATAGTACAAGTATAAGGAGCTGGTTAGCACGCACTCGGTAGGCTGAAGGGCTTGATTTCATGCTTAATCGCTAAAACTAAAAACAAAACCGAAAACTAACTAAACTATGGACTATGTACTGCCTCTGGTTACACTCAACGACTTCAGGTTTTTTGCACCAGTATTGAGGTTATTAATTTATTGAATATTGTGGTTCGTTACCTGAGTATTGCGTTTACAGGTCTGTTGTGCTGCTGCTTCGAAGAATGTTATCGTTCCATTTACAGTACATATGACATTTAAACACTCTTGACTCTCTCTTGATTATGGGCAGCAAACCACTCGTATTAGCGGAAAAGAAAGGAAAAGAAAAGAAAGTAAACAAAGCAATGACCTTACGGCAAACACCCAACAGATCAAGTATGTAGGAAGGAACTGCAGATGCTGGTTTACACCAAGAACATACACAAAATGCTGGAGTAACTCAGTGGGTCAGGCAGCATCTCTGGAGAAACGAAATAGGGGTCGAGACCCTCCTTCAGACTCAGAGTTAGGGGAGAAGGAAACTGGAGGGTTTTTCGCACAGAGAGTGGTGAGTCTGTGGAATTCTCTGCCTCAGAGGGCGGTGGAGGCAGGTTCTCTGGATACTTTCAAGAGAGAGCTAGATAGGGCTCTTAAAGATAGCGGTCGGGGGATATAGGGAGAAGGCAGGAACGGAGTACTGATTGGGGATGATCAGCCATGATCACATTGAATGGCGGTGCTGGCTCGAAGGGCCGAATGGCCTACTCCTGCACCTATTGTCTATTGTCTATTGTCTAGAGGTATAGATATGTGCAGAGGGGGAGCAGGGAGAGAGAGTGGTGCAGAACTCTTGTCGGAGAGAGGAGAACTTCTTCAGAGTAGAGCTACTTTGAAGAGAGTTCGCAGTGGAGCGGACCAAATGTGTTGGATAGACACAAAATGCTGGCATAACTCAGCGGGACAGGCAGATTCTCTGCAGAAAAGGAATGGGTGACGTTTCGGGTCGAGACCCTTCTTCAGACTGGTTAGCGATAAGGGAAACGAGAGATATAGACGGTGATGTGGAGAGATTGAGAATAATGAATGAAAGATATGCAAAAAAAGTAACAATGATAAAGGAAACAGGACATCGTTAGCTGTTTGTTGGGTGAAAACAAGAAGCTGGTGCGACTTGGGTGGGGGAGGGATGGAGAGAGAGGGAATGCCGGGGCTACCTGAAGTGAGAGAAATCAATATTCATACCACTGGGCTGTAAGCTGCCCAAGCGAAATATGAGATGCTGTTCCTCCAATCTGCGTTTAGCCACACTCTGACAAATGACAGGAAGGAACAGATCTGTTGCCTCGTTGTTTCTCTTCCCAAACCAGGAATTATATCCTGCTTTATTCTGCTAATTTCCCTAAATATTTAAAGAGGAAGGTGCAGCTAACTGTAATTGTGCGGCAGTGTTTCAGAGTAACTGAGCTCGTGGGCAGGGAGCGACTGCATTATCACTGCGATGAGAGTCAGGAACCCGGGAACCTCGATGCCCCGTTAAAGCAACTCAGTCGCACTCAAGACACGAGGATCTGCAGGTGCTGGTTTACAAACAAAAAGACACAAAGTGCTGGAGGCACACTTTCAGCACAGGAGCCTTCTTCGGGCTGAGAGTTGTGGGAGAAGAAAGCAGGAATAAGGGTAGGGGACAGACAAATCCTGGCAAGTGATAGGTGGATACAGGGGAGTTGATTGGCAGATGGCTGGACAAAGGGAAGAGATCTTCTCCATACGTATGCCGTGCACAGCCTAAAGTTTCAGGACAACTTGTATTTGATCTTGTTTGATTGATTGCATTCGTCGAAACAGGGCGGACCACGTGAAGATTGCAATCTCCCGCCCCAGGCCAGAGATGAAAAGCTGAGGATAGAAGATGCCCAAAAAATTAAGGGTCCTGACCTAAAAACGTCACCTATCCATGTTCTCCAGAGATGCTGCCTGACCCGCTGAGTTACTCCAGCACTCTGTGTCTTCCATTGTATTCAGACTTTGCAACGCCCTCCTACTCTTTCTGATCACGTCAGTACCTGCTGCAGTTTAAAATAAAAGTTGTTTCAAAATCAAACGGAGGTTTCCTTCATGGGTCCATGGTTCAACGGTTTATCTACTGCCACTTGGACAGTGGTACGGTGAGTAGATTGTTCTGCCTGCTACCCAAGAGTCCCAGATAGAACAATGAAATCCTTGCTTGCTGCAGCACAACAGAATATGTAAACATGGTACACAACCGGAGAAAGAAAGGCCAGTGTATGTATATACACACAGGCACACATACTCAAAAAATAACAAATATCGTGCAATAATAATAATCGTCTGCTGTAGTTCAGAGCTTATTTGTTGTTGTGTTTATGAGCCTGATGGCTGTAGGGAAGAAGCTGTTCCTGAACCTGGACGTTACAGTTTTCAGGCTCCTGTACCTTCTTCCCAATGGCAGTGGTGAGATGAGTGTGTGGCCAGGATGGTGTGGGTCTTCGGTGATGCTGGCTGCTTTTTTGTGGCAGCGACTGCGATAGCTCCCTTCAATGTGGGGAGGTCAGAGCCGGTGATGGACTCGGTAGTGGTCACAACTTTCTGCAGTCCAATCCCACTGTACGTGAGCACAATAGATCCTCTCCTGGACCAGCGCGCAGAGAGTCGCCACGTTCCCGCGCCATCTTGCAACCCCCAATTCTCTGGAAACAACATCAGTGTGACGTAAGTGCAACGATATTTCAGCGTTGGATCGGAGAGTTTCGTCTTTTGATATTGCGTGTGCTATTGCCGAATACATAAAACTGGCAAACGGTACAAGTGAAGAAATATTTCAACCATAAATTTCCCAAATGGCACTTTGGTGCAGTGGGTGGAGTTGCTGCCTCACAGCGCTAGTGACCTGGGATCGATTCTGACCTTGGGTGCTGCCTGTACAGAGTTTGCACGTTCCTCCCCGTGAACGTGTGGGATTCCTCCCTCATCCCAAAGACGTGCAGGTTTGAAGGTTTATCGGCTGCTGAAAGCTGCCGCGAGTTCGTGGGGGGGTGCATGCCAATGTGGAATAACAGTATGAGTGGCATTGCTCAGAATGAACAGAATGGTTGGCATTGATTCGGTGGGCTGAAGGGCCTGTTTCCGCGCTGTATCTCTAAACTAAACTGGGTTTAATTTCTCTCTCCACAATGGTTTAGTTTAGAAATACAGCACCTTCTTCTTTCGTGTCCATCTTCCATGTTTCAAATGTTGACCTCGCTGTCATCGTCCGTCCTGAAAAGGACGCGAGCTTCCGGTGACAATCAGTGGGAGCCGTCACTTGTTGCAATAGATGATGGTGGTAGCAGAATTAGCTCCGGATACTTCCAGTTTCCAGCCCCGCGACCTAGACACTTCTGCTCTGGGGCCAGATATAATGCACGGAAAAGGCTCTTCGGCCCACCGAGCACGCACCCACCAGCGATCCCCGCACGTTCACACCGTCGTACACACGAGGAACAATTTACACATTTACCAAAGCCAATTAACTCACCAAACCTGCGCGTCTTTCGAGTGTGGGAGGAAAGCGGAGCACCCAGAGAAAACCCACGTAGGTCACGGGGAGAACATGCAAACTCCGTACGGACAGCACCCGTGGTCAGGATCGAACGCGGGTCTTTGGTGCTGTGAGGCAGCAACTCTACCGCTGCGCCACCGTGCCATGCCTGTTCATAGAAACATAGAAACATAGAAATAGGTGCAGGAGAAGGCCATTTGGCCCTTCAAGCCAGCACCGCCGTTCAATATGATCATGGCTGATCATCCAACTCAGTATCCTGTACCTGCCTTCTCTCCATACCCCCTGATTCCTCTAGCCACAAGGGCCACATCTAACTCCCTCTTAAATGTAGCCAATGAACTGGCATTAACTACTTTCTGTGGCAGAGAATTCCACAGATTCACCACTCTCTGTGTGGGAAAACAAAATCTCATCTCGGTCCTAAAAGACTTCCCCCTTATCCTTAAACTGTGACCCCTTGTTCGGGACTTCCCCAATATCGGGAACAATCTTCCTACATCTAGCTTGTCCAACCCCTTAAGAAATTTGTACGTTTCTGTAAGATCCCACCTCAATCTTCTAAATTCTAGCGAGTACAAGCCGAGTCTATCCAGTCTTTCTTCACATGAAAGTCCTGCCATCCCAGGAATCAGTCTAGTGAACCTTCTCTGTGCTCCCTCTATGGCAAGAATGTCTTTCCTCAGATTAGGAGACCAAAACTGTACGCTTCCAGAACATGCGGGAAGCCGTGATCTCGGCCCAATAAGACTCACGGGATACAATTCCCTCATATTTGAAGGAAGATGATTGTTGTTGCTGTCTTTTCTTCCATTTTTCAGCACTAATGCGATTGGAAATTATAATTGCTTCTATATGGAATGATGATAGTAATTGCGATCATTACCTTCCTGTTAATTATCTCCTTCACAAAACAATTGGCCTCATGCAGTTCTATCGCTCTGCTTGGCTCTGTGCAGTTAAAGGAATAAAGCCCTGAACTAATTGCGTCAACCTATGCCATCATTTTTTGTTAAACAGTTTTTGCAGAATATAATATCTTCTGCAGATGCTGAGCTTGTTAAGTTCTGGCGTTTAACGGGCAGAAATGAGGAGAGGGCTTTTAACTGGATTAAAGTGTCGGTGACTGAAGTATTTGAGTTTTAATTCATTGTGATCGAGATCTGCTTCACTCGGAAGAAGGGTCTCGACCATTCCTTCTCTCCAGAGATGCTGCCTGTCCCACTGAGTTACTCCAGCTTTTTGTGCATCTTCAGTTTAAAGCAGCATCTGCAGTCGGGTCTGGACCAGAAATGCCACCTATCCCTTCTCTCCCAAGATACTGCCTGACCCGCTGAGTGACTCCAGCTTTTTGTGTCCATCTTTGGCGTGAACCAGCATCTGCAGTCCATCTGAAGAAGGGCCTCGACCCGATACATCACCCGTTCCGTCTCTCCAGAGATGCTGCCTGTCCCGCTGAGTGACTCCAGCATTTTGTGTCCATCTGCGGTTCCTTCCTGCTCACTCCTTGATGTGCAATGTTCACACAGGAGGTGTGACGGTCGGGTGCTGTAATCACTGCATCATAATTCCGCATATCTGTGCACATATATATGGTGGAGACTATTGTGAGCACCATATGTTACGGAGTTAGCCTGAGGCTGGTGTTGTGCAGTGTTCAGGAGCCTGGCGGTAGTTGAGAAAAAACGGTTCGTGAACCTGCTGGTCAAAGTTTTCAGGCTCCTTCACCTTCTCTCGGATGACAGGAGTGAGATGAGTGCGTGGCCTCTGAGGCCGGGCCACGCACATCCCTGCACGGTGAGGGAATGGAGAGACCGCACATTACAAACTATACAACTCCTCTCCCTTCTGCCGTGGTGCAGACTGCCTCCCCCCTCACCACTCCCCCCACCACCTTCCCCCCTCCCCTCCCCAATCTTTGCACAGCACCAATCCTTTCCACTCGTCACATTATGGGTCTGTCCCACTGAGGCTATTTTTAGTTGTAGCAGGTCGCCGAAAAACCGGGGACTGGACCCCCCTACGACATAAAATTTGTAATAGAATCATTACTTTAACAACAAAAAACCCGAAGTCAGCACCGGCAACAACCTACGTTAACCTGGCGACAACTACGACAGCACCTACGTCAGGAGAAGTCAAGCTACGCTCATTGGCGTCAAACCCACTGTCGCTGACTGTCTCCGAAAATGTTCAACATGTTGAATATCCTGCGGCGACCGGAAAAACGTTACGATTCTTTGGGCGACTGAGGAGACGACTCACAACCATACAGCCGTCACCCCGGCGACCATGTGGCGGCAGCCTAGTCGCATGTCGTCGCCTGAAAAATCGCCTAAGTGGGACAGGCCCTTTGATTTTGTGTTTCATGTATCTTGTGTTTTTACGACTGTTTGCAGATCAATTTCCCTCCTGGGATAAATAAAGTTCTATCATACCGGATCGGATCGGATCGGATCGGATGGTATCGTACAGCGGTCAGAAGGGTGAAGCTGTTTTGAACTATCCAGTGGCCTGCAGCTTTAATATGGAACTAATATACAGCACCCCCCTCCCCCCCTCCACTAGTATTGTCTTCACTTTTTATTTATTGTTTATTAATGAATCTATTATTATTTTTAATTATTGTCATCTTTTTGTCTTTTTGCACAATAATTTGTTTTCGGTGCACACATATATATATATATATATATACACACACACCCACACACATATACTTATATACGCATACACACACTCTTGGTGGGCACGATGGCGCAGCGGTAGAGTTGCTGCCTTACAGCGAATGCAGCGCCGGAGACACAGGTTCCATCCCGACTACGGGTGCTGTCTGTACGAAGTTTGTACGTTCTCCCCATGTCATGCGTGGGTTTTCTCCGAGATCTTCGGTTTCCTCCCACACTCCAAAGACGTGGCATTGTCACTTCTGTCTCGACAGGCCAGGACAGAGTGGATGTGGAGAGGATGTTTCCACTGGTGGGAGAGTCTCGGACCAGAGGTCACAGCCTCAGAATAAAAGGACGTACTTTTAGGAAGGAGATGAGGAATTTCTTTAGTCAGAGGGTGGTGAATCTGTAGAATTCTTTGCCACAGAAGGCTGTGGAGGCCACGTCAGTGGATAATTTTAAGGCAGGGAGATAGATTCTTGATTAGTGCGGGTGTCGGGGGTTATGGGAGAAGGCAGGAGAATGGGGTTGTAGATGATGGAGAGATAGATCAGCCATGATTGAATGGCGGAGTAGACTCGAGGGGGCCGAATGGCCTCATTCTGCTCCTATCGCATGTGGACCTACACGTGACAATAACAAGGCTAAAGTTGAATGTTCCCCAGCAGCAGGTTTTCGTTGTGTCTCACCGCTTAGCGCATCTCCGCGGGGGTCGATGCTAGCCGGCTTTTTGTCACTTCTGCCCGTCATATCACCGTCAGCGTCAGCTGCAGGCGATGGCTGGCTGACATTTTAGAGATGCAGTGTCATGTTTCTGTTCCTCCTGCCGCCCGCAGATTTCTGTC
The DNA here is from genome assembly GCA_963514005.1 of Raja brachyura. Next base: position 2,867,769 of record OY740791.1, read on the forward strand.
GCGCCGTCTCTTTGCAAGTTGTCACGGCGGGGATGATACATTGTAGTCGCTGCAGGTGCTTCACACCCAGCACATCATGTGAAGGGCGACACACTGAGGCGACTGATCCACTGCCTCGCATGCTTATTCAATATGTAAATAGTGACTGCGTTGGGCTGGAAACTAACGTTAACATTCATTACTTGCTGGCGAACAGATTTACAGTTTCTGAATGGAGGGGGGGGGGGAGGGGGGGAGAAAAAATACAAGCAATCTTTAACGAGAATCCTTTTTAAGGAGAAAGCGCATATAAATACTGCATCTTATTAAGAATTCTATGACTTGCATTAAACATTTAGTTGCTGGAGTCACTCCAGCACTTTGTGCCTTTTTTTGTTGTAAACCAGCATCTGCAGATCCTTCTGTCTTCATTAAACATTTAGTCCTGATTGGAGTCTGAGGCAGCCAATTTGGAGAAGATTAGTTAAACGTGCAATGGGAAAACATAAGTAATGGAACAAACGCATCGCGCTGCACACACTCACAGAACAGCATGCAAATTTTAAATACTAGAAGGCATAGATTTAAGGCAGAGGTAGACAAAATTGGTGGAGAAACTCAGTGGGTGCGGCAGCATCCATGGAGCGAAGGAAATAGGCGACGTTTCACCTATTTCCTTCGCTCCATAGATGCTGCCGCACCCACTGAGTTTCTCCACCAATTTTGTCTACCTTCGATTTTCCAGCATCTGCAATTCCTTCTTGAACGATAGATTTAAGGCGATGGGGGCAAAGTTGTGCGGGGTGCGTTTTTTTTTTACACAGAGGGTGGTGGGTGCCTGGAACGTGCTGTCAGGGGTGGTGCTGGAGGCAGATGCGATAGTGGCGTTTAAGAGGCGTTTGGATAGGCACGTGGATACGATTGGATTGATAAAAACACATCTCTTGATGCTCCTGAACACATCATCAGTGATGTAACTTGGAGTCATTGGGTGTTTTGGGTCTTTCAACATCAGACATCCTCACCCAGGCGACCCAGCCGCAGTTGATCAGACCACGACTTGTGTTCAGGTGGCATTTGCTCCTCCTCATGGACCTCCCCTCCTGATCCAGAGCCATCTCGAGGCCTTCTCCGCTGCCTCTGTGGTGTTCTTGATGTCTCTTCTCCTCTCCATTCTGTTGATGCCCAGTGCACTCAAGGCTTTGTAGAGCGATTGCCCTGCAAAACCTCTGCAGCCAACCTCGATGGGTCTACACCTTGCCTTCCAGCCCAGAATGGACAAACACGGATAACATACGAGGCAGATAAGAAGGAACTGCAGATGCTGGAAAATCGAAGGTAGACAAAAGTGCTGGAGAAACTCAGCGGGTGCGGCAGCATCTATGGAGTGAAGGAAATAGGCAACATTTCAGTCTGAAGAAGGGTTTCGGCCCAAAATGTTGCCTATTTCCTTCGCTCCATAGATGCTGCTGCACCCGCTGAGTTTCTCCAGCACTTTTGTCTGCCCAACACACAAGGCATCGTGTTTGGCATAGACATTGTGGGCTGAAGGGCCTATTCCTGTGCTGTACTGTGCTATGTTATATTTATATATTGCACAATGACTGAGCTGAACCCCATGGTGCCAAGTTAACTTTTCTCATCTGCTTGCACGTGATCTATCCTTCCTCCATTCTCTGCATATCCAAAAGCCTCTTAATCACCGCCATCTTACCCAATTTCACCACCTTACCTAATACCACCATCAACCACTTTGGGTGGACATTTTTTAAGGCAGATATAGACATATTCTTGATTAGTACGGTTGTCAGAGGTTATGGGGAGAAGGCAAGAGAATGGTGTTGAGAGGGAGAGATAGATCAGCCATAATTGAATGGTGGAGTAGACTTGTTGGGCCGAATGGCCTAATTCTACTCCTTTCCCTTATGACCTTATGTTAGTTTGAGAAGGAACTGCGAATGTTGGTTCCAATCAGAAAAATCTCTCCATTTTTCTCCAGAGATGCTGCCTTACCCGCTGAGTTGCCCCAGCACCTTGCGTTCATCGTTCCTGGAATCTGCTGATCTTTGCCTCCATCTCACATTTGCTTTGTCTTATCTATGGTTTGCTTCACTTCACCATTTGCCTTCCATCTCTTTCCATCCTCTTCTTAGCTCCCTCTCCTTCCGTCCTCAAACAAAGACTTGAATATGTAAAATATGGTCGAACTTCAAATAACAAAATGAAGTCAGGTTTCTCTTCAGAATGAAGGAATGAAGAAAGATCATTGATGCTAGACACATTGGCCTTCATAACAAGAGGAGTTGAGTATAGGAGCAAAGAGGTCCTCCTGCAGCTGTATAGGGCCCTAGTGAGACTACACCTGGAGTATTGTGTGCAGCTTCGGCCGAACGCACTATGGGAACTACACTCGCCCCCCTGCAAGAACTATACACCAGGAGGTGCAGATCCAGAGCCAGCAACATTATGGGGAACCTCTACCACCCCAGCAACGGACTGTTCCAGCTGCTACGGTCAGGCAAACACCTCCACTGTCATGCTGTGAAAACAGAGAGGATGAGACGGAGTTTCTTCCCACAGGCCATCAGGACTGTAGATTCTTATCTCACCAGGGTCTAATTTATTGTTGTGTTGTGTCGTTTTAAAATTGCCGTTTTTTTTCTAATAATGTAATCACTGATTCTGTTCTATTCTGTTCTGTAGTTTTTTTGCCCAATTCCCAGGCATTGCCACTTTCATTTCACTGCACATCTTGTATGTGTGTATGTGACAAATAAACTTGACTTGACTTGACTTGAGTTTTGGTCTCCAAATTTGAGGAAGGACATTCTTGCTACGGAGTGCAACGTAGGTTCACAAGCTTAATTCCCGGGATGGCAGGACTGTCATATGTTGATAGATTAGAGCGGCTGGGCTTGTATACTCTGGAATTTAGGAGGATGAGAGGGAAACTTATTGAAACATATAAGATTATGCTAGAAACATGTCCCCAATGTTGGGGGAGGCCAGAACCAGGGGCCATAGTTTTAGAATAAGTGGTAAGCCATTTAGAATGGAGATGAGGAAACACTTTTTCACACAGAGAGTTGCGAGTCTGTGGAATTCTCTGCCTCAGAGGGCGGTGGAGGATGGTTCTCTGGATGCTTTCAAGAGAGAGTTAGATAGAGCACTTATGGATAGCAGAGTTAAGGGATATGGATAAAAGGCAGGAACGGGGTACTGATTGTGGATGATCAGCCATGATCACATTGAATGGCGGTGCTGGCTCGATGGGCCAAATGGCCTACTCCTGCACCTATTGTCTATTGTCTATTGTTTTAAAGAATTCCACAGATTCGCCATCGTCTGGCTAAAGAAATTCTGCCTCATCTCCTTCTTCAAGGAATGTCCTTCAATTCCAAGGCTATGACCTCTAGTCATAGTGTTTTAAGGTTACATCCACAAAGTCTCTCCAGGTGCGGCAGAGGTTCACTTGCACCTCCTCCAACCTCATCTATTGCATCCGCTGCTCTAGGTGCCAACTGCTCAACATCGGTGAGACCAAGCGCAGGCTTGGCGATCGTTTCCTCCGCTCGGTTCGCAGTAACAAACCTGATCTCCCGGTGGCTCAGCACTTCAACACCCCCTCCCATTCCGAATATGACCTTTCTGTCCTGGGCCTCCTCCATGGCCAGAGTGAGGCCCACAGTAAATTGGAGGAGCAGCACCTCGTATTTTGCTTGGGTGGTTTGCACCCCAGCGGTATGAACATTCACTTCTCCTATTTCAGGTAGTCCTTGCTTTCTCCCTCTTTCCCCTCCCCTTCCCAGCTCTCCCACAGCCCACTGTCTCTGCCTCTTCCCACCCCCCCGACCCCCACATCAGTCTATAGAAGGGTCTCAACCCGAAATGTCACTTATTTCCTTCGCTCCATAGATGCTGCCTCACCTGCTGAGTTTCTCCATCATTTTTGTCAACCTTCCATAAAGTTGGACAGGTGTTAAGTCTGCCCTTTTTCAGACATTAAACATTGAGCATTTAAGGTGTGCCGACAGGTTCCCCTGTGCCTCTTTGAACGAGGACAAGCATGTTCCTCTGATGAGCGAGCTGATATTTATTTAGAAAACTAATGCCACATGGAAGCAAATTGTTTGGTCATTTATCTTGGTTCTGTGTCAGTGGTCATGCTTGTACATTGCTTCTGTACACCAGGAGTTTCTGAAACTAGGACTGGATGTTACTGCAAATCTTTCACATCAGAGGATCAGAAACCACTGCTTGTGTCAAGCCTGACTTTTCGAAAACACACCTCAACTGTTTCAAACCATTTTCTCCCACAGTGGCATTAACGTCTTCCATCATATCACTCGATTCTTCAGACAGATTTCAGACAGATACCTGATGCCCAAATTTTGAGTTGGGAATAAATACAAACGTATACACCGTTGCTTCACAGAGTGCTGGAGTAACTCAGCGGCTCAGGCAGCATCTGTGGAGAACATGGATAGGTGACGTTTCACAGAGTGCTGGAGTAACTCAGCGGCTCAGGCAGCATCTGTGGAGAACATGGATAGGTGACGTTTTTTTTTGAGTGCTGGAGTAACTCAGCGGGTCAGGCAGCATCTCTGGAGAACATGGATAGGTGACGTTTCACAGAGTGCTGGAGTAACTCAGCGGCTCAGGCAGCATCTGTGAAGAACATAGATGGGTGACGTTTCACAGAGTGCTGGAGTAACTCAGCGGGTCAGGCAGCATCTGTGGAGAACATAGATGGGTGACGTTTCACAGAGTGCTGGAGTAACTCAGCGGGTCAGGCAGCATCTGTGGAGAACATGGATAGGTGACGTTTCACAGAGTGCTGGAGTAACTCAGCGGGTCAGGCAGCATCTCTGGAGAACATGGATGGGTGACGTTTCAGGTCGAGACCTTTCTTCAGACTGGTCACCTGGTAAAATTGACACTGATTTGAGGATTTTTACATTAGTTTGGTTTCATTTGCCTCCTTTAGCCTGCTTGTCTGCAACCTGGCACACAGGTAGCAATGGCCTGTTTCCTTTATCATTTTTACTTTCTGGCTTATCTTTATTCATTTGTTCTATATCTCTCTACATCACCGACTACATCTCACGTTTCCCATTCCCCTGACTCTCAGTCTGAAGAAGGGTCTCTTTGTCTTCTGTCGTATGTCTTTTAGACCTGCTGCTCTGTTGAGGCGAGCCAGGCCAACGTGTCATCGTCCAGGTCAATCAGACCTCGTTCACCGGTGTTTGGGGCAACTGGTGACTATGTGCTCCACTGTCTGTGTTGGGTCCCCCACACTCGCAGGAGGCGCTGTCCAAGAGGCCCCACCTCTTCATAGCGTCCGAAAGAAGGAACTCGACACGAAACATCACCCCTTCCTTCTCTCCAGAGATGCTGCCTGAGTTACTCCAGCACTTTGTGTCTATCTTCGGTTTAAACCAGCATCTGCAGTTCCTTCCCACACGAGGCAGCATCTCTACCCCGCTGCACCACTATGCTATCCTAGATGAGAATCAGTTCAAGCGTTGCATCCATCCATGCCATCCAATCACTCCATCCACAGATAAACGAGATGAGAGAACTGAGGAGCAACTTCTCCAGGCTTAGACAGCTGTTGCCTTTTGTGTGATTGAGTTATTGTGACAAATGCTCCGATTTAAACATATTCTTCCTCTGCTGTTCCCACCTCATTTGCATTTATATTGTGTCTTTCACAGCTTCTGAATGTCCGAGTTTTACAGCGCATTAATTTCTTTTGAAACCACAGAATAATATCAAATTGGTAGAAGCCAATCTGTGCAGAGTTAGTTTCCAGATGCACCATTATAACAGTGGCAAGAGAATAACATTGGCCATCATATTGGCAGCTGGAGAGTTGCTGCCTCACAGCGCCAAATTCGCTGTCTGTGTGGAGTTTGTAAGCTCTCCCCGCGACAGCGTGGGTTTTCCTCCAGGAGCAATGTTGAACAGTTATCTGTGGATCAATCACTATATTACTGATCTGATCCATGCCCGGTTTTACTAGATTGCCCACCCGATCCACGATCCATGTCGGGTTTTCACAATGCCATCCTGTGGAATGCGGTAAACTGGGCACGGTAGTCACTCTGATAAAGACCTCCCATCAGTCTGAAGAAGGGTTTCGGCCCGAAACGTTGCCTATCTCCTTCGCTCCTTAGATGCTGCTGCACCCACTGAGTTTCTCCAGCCTTTTGTGTACCCACTCTGATAAGGATGCCAAGAGTCAAGTCACTAGACAATAGACAATAGACAATAGACAATAGGTGCAGGAGTAGGCCATTCGGCCCTTCGAGCCAGCACCGCCATTCAATGGCTGATCATCCACAATCAGTACCCCGTTCCTGCCTTCTCCCCATATCCCCTGACTCCGCTATCTTTAAGAGCCCTCTCTAGCTCTCTCTTGAAAATATCCAGAGAACCGGCCTCCACCGCACTCTGAGGCAGAAAATTCCACAGACTCACAACTCTCTGGGTGAAAAAGTGTTTCCGCATCTCCATTCTAATTGGCTAACCCCTTATTTTTAAACTGTGGCCCCTGGTTCTGGACTCCCCCAACATCGGGAACATGTTGTCTAGCGTGTCCAAACCTTTAAAATCTTATATGTTTCAATGACAACACCTCTCATCCTTCTAAACTCCAGAGTATACAAGACCAGCCGCTCCATTCTCTCAGCATATGACAGTCCCGCCATCCTGGGAATTAACCTTGTAAACCTACGCTGCAATCCCTCAATAGCAAGAATGTCCTTCATCAAATTCAGGGACCAAAACTGCACACCAAACTGTAGGTGTGGTCTCACTAAGGCCTTATACGACTGCAGAAGGACCTCTTTGCTCCTATACTATCTCTTGCTCCTATTAAGTCACAAGTGTTTTATTGTCATATGTCCCAGATAGAACAATCAAATTCTTACTCGTGAATCTACACGCAGGCCATTGCATGGCGTCAAAATTTATATGGATATTAAAGAACTTTATATGAAGTTAAATGACCAGTTGTTTTCACTACTTCATGCACTATCTACCTCATTGGTGACCCTTGGATTATCCTTGATCAGACTTTGCTGGCTTTACCTTGCACTAAACGTTATTCCCTAATCATGTATCTGTACACAGTAAATGCATCGATTGTAATCACGTATTGTCTTTCTGCTGACTGGTTAGCACGCAACACATAAACTACACTGAACTGAGCTCCGGTTTCCTCCCACACTCCAAAGATTACAGGTCTGTAGATTAATTGTCGCAAGTGTGTGTAGTATCCTGTTAGTGTATGGGGCGATCGCTGGTCGGCATAGATTGGGTGGGCCGAAGGGCCTGTTTCCGCGCTGTATCCCTAAAACCGAAAAAGAAAATGTGATTGTTAGAAATACAGCACATTGAATTTCTGGGTCAATCGACCGATCTTGTGATCCTATAATCCATGATTAGTCAGATTATCATCAGCTAAATGGAGACACACGGAACTGCAGAAGATAGACAAAAATGCTGGAGTAACTCAGCGGGTGAGGCAGCATCTATGGAGCGAAGGAATAGGTGGCGTTTTGGGTCAAGACACTTCTTCATACTGATGTGGGGGTCGGGGGCGGGAAGAAGAAAGGAAGAGGCAGAGACAGTGGGCGTTGGGAGAGCTGGGACACTAAACAAGGTATTGCAGATGTTGGTTTACAATACACAAGTTTGAAGAAAGGTCCCGACCTGAAACGTTACCCATTCATGTTCACCGGAGATACTGAAACAAAGAACTGCAGTTGCTGAATTGCAAGAAAAGATACAAAGTGCTAGTGTCAGGCAGCATCTCTGGAGAAGGGTGCAGAAATGAACGGCAGATTCTGGTTTGCACTGAAGATAGAGACAAAATGCTAGAGTAACACAGCGGGTCAGGTGGCTTCTCTGGAGAAAAGGGTTTAGATGATGTTAAACGTCACCTATCCATGTTTTCCAGAGATGCTGCCTAACCCGCTGAGTTGCTCCAGCATTCTGTGAAACGGCACCTGTCCATGTTCTCCACAGATGCTGCCTGACCCGCTGAGTTACTCCAGCACTTTGTGTCTTTTTTTATCTTCAACTAAAGTTGGTTGTAGGCATTGTGCTGTTCTAAAGGCATTTATTCATCTTTCACTCGCAGCTAACCTCCTGGTAAACCAGGGGAACACCTGACAAGTAACCTACTGTGTTAAAGAAGGAACTGCAGATGCTGGAGAATCGAGGGTACACAAAAGGCTGGAGAAACTCAGCGGGTGCAGCAGCATCGAAGGAGATAGGCGACGTTTTGGGTCGAGACCCTTCTTCAGACCAAAGTAACCTGTGTCCGCTTCTTCCTTTCTTTTTCCCGCCACCTCCCCCCTCGACATCAGTCTGAAGAAGGATCTCGACCTGAAAACGTCGCCTATTTCCTTTGGCATAGATGCTGCCTCACCCGCTGAGTTTCTCCAGCATTTTTTGTCTACCTTCGATTTTTCCAGCAACTGCAGTTCTTTCTTAAACAGTAAATAATTCATGCTGTTTGCTGTTTTGATTGAAAGATGAGAAGGTTCCATTCAATTCTTCTGCTCAGATTGCAATGGATATGAGAACAGGAACACAGGTAAGCAGCTTCTTGCTTGAAATAGTGAAACATTTTTAGTTGTTTGAATCAATATTCTGAAGTGTTTTTAAATTAAATTTCAATATTGCTTCTGTGGCAGACGCCATTACTTAAACAATATCTAAGAGAGGAATTCACATAAATCAATTGTGAATTCGTTCTTAAGCAACGATCCATAGCTGCAGGTTCGATATTTCTCCCATGGTGCACTGAGAGAGCCCGTGCACCTCACGATCATGCACGGGTAAAGTTCCGCTCCCGTTCACATTAACATGCAACGGTGGTGCAACGGTAGAGTTGCTGCCTTACAGTGCTTGCTGTGCCAGAGACCCAGGTTCGATCCCGACTATGGGTGTTTGTCAATAGACAATAGACAATAGGAGCAGGAGTTCCTTAAGAAGGAACTGCAGATGCTGAAAAATCGAGGGTGGACAAAAGTGCTGGAGAAACTCAGCGGGTGCAGCAGCATCTATGGAGCGAAGGAAATAGGCGACGTTTCGGGCCGAAACCCTTCTTCAGACAGGTGCAGAATTAGGTCCATTCAGCCCTTCGAGCCAGCACTGCCATTCAATGTGATCATGGCTGATCATCCACAATCAGTAGCCCGTTCCTGCCTTCTCTCCATGTCCCCTGACTCTGCTATACCTAAGAGATTTCTCTTGAAGTACAGTGTTTGTACGTTCTCCCCGTTAGTTTTCTCCGGGTGCTCCGGTTTCCTCCCACACTCTAACAGCGTACAGGTTTTGTAGGTTCATTGGCTCGGTATACCATGTAAAAATTGCCCCTAGTGTGTGTCGGATAGTGTTAATGTGCGGGGATCGCTGGTCGGTGCAGACTCGGTGGGCCTAATGGGCCCGTTTCCGCTCTGTAACTCCAGACTAAACTAAGCTAGACATGGGGAAGTAACTCAGCGGGACAGGCAGCATCTCTGGAGAGAAGTAATGTGTGATGTTTTGGGTTCTTCTTCGCTTCTTCTGGCCCCGAAATGTCATGGACATTTTGTGTGTAACTTAACTTACAAACCGGAACCTCTTTGGAGTGTGGGAGGAAACCGGAGCACATGGGGAAAACTCACGCGGTCACGGGGAGAACGTACAAACTCCGTACGGACAGCACCCGTAGTCAGGAACCAACCCGGCTCTCCGGTGCTGTAATATGGCTTCACCTAACTCTAAACAACTCTTACGCTGTGCCCTGCTTGTTAAAGACACAAAACCGTTTGTGTAGCTTTTGGTGCTTGCTATGTGCAGGGGAAGAATTCTCTCCTCATTTCAGATAGCTGGATATAAATCATCTTTCGTTGACATTTGAAAGACAAATCTAATAATTTGACTTTCAATAAGTTTATGCCTGAAAATCACCGTTACTTGTAAAGCCGGCTTGCCTTTGGCTTCCTCCTTGCTGTCTCCACTCTCTCTCTCAGTGTTTGTGTTTCCTTGGCAATTTATGTACTTCACCAATTCAGTTTGCAAGGGTATGGGACCCTAGCTGCCTTTCAATGGCTGTGGACCTCGGTCAATCTATGTACAGTGGTATCTGGAGACACATTCCTTTAAAATGAGAAGGATTGAGATGGGGAGAAATTGCCGCATTTTTGCAGTTATTGCCCCGTGGAGATCTAAGCCTCGTACTTAGGTGAAGCCATATTGATAAGACAGCTTAGATTTAATTATTCTGCACCATACATATAACTGGAGACCGTGGGAGCTAATTGCCACAACAAAACTGCAAATATAAAGTTTATAAACTGTGCGGCTCAGAAGATACTTCACACAAAGTGTAGAAACAAAGTACTGTGGATGCTGGTTTACACCAAAGATGGACACAGAGTGCTGGAGTAACACGGCGGGTCAGGCAGCATCTGTGGAGAACATGGATGGTGACGTTTCACAGAGTGCTGGCGTAACTCAGCAGGTCAGGCAGCATCTGTGGAGGAAAAGGAAGGATGATGTTTCGGATGGGACCCTTCTTCAGAACTTCTTCAGAGGGTGGTGGGTGCATGAACAGAATCTTTTACTCAGAGTCAGGGTATGAAAAGCCGGAGGCCATAGGTTTATGTGAGGGGGGAAAAGATTTCATAGGAACCTGAGGGGTAACTTTTTCACACAGAGGGTGGTGGGTGTATGGAACAAGCTGCCAAGAGGAGGCAGTTGAGGCAGGGATTATCGCAACGTTTAAGAAAGGTAGGCAGATGGGAGTAGAGTAGATGGGATATGTTGGTCGTCGTGGTCAGGTTGGGCCGAAGGGCCTGTTTCCACACTGTATCGCTCTGTGACTCTAATTGTAGATTTTCCCTTCTCCAAGTATGAGGTTTGATCTGACCCTAGCGTGCAGAATTATACAGTGTCCTGGGATTGTCGGCTGTCCTTTGAAGATTACTTGAAGGCAATTTTTGATTTTTATTTTATATGTAAATAAATTCAAAACCTCATCTGCCTATTCTATTTTATTTTTAATGTGACTTCTCTTCCTCTCAGGTGAGCATTATATTATTTCTGCAGATGTCTTATCTTCAAATATTTCAGCAATGATTGACGTAACATCAAACTCATATCAAAGTCGCTCCATTTTAAGCCTGGGTCCCTCTTTGGACTATTTGAATGCTACTCTGAATTATGCAGTCTATCACCAAATTCACTCACAAATTCAACTAAATTTGAATTAAATATGTTTTTTTTTGAGACCCATCTCATGAGGGAACTCAAACTTGAGTGTTTTTTTAGCCTGTATCTGAGGATGTCACTTGACCAAGGCAGCGTTTAAGGGCCTGTCCCACTTACGCGACTGCCGGCACCCGTCATAGGTTGCTGAAAATGTTCAACCTGTCGAAAATTCAGCGGCGACCAGAAAGACGCTACAACTCTTTGGGTGGCTGGGAGACTGCTCATGACCATACAGGCGACACCCCGGTGTCATGTGGCGGGGTGAAGCCTTTATGGCCGTCGCCCAAAGAGTCGTACCTTGTTCTGGTTGCCGCTGGACTTTCAACATCTTCGGAGACCTGCTGCGACTATGACGGGTGCTGGCAAGTGGCCGAAAAAATTGCATAAGTGGGCCCATTAGGCATGAGCTGATAGGTGGTAGCTATAGGTTTAAGGTGAGGAGGGGGGAGAAAGATTTAAAAGGATCCTAAGGGGTAAAACATTTTCACACAAGGGGTGGTGTGCGTATGAGTCAAGATGCTGGAGGAGGTATTTGAGGCAGGTACTATCACAACGTTTAACGAACATTTAGACTGGTGCATGTGTAACGGCAATGATTTTAACTTATCCAATGTCCAGCTTTCCTGTTGCCGGTGGGAGTGATCGTACGCAGACAAGCAAAAACGGATCTTGCAGTCGCCATTTCCAGTTTAATTGGTTCTTGTTCAAGAAGGAACTGCAGATGCTGGAAAATCGAAGGTAGACAAAAGTGCTGAAGATACTCAGTGGGTGATGCAGCATCTATGGAGCAAAGGAATAGGTGACGTTCTTTTCGCGACTTGCCGGCACCCGTCATAGTAGCAGCAGCTCACCGAAAAGTTTCAAAATGTTGAAAATCCAGCGGCGACCAGAAAAAGGAACGACTCTGTGGGTGACTGCTCAATAGACAATAGACAATAGACAATAGGTGCAGGAGAAGGCCATTCGGCCCTTCGAACCAGCACCGCCATTCAATGTGATCATGGCTGATCATCCCCAATCAGTACCCCGTTCCTGCCTTCTCCCCATATCCCCGGACTCCACTATCTTTAAGAGCCCTATCTAGCTCTCTCTTGAAAGTACTCACGACCATATAGGTGTCACCCCGCGATATGTCGCCTGTATTGTCGTGAGTAGTTGTCCAAAGAGTCGTACCTTTTCCTGGTGCCGCTGGATTTTCAACATAGAAACATAGAAAATAACTGCAGGAGGAGGCCATTCAGCCCTTCGAGCCAACACCACCATTTAATAGACAATAGACAATAGACAATACACAATAGCAGCAGGAGTAGGCCATTCGCCCCTTCGAGCCAGCTAGAGTGAAGGAATAGGCGACGTTTCGGATCGAGACCCTTCTTTGGCTGAAGAAGGCCCTTCTTTAGCTGAAGAAGGTCTCAACCCGAAATGCCTCCTATTCCTTTGCTCCATAGATGCTGCCTCACCCGCTGAGTTTCTCCAGCATTTTTTGTCCACCTTCAATTTTTCCAGCATCTGCAGTTCTTTCTTAAACAAGCTGTTCTAATATGGGTCGTGTAATCCTGCTTAAAATGATCAATTTTAGGGAGTCTTACGCCTCTGTAAGCATGCATTAAACTGATTGCTTTCTCTGGATGATGTGCGTGTGCTGCAGGGCTGCATCTAACAGGCGTAAGCAACCCTTCCTCCACCCTCTCCTGCAGTGATGCTAACTTCACATCAGTGTGCATGTCACCACATCCTTCTTAGCAGTCAATTGTTTGGATGCCACACGGTGAGATCTTTGCTGTGCAGCTCTGGGTGGGGAGGACAGGGGTTTGTAAGTCATAAATCCACAGTGATGAGTCATAGAGTGGATGGTTTGGAACAACAGTGGGATGTGCTCACATTTACAACCCATTAATTATCCTGCCTTATCTTCCCATCTCTCCCCATCAAGAAATAAAAAGGAATTACCGACAGAGGAAAGGACAACCAGTATGATTTTCACACTCGACCGAGACAGGTAGCAAGCAAATCTATCTTTGGTCTAAACCAGCATCTGCAGTCCCTACCTGCACACCAGTGATTTTCTCACTCGCTCCCACCCTGAACTCTGTTAATTTTTCTCACATAGACCTTCTCAGGATAACGAATATCCTCTTCCACTTGTAGAAGCGAGGAACTGCAAGTGCTGGTTCAGACACAAAAAGACACAAAGTGCTGGAGTAACTCAGCGGGGCAGGCTGCATCTTGGGAGAGAAGGAATGGGCGACGTTTCGGGTCAAGACCCTACTCTCCCTAGATGATGCCGTCACCCATTCCTTCTCTCCAGAGATGCTGCCTCACCCGCTGAGTTACTCCAGCATTTTGTGTCGACCTTAGATTTTATCCAGCATCTGCAGTTCTTTCTTACACTTCCTTCGTGAATCTGTCCATATTAAAATCCTTTGATATTTCTAAACCACAGCCAGTCTTTCCCTGCTCAAAGTCCAGGACACACAAATATTAAAAAAATACAGCGCTGGAGTAACTCAGCGGGTCAGGGAGCATCTCTGGAGAACATGGATAGGTGACGTTTCACAGAGTGCTGGAGTAACTCAGCGGGTCAGGCAGCATCTGTGGAGAACGTGGATAGGTGACGTTTCACAGAGTGCTGGAGTAACTCAGCGGGACAGGCAGTATCTTTGGAGAACATGGATAGGTGACATTTCAGGTTGAATCAGACTTGAGTCTGAAGAAGGGTCTCGACCCATTCAGAGATGCTGCCCTGTCCTGCTGAGACTCCCCAGCTTTTTGTGCCTATCTTCAGTTTAAACCGGCAGTTCCTTCTTCCACCCTTTTGTGGTGAGTTGCTTTTGGCGGGGTGAGAGAGGCTGCCGGCTGCCGCGCGGTCTGTGAGCCAAAATCCCATGCCTCCCCTCCACCGAGTGGAAACACTTCTGTCTAATGTGCGAGCAACAAGTCAGAGACACACACTGGGTCAAATCAAAGCAGAGGATCTTGATTACAAAGCAGCAAAATCATAATAAAATACCATCTGACTGCCCATCTGTGTAATCAGTGACGTTATAGGCTTATTGTTGATGCAAATTACACCAGTAAGTGGTTTCACCAACAGCATTGATGCATTATCAAGAGGAGAGGAGTAATTGCATGTCGCTCAGTGACTGATTTCACAAAACCTTTCATTAGGTATTCTGGTCCTCCTCTTTTTCACACTGCAGAATGACGGCCCTGTGCAAGGCTTTATAAATTGACTCCAACCGCCTGTGATTAAGAATGGTATTAAAGTCTGACACCTTTAAGGACGGGAATAGCTTTGATCAATTAACCATCACCTGAACGCTGGTGGGTAGCCCCGCTCAGTAATAAATAAATATACATCTTTCTTCCTTAACGTGTCTTTGCCGTGCTTATTTATTTCACTTGGTCTTACGTAAAAGGTGGATGTTGATTGAAGTGGATTAAACGAATCGATGGTACATTTGTCAGTTTTATTTCCTATTGCAGTGAAGCTGTTCTCAGCAGTGGATGTCTCGCCCAGAGCTCACAATAGACCGCTCCCTTTATCATCGTTACGTTTTTGCATGTCTTTCATTCATTTGTTCTATATCTCGCGACATCACCGTCTATATCTCTGTGTTTCCCTTTCCCCTGACTCTCAGTCTGAAGAATGGTCTCGACAAGAAACGTCACCTATCCATGTTATAGAGCCATAGAGTCATACAGTGTGGAAACAGGCCCTTCGGCCTAACACACCCACACCGTCGGCCAACAATGTCCCAGCTGCACTAGTCCCACTTGCCTGCGTTTGGTCCATATCCCTCCAAACCTGTCCTAGCCATGTACCTGTCTAACCTTTTTAAAATGATGGGATAGTCCCAGCGTCAACTACCTCCTCTGGTAGCTTGTTCCATACACTCACCACCCTCTGTGTGAAAAAGTTACCCTCGGATTCCTATTAAATCTTTTACCCTTCAACTTGAACCTATGTCCTCTGGTCCTCGATTCCCCTACTCTGGGCAAAAGACTCAGGGAGACTCAGTGTGCATCTACCCAATCTATTCCTCTCATGATTTTGTAACCTCTGTAAGATCTCCCCTCATCCTCCTACGCTCCATGGAATAGAGACCCAGCCTACTCAACCTCTCCCTATAGCTCAAACCCTCTAGTCCTGGCAACATCCTCGTAAATATTTTCTGAACCCTTTCAAGCTTGACCATATCTTTCCTATAACATGGTGCCCAGAATTGAACATGATATTCTCCAGAGATGCTGCCTGACCCCTAGAGCTACTCCAGCACTGTGTTTTTTGCAGTGTAAATAAATGGTTACATCTACACAGAAACACACATCCTTAGAGTAAAGAAAGCCCTGAACCTAAATGTCACAAATCCATGTTCTCAAGTTCCCTGTTTTTTTCTCACGATTCCAGCATCTGCAGTACTTTTCATTTCTTCATGATCCACTTAAGTTTTGACTTGGGACTTTGTTGTTCAGTACTTTGGTGTCTGTGCGCTTGCCAGGGGCAGCATGGTGGCGCAGCGATTGAGTTGCTGCCTCACAGCGCCAGAGGCCCGGGTTCGATCCTGACTACGGGCGCTGCCTGTACAGAGTTCGTACGTTCTCCCCGTGATCTGTGTGGGTTTTCTCCGGGAGCTCCGGTTTCCTTCCACGCTGCAAAGACATGCGGGTTTGGAGGTTAATTGGCTTGGTATAAATGTAAATTGACCCCAGTGTGTGTAGGATAGCATTAGTGTGCGGGGATCGCTGGTGGGCGTGGACTGGGTAGGCTGAAGGGCCTGTTTCTACGCTGTTTCTCTAAACTAAAAGATAAACTAATATCATGTATTGATCCATCTGGAGGTTGTCTACTCCTTTATTAATTAACATGTTGTGACACATTTATGCAGATCTGATAGGCTTGTGTCTCCTTTGCTCAGTAATATCTTTTACATATGATCTTGGAAACTGCAGCCTATCGTAACTGTCACTGTATGTCATGTTGTTACTTGTGGGCAGAGCTGGTCTTCAGTGTGGGGAGGTAAAGGGGAGGGGTGGTGTGGCAGGAGCTGTCATTAGAGAACAGTAAATGCAAGATGCTGGTTCATACACAAACTGTGAAATCTCCTCACGGTGTTTCTACTTTGAAATTCTCCTCCTCGCTCCGACGAGAGTTCTGCAACACCCTCTCTCGCTGCTCCCCCATCTCTGATTCCCCCTGATAGGCAATAGACAATAGGTGCAGGAGTAGGCCATTCGGCCCTTCGAGCCAGCATCGCCATTCATTGTGATCATGGCTGATCATCCACAATCAGTACCCCGTTCCTGCCTTCTCCCCATATCCCCTGACTCCGCTATTTTTAAGAGCCCTATCTAGCTCTCTCTTGAAAGTATCCAGAGAACCGGCCTCCACCGCCCTCTGAGGCAGAGAATTCCACAGACTCACAACTCTCTGTGAGAAAAATTGTTTCCTCATCTCCTTTCTAAGTGGCTTACTCCTTATTCTTAAACTGTGGCCCCTGGTTCTGGACTCCCCCAACATCAGGAACATGTTTCCTGCCTCTAGTGTGTCCAAACCCTTAATAATCTTATATGTTTCAATAAGATCCCCTCTCAACCTTCTAAACACTAGAGTATACAAGCCCAGCTGCTCCATCTACAGCACTCACGTCTTACCCTTCCATATCTCAGTGTCTCCCTCTCCCCTGACTCTCCGTCTGAAGAAGGGTCTCGACCCGAGACATCACCTGTTCTGTCTCTCCAAAAATGCTGCCTGTCCCGCTGAGTTACTCCAGCATTTTGTGCCTGTCTAAACAAGGATACAAAATACTGGAGTAACTCAGCGGGTCAGGCAGCATCTCTAGACAAAGACTCTCCACCATAAACGTCAGCTACTTATGTTCCCTGGAGTCGCTGCCTGATCCTGCATTGTGCATCTTGCTTTTGTAAACCAGTATCTGCAGCTCCTTGTCTCTCTCGAGGTTTCCTTCGGAGCTTCAAAGGCTCCGGCCGCAGGCCCGGTGGACGGTAACATTAGGAGCTCGCAGATTCCTGGTGGGATCCGCTTTTCGGAGCTCCCGCAACGGCAACTTCCCCCGCTGGAATCGCGGGGTTTAAAGGACACGGAGAGGGGCTTAACATCATCCCGTGTGGCCAACGGTCCTGGGACTTACCATCGTCCGCCGGGGGCTTTAACATCGGGAGCCCCAGTTCGCCTCGACGCTGCAGTTGGACTGCTGGACCACGGGAGAAGAATAAAAGGGAAGAGATAAGACTTTTGTCTTCCATCACAGTGAGGGGTTGTTGTTGATTCACTGGGATGGATGTTTGTGTAAAGTGTGTTAAATGTGGCTCTTGGATTTTTTTGTATTGTAAGACTGTAGAAAATACAATTTCGTTCAAACCAAGCTGTTTGAATGACAATAAAAGACATTCTATTCTATATAGACACAAAATACTGGAGTAACTCAGTGGGGCAGACAGCATCTCCTGAGAGAAAGAATGGGTCTTGAGTCGAAATGTCACCCATTCCTTCTCTCTAAGGAACTCTCTAAGTTCTAATGTAGACAAAAATGCTGGAGAAACTCAGCGGGTGAAGGGCCTGTCCCACTTACCTGTCCTTGGCTCGCAAATTATGCGACCTCGTGGTCGCTTGAGGCGTACGGGCATCGTATGGCTGCGCGGGGCAGGTCCCACTTAGAAGCGCGGAGGCGTATGGAGTTGTGCGGGGCTGGTCCCGGCATCGCGCGGGGCTCCGAAATTCTTGCAGTGAACGAAATCTTTGCGCGCCAACGGCCTGTCGCGGAACTGACGGCCAAAGTGGGACAGGCCCAAGACCCTGGCACGACGCAACGTCTCACCTCCAACAGCAGCAGAAGCAGGCAAACGATCGCCGAGCTCGGCCTGGGGCTCACGGTCATTGTGGTCCGGATCCGCCCCCACTTCTACTCCCAAAGTGGGGCCAAGAAAATTGAAGATGGAAACAAAATGCAGGAGTAACTCAGCGGGACCGGCAGCATCTCTGGAGAGAAGGAGTGGATGACGTTTCGGGTCAAGACCCTTCTTTTCAGACTGAAGAAGATTCTCGACACGAAACGTCACCCATTGCTTCTCTCCAGAGATGCTGCCGGTCCCGCTGAGTTACTCCAGCTTTGTGTCCATCTTCAAATGTCATCACACGCTCCAGACGGCTCTGTGTACACATGTAATCGCGCCCGAGCTTTGCTCGACTGTCTCGGCTCAACGCGACCACGAGGTCGCATAATTTACGTGCTAAGGACACGTAAGTGGGATAGGCCACTTAGGCAGCATCTATGGAGCGAAGGAATATGTGACATTTCAGGTCAAGACTCTTCTTCTGACTGATTGAGTCTGAAGAAGGGTCTCGACCCGAAACGTCACTTGTTCGCTCCATAGATGCTGCCTCACCCACTGAGTTTCTCCAGCATTTTTGTCGACCTCCGATTTGTCCAGTATCTGCAGTTCTTTCTGAAACTCTAAGTTCTAATACTCTCTAAGCACATCCTTCCTCCGATATGATCGTACACCTCAAGAGCGTCACCCCCTAGTCTTTGAATTTAATTCTGTACGCACCTTTTTGTTGGAAGTCTACGCCATTATTTAATCCAGGACTGACCTGTGTAGCACGCAGTATTAATTTTTATGTTTAACATTAATATTAATGTTTAACATGCCGTGGGAGGGTTGCTGCAAATCTTTGCTGATCTTTCCCTGTGGTTTAGTAATTGTCTTGCAATCATTTTATAACCGCCTACCATTAGACTGGAAATTGAACGGCACATTTAGAATATGGTTAACTGCTGACATTGTTGTCATCTGACACAAATCCGCTCTATCAGAACCGAAGTATTCAAACCGATAGCAGGCAGACTGATGATCGATGTGCCAAGAAATCGAGGCGTGTTTGATGTAAAATTAATTTACAGATGTGGCAGTCACTGGCAAAGTCAACATTTTATTGACTTTTCCTACTTGCCAGTTAATTGCCAAGTTGACACAGGAGGGTACTTGAGGCAGGAGACTGCAAAAAGGTTGTGAACACTGACCAGTCCATCACCGCCACTGACCTCCCCACCATCGAAGGGATTTTCCTGAGTCGCTGCCTCAAAAAGGCAGCCGGCATCATCAGAGACTTCTATCGCTATTGAGGGAGTGCAGCGTAGGTTCACCAGGTTAATTCCCGGGATGGCGGGACTATCTATTTTGTTGAAAGAATAGACAATAGACAATAGACAATAGGTGCAGGAATATGCCATTCGGAGCGACTGGGCTTGTATACTCTGGAATTTAGAAGGATGAGAGGATATCTTATTGAAACATATAGGATTATTAAGGGATTGGATACGCTAGAGGCAGGAAACATGTTCCCGATGTTGGGGGAGTCCAGAACCAGGGGTCACAGTTTCAGAATAAGGAGTAAACCATTTAGAACGGAGACGAGAAAAAACTTTTTCACCCAGAGAGTTGTGAATCTGTGGAATTCTCTGCCTCAGAGGGCGGTGGAGGCCGATTCTCCGGATACTTTCAAGAGAGAGTTAGGTAGAGCTCTTAAAGATAGCGGAGTCATGGGATATGGGGAGAAGGCAGGAACGGGGTAATGATTGTGGACGATCAGCCATGATCACGTTGAATGATGGTGCTGGCTTGAAGGGCCGAATGGCCTACTCCTGCACCTATTGTCTATTGTCTATTGTCTTTTGAGACCCACACCACCCTGGCCATACACTCATCTCACCACTTCCATCAGGAAGAAGGTGCAGGAGCCTGAAAGACTGTAACGTCCAGGTTCAGGAACAGCTTCTTCCCTCCAGCCGTCAGGCTATTAAACACGACAACCTCAAATAAGCTCTGATCAACAACAGACTATTATTATTTGTATCGCACTATTATTGTTGTTTTTGTGTGTGTGTGTATGTGTGTGTATATATATATATATATATATATATATATATATATGATCTATATATATGTGTATTTGTGTATTTGTGAGTATGTGTGTATATATACACACACTGGACTTTTTTTCTCTCTGGGCTGCTGCAAGGAAGAATGTCATTGTTCTATCTGGAACATGACAATAAAACTCTTGACTTGACCATTGCAATGTTTAAGAAACACTGAGACAGGTACATGGATAGGACAGGTTTAGAGGGATATGGGCCAAACGCAGGCAGGTGGTGACTAGTGCAGATGGAACATGTTGGTCAGAGTGGGCAAGTTGGGCTGAAAGGCCTGTTTCCACTCTGTATCACTATGACTCTGAGAATCTTTACAAGTTATTTCCTTTGGCACGTGCGTTGAGAAAAGGTGTTAGTCTTAGGGTCATAAGTGATAGGAGAATTTCATTGGTCTATCTGGGGCACATGCCAATAAAACTCTTGATTGACTATTGCAACATTTAAGAAACCTTGAGACAGGTACATGGATAGGACAGGTTTAGAGGGATATGGGCCAAACGCAGGCAGGTGGGGCTAGTGTAGATGGGACATGTTGGTCAGATTGGGCAAGTTGGGCCGAATGGCCTGTTTCCACTCTGTATCACTCTATGTCTCTGTTTAAATAGTTGGCAGGGGAGGTGGTTACGTTAGTGGCATTTAGAAGACCATCACATATCTACCCGCACATCACCCATAACCCTCCATATCCATGCGCCTATACTAAAGAAGAAATGGCAACCCATTTCAAACTCACTGGGATGCAACTTTGCGGAAATTACATAGAAACACAGAAATTAGGTTCAGGAGTAGGCCATTCGGCCCTTCGAGCCTGCACCGCCATTCAATATGATCATGGCTGATCATCCAACTCAGTATCCTGTACCTGCCTTCTCTCCATACCCCTTAGCCACAAGGGCCACATCTAACTCCCTCTTAAATATAGCCAATGAACTGGCCTCAACTACCCTCTGTGGCAGAGAGTTCCAGAGACCCACCACTCTGTGTGTGAAAAAAGTCCTTCTCATCTCGGTCCTAAAGGATTTCCCCCTTATCCTTAAGCTGTGACCCCTTATCCTGGACCTCCCCAACATCGGGAACAATCTTCCTGCATCTAGCCTGTCCAACCCCTTAAGAATTTTGTAAGTTTCTATAAGATCCCCTCTCAATCTCCTAAATTCTAGAAAGTATAAACCGAGTCTATGCAGTCTTTCTTCATAAGACAGTCCTGACATCCCAGGAATCAGTCTGGTGAACCTTCTCTGCACTCCCTCTATGGCAATAATATCCTTCCTCAGATTTGGAGACCAGAACTGTCCGCAATACTCCAGGTGTGGCCTCACCAAGACCCTATACAACTGAAGTAGAACCTCCCTGCTCCTATACTCAAATCCTTTTGCTATGAGAGCTAACATACCATTGGCTTTCTTCACTGCCTGCTGCACCTGCATGCCTACTTTCAATGACTGGTGTACCATGACACCCAGGTCGCGCTGCATCTCCCCTTTTCCTAATCGGCCACCATTTAGATAATAGTCTGCTTTGCTGTTTTTGCCACCAAAGTGGATAACCTCACATTTATCCACATTATACTGCATCTGCCAAACATTTGCCCACTCACCCAGCCTATCCAAGTCACCTTGCAGTCTCCTAGCATCCTCCTCACAGCTAACACTGCCCCCCAGCTTAGTGTCATCCGCAAACTTGGAGATATTGCCTTCAATTCCCTCATCCAGATCATTAATGTATATTGTAAATAGCTGGGGTCCCAGCACTGAGCCTTGCGGTACCCCACTAGTCACTGCCTGCCATTGTGAAAACGACCCGTTTACTCCTACTCTTTACAGGTGGTGTTTCTACATGTTTGTCACCCGGATGGCAAAGGGGATGCATTTACAAGTTGCTGTCAGAATAAACCGATGCCAACATTTATAAATGCTTATTTTAAAAAAGTCTCTTCATGGTCTCCCATTCTTTTTCTCAGTAGACTTTAGACTTTATAGATTCAGCTCAGGTTCAGGCCCGAGTTGCCGCCGACCCACGATTGCCCCGTACGCCGGCACTATGCTAAACACTAGGGTTGATTTTACAACTTACTGAAGCCAATTCAACATGGCTTTGGATTGTGGGAAGAAACCAGGGCAATTGCGGATGACCCACCCAGTCACAGAGAGAACATGCAAACTCCATACAGATAGCACCCGTGGTTAGGATCGAACCCGGGTCTCTGGTGCTATAAGGCAGCAACTCTACCGTTGCGCCATCATGCCGCCTAATCTCCTCCCATCCTGAAATCCACGATCAATGTTTCTCAACCCTTGCCGCTTGATCATCCTTCATTAGCTGCGCGCACTCAGGACATCTATCCCCGAACCTCTTTGCTTGTCAACCTCTCTCTGTTTCTGCAAGATTGTCCTTTAAAACCTATGTCTTTGACCAAGGCTCATGGCCATCAGCTCCATTATCTCCGAGTCAAGAACAGGATCGGTTTTCCATGTGGTGATGTTCTTCTGGACTTTGTCGCTATTTCAAGGATATCATTGAAATAACAATGCCATTGTTGCCTGTCTCGCTGTAAGATTTTGCCTTGGGATAATTCCCCTGTGAAACACGTTGAGAAGTTTGCTACACATTTGTCACACTGAGAGAAGAATGATTAGTTGTTTGTTCTTTAGTGCTTGATGAGAAACACTAATCATTAATACTGCTGTAATCCTCCTTCAATCCCCTTGAAAGATGTGACTTAACAGTATGTTCGAGTCGGTACCCGCACATTTTTACTTTGCCTCGACTGCTGGAAAATCTCTGAAACCCAGGTATATTTTTAGACCACTGAGTCTCCTGATGTAGAGGCATGAATCATTCAAGTTTTCAGTCAACTTTCATTAGCGTCAATGTGGCTATCTGACATTCAGTCAGACACACTCAGCCAGAACCGTACCAGCCGCGTGGAAGGATTTCAGCAATCTTCCAGGTGGAAATCAAGGCAAAAATGGCATCATGAATCATAAACAAGAGAAAGAAAAATACTGTGGTATGAAACTTGCAACGCCGCACCCACGGAAATTGTGGAATAATTACCTTTGTACATTATTCCATGTGGGCAAAAAGCAATCAAGAGTCATAGAGTGATGCAGTGTGGAAACAGGCCCTTCGGCCCAACTTGCCCACACCGGCCAACATGTCCCAGCAGCACTATATGTAGGAAGGAGCCGCGGATGCTGGTTTAAACCGAAGATAGACACAAAATGCTGGAGTAACTCGGCGGGACAGGCAGCATCTCTGGAGAGAAGGAATGGGTGAGGTTTCAGGGTCGAGACCCTTCTTCAGACTGGTTAGGGATAAGGGAAATTAGAGATATAGACGATGATGTAGAGAGATAAAGAACAATGAATGAAAGATATGCCAATAAGTAACGATGGTAAAGGAACCAGACCATTGTTTGTTGGGTGAAAACGAGAAGCTGGTGCGACTTGGGTGGGGGAGGGATGGAGAGAGAGGGAATGCCGGGGCTACCTGAAGTGAGAGAAATCAATATTCATACCACTGGGCTGTAAGCTGCCCAAGAGAAATATGAGATGCTGTTCCTCCAATTTGCATTTAACCTCACTCTGATGATGGAGGAGACCTGGGACAGAAAGGTCTGTGTGGGAATGGGAAGGAGAATTAAAGTGTTTGGCAACCGGGAGATCAGGTTGGTTCAGGCGGGCAGAGCGAAGGTGTTCCGCGAAACGATCGCCCAGTCTGCGTTTAGTCTCGCCGATGTATAAGAGTCCACATCTTGAACAATGGATACAGTAGATGAGGTTGGAGGAGGTGCAAGTGAACCTCTGCCTTTCTGCCCTAGAGTGCAGCCAGGGTGTGGGTCTCTGATGATACTGGGCTGATCCAATTTTAATTAGAAGCCCAATATAATGGAAAATGGTGAACCTTTTGCGCAGAATCCATTGCTTTCAGGATTGTGCAAATAATGAACACAATAATGTTCCATACATGTTTAAGAAGGAGCTGCAGATGCTGGAAAAATCGAAGGTCTACAAAAATGCTGGAGAAGCTCAACGGGTGACAATAGGTGACATTTCGGGTCGTGAAGGAAGAAGTCTGAAGAAGGGTCGCGACCCGAAATGTCACCTATTCCTTCACTCCATAGATGCTGCCTCACCCGCTGAGATTCTTCAGCATTTTTGTCTACCTTCAAATTTTCCACACTTGTATCACTATGATTTCCATCCTGTAAGTTCGCCACTTTTTGAGGCAAACCTCCTATAGATTTCTTTGATGGTGGGTGGTCAGTACCTGTGGAAGTTGAATCGAGTTTTTGTCTATCAACATTAGTTGTTCTGTCTACATTAGTCCCACCTGCCTGTGCATCAGAACCCTTCACCCGAAACGTCACCTATCCATGTTCTCCACAGATGCTGCCTGACCCACTGAGTTACTCCAGCACTCTGTGAAACGTCACCTATCCATGTTCTCCACAGATGCTGCCTGACCCACTGAGTTACTCCAGCACTTTGTGAAACGTCACCTATCCATGTTCTCCACAGATGCTGCCTGACCCGCTGAGTTACTCCAGCACTCTGTGAAACGTCACCTATCCATGTTCTCCACAGATGCTGCCTGACCCACTGAGTTACTCCAGCACTCTGTGAAACGTCACCTATCCATGTTCTCCACAGATGCTGCCTGACTCGCTGAGTTACTCCACCACTCTGTGAAACGTCACCTATCCATGTTCTCCAGAGATGCTGCCTGACCCACTGAGTTACTCCGGCACTCTGTGAAACGTCACCTATCCATGTTCTCCACAGATGCTGCCTGACCCACTGAGTTACTCCAGCACTTTGTGCCGTCTTTGGCAAAGCAGCATCTGCGGTTCCTTGTGTCTACAACTCAATTGAGAAAATGAAATGTCAAAACGTTACCTTTTCTATTTCTCCAGAGATGTTGCCTGACCTGCTCAGTTTCTCCAGCTCTTTGTTCCAGCACTGTCTTCATTGCGAAGCCTCTGCCCAGAAAACCCTGATGATCAATGCGCAGTCCCTCTGCTGTGGAGTGGGATTGCAGGAGGAAGCCCACTATTAGACAATAGACAATAGACAATAGGTGCAGGAGTAGGCCATTCGGCGCTTCGAGCCACATTCAATGTGATCATGGCTGATCATCCACAATCAACACCCCGTTCCTGCCTTCTCCCCATATCCCCTGATTCCGTTATCTTTAAGAGTCCTATCTAGCTCTCTCTTGAAAGTATCCAGAGAACCTGCCTCCACCGCCCTCTGTGGCAGGGAATTCCACAGACTCACAACTCTCTGGGTGCAAAAGTGTTCCTTCATCTCCGTTCTAAATGGCTTACCACTTATTCTTAAACTGTGACCTCCTGGTTCTGGACTCCCCCAACATACTCCCCCACTATTACTGCTCTGAGACCCACCAAACCCTGAGAAATACAGCATGATGTGTCGAGCTCTTGTCTCGGCATCGTAGCTTAACAACGGCAGAAGAAAAACACAAACAAACTTCTCGGTGCGATTCGGGTGAAAAACAACCGCACGTCGAGGACATTGAAACTTCGTTTAACGGCCTATGGTGTTGGATCTTCAAACATTATGGATTCCTCAATGTGTTTGGAATGAAGCTTAGAATAATTATGGCGGCATTAGTACTGAGAGTAAAATGTAACGGCTCCGACGTACTGCAGTCTCCGCAGAGTGGGTGTAAAGGGGAGCGAAGGAGACAAAGCCGTTACATATGCATGAGGGCTTTGGCTTGACACCCATGGTGGGCGGTTGCTTGAATGTTTGACAGAAGATCACCATTTGCAGCATTAAAACAAGTCATAGCCTCAAAGAGGATTTTCATCAAAGACAATACAACGACATCTCACTGCTGCCCCAGGGTCTATGAACACACATTGATAGAATTCTTTATTTTTAACTGCCTGCATTAACATATACAAGCAAAGGCCTTGCAAACCATAATGGCAGGGTTCAGAGCATTGGACTTGCTGCTGCAGTCTTCACACTGGCCTCTTCCCACGGTTTGTCATGTATAATAAAACAAAGGTCCGTTTTACTTACTCTTTTTATCCACATCGAAATAGCACAGGGCGGCACGGTGGCGCAGCGGTAAAGTTGTTGCCTTACAGCTGCTCTTGTTGGTTCGATCCTAACTACAGGTGCTGTCTGTATGAGTGTGCACGTTCTCTCCGTGACCTGCGTGGGCTTTCTCCGGGTGCTCCGGGTTCCTCCCACATTCCAAAGGCGTGCGGGTTTGTAGGTTAACCGGCTTCTGTAACTAGGATAGAACTAGTGCGATCGCTGGTCGGCATGGGCTCGGTGGGCCGAATGGTCTGTTTCCACTCTGTATCTTTAAACTAAACACGACAGTCACAGAGTTATACAGCACGGTAAACAGTCCACCTCGATCATGCGGACCAAGATGGCCCTTCAATGCTGAGAGAATGGAGCGGCTGGGCTTGTACACTCTGGACTTTAGAAGTATGAGAGGGGATCTTATTGAAACATATATGATTATTAAGTGTTTGGACACGCTAGAGGCAGGAAACATGTTCCCGATGTTGGGGGAGTCCAGAACCAGGGGCCACACAGTTTAAGAATAAGGGGTAAGCCATTTAGAACGGAGATGAGGAAACACTTTTTCACACAGAGAGTTGTAGGTCTGTGGAATTCTCTGCCTCAGAGGGCGGTGGAGGCAGGTTCTCTGGATACTTTCAAGAGAGAACTAGATAGGGTTCTTAGAAATAGCGGAGTCAGGGATATGGGGAGAAGGAAGGAATTGGGTACTGATTAGGGATGATCAGCCGTGATCACATTGAATGGTGGTGCTGGCTCAAAGGGCCGAATGGCCTCCTCTTGCACCTATTGTCTATTGTCTATAAACTTCATCCCAAATGCCTGTGTTTGCCCACATCGCTATAAACTGTTCCTATCCATGCACCCGTCCAAGTGTCATTGTAGCTGCGCTAACTAGCTCCTCTGGCAGCTCGTTCCATACATCCACCACCAGGGTGATGAAATTGCCCCTCAGGTTCCTGTTAGATCTTTCCCCTCTCACCTTAAACCTGTGTTCTATGATCACAATCACAATCACAATAATACTGTATTAGCCAAGTAAGTTTTGCAACATGCGAGGAATTTCATTTGCCAAGTCAGTCATACAAATGAAAAGCAACGGAAGGCACGAAACACATTTTAACATAAACATCCACCACAGTGACTCCTCCACATTCCCCACTGTGAATAAAGGCCAAAAAAAAGTTCAATCTCTTCCCTTCTTTGTTCTCCTGCGGTCGGGTGCCTCAAGGTCTCCGTTGACGGGACCATCCTGTAGCCGGCGGCGTTTGGGCCTTCCGCGTCGGGGCGATCAGCTGCGGCATCGCGGAGGGGGGGAATGACAGCTCCCCCGCACCGGGCGTTCGGACCTTTCTCAACATTGTAGCTCCCGGCATCCACAGCCTCTCCCGAGACTGCGAGCTCTTGATGTTAAAGTCCACAGGCCGTGGTTGGACCAATCCCAGGCAAGGGATCGGCTCCAATGTTAGATCCACGCCCAAGGTGGTGCCCAAGGTCAGCCTGAGGAGGCCTCCAGCTCCATCGATGGTAGGCCGCAGAGCGATCGGAGATACGATCCGAAAACATCGCATCTCTGGCAAAGTAATAGAGATTGAAAAAAAAAGTTTCCCCCCCCCACATAAAACAAACCGGAGCACATTTACACAAACATATAAAACGCACTAAAAATACAAAAAAAAAAGAAAATTAAAAAAATTAAAAATAAAAAAAAGACAAAAAAACAAACAGACTGTTGGCGGGAGTTGCCGCTCAGGTTCCTGTTAGATCTTTCGCCTCTCACCTTAAACCTACGTTCTATGGATCCTGGTTCCACCACCCAGTGCATTCACTCTACCAATACACCTCGTGATCTTGTACACCTCGACAAGATCACCCCTCAGCCTTCTGCACTCCGAGGAATAAAGCCCTATCCTCCAAACCTCACCCCATAGCTCAGGCCCTCGAGTCCGCGCAATATCTTTGAGAATCCTCCTCGTTCCCGACCGCAAACGCCACCCACTCCTTCTCTCCAGAGACGGTGCCTGTCCTCCGCTGAGTTACTCCAGCTTTCTGTGTCTATCTTCGGTTTAAACCAGCATCTGCAGTTCCTTCCTCGACAGTTCAGTGATGAGTGTGGCTCGTCAGAACCCAGGGCTCAGCCTGCTCGCAAGGCAGGGAAATAGTTAAAAGACAATGATGAAATTCCCCTCTCCTTTCTCTTTAATCAGCAATGTTTTGTATCCTCGGGGAAGGGAAAATTCAAAGCTAAACAAAGTGGTGCTTGACTATTTGATGTGTTATTGATGTTAGGTGCTTATCTATATTTTATGAGTTAACGTGTATTAAAATAGAAATTGCACCAAGAGCAGATTATGGGACTGCAGAGGATGCTCTGGAATGTTCCAAGGATCACTCTGATGAAAGAGATATCTCCGCAGCTTCTGTGCTTGACAGCAAGGAATGCAGAAAGCAGTTTGCCATTGATTCATTTCTTCAATCCGCGCTGCCGAATTCTTTTGATGAGGTCTCGTGGGAAAACAAAGTAAAAGTGGGTGCTGAGAATATTCCTGAAATGAGAATTCCATCCCCTCCTAGCCGTGCCGTTTCCCGATCGCCGTGCATTTCATTTCGGCTCAATGATTTCGTCTTTGCCAATGATAAACCGGGCAGGAATAGTAGCAAACTCGAGATGACGTGTTTCATCTCCGCAAAGATCAAACCGCGTCTTTTGATCAAAAGATCATCGAGGTCTGTTTCCTGATTTAATTAGCGCCAACGCACCTTTGATGTGGGAGAAATATTTTATTAGATTTTTAAATACGCAGCTTCCGTCCAGAGTTTTCTTGTCATCTCAGATGATATTTGAGACAATTTTTAAGATTTCAGAGATAAAAGAAACGAGCTGAAGTATTACTTTAGTCATTAAAGGAGTGAATAGATAATCTTGCGGATACATTTCTTCCATTTTGTGACAGACGTGAGCACTGTTTTCTTTCGGATTTGAAAGATAAAATATCATGTTTAGCTGGTGAAAGTTGCTTGAAAAGATAAGATTTGGAATGAAAATTATGTTTGAATGTTAATTTGCTGATAAGCCGACAAGTGATTATTTTTGGGTGCGGTTATTGTTAGCTGGCGGGCATTTATTTCCTGTTCCCATGTCTAACTGTGCTTTATTGGTTTGGGAACAGCTCCATCCAAGACTGCAAGAAATTGCAGCGAATTGTGGACGCAGCCCAGACCATCACACAAACCAACCTCCCTTCCATTGACTCCATCTACACCTCACGCTGCCTCGGCAAGGCCAGCAGTATAATCTAGGACAAGTTGCACCCTGGTCACTCCCTCTTCTCCCCTCTCCCATCGGGCAAGACGCACACCTCCAGATTCACGGACAGTTTCTTCCCAGCTGTTATCAGGCAACTGAACCATCCAAACACAACTAGAGAGCATCCTACCATTCTACCACAACATGAACCATCCTACCACAACTGAAGTTTTATCTACCTCATTGGTGACCTTCAGACTATCTTTGATCGGACTTCACTGGCTTTACCTTGCACTAAACGTTATTCACTTATCATGTATCTGTACACTGTAAATGGCTCGATTATAATCATGTATTGTCATTCTGCTGACTGGTTAGCACGCAACAAAAAGCTTTTCACTGTACCTCGGTACACGTGACAATGAACTAAACTGTATTCTTGAGTTACTGCTGTCCTTCTGGTCAAGACAATCATGTTGTTCACGAGACTCTGAATTCAGATCGAGCGATCTTGAAGGAAATGTGTTCGTTTTTTGTTTTAGAGATATGGTCTGGAAACAAACCCTTCAGCCCACTGTGTTCATGCCACACAGTGACTACCAAGTACACTGGATCTATCCCACACACTTTATGGAAGCCAGTTAACATACACACCTGCACGTGTTTGGGATGTGGGAGGAAACCGGAGCACCCGGAGAGAACATACAAATTCTGTGCAGGCAGCACCCATAGATAGGATCGAACCCGAGTCTCTGGCGCTGTGAGGCAGCAACTCCACCGCTGCGCCACCATGCCACCCCAAATAATGTGGCTTGATAATGTTGGTTGGTTTTCTCAAAGGGGTGTGCAGTGTAGATGGAGTCGATGGTGGGGAGTGTGGTGTGTGTGATGGGCTGGGCTACATCTACAATGGTGGGGAGTGTGGTGTGTGTGATGGGCTGGGCTACATCTACAATGGTGGGGAGTGTGGTCTGTGTGATGGGCTGGGCTACATCTACAATGGTGGGGAGTGTGGTCTGTGTGATGGGCTGGGCTACATCTACAATGGTGGGGAGTGTGGTGTGTGTGATGGGCTGGGCTACATCTACAATGGTGGGGAGTGTGGTCTGTGTGATGGGCTGGGCTACATCTACAATGGTGGGGAGTGTGGTGTGTGTGATGGGCTGGGCTACATCTACAATGGTGGGGAGTGTGGTCTGTGTGATGGGCTGGGCTATATCCACAATGGTGGGGAGTGTGGTGTGTGTGATGGGCTGGGCTACATTTACAATGGTGGGGAGTGTGGTGTGTGTGATGGGCTGGGCTATATCCACAATGGTGGGGAGTGTGGTCTGTGTGATGGGCTGGGCTATATCCACAATGGTGGGGAGTGTGGTGTGTGTGATGGGCTGGGCTATATCCACAATGGTGGGGAGTGTGGTGTGTGTGATGGGCTGGGCTACATTTACAATGGTGGGGAGTGTGGTGTGTGTGATGGGCTGGGCTATATCCACAATGGTGGGGAGTGTGGTCTGTGTGATGGGCTGGGCTACATCCACAATGGTGGGGAGTGTGGTGTGTGTGATGGGCTGGGCTACATCCACAATGGTGGGGAGTGTGGTGTGTGTGATGGGCTGGGCTACATTTACAATGGTGGGGAGTGTGGTCTGTATGACGGGCTGGGCTACATCTACAATGGTGGGGAGTGTGGTGTGTGTGATGGGCTGGGCTACATCTACAATGGTGGGGAGTGTGGTGTGTGTGATGGGCTGGGCTACATTTACAATGGTGGGGAGTGTGGTGTGTGTGATGGGCTGGGCTACATTTACAATGGTGGGGAGTGTGGTCTGTGTGGGACTGGGCTACATCTACAATGGTGGGGAGTGTGGTGTGTGTGGGACTGGGCTACATCTACAATGGTGGGGAGTGTGGTCTGTGTGATGGGCTGGGCTACATCCACAATGGTGGGGAGTGTGGTCTGTGTGATGGGCTGGGCTACATCTACAATGGTGGGGAGTGTGGTCTGTGTGATGGGCTGGGCTACATCTACAATGGTGGGGAGTGTGGTGTGTGTGATGGGCTGGGCTATATCCACAATGGTGGGGAGTGTGGTCTGTGTGATGGGCTGGGCTACATCCACAATGGTGGGGAGTGTGGTCTGTGTGATGGGCTGGGCTACATCCACAATGGTGGGGAGTGTGGTCTGTGTGATGGGCTGGGCTACATTTACAATGGTGGGGAGTGTGGTCTGTATGACGGGCTGGGCTACATCTACAATGGTGGGGAGTGTGGTGTGTGTGATGGGCTGGGCTATATCTACAATGGTGGGGAGTGTGGTCTGTGTGATGGGCTGGCCTACATCTACAACTCTCTGCAATTTCTAGAGCAGAGCAGTTGTGAAACCAAGCTGTGATACAACCCAATAGGATTAATTCTTTAGTTGCATCTATAGAAATGGTTTTAGTTATGGGAGACACGTCCAATTTCTTTGATTCTGCCTCATGTTTACTGTGGTCAGACTGTATACAGCTGGGCTTGTACACTCTGGAATTTGGAAGGATGAGAGGGGATCTTATTGAAACATATAAGGTTATTAAGGGATTGGACACGCTAGAGGCAGGAAACACGTCCCCGATGTTGTGGGAGTCCAGAACCAGGGGCCACTGTTTAAGAATAAGGAGTAAGCCATTTAGAACGGAGATGAGGAAACACTTTTTCACACAGAGTTGTGAGTCTGTGGAATTCTCTGCCTCAGAGGGCGGTGGAGGCCGGTTCTCTGGATACTTTCAAGAGAGAGCTAGATACGGCTCTTAAAAATAGCGGAGTCAAGGGATATGGGGAGAAGACAGCAACGGGGCACTGATTGGGGATGATCAGCCATGATCACATTGAATGGTGCTGCTGGCTCAAAGGACCGAATGGCCTACTCCTGCACCTATTGTCTATTGTCTATTGTCACTGAACTGTTTGCAAAGAAAGAACTCCACTGCACATAGGTAAATGTGACAATAAAGGGTGTAGAGGAAATTGGGGATTCAGGGGTTACGGGGAGAAGGCAGGAGAATGAGATTGAGAGGGAAAGATAGATCAGCCATGATTGAATGGCGGAGTAGACTTAGTTTAGTTGAATTTAGAGATACAGTGCAGTAACAGGCCCTTCGGCCCACTGAGTCCACGTCCACCAGCGATCCCCACACACAAACTCTATCCCACACGGACGGAACAATTTACAAACACACCACGCCAATTAACTACAAACCTGGATGTCTTTGGAGAGTGGGGAGAATCCGAAGATCTCGGAGAAAACCCACGCAGATTACAGTGAGGCCATACAAACTCCATACAGAGAGCAAACCATAGTCAGGATCGAACCCAGGTCTCTGGCGCTGTGAGGCAGCAATTCTACCGTTGCCCCACCGTGCTGCCACTTGATGGGCCGAATGGCCTAATTCTGCTCCCAGAACTGACGAATAAAGTACCATTGAACCATTGAAGCGGTTCCAATTTAGCCGAACACAAGCTTGGTGAATAATAGCCTGGGTTTTCATCAGCTGCCCAGAAACCTCTTTGCCCGAGCAACACCAGTTACTGAAGATCGTCAGGCATACCTTTATCGTCTACTCTGTTTGAATTTCAAATGGGATGTCCACTCCTCTCGCTGGTAGTTAATGTTCAGCCTGCAGCATCTGTGGGCGATGTCTGAGTCTTGTGATGCAAGTTACCCTGTAGTTCAGTCCGGCTGTTAAGTGTTTAGTGATGGGAAAAGGGGTAAAGTGGCCCACTATTGTGCCCCGGTGTCCTATTGATCAGTAGTGGCGCAGGTGCGTTTAGCTCAAATGGTGGTCACGTCTTGGAACTCAGGCTTAACCTAATAGCCCTGTCCCACGGTACGAGTTCATTCCAAGAGCTCTCCCGAGTTTAAAATAAATCAATCTCGTGGTAAGCACGGAGAATGAACGTAGCGGGAATGTCGGAGCTCTGGGACGTCTCTTAGCGCTAACGGCAGGTACTCGGGAAGACTCGCTAACGGCAGGTAAGCACGGGAAGACTCGTGAAGATTTTTCAACATGATGAAAAATGTCCACGAGAGCCCCGAGTACCGACGAGTGGCCATTACCGTAAATCTCCGAGTTCGAATCAGGGCAAATTCGGGAGAGCTCTTGGAATGAACTTGTACCGTGGGACAGGGGTTTTACTCTGGCTGAGTGAGGTGGCAGGACAATTTATTACTTAACCACAGACTTATAGATTTTCAGCAGTCCGCAAGTGGCTCATAAATCTATGGTTTCAGAAGCTGGAGTAACTCAACGGGTCACCTTCTTACCACAACCAGAGAGCAGTCGTGAACTACTATCTACCTCATTGGTGACCCTCGGACTATCCTTGATCAGACTTTGCTGGCTTTACCTTGCACTAAACGTTATTCCCTTATCTTGTATCTGTACACTATGGACGGCTCGATTGCAATCTCAACTACCTCCTCTGGCAGCTTGTTCCATACACCCACCAGCCTTTGTGTGAAATTGTTACCCCTCAGATTCCTATTAAATCTGTTCTCTCCTTCACCTTAAACCTATGTCCTCCGGTCATCGATTCCCCTACTCTGGGCAAGAGACCCGATCCATTCCTCTCATGATGTTGTATTTCTTTTACGGAATGAAATGGAAAATGCTGGACTAACTCAGCGGGTCAGACAGCATCTGTGGAGGACATGGACAGGCACCACTTCAGGGTCCAGACACGAACTGACGAAAGACACAAAAAGCTGGAGTGACTCAGCAGGACAGGCAGCATTTCTGGAGAGAAGGAATGGGTGACGTTTCGGGTCGAGACCCTTCTTCAGACTGGTTTGGAATAAGGGAAACGAGAGATATGGACGGTGATGTGGAGAGATATAGAACAATGAATGAAAGATATGCAAAAAAAGTAACGATGATAAAGGAAATAGGCCATTGTTAGCTGTTTGTTGGGTGAAAACAAGAAGCTGGTGCGACTTGGGAGGGGGAGGGGTGGAGAGAGAGGTGATGCTGGGGTTACCTGACCCGAACAGTCACCTGTTCATGCAATAGTCAATAGTCAGATTTATTCGTCACATACACAATGAATGCAGTGAAATGAATTTGCCAGCAGTGGTATAATAGAAAAGAACACACAATACACAATAAAAAAATGAACACAAAAGCATCCACCACAGCATTCATCACTGTGGTGGAAGGCACAAAGTTTAGTCAGTCCTCCTCCATTTTCCCCTGTGGCCGGGACCATAAACCTCCGCAGTCGCCGTTGCGGGCGGCCAGATGGACAGGCAAGGTGAGTCCCGAATCAGTACTTCCCTAACGGAGACCACGGCTTGAAGATGCCGTAGGCACAGGCCGGCGGTTGGAGCACTTCTCCAGGGATCCCGCCCCGGATGGTAAGTAAATATGTCCCCGCCGTGCCCGCGGCTAGAAACACCACAGACCGTGGCTTCAAACTTTTGTATTCCGCGGGCCGGCGGTCGGAGCTCTTCTCCAGCGATCCCTGGCGATGGATCCCGCTACAGATGGTAAGTCCTCGCCGCGCCCGCGGTTATAAGCACCGTAGTCCGCGGCTTCTAGATGACGTAGGCCTCCACAGATGCTGCCTGACCTGGTTACTAAAACCGGATTGAGATGTGAGTTCAAAGTATCGTTTACCTGTGAGGGTTCCAGCCCTTTAAATATTACAATTACATTTGAAGAATTCACACATTACCATCTTGCTAACCTTCTTAAATGACCCTGAAAGCCTTCGGCAGATTTACTGTGAAGCTATTTTATTGTGAACATGAATGGAAGGCACTAAGGTCATTGTATAATTGAGGTCCTTCTTACATTGCAGCTCCCTCGACCACAAGTGGCAATGAATGTGAAGATGACATCTTTGCTTAAAGTTGTTTGCCTAACTGAATTGTCTGTTGTCGAGCTAATGCCGGCCTTTAATAACCAAGACCTTCACAGCCCTTTGCAAAGCAATTCAATGCTAATAAAAAAGATGCCTTCACAGGAAACGGTAGGGCCTTCCTTGAAGCGAGTCTGTCGACAATTACATATTTGTCATTCAAGGACATGGTGTTCCATTTAAAAAAATTCTTGCTCTCAAGAAATTACATTTTAAATAAATAAATCCCATTTATAATTCACAGCGATTTTTCAACCTATATTTGCTATTGTTAGTGTTGCCCTTAACCAATCAACATCTGCCGGGTGATAACTCACCTCTGAAAAAAATAACTTCTTCAGAGAAAATAATAGCACGGAAACAGGCCATTCACCCCAACTTGCCCATACTGACCAACATGTTCCATCTACACTAGAGTCATAGACAGAGCAGAAACAGGCCATTCGCCCCAACTTGCCCATACCGTCGAACATATCCCATCTACAACGATCCTGACCTCAAGTGCTGTCTGCGTGGAGTTTGCACGTTCTCACTGTGGCCGCGTAGGTTTCCTCCGTGTGCTCCGGTTTCCTCCCACATCCCAAAGACATGCGGGTTTGTAGATGAATTGGCTTCTTTAAATTGCCCCCTAGTGCGTAGGGAGTGGATGAGAAAGTGGGATAGCACGGAACTCATTCCCAATTTTATATATTGGGTGTCCAAGCAAAGAATGTCACTGTGCCTTGTCACTTGTGACAATAAAGCATCCCATTCCAACTCTTGTGAACGGGCGATCGGTGGTCACCATGGACTCGGTGGACTGAAGGATCCGTTTCCATGCTGCAATTGAGTTTGGTTTATTGTCACGTGTACCGATGTGCAGTGAAAAGATTTTATTGTGTGCTAACTGGCTGTAGCTTTCAATCAATCAAGGAGCAAATAGGTTGGGACTTCCAGAAGATGATGATGTGGAAGTGGTCCTGAAAGGGAGAGGTTAACTCGCTGGGCCAAAGGGCCTGTTCCCATGCAACTTGATTAAACTAAACTAATATCCATGGCTGTGGGTGTAATTGAAGCCAGAGATAGACACAAAGTGCTGGAGTAACTCAGCATCTCTGGAGAAAACGAATAGGTAACGTTTCAGGTCGAGACCCTTCTTCAGGCATCTGAATTAATCCTGAGCAAAAGACAAGGTGGGTCTGAAGAAGAGTCTCGACCCGAAACGTCACCCATACCTTCTCTCCAGAGACGCCTGTCCCGCTGAGTTACTCCAGATTTTTGCGTCTATCATCGGTCTAAACCAGCATCTGAGTCAGTTCCTTCCTGCACTTTGGTGTTTGTGTAATTTCTCCGGAGTTCCGGAGCAGGGCTGGGGAAGTCTGTGGGAATGTTCTATTCACGGCAAAGCTGTCTGAACCGTACAGACACAGATTTTGATACGTACATGAGTTATCACGACACCAGACATGCACATGTCCCATTTCACCACTCTCGAGTTGCGGAACGACCAGCATTGACCTTGAGGCTGTTAGTAACTCTACACCAGTTGTGAGAAGATTGTTCATGTCGACTGCCATGTATTTGAGCAGCTGAAAACAAAGATATTTTAGGCTTACATCTCTCCAAATTCACAGTGAATATCAAGCAGGACTTTCTGCTCTGTTCTCAAGCAAGCCTTTGTCTAAAAAGGGAACACTTATGAATTTATCTTCATTGAAGACAATTAATTTTTGATTGCATTTTGTGATTGATTCACAATTCAGCTTTGCACCAATATATTATACTTGGCATAAAAGCATAGACAAACAGCAATTTGCTTCAAAATCCTCTGTGTGTGTGTCTAATTTCATCTTGCATTCAGTTGTGTCTTGCATGAAGCTGTAATATTTTTTCAAGTTTATATGTTTAGCATAGATGCTTTCTTAGGCCCCCTTCGGTCGTGGCTGACCATGGGTGTCTCCAGGGTTGGAGGACGCCTGTGCGTGACTTTGTTTAACGTGGGGAGCTGGTGTACAGACAGCCCCCAACAGTCCTTGACAGATCTGGGCCAGGATCCAGTGGCATGGAGTCCAAGACGACCGGAGACCCTTTTCTGCTGCAGCCTTCATCCGCCTTCCCAGCCGTTGTGACGCTCCACTAAGGTCAGCCATCATCCTCCGCCTGTTCCACGGTTGAGGTCTTGGTTGGATTGCTCTTTGTCAAAGACCTCCCCCTCAACCTTGGTCATGGGTGGCCCTACAAGGAGCATAGCTCCAGACGGCATCGCTCTCAGGATCTCAGGACCACACAGGCTCCTCCACCACGACAAGGTGACAATCCACGGAGATGCTTACACATCGGGAATCGTATACGCCGCTGAAATTCCTAGATGCATTTGGATACTGAGGACACAAGGAACTGCAGGTGCTGGAATCTTGAGCAAGACAGACAATGCTTCAGGTCGGGACCCTTCTTCAGACGAGGGTCTGAAGTCTTATCTATCCAACTTGAAGAAGGGTCTCAGCCCAACACGTCAACTGTCCCTTCCCAACAGATGCTGCCTGACCCGCTGAGTTCCTCCAGCACTTTGTGTTTTATAAACTCACCTAAGATGGCACCCAGGCAGGGTTGCCAACTGTCCCGTATTATCTGGGACATCCCGTATATTGGGGCTAAATTGGTTTGTCCCGTACGGGACCGTCCTTGACCCATATTTGACTGCTGCTACTCGAGGGGACTGTCAGGTCGGAGCGCCACCCATCCCGATGTAGTGCAGCCCATGGAGTGCAGCAGCAGCAGCAGTGCCTCGCCCGTGGCCCCATCAATCGGTCGGCAGCCCGGCCAGCTGTCCAACCTTCGGACCTTCGCTTACCGCCGACACAACCACCACCCCTCCTTCTCATGGCCGATCGTCGGTTCATGAGTTGGACGGGGCGCCGGACTTTGCGCGCGATGTCGCGCGGGCCAGTGGCCAAACCTCCTCAGCTGGCCCGCCGGCTGGGCTTTGTGTGCAGTCCAGCACCCAGGCCAACTCATCATTCACCCAACACCGGCAGAGTCGGTCAACGAATTGCCCTGGACTTGGTGACTAGGTTAATGTTGTGTCACGTGGGAATTTGTCCCTTATTTGTGAGTGAGAAAGTTGGCAACCCTACACCCAAACCAGGAGATTCTCTGCGTGCTGGTCCCAGAAGTAGATCTGCAATCACTCATTATAAATCGCTCCACTCCTTTAAAGGGCCTGTCCTACTTTCTTGAGCTATTCACGAATTCTCCTGCGATTTCAAAGTCGCAGAATGTTCGTAACAAGGCCGTAGGAGTCCATGGATATTTCGTAGCGGCTTGTTATGCCAGCCGTAGGTACTCGGGGCATCAGGTAAGTCGGGACGTTCTTTCAGCATGATGAAAAATGTCCACGAGTAAAAACATAGTCCTGAATAGGTGCAGGAGTAGGACATTCGACCCTTCGAGCCAGCACGCCAATCAATGTGATCATGGCTGATCATCCACAATCAGTACCTCGTTCCTGCCTTCTCTCCATATCCCCTGATTCCGTTATCTTTAAGAGCCCTATCTAGCTCTCTCTTGGAAGTATCCAGAGAACCTGGCCTCCACCGTCCTCTGAGGCAGAGAATTCCACAGACTCACCACTCTCTGTGTGAGAAAGTGTTACCTTATCTCCGTTCTAGAAACATAGAAACATAGAAATTAGGTGCAGGAGTAGGCCATTCGGCCCTTCGAGCCTGCACCGCCATTCAATATGATCATGGCTGATCATCCAACTCAGTATCCCGTACCTGCCTTCTCTCCATACCCCCTGATCCCTTTAGCCACAAGGGCCACATCTAACTCCCTCTTAAATATAGCCAATGAACTGGCCTCAACTACCCTCTGTGGCAGAGAGTTCCAGAGACTCGCCACTCTCTGTGTGAAAAAATTCCTTCTCATCTCGGTCCTAAAGGATTTCCCCCTTATCCTTAAGCTGTGACCCCTTGTCCTGGACCTCCCCAACATCGGGAACAATCTTCCTGCATCTAGCCTGTCCAACCCCTTAAGAATCTTGTAAGTTTCTATAAGATCCCCTCTCAATCTCCTAAATTCTAGAGAGTATAAACCGAGTCTATGCAGTCTTTGTTCATAAGACAGTCCTGACATCCCAGGAATCAGTCTGGTGAACCTTCGCTGCACTCCCTCTATGGCAATAATGTCCTTCCTCAGATTTGGAGACCAGAACTGTACGCAATACTCCAGGTGTGGCCTCACCAAGACCCTATACAACTGAAGCAGAACCTCCCTGCTCCTATACTCAAATCCTTTTGCTATGAAAGCTAACATACCATTCGCTTTCTTCACTGAAGGGGAATGGCTTTCCCATTTAGTCGGGAGAAAGGGAAACAAGAGATATTGACGGTAATGTGGAGAGATATAGAACAAATGAATGAAAGATATGCAAAAAAGTAACGTTGATAAAGGAAACAAGCCATTGTTAGCTGCCTGTTGGGTGAGAACAAGAAGCTGGTGTGTCTTGCGTGGGCGAGGAATAGAGAGAGAGGGAATGCCGGGGCTACCTGAAGAGAAATAAATCAATATTCATATCACTGGGTTGTAAGCTGTCCAATTTGCGTTTAGCCTCACTCTGACAATGGAGGAAGCCTTGAACAGAAAGGTTTGTGTGGGAAGGGGAATTAGAGTGTTTGGCAACAGGGAGATCAGGTAGGTCCAGGCGGACTGAGCGAAGGTGTATCCAGAGAGGCAGAGAATTCCACAGGCTCACAACTCTCTGTGTGAGAAAGTGTTTCCTCATCTCCATTCTAAATGGCTTGCCCCTTATTCTTAAACTGTGGCCCCTGGTTCTGGACTCCCCCAACATCGGGAACATGTTTCGTGCCTCGAGCGCATACATACCTTTAATAATCTTATATCTTTCCATAAAATCCCCTCTCAAACGTCTAAAGTGTACAAACCCAGCCGCTCCATTTTCTCTTCATATGACAGGCCCGCCCTCCCGGGAATTAACCTGGGATTAACCTGAACCTACGCTGCACTCCCTCAATAGCAAGAATGTCCCAATGGACTAATTCTGTTCCTATCGCTTAAGAACCTATGGCTGAAGAAGGGTCTCGATCCGAAACATCACCTATTCCTTTTCTCCAGGGATGCTGCCTGACCCGCTGCCTGAGTGAGTCCAGAACTTTGTGTCCACCCCACCCATGGCCGGTGGGTTTTGTAGCCAACCACCTGATTAACCTATATCTCCCATCCGTAGCACATTGATTGGTTCTCAGCTCGGTATAATGACTACTCTGGTGTAGCGCTGTTCACTTCACTCTCTGCTGATGAGTCAACAGCCCAATTATTGACTCATTATCCATTCAATGTGAGGCTCCCAGTAAAGTGTTTGATGTACCTTTGCTTTGAGATTTCTGAACAACTTTGATGTTGGCAATATCTTTAAATCTTCGCAACTTTGCATGCTGAGG
This sequence comes from Raja brachyura, assembly GCA_963514005.1. The sequence continues at coordinate 2,908,630 of OY740791.1, forward strand.
AGGTTTAGGGTGGAACGGAGGAGGTATTGGTGGAGGTGGAACATGTTTTAAGCCGAGGTTTAAAATAAGATTTGAAAATGACTTATTTTCCTTCATCTATTAGTCATAGAATTGCAGTTTTATACTGCATGGATGCAGGAACGTTTGCCAACCGTGATGTGGACCTCAATAAGGCTCATTGGCCATCCAATAGCCCCATATCCCTCAGAACCTTTTCTATTCATGCACGTGCTTATGCAAATATCCTGTAAACATTGTGATTGTACCCAAGAGATTAAGGTTATGTGAAGGCAGATGAGACTTGGTTTTGGCATCATGGTCAACACAGACATTGTGGGCCGAAGGGCCTGTTCTTATGTGGACGAAGGAACTGCAGATGCTGGATTACACTGAAGTTAGGCACAAAATGCTGGAGTAACTCAGTGGCACAGGCAACATCTCTGAAATAGAAGGAATGGGTGACACTTCAGGTTGAATCCCATCTCGACCCAAAATGTCACATATTCTTTCTGTCCAGAGATGCTGCCTGACCCGCTGAGTTACTCCAGCACTCTGTGAAATGTCACCTATCCATGTTCTCCAGAGATGCTGCCTGACCCGCTGAGTTACTCCAGCACTCTGTGTCTACCTTTGGCATGCTCCTTTGCTGTTCTATGTTCATATTTTGCACATGAAGCTAAAATTGTAAATGTTTAATTGATGTAGTCATAAGCTCATGAGGTCATAGGTGATAGGAGAAGAATTAGGCCATTCGGCCCATCAAGTGTACTCGGCCATTCAATCATGGCTGATCTATCTCTCCCTCCTAACCCCATTCTCTCACCTTCTCCCCATAACCCCTGACACCTGTAATAATCAATACACGTGTGCGAGTCCAAGTCTTACATATCAATCTTATGTGTATGTTTAAATTGGCATGTCGTGTCAATAGCTGCCGTTCTGTTTCAGCCTGTCAGTTCAGTGCGATGTTCACAGACTGGGCGATTAGACAGCAGATATAATAGATCAGGCAATAGCCTTACTGGAGTGCTCAACACTGTGTGAATGTGATGTGTGGTGCATATGCAATGGCCTGTTGTTGACATTGGCTTCAGCCTGGTTGTGCAGAGGATTAGCAAAGACTACCGTACAGTTACTCACGGAGCATGGTTAGACTATCGGGAAAGAATTAACTAAGCTTTCACAGTTTAGTTGAGTTTAGTTTAGAGATACAACACGGAAACAGACCCTTCGGCCCACCGAGTCCGCACCGACCAACGATCCGCACACATTAACACTATCCTACACACACTAAAAGCAATTTACAATTATACCAAGCCAATTAACCTGCAAACCTGCACGTATTTGGAGTGTGGGAGGAAACCAAAACTCTCAGAGAAAACTCACACAGGTCACAGGGAGAACGTACAAACTCCGTACAGACAGTATCCGTAGTCAGGATTGAACCCGGGTCTCTGGTGCAGTAAGGCAGCAACTCTACCGCTGCGCCACCGTGCCGCCTTAATTATAGCGATGTTCGATCAGGCACTGGATGTCCACACTAGTGCAGCTACTGCCTTGGAATCAACTTGTCTAAAGTAGAATCATAGAAAATAGGGGCAAGAGTTGGCCATTCAGCCCTTCGAGTCAGCACCGCCATTCAATATGATCATGGCTGATCATCCCCAATCAGTATTATAAAAGTATTATAAATATTTAGAAACAAAGAACTGCAGATGCTGGTTTACTGATGAAACACAGAGTGCTGGAGTAATTCAGCGGGTCAGGCAGCATCTGTGGAGAACATGGATAGGTGACGTTTCACAGAGTGCTGGCGTAACTCAGTGGGTCAGGCAGCATCCGTGGACAACATGGATAGGTGACGTTTCACAGAGTGCTGGAGTAACTCAGTGGGTCAGGCAGCATCTGTGGAGAACAGGTGACGTTTCACAGAGTGCTGGAGTAACTCAGTGGGTCAGGCAGCATATCTGGAGGAAAAGAATTGGGGTCATTTCAGGTTGGAACCAGTGTTCAGACCTTCTTAAGATGTTCAGGTCAGGTCAGGGGGAGTTCCCCCCGCCACGGGTACCATGTAATCCCGTGCTACCTGCTCAATGGTCGGATAGTCGACGACTAAACCGTCTCCCCCACCTGGTTTGCCAGGTGAGGAGGGGGCTGTGGACCCCCAGCAGGACCAAAAACAAGACCCGTCAAAGGGCGGATGAGCTCCTAGCGAGCCAACGGCCATCCACACTTCAATGGAAGTTGCGATCACTTTCGTACATAATAGCATTGTAAGGAATGAAGAAAAACATGAAATGTAATTCCTCCCTCTCCTTGCTTACCAAAAGAGAAGTAAAGTAGATTGCTGACCTGAAACGTCACCCATTCTTTCTCTTCAGAGAAGCTGCCTGCCCCGCTGAGTTACTCCAGCACTTTGTGCTTATCTTCGGTATAAACCAGCATCTGCATTTCCTTGTTTCTACCAAAGGTTTGATATTTACGCGTGAACGTTATCCACAATTCAATTTCGCATTATTTTCTTTCATTTTTCCAGGGATTCATTCAGAACCTCCCTGTTATTGTCTGGAGATTTACAGCAGCCTCGTCAAGGCCATTAACAGTGAGTGCATTGAGCCAAAGCAACCCAACGTATTTAATTCACAGAGGAAGTGATGGCAGCTTCTGAGGGCTGTGCTCATGGCAAGCAGAGTGTTTTTGAAACCAATGCTGCAGCGATTGCAATCTGCATTTAATATTTCCTGGCCTTATGCGTGACATGCCAGATTGACAATGTTCTGCCAGCGCAAACAGCAGTTCAAACAAAAAGGAAAACGATAGACACAGAGTGCTGGAGTAACTCAGCGGGTCAGGCAGCATATCTGGAGAAAGAGTCAAAGAGTCAAAAGAGTTTATTGTCATGTGTCCCTGACAGGACAATGAAATTCTTTCTTTGCATAGCACAACAGAGCATAGTAGGCATTGACTACAATTATATATGTAAATACACACATGAATTAATAAATTAATAAGGTGCAAATAACAGATGGAGGGATATTAATGTTCATAGTTTTGGCCGAGCCAAGTTTAATAGCCTGATGGCTGTGGGGAAGTAGCTATTCCTGAAACGGGTCGCTGCAGTCCTCAGGCTCCTGTACCTTCTAACCGAAGGAAGCAGGGAGATGAGTGTGTGGCCAGGATGGTGTGGGTCCTTGATGATGCTGCCAGCCTTTTTGAGACAGCGACTGTGGTAGATCCCCTCGATGGAAGGAAGGTCAGAGCCGATGATGGACTGGGCAGTGTTTACTACTTTTTGTAGTCTTTTTCTCTCCAGGGCACTCAAGTTGCCGATCCAAGCCACGATGCAACCAGTCAGCAAGCTCTCTACTGTGCACCTGTAGAAGTTAGAGAGAGTCCTCCTTGACAGACCAACTCTCCGTAATCTTCTCAGGAAGTAGAGGCGCTGATGAGCTTTCTTAATAATTGCATCTGTGTTCTCGGACCAGGAAAGATCTTCACAGATGTGCACGCCCAGGAACTTGAAGCTCTTGACCCTTTCAACCATCGACCCGTTGATATAAACATGGCTGTGTGTCCCCATCCTACTCCTTCCAAAGTCTACAATCAGTTCCTTGGTTTTGCTGGTGTTGAGGGCCAGGTTGTTGTGCTGGCACCATATGGACAGTTGCTCGATCTCTCTTCTATACCCTGACTCATCCCCATCAGTAATACGTCCCACAACAGTGGTGTCGTCAGCGAACTTGATGATGGAGTTCGCACTATGACTGGCTGCGCAGTCATGAGTATAGAGTGAGTACAGCAGGGGGCTGAGCACGCAGCCTTGAAGTGCTCCCATGCTGATTGTTATCGAGTCTGACACATTTCCACCAATACGAAGAGACTGTGGTCTGTGAATGAGGAAGTCGAGGATCCAATTGCAGAGGGATGCGCAGAGACCCAGTTCTGCGAGTTTGGTAACCAGCTTGGAGGGGATGATTGTGTTAAATGCCGAGCTGTAGTCAATGAATAACAGCCTGACATATGAGTTTTTGTTGTCCAAGTGGTCCAGGATATAGTGGTCCAGGATATGTCCAAGTGGTCCAGGAGAACATGGATAGGTGACGTTTCACAGAGTGCTGGATTAACTTAGAGGGTCAGACAGCATCTCTGGAGAACATGGATAGGTGACGTTGCCTGACCCACTTAGTTACTCCAGCACTCTGTGAAACATCACCTATCCATGTTCTCCATAGATGTTGCCTGACCCACTGCGTTATTCCAGCACTCTGTGAAACGTCACCTATCCATGTTCTCCACAGATGCTGCCTGACCCGCTGAGTTACTCCAGCACTCTGTGAAACATCACCTATCCATGTTCTCCACAGATGCTGCCTGACCCGCAGAGTTACTCCAGCACTATGTGAAACGTCATCTATCCATGTTCTCCACAGATGCTGCCTGACCTGCTGAGTTACTCCAGCACTCTGTGAAACGTCACCTATCCATGTTCTCCACAGATGCTGCCTGACCCGCTGAGTTACTCCAGCACTCTGTGAAACGTCACCTATCCATGTTCTCCACAGATGCTGCCTGACCCGCTGAGTTACTCCAGCACTCTGTGAAACGTCACCTATCCATGTTCTCCACAGATGCTGCCTGACCTGCTGAGTTACTCCAGCACTCTATGTCCTTTTTTAAATTTCTGCTGGAAAGATTGACAATTTGGCAGCACATTGTCTTTCCGCTGACTGGATAGCACACAACAAAAGCTTTCTTGTAAGCTACCCAAGTGCAATTTGAGGTGATGTTCCTCCAGTTTGCGTATGGCCTCAGGCTGGCCATGGAGGAGGCCCAGGATAGAAGGGGCATTGTGCGAACGGGATGACAAATTGATATGTTTAGCAACCGTGAGATCCAGGAGGTCAGACCTTGGATCACAGAGTGTCCCTGGATATTTGGACTGGAACACTCAGCTGTTCATACTGCAGGGGGCCTACGACACTGAGTACATAAAAAAAATAATGTAATCAATAAACTTTAAGAACAATAAATGAGCAGTGCAGGAAATAAACAAGGAAATAGTAGTTTGAATATTGAATTTGTTCCCAAATTGGTGCAGAAGAAAATATTGGATTGTCACAAAAACTCTCAGAGGGACAGCTAAAGAAAGTTAAAGGTTCATTTTTTTTCAATATCCAAGCAATAATCCTCCACATCTACTAAAGTTATTTTTCCAAACCAGAAAGATTTTTTGGCTCTGCACATTGTTAAGAAGGTTTTTGTCTTGGATCAGACACGCATTGAGATTTAAGATCGACACAAATTGCTTCAGTCTTTCAGGTAAAAACAAGATATATCAAAGGTAGACACAGAGTGCTGGAGTAACTCAGTGGGTCAGGCAGCATCTATGGAGAACGTGGATAGGTGACGTTTCACAGAGTGCTGGAGTAGCTCAGCAGGTCAGGCAGCATCTGTGGAGAACATGGATAGGTGACGTTTCACAGAGTGCTGGAGTAACTCAGCGGGTCAGGCAGCATCTGTGGAGAACATGGATAGGTGACGTTTCACAGAGTGCTGGAGTAGCTCAGCGGGTCAGGCAGCATCTGTGGAGAACATGGATAGGTGACGTTTCACAGAGTGCTGGAGTAACTCAGCGGGTCAGGCAGCATCTCCGGAGAACGTGGATAGGTGACGTTTCACAGTGCTGGAGTAACTCAGCAGGTCAGGCAGCATCTGTGGAGAACGTGGATAGGTGACGTTTCACAGAGTGCTGGAGTAACTCAGCGGGTCAGGCAGCATCTATGGAGAACGTGGATAGGTGACGTTTCACAGAGTGCTGGAGTAACTCAGCGGGTCAGGCAGCATCTCTGGAGAACGTGGATAGGTGACGTTTCACAGAGTGCTGGAGAAACATCGCCAATTCCTTCTCTCCATAGATGCTGCCTCACCCGCTGACTTACTTCAGCATTTTGTGTCAACCTTTGATTTTACAAGCATCTGGAGTTCTTTCTTAAACATCATGTAACAGTGTGTGGACATATACAAAATGTTGTTGCCAATTCCGTAGCAACTAACTGAATACGAGTTGTCTCAACATTATTGATTTACTCCCAATGTACAGACCTTTGTGTGTGCAACAAATCACTGCTGTCCTGCGGAGGTTCATTCTCTGTATACCAATTGTTGGCTCCACTTTTCCTTGATCATCATCACTTTTTTGCATATCTTTCATTCATTTGGTCTATATCATTGTCTATATCTCAAGAGTCAACTGTCGAGAGTGTTTTATTGTCATGTGTCCCAGATAGAATAATTAAATTCTTACTAGTTGCAGCACAACTGAATATGTAATCATATAACAAAATCATATAATAATATAACAAGAACTCTGAAACAAAAAGAACAAACAATAACAGTGCAATAATAATAATCATAATAATATTAGTTCAGAGCTTATGAGGTTATAGTGTTTAATTTCCTGATGGCCGTGGGGAAGTAGCTATTCCTGAACCTGGACGTTGCAGTCTTCGGGCTCCTGTACCTTCTTCCTGATGGCAATGGTGAGATGAAGTGTGGCCAGGATGGTGTGGGTCTTTAATGATGCTGGCTGCCTTTTTGAGGCAATGACTACAATAGATCCCTTCGATGGTGGGGAGGTCAGAGCCGGTGATGGCCTGGGCAGCGGTCACACCTTTTTCCGCTCCTGGACGTTCAAGTTGTCGAACCATGCCACAGTGCAGCCAGTCAGTATGCTCTCTCCTGCGCACTACTTTCCCTTTCCTCTGTCTAAAGAAGGGTCTCGACCCAAAACTTCACCTATTTAGAGGTACAGCACGGAAACAGGCCATTCTGCCCACTGATTCTGCACCAACTAGCGATCCCCACACATTAACACTATCCTACGCACACTAGGGACAATTTTACACTCATATCAAGTCGACTAATCAACAAACCTGTGCATCTTTGGAGTGTGGGAGGAAAGTGAAGATCTCAGAGAACACCCACGGAGGTCACGGGGAGAACTTGCAAACTTCGTATGGACAGCACCCGTAGTCGGAATCGAACCTGGATCCCTGGCGCTGTAAGCGCTGCGAGTTGGCAACTCTACCACTGCGCCACCGTGCCGCACAGAGATGCTGCCTGACCCGCTAGTGAGACCACACCTGGAGTTTTGTGTGCAGTTTTGGTCCCCTAATTTGAGGAAGGACATTCTTGCTATTGAGGGAGTGGAGCGTAGGTTTACAAGGTTAATTCCCGGGATGGCGGGACTGTCATATGCTGAGACAATGGAGCGGCTGGGCTTGTACACTCTGGAGTTTAGAAGGATGAGAGGTTATCTTGTTGAAACATATAAGATTATTAATGGTTCGGACACGCTAGAGGCAGGAAACATGTTCCCGATGTTGGGGGAGTCCAGAGCCAGGGGCCACAGTTTAAGAATAAGGGATAAGCCATTTAGAACGGAGGCAAGGAAACATTTTTTCACACAGAGAGTTGTTAGTCTGTGGAATTCTCTGCCTCAGAGGGCAGTGGAGGCAGGTTCTCTGGATACTTTCAAGAGCTAGATAAGGCTCTTAAAGATAGCGGAGTCAGTGGAGAAGGCAGGAACGGTGTACTGATTGGGGATGATCAGCCATGATCACATTGAATGGAGGTGCTGGCTCGAAAGACCAAATGGCCTACTCCTGCATCTATTGTCAATTGTCTATTGCTCAAGCATTTTGTGTCTATTAATGGAACTGTCCCGCAGACGTTTTCTGGCCTCTGCAGTTGAATAAACACCTGACAGCCTCACTCTGCATCCTACAATAGTCTGGTATCGATGCAGCCAAAATCACACTGCTGGTGACAAATTTTCTGGAGGAAATGTTCTGGAGCCAAGGGTCATGAATTTGAAAGACGTAGAAATGGGGGTAAAATCCCAGCCCGTTGTAGTCTGCCGAATGATTTGTGGACCAGTGTAATTGCGCATCTGCTCAGGACTGTCACAAGTGAAGTGGTTTTGTAAAAGTAATTTGAAATCTAAATTATATCTGAGAGAAAGAAAAGACATTTGTGTACTTTCCAATTACATTTGCAGAGTGAACCAAGACATGAGTCATTTTGAAGAGCAGTCAGACCGACACAAAGTGCTGGGGTAACTCACAGGGTCAAGCTGCATCTCTGGCGAGAAGGAATGGATGGCGTTTCGAGTCGAGGCTCTTCTTCTGACTCAGGATGTGAGGAGGAATTTCTTAGGTCAGAGGATGGTGAATCTGTGGAATTCTTTGCTACAGAGGGCTGTAGAGGCCAAGTCAGTGGATATATTTAAGGCAGAGATAGACAAATTGTAGATTAGAACGGGTGTCAGGGGTTATGGGGAGAAGGCAGGAAAATGGGATTAGGAGGCAGAGATCAGCCATGATTGAATGGCGGAGTGGACTTGACGGGCCGAATGGCCTAATTAATGACTTGTGAACTTGTGAGCTTGTGAGATAGATTCTGACAGCAGTCAGCTTTGGTGTTTATTTTTTACACTCGCTAATTGAAATTGTCTGTGGGAGGTGGAGAAAGGTCCTCCAGGTGGGTGTGAATCACCATGACAGCGTGAGGTCCAAGACCCTGGAGGCCGGGCACCAACACCACTAAATGGCCCACGACGACAGCAACACGCCCCCCCCCCCCCCCCCCCCCCCAGTGCAACAGGCAGAGTCAACCTCACCGGCGGGCACTGTGGGAGGGACTGTCTGTTTGTCAGGGACAGGTTGAGTGAGCCGCAGCAGGAGATGCAACCACAGGTAGAGTTGCCAACTGTCCAGTATTAGCCGGAACATCCCATATATTGGGTTAAATAGGTTTGTCCCGTACGGGACCGCCCTTGTCCCATATTTGACCGCTACTACTCGGGATGGGAGGACTGTGGGGGACGGAGAGCCGCGTCCGTCCCCGCCTCACCCGTCCCGACGTAGTGCAGCCCATGGAGTGCAGCAGCAGCAGCAGCGCCTCGCCCGTGGCCCCGTCGGTCGGTCGGCAGCCCGGCCAGCTGTCCGACCTTCGGACCTTCGCTTACTGCCGGCACCACCACCACCCCTCCTTCTCATGGCCGATCATCGGCTCATGAGTTGGATGGGGCGCTGGTCTTTGCGCGCGATGTCGCGCGGCCTGGGCCAAAAACTCCTCAGCTGGCCCGCCGGCTGGGCTTTGTGTGAAGTCCAGCACCCGGGCCAACTCATCATTCATCCAGACATTGCCGAGTCGGTCAACGAATTGCCGTCGTGAATTTGTCCCGTGTTTTGACCTTTTGTTCCTTATTTGGGAGTGAGAAAGTTGGCAGCCTTAGTCACAGATGAAGCAGTTCCCTCTCCAATCAGGCCAATGTCAGGCTGGACTCCCAGTCTAGAGCCATTGGACATTTCCTTTGATCAGCGTCTGCTTTGATCGGTTCTTTTCACACCTTACATGCTCTTTGATGCATTCCATATCTCATTTCCCCTCTCCCCTGATTCTCAGTCTGAAGAAGTGTCTAGACCTGAAATATCACCCATTCCTCTTCTCGAGAGATTTTGCCTGACCCGCTAATTACTCAAATTTCTGGTTAAAGTTGATTATTATTCATCATCAAGATCTTAAGAATAACACTAAATACCTAAAGAGTAATGAACCTTTCGGAGTTTTCCCTCAAGTTTAGTTCAGTTTAGAGAAACAGTGCGGAAACAGGCCCTTCGGCCCACCGGGTCCGCATCGACCAGCGATCCCCACTCATTATCACTACCCTACACACACTAGGGACAGGTTACAATACACCGAGCCAATTAACATACAAACCTGGATGTCTTTGAAATGTGGGAGGAAACCAGAGCGCCTGGAGAAAACGCACGCAGGTCACGGGGAGAATGTACAAACTCCGTACAGACAGCGCCCGTAGTCGGGATTGAACCCAGGTCTCCGGCGCTGTGAGGCAGTGACTTCACCGCTGCTCCACCGTGCCACATCTTTCATGACCTGGCTAAGTTCAGGTTTAGGTTTGTTATTGTCACATGTACCCAGGTACAGTGGCAAGGTTTGTGCTGCAAACTATTAAATTAAGTTCAGGGAATACTATATATGAACACGATCATGTCAAACTCCAGTACAATAGGTAGAGCAAGGGGGAAGATACAGAGTGCAGAATATAGTTCTCAGCATTGTAACGATTCTGTTCAAGTTCCATAAAAATCAGAACATGAAGCAGGTGTTAGACAAGAAACTGCAGATGCTGTCATCTTGAGAAAAATCAAATGCTGGAGTAACTCAGCGGGTCAGGCAGCATCTGGGGGTGGGGGGGGAGGAATGGACAGACCGTGATTTGGCCTCCAGTCTGAAGGAGCGTCCCAGCCAGAGACGTCATCTGTCCATTCCCTCCACAGAAGCTGCCTGACCCGCTGAGTTCCTCCAGCACTTTATATTTTGTTGAAGAAATTCTTCTTGTCTCCAGCAATTTCCATTTTATGACTTGTTATCTTTACAAGATGGGTATTCATAAAATTCCATTAATTGCCATAAGCAAACATTTTCATCAACAAAACCAGTAAAATATTCTTACTTGCAGCAGTATAACAGTGCTGTAAACACAATACACATAGATCATTTATAATAAATTCATACAGATTCAACGAGGATCGAATTTTTTTTTAAAGGACTCAAAATGCTGGAGTAACTCAGCGGGTCAGGCAGCATCTCTGGAGAAGAGAGATAGGTGACGCTTCAGGTCTGGACCCTTCTTCAGAGTGAAGTGTCTCGACCAAAATAACATCACCTATCCATGTTCTCCACAGATGCTGCCTGACCCGCTGAGTTACTCCAGCACTGTGTGAAACGTCACCTATCCATGTTCTCCACAGATGCTGCCTGACCCGCTGAGTTACTCCAGCACTCTGTGAAACGTCACCTATCCATGTTCTCCACAGATGCTGCCTGACCCGCTGAGTTACTCCAGCACTTTGTGAAACGTCACCTATCCATGTTCTCCACAGATGCTGCCTGACCCGCTGAGTTACTCCAGCACTCTGTGAAACGTCACCTATCCATGTTCTCCACAGATGCTGCCTGACCCGCTGAGTTACTCCAGCACTCTGTGAAACGTCACCTATCCATGTTCTCCACAGATGCTGCCTGACCCGCTGAGTTACTCCAGAATTTGCATATTTTATTTTTGTAAAACGACAGCTGCAATTCCTCATATCTGTGGAAAGAAATGGACATTTACGTTTGTTCGCCAAGCCAGGTTGGATATGTGCAGTCACTCGCATTCCGCATGGCGATCTGGCCGGGTATCTCTAATGATGCCTTCCAGCAGCTTGGCTTGTTTGAAGCTAAACTAATGGACATATAATTTGCTGGTTCTGAATTGCTGCCCTTGCTACGCGTTGGCACAACATGAACTCCCACTGGTCCGGAAGGACAATCTTGACTCTAGTAAGCTGTTAAATACACAACTAAGGGGCTCGCTCAGCATTGTTTGCATTGCCCGAGCATGCCTGAAGAGTGCTGTCAGGACCAACAGTCCAATCTGTTCAGAGACACCTAATTCTTCCCCACTTTGCATCTGCATCTACTTTGCATTTATAAGTCACTGCTGAGCGAAGGGCTGGAATTAACGATGATAACACAGGGCCATTTGCGATCTCTGCCTTGTCCAGGCAGCTCCAGTGTAAACCAGCATCTGCAGTTCCTTCTGACACTTTTAGGGTGGCACGGTGGCGCAGCGGTAGAGTTGCTGCCTCACGGCGCCAGGGACCCGAGTTCCATCCTGACCAGGGTGCTGTCTGTACAGAGTTTGTGACTGCTTAGGTTTTCTCCAGGGGTGCTCCGGTTTCCGCTCACACTCCAAAGATGTGCAGGTTTGCAGAATAATTGACTCCAGCAAAGATTGTAAATTGTCCCTAATGTGTATGGGATAGTGTTAGTGTGGTGGGATCGTTGGTTGGCGCAGACTTGGTGGGCCGATGAGCCGGTTTCTGCACTGTATCTCTAAGCTAACACTGTTGTCTTCTCCAGAGCGGAATCTCCTCTAGGTATGCCTGATTTGAAGAGATTCTATCTATAGACAATAGGTGCAGTAGTAGGCCATTCGGCCCTTCAAGCCAGCACCACCTCCAATGGGTGTTCTGCATCTTGTTTCCAGTTTATTCTCCCCCCCCCCTCCCTCCCCACCTCCACTTTCAGTCTGATCAAGGGTTCCAACCAGAAACGTCACCCATTCCTTCTCTCCAGAGATGCTGCTGGTCCCGCTGAGTTACTCCAGCATTGTGTGTCTATCTTCAGTATGAACCAGCATCTGCAGTTCCTTCCTACACATTTTGGCTTAAACTGTCCTGAGGGATATTTTTGTAACTTTGAAGAATCTATTGCTTTCTAACATAGTTTAAAAAAAATTAATGTTTGACCTTTATTCATTAACCTTTTGTTTGCTTTGACAGCAATTTTCTTTTGTTGGTTTGCAGTGGATGTTAGCCTTTTAACAGTAAAAGTTCAGCTTACAGAGAGCTTTTAGTTTGAGTTTAGTTTATTGTCACGTGTACCGAGGTACAGTGAAAAGCTTTTGGTGCGTGCTAACCAGTCAATGGAAAGACAATACATGATTATCATGGAGCCATTTACAGTGTACAGATACATGACATAGGTACATAGATATAGATTCATGCCAAACCCTGAAATATAGATGGACTCTGGTATGTATTGCAGAATTTACCTTGTGATGGGATGGTCCTGGTGTATATAATCACCCAGCACGGAAACAGACCCTTCGGCCCAACTTGCCCGCGCTGACCAAGATACCCCCATCTACACCAGTCCCACCAGCCCAATTTTGGCACGAGAAAAATGTTCCTGTCCATATGAATTGGTAAATGAAAACATAACTGAAGAAGGGTTTCGGTCCAGAAACGTTGCCTATTTCCTTCGATCCATAGATGCTTCCGCACCTGGTGAGTTTCTCCAGCACTTTTGTCTACCTTCGATTTTCCAGCATCTGCAGTTCCTTCTTAAACATAACCATGAAAACAAATGTTTTGCTTTGAAACCTCAGTTCCTTCACAGAGAGTGTGAAGGAAATATACCGTGATGTTTTTACCATAGCATACTGTATGAATCTAGAATGTGGAAGTAAGGAACTGCCGATGCTAGTTTACCAAGGAGACCAAGTTTACCAAGTTTACCAAGTCCAGAACCAGGGGCCACAGTTTAAGAATAAGGGGTAAGCCATTTAGAACAGAGATGAGGAAACACTTTTTCATGCAGAGAGTTGTGAGTCTGTGGAATTCTCTGCCTCAGAGGGCGGTGGAGGCCGGTTCTCTGGATACTTTCAAGAGAGAGCTAGATAGGGCTCTTAAAGATAGCGGAGTCAGGGGATATGGAGAGAAGGCAGGAACGGTGTACTGATTGGGGATGATCAGCCAGGATCACATTGAATGGCGGTGCTGGCTCGTAGGACCGAATGGCCTCCTCCTGCGCCTATTGTCTATTGTCTATTGTTTAAGAAGGAACTGCAGATGCTGGAAAATCGAAGGTAGACAAAAGTGCTGGAGAAACTCAGTGGGTGCAGCAGAATCTATGGAGCGAAGGAAATAGGCAACGTTTCGGGCCGCTCCATAGATGCTGCTGCTGCACCCGCTGAGTTTCTCCAGCACTTTTGTCTACCGTCAATTGTTTATTGTCTATTGAAAGACACAAAGTGCTGGAGTAACACAGCGGGTCAGGTAGCATCCCTGGAGAAGATAGATAGGTGACGTTTCAGGTCTGGACCCTTCTTCAGAGTGAAGGGTCTTGACCCAAAAAACAGCACCTGTCCATTTCCTCCACAGATGCTGTCTGACCCACGAAGTTCCTCCGGCACTCTGTGTTTTGCTCAAGACTTTAACATCTGCAGTTCCTGGTGTCTTCACGATAAGTCCTTTGCATGTTGTAGATGTCATGATGCCTGACGAATAAATGATGTGAACCGCATCCATATTGTCAAGCCCAGTTTCCTGATCAGGCAATGATCACAAGGCCAAGAAAGCATGCACAAAGTAATTGTTGCACGCTATTAAAAAAAACACTCAAATGGGTTCTAATTTCCAAACATTTATCACCAATGTCGGACGAAGTTCACAGGAATATCCAGAGAAATGATTAAATAAGCGGCTGCCACATCTCGCTGTACAAGCTTCAAGGCTCTGAATATACAACACGTTCCTTCTAAACGCCCGTCTGTTCACGATTTCGTTTTGCACGTTATCACAATGAGAAAATTAGCCTGAACGCGAGAGTCTTCAAAAAAAAAAAGATTTTCTATTAAAAGAGCAGAATGCCTTTGGTGTTGGAAGCGATATTTAAATGAATCTTTTCTGTTGATCTGCCTGGGATTTGAATCAAAAAATTCACAAATGACTTTCAGAGAAATTCCTCCGAATACCTCAAAAGGTTCCTTTGTTGTTTCATGAACGGAAAAAATTAGTTTGAAGTGTGAAGATGGTCGCATATATGCTCTTGAAAATATGATATTCGTGGATTGTTTAATTGCCTGCTCCATTTGAATGGATTAAACATTATTCACATTATCTACCACTTCAATGAAATGGATTGAAAGAGAATTCTGCATTTTGTCTCTGAAATCTTTTTTTTAAAATTAGATAATTTTCTCTCTTGCCCAAAGTAAACCAGCACAAATATTTGATCTATTAGCAAACTGCTCCATTGTAATTGTAAATTGTTCGATGTTGAAGAGATAAGTATGAGTGGAAGGACTGGGTGACGTTTCGGGTCGAGACCCTTCTTCAGACCCGAAACGTCACCCATTTTCCTTCTCTCCAGAGATGCTGCCTGTTACTCCAGCATTTTGTGTCTAACTTTGGTTTAAACCAGCATCTGCAGTTCCTTCCTACACAGATAAGTATGTTATGGTTGTGATTATGGAGTTTATAGCCGAGTGCCAAGTATGTTCACATACAAGGAATTTGCCTTGGTGCTCCGCTCGCAAGTGACAACACGATGTACAGTAGACAATTACAAATAAAACATTATAATTTAAACAAGTGAAGAATGAAATAGAATACCAGAGCAAAAGAAGACTACAGACTTTTGGCTGTTGAGTAGACAGAGAAATAGGTCTAACTCGCTGTTCTCCAGACATGTTATCTGACCCGTTGAGTTACTCCACCTTTTTTGTGTCTATCTTCTGTAGATTGGTTATCTGTTCCTTTCCCCAGAACAGTAAAAGCTCCTTTGGCCCACAATGCCTGATGCCAAGACCAACTCTTATCTGCCTGCACGTGATCCATGTCACTCCATGCCCTGCAAATCCATGTGTCTGGACAAAAGCCTCTTATATGCCACTATTGTATATGCTTCCTCCCCAAACCCTGGCAGTGTATTCCAGGCATTCATCACACTCTCTGTGTAAAAAACAAACTTGCCCCGTACATCCATGTACAACTTTGCCCCTCTCACCGTAAAAGCCCTGTCCCACTGTACGAGTTCATTCCAAGAGTTCTCCCGAATTTGCCCTGATTCGAACTCGGAGATTTACGGTAATGGCCGCACGTCGGTACTCGGGGCTCTCGTGGACATATTTTAACATGTTGAAAAATCTTCACGAGTCTTCCCGTGCTTACTTGCCGTTAGCGAGTCTTCCCGAGTACCTGCAGTAAACGTTACGAGCTGCTAAGTGACGTCCCCGAGCTCCGACATACCCGCTACGTTCATTCTCCGTGCGTATCATGAGTTTAATTTTTGTTTAAACTCGGGAGAGCTCTTGGAATGAACTCGTACCGTGGGACAGGGCTATTAAGCTACGTCCTCTCGAATTTGATTTTTCTGTCTTGGGGAAGAAATGTTCTGACTGTCCCTATCCATACCTCTCACAATTATATTTGGCAGAGCACAATGTGCTCGCAGCGTTCCACGGATCGCATGTTCAGACTTGTCACAGGCTGGAAGAGGGGTTGATGAAATAGAGGGCCATTCAGTCTGGAGTAACCTAGTTCTTGGATCACACCTAATTTAGTTCAGTTCATTGTCACGCGTATCGAGGTACAATTAAAAGTTTTTGTGGCGAGCTAACCAGTCAGCGGACTGAATATACAGTGGCTTGCAAAAGTTTTCATACCCCTTGAACTTTTCCACATTTTGTCACGTTACAACCACAAACGTAAATGTATTTTATTTGGATTTTATGTGATAGACCAACACTAAGTGGCACATAATTGTGAAATGGAAGGAAAATGATACATGGTTTTCAAATTTTTTTACAAATAAAAAAACTGAAAAGTGTGGCGTGCAAAAGTATTCAGCCCCCTTTACTCTGATACCCCTAAATAAAATCCAGTACAACCAATTGCCTTCAGAAGTCACCTAATTAGTAAATAGAGTCCACGTGTGTGTAATCTAATCTCAGTATAAATACAGCTGTTCTGTGAAGGCCTCAGAGGTTTGTTAGAGAACATTAGTGAACAAACAGCATCATGAAGCCCAAGGAACACACCAGACAGGTCAGGGATAAAGTTGTGGAGAAGTTTAAAGCAGGGTTAGGCTATAAAAAAAATATCCCAAGCTTTGAACATCTCACGGAGCACAGTTCCATCCATCATCCGAAAATGGAAAGAGTATGGCACAACCGCAAACCTACCAAGACATGGCCGTCCACCTAAACTGACAGGCCGGGCAAGGAGAGCATTGATCAGAGAAGCAGTCAAGAGGCCCATGGTAACTCTGGAGAAGCTGCAGAGATCCACAGCTCATTTGGGAGAATCTGTCCACAGGACAACTATTAGTCGTGCACTCCACAAATCGGGCCTTTATGGAAGAGTGGCAAGAAGAAAGCCATTGTTGAATCAAAGCCATAAGAAGTCCCGTTTGCAGTTTGCCACAAGCCATGTGGGGGACACAGCAAACATGTGGAGGAAGGTGCTCTGACGTTTCGGGTTGAGACCCCTCCTTGGAAATGGAAGTTTTGGCCTAAATGCAAAACGCTATGTGTGGCAGAAAACTAACACTGCACATCACCCTGAACACACCATCCCCACTATGAAACATGGTGGTGGCAGCATCATGCTGTGGGGATGCTTTTCTTCAGCAGGGACAGGGAAGCTGGTCAGAGTTGATGGGAAGATGGATGGAGCCAAATACAGGGCAATCTTGGAAGAAAACCTGTTAGAGTCTGCAAAAGACTTGAGACTGGGGCGGAGATTCACCTTCCAGCAGGACAACGACCCTAAACATACAGCCAGAGCTACAATGGAATGGTTTAGATCAAAGCATATTAATGTGTTAGAATAACCTGTCAAAGTCCAGACCTAAATCCAATTGAGAATCTCTGGCAAGACTTGAAAATTGCTGTTCACAGACTCTCTCCATCCAATCTGACTGAGCTTGAGCTATTTTGCAAAGAAGAACGGGCAAATATTTCAGTCTCCAAATGTGCAAAGCTGGTAGAGACATAAAGACTTGCAGCTGCAATTGCAGCGAAAGGTGGTTCTACAAAGTATTGATTCAGGGGGGCTGAATACTTTGCACGCCATACTTTTCAGTTTTTTATTTGTAATAAAATTTGGAAACCATGTATCATTTTCCTTCCACTTCACAATTATGCACCACTTTGTGTTGGTCTATCACATAAAATCCCAATAAAATACATTTACGTTTGTGGTTGTAACGTGATAAAATGTGGAAAAGTTCAACCGGTATGAAAACATTTGCAAGCCACTGTACATGATTACAATCGAGCCGTTTACAGTGTACAGATACATGATAAAGGGAATAACGTTTAGTTAATGATAAAGTCCAATTAAAGATAGTCCGAGGGTCTCCAATGAGGGAGATGACAGTTCAGGACCACTCTCTGGTTGATGGTAGGATGGTTCAGTTGCCTGGTAACAGCTGGGAAGAAACTGTCCCTGAATCTGGATGTCTTTAAGAAAGAACTGCAGATGCTGGAAAAATCGAAGGTAGAGAAAAATGCTGGAGATACTCAGCGGGTGAGGCAGCATCTATGGAGCGAAGGAATAGGTGACGTTTCGGGTTGAGACCCCTCCTTGGACAGAGGCTGAAGAAGGGTCTCGACCCGGAACGGCACCTATTACTTCGCTCCATAGATGCTGTCTCGCCCGCTGAGTTTCTGCAGCATTTCTGTCTACCCTGAATCTGGAGGTGTGCATTTTTACGCTTCTGTACCTCTTCCCTGACGGGAGAGTGGAGAAGAGGGAGTGACCGGGAGTGAGACTGGTCCTTGATTATGCAGCTGGCCCTGCCGAGGCAGCGTGAGGTGTGAATGGAGTCAATGGGAGGGAGGTTGGTTTGTGTGATGGTCTGGACAATTTGTGCAATGATATTTTACTACAGTGCTGCTCTGATATTCCATGCTTCTGAAGCACAGAACATACCCCAGGCACATATTTAGAGACAGTTAATGAAACGTGTTCCCTCTGCCTAAAATTCTATTTGATGAAGCCTTTCTCATTCGCACCTTTAATGTAGATTCACTATGGGTCAGGCTCCTGCTCCTGTGATGGATACCGCTGGGAGCAAACCCTCGTGCTCAATCTCGTTTTAGATATGCTTTCAATCCAGATGTGGAGCGTTAACTCGTGGGCAATGCTCAGTGGCCCTCAATGGATTTTATTTTCTGCTTTAAGTCCTTGTAAACTCCGGCAGCGGTAGGGTCGCTGCCTCACAGCACCAGAGACCTGGGTGCGATCCTGACTATGGGTGCTGTCTGCATTGAGTTTCGTCACGGAGTTCTTCCCGTGACCACGTGGGTTTTCTCCGGGTGCTCCGGTTTCCTCCCCCATTCCAAAGACATGCAGTATAGCTGCTTAATTGGCTTCTGTTAATTGAGTGTAGGGTAGTGCTAGTGTAAGGGGTGATCAATGATGTGAAAACATACACCTGAGTCTATGGTGAATCTGTGGAATTCTTTGCAAGATTAGCAAGTTTGCTGATGATACAAAAGGTGTTGCAGACAGTGAAGATGGTTGTGAATGATTGCAGCAGGATCTGGATCGATTGGCCAGGTGGGTGGAGGAATAGTTGCTGGAATTTAATACAGAGAAATATGAGGTGTTCCATTTTGGCAAGTTGAACAAAGGCAGGACCTAAACAGTGAATGGTTGGCCTCTGGGTAGCGTTGAAGAGCAGAGGGATCTAGGAGTACAGGTGCATGGTTCCTTGAAGGTTGAGTCGCAGGTAGATAAGTTGGTCAAAAAGGCTTTTGGCACTTTGGCCTTCAACAGTCAGAGTATTGAGTATAGAAGTTGAGAGATCATGTTGTATAAGATGTTGGTGAGATGCATTTAGAATATTGTGTTCAGTTCTGGGCACCATGTTATAGGAAAGATATTGTCAAGCTTGAAAGCGTTCAGAAAAGATTTACGAGGGTGTGAGCTATAGGGAGAGGTTGAGTAGGCTGGGTCTCTATTCCATGAAGGGCAGGAGGATGAGGGGAGATCTTATAGAGGTGTACAAAATCATGAAAGGAATAGATCGGGTAGATGCACAGAGTCTTTTGCCCAGAATAGGGGAATCGAGAACCAGAGGACATACTAGACTCTCCCAATAGTGGGAAGAACATCCTCTCCAGATCCACTCTATCCAGGACATTACATGGACGTCCTCTTTTTTAATCGCTGTATCTCTATAGTCTAACGTTACCCACCACACCACCTCCAGGTCCTTCAGATCGGCCGACTTGGGGTTACTGAACATCCCGCGGTCTAGGCATAAGCTCCGGGGTGACCGCGCCTTTGCGGTTGCAGCTCCTAGACTGTGGAACAGCGTCCCTCTTCCCATCAAAACTGCCCCCTCCATCGACTCCTTTAAGTCGAGACTAAAAACTCATCTTTACCCTCAAGCCTTTCTTGACGTCCTCTGAGGGAGGGCTATATGTATGTGTTTATGTATGTACTTAATCTATGAACCACTGTTGTATAATGTTAGTACCTCCACCAATGTAAAGCACTTTGGTCACCGAGAGTTGTTTTTTAAATGTGCTATAGAAATAAAAGTGACTTGACTTTTCCTTCAGGTTCTTTGTGCGTCTGAGAATGGTTAATTCAGCGGACGTGAAGCTGTAAAAGTAACTGCCCTTCTACTTGTTAAAAATCCTGACCCATCTATGACGCATTCCCCCAGATCAGGGCCGTGGCTATCAAGATGGAACAAGAGCTGGCTTTGATGTGTCCAGGATGTTTACTGCTGTGAATGACACCAAAAAGGCATTGCTCACTGCAGGGGACGTGTGCATTACTGGGGAGGTAGCGGACACAACTGCTGGATCTCACCTCCTGAGAACACCTGACATTTGTCTGGTTTGTCGATTTTGACATCTGTCTGTAGGTTGCTATCAGTAGGATACCTTTGCAAGATTCCCAGCAACCAAGCACTTGAAGATGGTAGACACAAAATGCTGGAGTAACTCAGCGGGTCAGGCAGCATCTGTGGAGGACATGGATAGGTGACGTTTCAGGTCGAGACAGAGGTCGAGATCGTTCTTCAGACTGGTCACCTGGTTTGGGAATTGACACTGATTTGAGGATTCTTACACATTTAGTTTCATTTGCATCCTTTAGCCTGCTTGTCTGCAACCTGCCACACAGATAGCAATGGCCTTTATCATCGTTACTTTCTTTCATTTGTCAGGCAGCATCTCTGAGAGAAGTAATGGGCGACGTTTCGGGTAGAGACACTTCTTCAGACTGATGACATGAAGACGGTATTTTCTTGACACTTTATGAGTGTACAGTATATAGACCTGGATAGAGTGGGTGTGAAGAGGATGCTTCCATTAGTGGGAGAGTCTAGCTCTAGAGGTCACAGCTCAGAATTAAAGGGTGTTCTTTTAGGAGGAGAAATTTCTTCAGTCAATAGGTGGTGAATCTGTGGAATTCTTTGCCAAGTCAGTGGATATATTTAAGGCGGAGATTGACAAATTCATGGTTAGTATGGGTGTTGGGTTACAGGGAGAAGGCAGGAGAATGGGCTTAGGAGGGAGAGGTAGGTCAGCTGTGATTGAATGGCGGAGTAGACTCGATGGAATGAAAGGTCTAATTCTGCTCCTATCACATGACCTTATGACCTTATAAATGTCTCCTTATTCTTCCAGCTTTCACCCTTCTACTAAAATATCTTAAGAAAGTTTCCAAAAAAATCATCTTGCTACCATCAGGCTGCAGATAGCAGGAATTTTACCTGTTTTTTTTACACTATTGGCCATGACCTGAGAATATTCTCGGCGGTGGCACTGAACAGGTTAACATATGTTGAGTGAAAAGTGTGTTTGAATCTCCTCACAATACATTCACGTTATTCCCTTTATCATGTATCAGTGCACTGTGGACGGCTCGACTGTAATCATGTACAGTCTTTCTGCTGACTGGATAGCACGCATCAAAAGGGTTTTTACTGTACCTCGGTACACGTGACAATAAAATAAATCAAACTCATACTCAAATTAAAAATATTTATTCTATTGCAAACCATTGCAACATTTAGTGCAAGATAAACTTCAGATTAAAGATAGTCCGAGGGTCTCCAGTGAGGTAGATGGTAGCTCGAGATCAGGAGTTGGCAACCTTGTTCAACCTTGTAGCGCCCAGGTCGGCTGCGTGCCCCGCGACTGGCTGTAACGCCCAGGTTGCGAATACGAATTGAAAAAAAATACGCCTGCAGGCCAGATTATTTCGGGTTAGGGGCCGGGTTCGGCCCCCTGGGCCGTAGGTTGCCGACCCCTGCTCTAGACGGTGAGAGGACCGCTCAGTTGCCTGATAACAGCTGGGAAGAAACTGTTCCTGAATCTGGAGGTGTGCGTTTTCACACTTCTGTACCTCTTGCCCGATGGGAGAGGGGAGAAGAGGGAGTGGCCGGGGTGAGACTGACAATGGAAATGGCACTGATGCACGTGACAATAGACTCGAAACGTGGAAGAAATAATAATGACCTTTAAGAGAGGTAACATTTGGGTTGAGCGAGATTATAGAGGGATGTGAATAATAAGAATGATTAAAGTTGCGAGAGCTGTCCCGGGAACAATGCACAAATATATCAGAGATTTCTTGGAAATGTTGCAAGTAAAAGAAGATATGGACAATGTAATTGACTGATAATCCGTGTGAAGAATGTCAAAGCAGTGATCACAAGTTCCAAATAGGCTCAACATTCACACAAAGGGTGATATTTCGTGCAGAGTTAATACACGTATAATATCTTGTCGCAGATGAAAATGCTCCATCCATCTGTAATTGGGGAAGGTAATTAGTTCCTCCAGTGCCTGGAAAACAAAGTACTTTGCACAGAGCCTTTTATCCAGGGTGGGTGAATCGAGGACAAGCGGTCATGGGTTTAAGGTGAAGGAGAAAGATTTAATAGGAATTCGAGGGGCAACTTTTTCCATACAGAGGGTGATGGGTGAACGAGCTGCCACACGAGGTACCTATAACAGCATTTAAAATCCATTTGACAGGTGGTCAAACGGTCCCGGTGGTGCAGTGGTAGAGTTGCTGCCTTGCAGCGAATGCAGCGCCGGAGCCCCGGGATTGACCCCGACTACGGGTGCTGTCTGTACGGAGTTTTTACGCTCTCCCTGTGACCCACTTGGGCTTTCTCTGAGATCTTCGTTTTCCTCCCAGCACTCCAAAGACATACAGGATTGTAGGTTAATTGGCTTGGTAAACGTAAAAAATTGTCCCTAGTGGGTGAAGGACAGTGTTTAAGAAGGAACTGCAGCTGCTGGAAAATCGAAGGTAGACAAAAGTGCTGGAGAAACTCAGCGGGTGCAGCAGCATCTGTGGAGCGAAGGAAATAGGCAACGTTTCAGGCCAAAACCCTTCTTCAGACTGATGTGGGGTGGGGTGGGGAGGGGCGGGAAGAAGAAAAAGCTTCCGTTAGCCCTTGCTGTCTTCTCCCCTTCTCAGCTGCCCCTCAGCCCTCTGGCTCCTCCTCTTCCTTTCTCCTTTCTTCTCCCCGTCCCCCGCCCACCCCACATCAGTCTGAAGAAGGGTTTCGGCCCGAAACGTTGCCTATTTCCTGTAGGATGGTGTTAATGTGCTGGGATCGCTGGTCGACGCGGACCCAGTGGGCCGAAGGGCCTGTATCCATGCTGCATCTATAAACTAGACTAAAAAAGGTACATGGATCGGAAAGGTTTTAAGGGATATGGGCCAAATGTGGGCAGGTGGGACTAGTGTAAAAGGCACATCTTGGTTGGCAAGGGCAAAGATGTCAAGCTGGAAAGGGTGCAGAGAAGATTTATGAGGATGTTGCCAGGACTGGAGGATCTGAGCCACAGGGGAAGGTTGAGTAGGCTGGGTCTCTATTCCTTGGAGTGCAGGAGGATGAGGGGATGATCAAATAGAGGTGTATAAAATCATGAGAGGATAAAATCAAGATCGGGTAGATGCACAGAGTCTCTTGCCCAGAGTAGGAGAATCAAGGACCAGAGGACATAGGTTTAAGAGGAAAAGATGTGATAGGAATCTGAGGGGTAACTCTTTCATCTAAAGGGTGATGGGTGTATGGAACAAACTGCCAGAGGGGGTAGTTGAGGCTGGGACTATCCCAACGTTTAAGAAACAGTTAGACTGGTACATGGATAGGATGGCTTTGGAGGGATACGGGCCAAAATGCAGGCAGGTGGGACAAGTGTAGCTGGAACATGTTGGCCGGTGTTAGCAATTTGGGCTGAAGTGCCTGTTCCCATGGTGTAAGACTCTATGACTCTAAAGCCCCTGTCCCACTTAGGCGATTTTTTCGGTGACTACAGGTGACTAGGCTGTCACCTCATGGTGGCGAGGTGACGCCTGTATGGTCGTGAGCCGTCTCCTCAAGTCGCCTCAAGAGTTGTAATGTGTTTCTGGTCGTCGCTGGATTTTGAAATGTTCAAAACTTTTCAGCGACCGTGGGTTTGTCGTAGCTTGTCTTCTCCTGACGTAGGTGCTGATGTAGGTTGTCGCCGGGTGCTGACTTCTGTGAATTCCATTGGCGACTACCTACGTAAACCTACGCCAACCGGCGACAGGTACCGGCGACTGAATTCTCTTCAGTTGTCGCCGACAGGGTCGTAGCTTGTCATAGCTTGTCGCGGGCGGACGTACGTTGTCGTAGATGTTGTCGTAGGTGGACGTTCTAATGGGTCGTCGGTTGTCGGTAGCTTGACGTCGACTAGGTGGTGGGTTGTCGTAGACATTGTCGCGGGAGCCTGTTCCCATGGCGTAAGACTCTATGACTGTAAGTTGGGCTGAAGAACCTGTCTCTGTGCTGCATGGCTTCATGACTCTACCAAGGACAGCCAAGAGTGTTCTCCAAACTTTAAATTGACAACATTTGTGTTCTCCCTTTAAAAAATATTATCCTTGTTGTCCTGGGCCTCCTCCATGGCCAGAGTGAGCCCCACCGTAAATTGGTGGAGCAGCACCTCATATTTCATACGTACATTTTTGGTATGTACATTGACTTCTAAAATTTCAGGTAGTCCTTGCTTTTCTCCCTCCTCCCCCTCCCCTTCCCAGCTCTCCCACAGCCCACTGTCTCCGTCTCTTCCTTTATTCTTCCCACCCCCCCCCCCCCCCCCATCAGCCTGAAGAAGGGTCTCGACCCGAAACATCGCCTATTCCTTCGCTCCGTAGGTGTTGCCTCACCCGCTGAGTTTCTCCAGCACTTTTGTCTCCCTTCGATTTTTCCCTTACTAACCGAGGACCAAAATAAAATAAATATAGATCAGCCAAAAGAAAAAGGTTAATGCTTGGGGTGATATTTCAATCAGTTAAAAGAAGCGAAAGGAAAAAAAATGTGATACTTCCCTTTGAAAGTAAAGGTTGCTGGTTCAAGCTGCAGACACGAAACTGTATAATGATGTTAAATTACCGAGAGAGATCGCAGCAGCCAGCTTTGTTTTGACCAGTTAGTAAAGTTTTGTGCTAAATTTAGTCAGATAAAGTGGCGTTTCCTTGACAGCATTAAAAATGATTTTTCCGTGCAATCGCCACAAAAGGGCAAGTGCCTGTTAAATTGGACGCCTCGGAGAAGAAGAGTTTCCGCCACCTGAGATGTTGTTTCCTTTTGAAGTTTACCCAATATAAAGCAGAAATCATCCTTGAGTTTGCGTTCAGTTTATCGTCACGTGTACCGAGGTACAGTGAAAAGCTTTTGCTGCGTGCCATCCAGTCAGCGGAAAGATGGCCCGGCGGTAGAGTTGCTGCCTTACGGCAAATGCAGCGCCGGAGACCCGGGTTCGATCCTGACCGCGGGTGCTGCCTGTACGGAGTTTGCACGTTCTCCCCGTGTTTTATCATGAATGTTTTATTATTATTAATGATTAGTGTTTTCTGAGACATTCGTAACTGTCACTGTATGACATGTTGTTACTTGTGGGTGGAGCATCAAGGCAAATTCCTTGTATGTGAATACTTGGCCAATAAACTTACTTACTTACTTACTTACTTGAACTGCGTGGGTTTTCACCGAGATCTTCGGTTTCCTCCCACACTCCAAAGACGTCCAGGTTTGTAGGTTAATTGACTTGGTAAATGTAGAAATTGTCCCTCAGTGGGTATAGGATTGTGTTAATGTGCGGGGATCGGTGGTCGGCGCAGACCTGGCGGGCCGAAAGGGTCTGTATCTGTGCTGTATCTCTAAGCTAAACTATACATGGTTGCAATCGAGCCATCCTCGGTGTACAGATACAGGATAAAGGAAATAATGTGAATGTATTGTAAAGAGATTCAATTACACTTTTCACTCAACATACGTTAACCTGTTCATTGCCACCCATGAGTATATTACCGGCTCATGGCCAATAGTGTAAAAACAGGTTAAATTCCTGCTATCTGCAGCTTGATGATAGTGTGGCAATTTTATCTGATTTGGGACCTTTCTTCAGATGTTGTACGAGAAGAGTCGAAAATGGAAGAACAAGGGAAATCAATCATCCCTCAAGTTCCACACCAAAAGTTTGAGCATGTGTTGCCATATGGCCATAAGTTCAAGCAGCAGATTGAGGCCATTCGTCCCATCAAGTCTACTCCGCCATTCAATCATGGCTGATCTATCTGTCCCTCCTAACCCCAATCTCCTACCTTCTCCCCATAACGTTTAGTGTAAAGTAAAGTCCGATCAAAGATAGTCCAAGGGTCACCAGTGAGATAGATAGTAGCTTAGGACCACTCTCTAGTTGGTGATAGGATGGTTCAGTTGCCTGATAACAGCTGGGAAGAAACTGTCCCTGAGTCTGGAGGTGTGCGTTTTCACACTTCTGTACCTCTTGCCTGATGGGAGAGGGGAGAAGAGGGAGTGACCGGGGTGAGACTGGTCCTTGATTATTTTGCAGGCCTTGCCGAGGCAGCGTGAGGTGTAGATGGAGTCAATGGAAGGGAGGTTGGTTTGATATTGTTACTCCAGAGATGGATCATACTGTATGTGAACTGCAATTGCTGTATTGAAGGTTTATGGCCCTGTCCCATGGTACGAGTTCATTCCACGAGTTCTCCTGAGTTTGCCCTGATTCAAACTCGGAGATTTACGGTAATGGCCACTCATCGGTACTCGGGGCTCTCGTGGACATTTTTCAACATGTTGAAAAATCTTCACGAGTCTTCCCGAGCTTAGCTGCCATTAGCGAGTCTTCCCGAGTACCTGCCGTTAGCGTTACGAGTCTGGTGGTGCGCACTTACAAGCTTCTGCACCTCGACATTTCAAATATTGAAGCAGGAATATTTTAAATTTACACTGGACCTTTCGGACAATAACTCTATGTGGGTCTGATCAATGAAGGCTTGTGGAGGAAGTGGTTTGATGTTTGAATGGCTTTGACAGAGAGAGACCACAGCGTCAACTGGTCTGACAGTCTGTATCCAAGCAAGCTGTGCATTACAACTCTTGTCATTTCATCTACTGATCAACCTCGTAGTCACTCTTGCACATAGAAAATAGGTGCAGGAGTGGACCATTCCCACCTTCGAGCCAGCACTGCCATTCAATATGATCAAGGCTGATCATCCAGAATCAGTACCCCGTTCTTGCTTTCTCCCCATAGCCCTTGACTCCATTAGCCCTAAGAGTTAAATGTTATGGGCCTGTCCCACTTAGGCGATTTTCTCAGCGACTGCCGGCAGTCACAGTCGTAGCAGGTCGCCGAAAAACAGGCGACTGGACCCCCCACGACAATGTCTACGACAACCTACCACCTAGTCGACATCAAGCTACGGCAAGCTACCGACAACCGGCGACCCATTAGGACGTCCACCTATGACCACACAGGTGACAACCTACATCCACCCACGACAAGCTATGACAAGGTAAGAGAATTCAGTCGCCGGTATCTGTCGCCGGTTGACGTAGGTTGACGTAAGTAGCCGCCAATGGAATTCACCGAAGTCAGCACCGGCGACAACCAACGTCACCTGGCGACAACCTACGACAGCACCTACGTCAGGAGAAGTCAAGCTACGCTCATTGGCGTCAAACCCACTGTCGCTGATTGTCGCCGAAAGGTTTTGAATATTTCAAAATCCTGCGGCGACCAGAAAAACGCTACGATTCTTTGGGCGACTGAGGGGACGACTCACGACCACATAGTTGACACCCCGGCTATCATATGGCGACAGCCTAAAAAATAACCTGTAGTCGCCTAAAAAATAGCCTAGGTGGGACAGGGGTTCTCTCTTGAATACATCCAGTGAATTTGCCACCACTGTATTCTGTGGCAGATAATTCCACAGATTCACAACTCTCTGGGAGAAAATCTACAGATTCCCAACTCTCTGGGTGAAAGGTAGTCACTTATATTTCTCATGCATTGCCTGCGGTGCTCATTAAGGTGTGATCTGCCTCGCCAGTGCTGCATCCCAGTACATGTGACAATAATATTCTCAATACCAAGATCAATACATGGGTGTTGGTTTGTATAAGAGTCGCAAGATAAGGCAGGGTGCTAGTGATTTGTACAAACTAAAACAAAAAGGGAAATAATTTCTTCACCAGCATCATCCAGCATCGGCAGTTCCTTGTGTCTACATTTTGACAGCTCCACTGCAAGATATGCTGACTTCGAAGAAGTTCTTCTGCTAATGGAGTCAGAGGAAGAATCCCGACCCAAATCATCACACACCCATGGTCTCCAGAGACACCGCCTGCCTCACTGAGTTACTCCAATGCTTTGTGTCAACATTTAATAATAATAATAATAATAATAAATACTTTATGAATCCCCTTTTCTGGGGAAATTGAGATGTCCTTGCAGCACACTAATAAAAATACAAGATAACAATAATAAAGAAATTTAAACATAAAAACATCCCCCCACAATGGTTCCCATTGCGAGGGAAGGCACTAATTTAATAGACAATAGACAATAGGTGCAGGAGTAGGCCATTCGGCCTCTTGAGCCAGCTCCGCCATTCAATGTGATCATGGCTGATCATCCCCAATCAGTACCCCGTTCCTGCCTTCTCCCCATATCCCCTGACTCCGCTATCCTTAAGAGCCCTATCTAGCTCTCTCTTGAAAGTATCCAGAGAACCGGCCTCCACCGCCCTCTGAGGCAGGGAATTCCACAGGCTCACAACTCTCGGTGAGAAAACGCGTTTACTCATCTCTGCTCTAAATGTCTTACTCCTTATTCTTGAACTGTGGCACCTGGTTCTGGACTCCCCCAACATCGGGAACATGTTTCCTGCCTCTAGCGTGTCAAAACCCTTAATAATCTTATATGTTTCAATAAGATTCCCTCTCATCCTAGTAAATTCCAGAGTGTACAAGCCCAGCCGTTCCATTCTCCCAGCATATGACAGTCCCGCCATCCCGGGAATTAACCTGGTGAACCTACGCTGCACTCCCTAAATTTCTTAGAAATTGGTATAATTTGCCCAGTTTAACAATACTTCCAAGCCGAAGATAGACACAAAAAGTTGGAGTAACTCAGCGGGACAGGCAGCATCACTGGAGAGAGGGAATGGGTGACGTTTCGGGTCTGAAGAAGGGTTTCGTCCCGAAATGTCACCCATTCCTTCTCTCCAGAGATGCTGCCTGTTCCGCTGAGTTACTCCAGCTTTTTGTGTCTGTCTTTGGTTGAAACCAGCACCTGCAGTTCCTTCCCACACAATACATCCAAGCCTTCCACTATTTGAAGTGTGGTTTTCAGTGGGCTGAGAAGATAATGTCAGAGCATTGAAGCCCAACAGTTCCTCTCGTAAGGAGACTAGGTGGCAATTGCAGACAAGGCAAATCCTGTTCTCTTTGGATCAATAACTTTGCTTGTGTTAGATTTAAGTTTTTAAAAAAGTTACAAATTTAAGCATTTGATTTCAATTCCATTTTGGACTTGAATTGAATTGAACTGAATTGAATACATTTTATTAATCAGGTATGAATAATACTTGTACACTCTGTACACTTACATTTTGGACACTTGGTTTGTACACTCTGGAGTTTAGAAGGATAAGAGGAAATCTCATTGAAACATATAAGATTGTTAAAGGCTTGGACACACTAGAGGCAGGAAACATGTTCCCGATGTTGGGGGAGTCCAGAAATTGGGGCCACAGTTTAACAATAAGGAGTAAGCGCTTTAGAACAGAGATGAGGAAACACTTTTTCTCACAGAGAGTGGTGAGTCTGTGAAATTCTCTGCCTCAGAGGGTGGTGTAGGCAGGTTCTCTGGATGATTTCAAGGGAGAGCTAGAAAGGGCTCTTAAAAATAGGGGAGCCAGGGGATATGGGGACAAGGCAGGAACGGGGTACTGATTGGGGATGATCAGCCATGATCACATTGAATGGCGGTGCTGGTGAATGGCCTACTCCTGCACCTATTGTCTATTGAACACATACAAGGAATTTGCCTTGTTGCTCTGTTCGCAAGTAACATCACGATACACAGTAGACAATTAAAAATATTTTATTGAATGTTACTTGTTTATGTTGAATTGAACTGTGTAACTTTGACAAAACATGAACAAGTATAACAGAAGGGTTTCTGCCCGAAACGTTGCCTATTTCCTTCGCTCCATAGATGCTGCCGCACCCGCTGAGTTTCTCCCATTTTTGTCTACCTTCGATTTTCCAGCATCTGCAGTTCCTTCTTAAACAAGTATAACAGGTTTTGTTTTCTTCAATTTAATACGTTGACTTTATATCAGATGTTCAGTTAAGTGGAATTGGCTTATACTGGACAAGTTTAAGCCACGGTGGCGAAGCGTTGGAGTCGCTGCCTCACAAAGCCAGAGACCAGGGTTCAATATTGACCACGGGCGCTGTCTGCACGGAGTTTGCACGTTTTCCCCGTGACCTGCGTGGGTTTTCTCCGGGTGCTCCGGTTTCCTCCCACACTCCAAAGATGTGCAGGTTTGTAGGTTAATTGGCTTGGGTAAAGATTGTAAGTTGAGCATCGACCCAAGAACCAAGACAGATCCAAGTCAATGCAGGACGTTTGGCCCAGGTTTGCATGTTAATTGTTTTTGGTAAATGTAAATTGTCCCCAGTGTGTGCAGGATAGCAGTAATGAATGGGGATTGCTGGTCATCGCGGACTCGGTGGGCCGAAGGGCCTGTTTCCGCGCTGTATCTGTAAACTAAACTAAACTAAAGTGCGGTAGGCTGAAACTGCTGAGTAACTCAGCGGGACGGGCAGCATCTCTGGAGAGAAGGAATGGATGGCGTTTTGGGTTCAGACCCTTCTTCAGACTGATGTCAGGGGAGGAGCGGGACAGAGATAGAATGTAGTCGGAGACAGTAAGACTGGTGGGAAAACTGGGAAGAGGGAAGGGATGGAGAGAGAGGGAAAGCAAGGGCTACTTGAAGTTAGAGAAGTCAATGTTCATACTGCTGGGGTGTAAGCTGCCCAAGCTAAATATGAGGTGTTTCATTTGACTGTAGGGACCATTCGCTCCATCAAGTGGCTGCCAGCCCATCGCACTCAAACCGCTTGTGACAACTCTGGGCATGGAAGTGGAATCCAAATCATTGGCAGAGAGATGTCAAGCGGAGAAATTTGAAACGTAGTGTTTTAGTTTTAAGTTTTAGAGATACAGCGCGGAAACAGAGCCTTCGTCCCACCGAGTCCGCGCCGACCAGCGCTCCCCGCACACTAATACTACCCAACACACACTAGGGACAATTCACATTCATACCAAACCAATAAACCATACAAACCTGTATGCCTTTGGAGTGTGGGAGGAAGCCAAAGATCTTGCAGAAAGCCCACGCAGGTCACGTACAAACTCCGTACAGACAGCGCCCGTAGTCAGGATTGAACCCGGGTCTCTGGCGCTGTGAGGCAGCAGCTCTACCCACTGCAACTACATAGTGCTGGAATTCTAATATCATTTGGTAATACTTTAAACAATAGGTTCATAACCTTTTCAAATTTGTTCACAGTGATGAAGTATTTACATGGCTGGATAATTGCTTTGGTCTTTTAATGATGCTATTTACTTTTTCAACCTTTCAGTGAAATGAGTAAATTAAATTTCTCTTTCACCTGTAACAGGGACGTAAACATTTTCAATTAAATAATGTTTGTATACTTTAAGTGTGCATTTCAATAATATTCAGCACAGTGGCGCAGTGGTAGAGCTGCACTCTCACAGCAGCAGAAGCCTGGGTTCGATCCTGATCTCGGGGGCTGTCTGCGTGGAGTTTGCACGTTCTCCCTGTGTCCGTCTTTCCGCTGACTGGTTAGCACTACATCAAAGGAAATGGTGTCATAGAGTGATACAGCGTGGAAACAGGCCCTTCAGCCCAACTTGCCCACACTGACCAACATGTCTCATCAACACTAGTCCCACCTGCCTGCGTTTGGCCAATATCCCTCTAAATCTATCCTATATGTTTTCAAGAGATAATCAAAGAGATTACTCGCCAATTAAGGTGGAGTGACTTAGCTCTTAAGGGCCTGTCCCACCAGCACGCAACTATATGCGATGAACGCGATCAAACCGGCAGCGGGGGCCGCGCGGAGGTCGGGTGATCCCCTGTACAGGGCCGGTCCCACCAGCATGCGCCTGCATGCGGCAAGCGCGACCAAACTGGCAGTAGGGGCCGCGCGGAGGTTGGGTGAGTGGCGCAACGCGGCGCAAAGCGAGGCGAACTTGAAGCAAGTCCAAGGTAAGTTCGCCAGGACTTAGAGGGGCACACAGAGAGGGGCACCGAGACACACACACATACAGGGCCACGGAGCCACACATATAGAGGGTCACGGAGGCACTTACAAATAGTTTCACGGAGGCACGATGTCCGGGCAGTGTGTAAATGTCGCGGCGACTGCGAGCCGACAAACCGTTGCCGCGCGGGATTTTTGGACATTGTCGGTTTTTCGGAGCCCCGCGCGGCGTCGGGACGAACTCGGGACGAACTCCGCACAATTCCACACGGCTCCGGCGATCGAAGTGGGACCGGCTCAAGCGACCACGTTAGGTCGCGCTAATCGCATCGAGTTGCATGCTGGTGGGACAGGCCCTTAAGTGCTAAAGGTACCAAGGGATATGGGGAGAAAGCAGGAACAGGGAACTGATTTTAGATGATCAACCTTGATCATATTGAATGGCGGTGCTGGCTCAAAGGGCCGAATGGCCTACTCCTGCACCTATTTTTCAATGTTTCTATGTTTCTATCCATGTACCTGGCTGAATGTTGGTTGGTGTGGGAAGGAACTGCAGATGCTGGTTTACACTGAAGATAGACACAAAATGTTGGAGTTAAAGCCTTGTCCCACTGTACGAGTTCATTCAAGAGCTCTCCCGAGTTTAAAAAAAAAATCAAACTCGTGATAAGCACCTAGAATGTACGTAGCGGGTACGTCAGAGCTCGAGGACGTCTCTTAGCGGCTCGTAACGTAACGGCAGGTACTCGGGAAACGCGGTAAGCTCGGGAAGACTCGTGAAGATTTTTGCAACATGTTGAAAAACGTCCACGAGAGCCCCGAGTACCTACGAGCGGCCATTGCCGTAATTCTCCGAGTTCGAATCAGGGGAAGCTCGGGAGAACTCTTGAATGAACTCGTACAGTGGGACAGGGCTTTAACTCAGCGGGACGGGCAGCATCTCCGGAGAGAGGGAATGGGTGACCCTTCTTCAGACTGAAACGTCATCCATTCCTTCCCTCCAGAGATACTGCTCATCCCGCTGAGTTACTACTGCATTTATAGTGTCTATTTTAAATGTTGGTTGGGCATGGGCAAGATGGGCCGAAGGACCTGTTTCCGTGTTGTACAGCTGCAAGATGCCTACTCTTAGAATCTAAGAAGAGGCAACCAAATAACATGAGTGGTGCCCTTGCAGGATGGAAGTGGCTGCCTACGCCTTTATTTTGATTTCTTCCAATATAAGTTTAATTCGGCTTGTTATCCTTGTAAATACAGCCAGCTGGCAAATCTTCCCCTCAACAAATAATTGAATCATCCATTCAGCAAAACAGTGGAAACCAGAAACACTCAAGGAAACATGGATTTTACATTACAGTAATCTCGTTTGAGAGCTCGCTGATGTTTTCAGGTGATAGTTGGTGGTGGGCTGATTGTATTTCAGAGGCTGCGATTAAAATAAACAGTGCAATAATCAGTGCTGGTAAAACATCTTATATTGGTCCACTCAGCAGATGAAGGAGTCAGGAAATGGATTGGATGGGAATGGAGCGGTTTGATCCAATATCTTAGACTACTTTAGTTGACTTTATTGTCACATGTAGCGAGGTACAGTGAATAGCTTTTGCTGCGTGCTACAGGGGCTGTCCCATTTGGGCAACCTAATCCGCAAGTTCTGGCGAGTTTGCCCTCGACTCATAGCCGCAGCATGGTCGACACGAGGTCCTAGGAGATCTTCGTAACTCTCCTTCATGCTTGAGAGTAGTCACCGTGTGCTCGAGGCCTCAGCTAGGTCGCGGCATATTTTTCAACATGTTGAAAATTGCCTGCTAGTAAAAAAAGGTCGCCATGGAAAAAGTTGATACTTTTTTACTCGTAGGATTAGTCGAAGTAGGTCGTAGTAGGTCGGCATGTTAGTCATAAATAATCTAGGGTAGTCAAAGGTAGTCGTAGATAGTCTTCAACGTAGTCGAAGGGAGGTTGAAGGAGATTGAAGGAGGTCGTCTTCACTCTCCACTATTCGGTGTCCAGTTTTCCTGAAGCTAGTCATAGCTAGTCGAAGCTGGTCTTCAACATAGTCGAAGGAGGTTGAAGGAGGTCTTCAACATGACACTTTTTCAAACTCTTTTAAACTCGCCAATTAGGTCGCTCAAGTGGGACAGCCCCTTAACCAGTCAAGGGAAAGACAAGACATGAGTACAATCGAGCCATTCACAGTGTACAGATACATGATAAAGGGAATTATGTGCAGTGCAAGATAAAGCCCTGTAAAGTCCGATTAAATATAGTCTTAGGGTCTCCAATGAGGGAGATAGTAGTTCAGGGCCGCTCTCAGGTTGGTGATAGGATGGTTCAGTTGCCTGATAACAGCCGGAAAGAAACTGTCCCTGAATCTGGAGGTGTGCGTTTTCACACTTCTGTACCTCTTGCCCGATGGGAGAGGGGAGAAGAGGGAGTGACCGGGGTGAGACTGGTCCTTGATTATGCAGCTGGCCTGAGGTGTAGATGGAGTCAATGGAAGGGAGGTGGGTTTGTGTGATGGTCCGGGCTGCGTCCACAATTCTCTGCAATTTCTTGCGGCCTTGGATGGAGCGGTTCCCAAACCGTGCTGTGATTCCGATAAAATGCTTCCAAATTGGGATTCTGTACAATGGGAATCAGTGGGAAGCAGTTCAGTTAATTGGCATTCTGCGCTCACTTCTATCCGATTATATTGTGTGCTGTTATTAAGTTAAGAGCATTCAAGGTCTAAGCTGTAAAAGTAAGTGACATTTATAAGGTCACAGTTTAGATCTGGAATGTGTCTTGTGAGGTATGTGACATATTTGTGCTTTTAAGAGAACTGCTGGCTCTGATGAAAAAAGGACAATTATTGCGCTGTTTATTACGTGATCAACATTGAACACATCGCCCAGGGAAACAAAGTTTCTTCAAAACACCTAACTTTAAAAGGGTAAGGTTATTTGTCCTAAACTCTTTCTTTCTTTGGTACAAATTGCTACACACATTTGCTGACACAGCATCCAGGGAGCGCTGTAAAATACTGATAACTTATTTCTAATGAAACTTAGTAGAAACAAAGAACTGCAGATGTTGGGTTTACACCAAAGATAGACACAGAGTGCTGGAGTAACTCAGCAGGACAGGCAGCATGACAAATGCATGGGGAGAGATTTTGGGATCCAGTGAAGCGAACCTCCCCTTCCCCCCCCCCCCCCCCACTTTATCTGAAGAAGGTTCCCGACCCATCCTTTTTCTCCAGAGATGCTGCCTGAGCATCCAGCAGTCTATCTTTCCAATGGATCTTGTTGGGAATCTTTCTGTTTATGCCAAAAGGTTTTGTTTGAGTGCTCTTCAGTCAAAGAAAAGACTACAGTCAAGTTGTCCACAGTACACAGATAAAGGGTGCAACATTTAGACACTAGACAGTAGACAATAGGTGCAGAAGTAGGCCATTCGGCCCTTCGAGCCAGCACCGCCGTTCAATGTGATCATGGCTGATCATCCACAATCAGTACCCCGTTCCTGCCTTCTCCCCATATCCTCTGAAACCGCTATGTTCAAGAGCCCGATCTAGCTCTCTCTTGAAAGTATCCAGAGAACCGGCCTCCACCACCCTCTGAGGCAGAGAATTTCATAGACTGACAGACTGACTGAATTCCACAGACAGTTTCATTAAGATCCCCTCACATCCCTCTAAACTCCAGCGTGTACAAGCCCAGCCGCTCCATTCTCTCAGCGTATGACAGTCCCGCCATCCCGGGAATTAACCTTGTAAACCTACGCTGCACTCCCTCAACAGCAAGAACGTCCTTTCTCAAATTAGGGGACCAAAACTACACACAATACTCCAGGTGTGGTCTCACTGGAGGCCTTGTACAACTGCAGAAGGACTTATTTGCTCCTATACTCAATTCTTGTTATGAATTAGTGCAAAGATATAACATTGAAGTCCAATAAAGTCTGATTTAAGATAGTTTAAGGGCCTCCAATGAAGTAGATGGGAGGTCAGGACCACAATCTGGTTAGTGAGAGGTTAGGTCAGTTGTCAAATAACCGCTGGGAAGAAACTGTCCCTGAATCTGGTGGAGTGCGTTTTCACACTTCTGTAGCTCTTGCCTGATGGGAGATGGGAGAAGAGGGAGTGAGACTGGTCCTTGATGATGCTGCTGGCCTTGCCGAGGCAGCGTGAGGTGTAGATGGAGTGAATGGAATGGAGGTTGGTTTGTGTGCGTGATGGTCTGAGCTGCGTCCACAATTCTCTGCAATCTTGGGTGGAGCTGTCCCCAAACTGAGCTGTGATGCATCCCGAGAAGATGCTTTTTGCTGCGCATCTATAGACGTTGGTGAGAGTTATTGAGGACATGATGAACTATGCACTCCCGTCTTTAACATTTCCTCCCTGACAAAATGGTTCAGACTCTCTATCCTACCTGAGCTCTGCCTCTCATTATGTTCCCGATGTTGGGGAACTCCAGAACAAGGGGTCACAGTTTAAGGATAAGGGGGAAGTCTTTTAGGACCAAGATGAGAAGATCATTTTTCACACAGAGAGTGGAGAGTCAGTGGAATTCTCTGCCACAGAAGGTAGTTGAGGCCAGTTCATTGGCTATATTTAAGAGGGAGTTAGATGTGGCCCTTGTGGCTAAAGGGATCAGGGGGTATGGAGAGAGGGCAGGTACAGGATACTGATTTGGATGATCAGCCATGATCATATTGAATAGTGGTGCTGGCTCAAAGGGCCGAATGGCCTACTCCTGCACCTATTTTCTATGATTCTATGATTCTATTACATTTTACAGATCTCCCCTCAATGTCTGATGTTCCAGATAAATCAATTCAAGGTTGAATAGACCACATCTACTTACAATCTGAAAGGATTGACACACTAGAGGCAGAAACATGTTTCCGATGTTGGGGGAATCCAGAACCAGGGGCCACAATTTAAGAATAAAGGGTAAGCCATTTAGAACGGAGATGAAGAAAAACTTTTTCACACAGAGAGTTGTGAGTCTGTGGAATTCACTGCCTCAGAGGGTGGTGGAAGCCAGTTCTCTGGATGCTCTCAAGAGAGATTTGGATAGAGCTCTTAAAGAAAGCAGAGTCAGGGGATTTTGTGAGAAGGCAGGTACGGGGTACTGATTGTGGATGATCAGCCATGATCATTTTGAATGGCGGTGCTGGGACGAAAGGCCGGATGGCCTACTCCTGCACCTATTGTCCATTGTTTATTGAAGGAAGGTTTCATAGTTGGGACCATTTCAGCCCGATTGTATTTCTTTGTCAACTATTACAGACCAATTATATTATTGTTGAGACCCAAGGCAACAGCTCCAAAGTCAATGTCGTCAATGGGAGGACACAGAACTGATGGGATTGGTAAAAGAATCACGTGAGTTAAGAATGATTTCACACAACACATTTATGGGCCCTGGAGCCCATTCACTGCAGGGGCAGCTGAAGCAGAAATGGACTTGTATAAATATGAAGGGGATAACATTCAGTTCAGTCCAGTTCAGCTTACTGTCTAAGCTCCAACGTCGGGATGGTCGAACACACTCTGCGGCTTGGAGCACCCAAATCGGCACTTTCCCAGCCGCGGTCTCCGGTAGGAAAGTGGCCGATTCAGGCGCTCCAAGCGGCGGAGTGTGTTCGACCGTCCCGACGTCGGAGTTTAGATCATCCCGACGAGAGGGCTTGCACATCCGGTTGTCGGAGGGTTCATGGCCCCGACCACGGATGAACAAAGGAGGAGGACCGACTGCACTTTGTGCCTTCTGCAGTTGTACAGTGGTCCTTCTGCAGTTGTACAGAGCCCTAGTGAGACCACACCTGGAGTATTGTGTCCAGCTTTGGTCCCCTAATTTCAGGAAGGACATTCTAGCTATTGAGGGAGTGTAGCGTACGTTTACAAGGTTAATTCCCGGGATGGCGGACTGTCATGTGCTGAGAGAATGGAGCGGCTGGGCTTGTACACTCTGGAGTTTAGAAGGATGAAAGGGGATCTCATTGAAACATATAAGATTGTTCAGGGTTTGGACACGCTAGAGGCAGGAAACATGTTCCCGATGATGGGGGGGGAGGGGGTCCAGAACCAGGGGCTACACTTTAAGAATAAGGAGCAAGTCATTTAGAACGGAGACAAGGAAACACTTTTTCTCACAGAGAGTTGTGAGTGTGGAATTCTCTGCAGGTTCTCTGGATGCTTTCAAGAGAGAGCTAGATAGGGCTCTTAACGATAGCGGAGTCAAGGGGATATGGGGAGAAGGCAGGAACGGGGTACTGATTGGGGATCTAGTGTGTCCAAACCTTTAACAATCTTATATGGTTCAATGAGATCTCCTCTCATCCTTCTACACTCCAGAATGTACAAGCCCAGCCACTCCATTCTCTCAGCATATGACAGTCCTGGCATCCCGGGAATTAACCATGTAAATCTCACCACCCTTTGTGTGAAAAAGTTATCCCGTTGGTTCCTATTAAATCTTTTCACCTTCACTTTAAACGTCTGTCCTCTGGTCCTCGATTTCCAGTAATCTGGGTAAGTGACTCTGTGCATCTACCCGATCTATTCTGCTCATGATTTTGTACACTTCTATAAGATCAGCCCTCATCCTCCTGCTCTCCAAGGAATAGAGTCCCAGCCTGCTCAACCTCTCCCTGTAGCTCAGGCCCTCGAGTCCTGGCTACACCCTCGTAAATCTTCTCTGTACCCTTTCCAGCTTGACAACATCTTTCCTATAGCACGGTGACCAGAACTGAACCGCAATACTCTAAATGCTATTTTGAGCCTGAAGAAGGGTTTCAACCGAAAACCTCACCCATTTCCTTGTCTCCGGAGATGCTGCCTGTCCTGCTGAGTTACGCCAGCATTTTGTGTCTATTTACAATACTCTAAACGTGGCCTCACCCTGTGTTAGACAGGCATTGCTGCCTGGATAAACCCAGGTTTTGGCTCGTACCATTGCCTGGCAACCACTTGACTGAATTGAACCACCATCTTGTTTTGAATCCTCTATCGGCGCTGCTACCTTACGGTGGCGCAGCGGTAGAGTTGCTGCCTTAAAGCACCGGTGACTCGGGTCCAATCCTGGCTTCGGGTGCTGTCTGTACGGAGTTTGCACGTTCTCCCCATGACCTGTGTGGGTTTTCTCCGAGATCTTTGGTTTCCACCCACACTCCAAAGACGTGCAGGTTTGTAGGTTAATTGCCCGGTGTAAATGTAAATTGCCTCTAGTGTGTGTAGGATAGTGAGAATGTGCAGGGATCGCTGGTCGGCGCGGACTCGGTGGGCCGAAGGGCCTGTTTCCGCGCTGTATCTCTAAACTAAACTAAACACTGACACTCATAATCACTTTGGGGTTGGAGATTGCAACCTTCACATGGTCTGCCCTGTTTTGACGAATGCAATCAACTTGGCGTGCACAACCAAATAAGATCAAATAGAACAAGTTGTCCTGCAACTTTAGGCTGAGCACGCCGTACATAAGAAGGAGAAGAAGAAGATAATCACTTTGCACATTGTGGGGTCAGTACTTGTATTAAGGCGTGGGAAGATGCTGGTTTTAAACCGAAGATAGACACAAAAAGCTGGAGTAACTCAGCGGGTCAGGCAGCATCTCTGGAGAAAAGGAATATCCCTTCTCTCCAGAGACGCTGTCTGATCTGCTGAGTTACTCCAGCTATCTTGTATGAAGGTAGCTTGTACAAGGAGTGGTGTTGTCTCAGGAATGCTGGATTGAGTCAAGAGTCAAGAGCGTTTAGTTGTCATGTGTCCCAGGTAGAACAATGACGTTTTCACTTGTAACTGACTCTTAATATGTAACTTGTGTAGCAATAATAACAAGTTGCCCTTGTTCATCTGGTCGCTCCCACTACGAACCGCTTCGGTTTAGAGTCATTTTGTGATAAGTGCAAGACCGCTGCATGATATCAAAAGAAAACATTGTCTGGTAAACATTGTCCTAGTGATGAATTGAGAGACTGGTGTTGCTACAGCAACCTAACTCCTCGTTGAAGCTGGTGAAAGTGCAAACTGACAGCAGGCCCATTAGATCAAGGTTGCTGGTGAAGCAATCACAATACCGTTGGCTCAGAATGGTCAGGTTAAAGCCATTTTAGTTCTCTCTTGGGCCTGGTTTCTGACTGTACCCTGTGTATTATTACATTGGCTGGGGGTAGCTAATATGTCTGAGTCTGGTTTCTGACTCAAGGCAAAATGGGTCCTACATGGAGACATGGTGGAGCTGCAGGAAGAGTTACTGCCTGAAGGGCCTGTCCCACTTTCACGACCTAATTCACGACCTCTGCCGAGTTTGCTCTTGACTCATACTCGCAGCATGGTCGTCACGAGGACATAGGAGGTCGTAGCAGGCCGTGATGCTAGTCGTAGGTACTCGTGACATCAAGTAGGTCGGGGCGTTTTTCTAGCCTGATGAAAAATGTCCACGAGTAAAAAAGGTTGTGAATTATGTCCTGAAAGTGCGACAGGCCATTAATAGCGTCAGAGACCCGGGTTTGATCCTGACTACGGGCTAGATAGTAGTTCAGCACTGCTCTCTGGTTGTGGTAGGATGATTCATTTGCCTGATACTGTAACAGCTGGGAAGAAACTGTCCCTCAATCTGGAGGTGTGCGTTTTCACACTTCTATGCCTTTTTGCCCGATGGGAGAGGGGAGAAGAGGGAGTGGCCGGGGTGCGACTTGGTCCTTGATGATGCTGCTGGCCTAGCAGAGGCAGTGTGAGGTTTGAATGGAGTCAATGGTTTGTGTGATGGTCTGGGCTGCGTCCACAATTCACTTCAATTTCTTGCGGTCTTGGATGGAGCTGTTCCCAAACCGTGCTGTGATGCTCACCGCACAGAGTACAACAAACTCTGATGCCAGTTTGAAAACCATATATTTACTTAGAGTGGAGAAGATTTTAAAATGTAGACAGCCAGCTCATTTGGGAACCTGCGCATTAATTAGCCACTTTGAAACGCATTTACCTGTGGCAGTGGGTTCCAGAGCTGATGACAATTGAAGTGAGTCAGAGTGGGAAAGAGACACCGAGCAGAGAAACAGGTTTGTCCCATTGTGTATCAATGTTTCAACAGCTACTCTTTAATTAAAAATAGACACAAAATGCTGCAGTAACTCAGAGGGTCAGACAGGATCTCTGGAGCAAAGGAACGAAACAAAGAAAGATAGAAACTAGGTGCAAGGGTCATTCGGCCCTTCGAGCCAGCCCCCACCATTCAATATGATCATGGCTGATCATCCAAAATCAGTACCCCGTTCCAGCCTTCTCCCCATGTCCCCTTGGGTGACGTTTCAGGTCGAGACCTTTCTTCAGACCCGAAACATCACCTATTCCTTCTCTCCAGGCAACATTGACAGCTTTTTAGATTGCCAAATGACAGTTTAGGTGGTCATTTAAGACGGTTTGCATGACGCGTGCGATAATGTGCTCGGACGAAGTGCGTAGTTACCAGTCAGAATTATGCTCAATGAAGCATTCACATATTATGTTCAAAAAGGAACTGCAGATGTTGGAAAATCGAAGGTAGACAAAAGTGCTGGAGAAACTCAGCGGGTGCAGCAGCATCTATGGAGCGAAGGAAATGGGCAACGTTTCAGGCCGAAACCCATCAGTCTGAAGAAGCGTTTCAGCCCGAAACGTTGCCTATTTCCTTCGCTCCATAGATGCTGCCGCATCTGCTGAGTTTCTCCAGCACTTTTGTCTACATTCACATATTATTTCTGCTTCAAATAACTCACAAACTAAACATATTCACCAATCAAGACATGATATATACCACAATGACATGCAGCAAAATTGTAATACAATATCTCAACTCTTTTTACACATTGCAATTAATCAAATTTCTATTAGTTCTTTCCACTTCCAAACAAAAATATGGTTGGATTATTCAGCAAATGATCAACCTGTGTCAATAAATCCTGGATCATGCACACTACAGATTGATGCAAGCATGTTTTCTGTGAAGGACCGAAAATTACCATGACATGGCGATAGAGCCGCTGTTGCCGTTGGTCGGGAATCGCCATTCGCTCCGACCCTTCGTCACCACGGACCTGGTATCTTTGTCCCGCAATCAAAGATACTAGAGGAATACAGCCGCCGCCGTCGACACAAAACGTCACGCTCCTATTCGCCAGAGATGCTGCCTGTCCCGCTGAGTTACTACAGCATTTTATGTCTATTTTCGGCTTCAACCAACATCTGCAGTTCCTTGCTACTCTTTAATGTATCCGACCTTTGTAATTTTCAGTCTCATTGTCGTGTGAAACCATTGACTGATTTCCGACCACACGCTGCTTGCTGCTAGATTATTGGTTGGGAAATCTTTCCTTGCCTGTATTTGCGCTATTTCTATCTTATCGACTCTGTATGTTAGATTTAGTTTACTTTAGTTTTGTTGTCACGTGTACCGAGGTACAGTGACAAGCTTTTTTGTTGCGGGCTATCCCGTCACCAGAAAGACTGTACATGATTACAGTCAAGCTGTCCACAGTGTACAGATACAGGATAAAGGGAGTAACTAACGTCTTGTGAGCAGAGCTAGAATTAGAAATGCTGCTGATGTGGTAGAGGTATAAATAGACAATAGACAATACACAATAGGTGCAGGAGTGGGCCATTAGGCCCTTCGAGTGGCACGGTTGTAATGTGTTATTGCAGATCCATCGTCGATACACAGCCACTGCCAAGT
Source organism: Raja brachyura (assembly GCA_963514005.1). The sequence continues at coordinate 2,951,382 of OY740791.1, forward strand.
GAGGCCACAGATGCTAATGGGCGATCAGCTTTACGAAACGGGACTTTGGAAAAAAACATGAGGTTAATTCCCGGGATGGCGGGACTGTCATATGCTGAGAGAATGGAGCGGCTGGGCTTGTGGAATTTAGAAGGATGAGAGGGGATCTTATTGAAACATGTAAGATTATTAAGGGATTGGACACGCTCGAGGCAGGAAACATGTTTCCGATGATGGGGGTCCAGAACCAGGGGCCACAGTTTAAGAATAAGGGATAAGCCATTTAGAACGGAGATGAAGAAAAACTTTTTCACCCAGAGAGTGGTGAGTCTGTGGAATTCTCTGCCTCAGAGGCCGGTGGAGGCCGGTTCTCTGGATGCTTTCAAGAGAGAGTTAGATAAAGCTCTTAAAGATAGCAGAGTCAGGGGATATGAGGAGAAGGCATGAACGGGGTACTGATTGTGGATGATCAGCCATGATCACAGTGAATGGCTGTGCTGGCTCGAAGGGCTGAATGGTCTACTCCTGCATCTATTGTCTCTTGCCTTCTGGGAGCGGCACGCAGAGTCCGGAATTCAGAATTGATTTAAATACTTCCATTAAGATAGATTTTTCAATGAGTAGTATTGCTAGATGTTTACGAGTACTAGATATCCAGCACAGAAACACGCCCTTCAGCCCAACTCATCCATGCCAGCCAAAATCCCCCATCTAAGCCAGTCTCATTTGCCCACATTTGGTCCATCTCCCTCCAAATCCTTCCTATCCAAGTATATTTTAAATGCTGTTATAATACCTGCCTCAGCTACCTCCTCTGGCCATTCGTACCATTTCCCTACCACCCTCTGAGTGAACAAGTTGCCCTTTAGTTGTTCAAGAAGGAACTGCAGATGCTGGAAAATCGAAGGTAGAAACTCAGTGGGTAAGGCAGCACCTATGGAGCGAAGGAATAGGCAACGTTGCCTATTTCCTTCGCTCCATAGATGCTGCCGCACCCCCGTGAGTTCCTCCAGCATTTTTGTCGACCTTGCCCTTTCGTTGTCCTATTAAATTCAGTCCCCCACACCTTAAACCTCTGTTCTCTGGTTCTCGATTCCGCTCCTCAGAGTAAAACGTTCTGTGCATTCGCCCCGACTATTCCACTCATGATTCTCTACACCTCGATAAGATTGCCCCTCATCCTTCCTGAGCTCCAAGGGATAAAATCCTAGCCCGCCCAACCTCTCCCTCTAGCTCAGCCCCTCGAGTACTGGCAAGAACTCTGTCAGTTTAATAACAATCTTCCTATACCAGGGTGACCAATACTCCGAATGCAGCCTCACCGATGTCTTGTACAACTGGAACATAATGTTTCAATGTCCAAACTCAATTCCTTGACCGATGAAGGCCAATGCACTAACGTTAAATATAAATGTTAAATTCAAAATTGCAAGTTCTGTAATTATGCTATTCATTAAAAAACATTAAATTCTGGACATTGCTGCATAAAAGTTTAATTTGTGCACATTTATTTTATTATCCATGACTTAAGAATCTCATTTTTGCTTTCAATATTGACCAAAGGGACTTTTTCTCCATCGCCTATTGGACAGATAATAGAAAGAATGTCTACTGTTCATTAACACATCGCCGGCCAAAATGTCATGAAGTATTGAAATTACAACTTCTACATTGATTCAGAATTGTCACCTATTCTGTTTGATTCAGAATTGAAAATAAGATGAATATATACTCCCCTCCTCAATTCTTAAATAATTCTCATTACGCTGAGAATGGAAACTTGGTTCTGTGTCGCGTTAAGATGTCCAATGATACATGAAGGGTCTGAACTGATGGTCTGCTCAGTTACTCCAGACTTGTAGACCTTAGAGATGCAGCGCAGAAACAGGCCCTTCGGCCCACCGAGGCCTCGATGACCAGCAATCACCTCATGCGAATGGGGTGTTGGCCTTTATACCACGAGGAGTCGCGTATAGGAGCAAAGAAGTCCTTCTGCAGTTGTATAGAGCCCTAGTGAGACCACACCTGCAGTATTGTGTGCCGTTTTGGTCCCCTAATTTGAGGAAGGACATTCTTGCTATTGAGGGAGTGCAGCGTAGGTTTACAAGGTTAAAAATTCCCAGGATGGCAGGACTGTCATACACTGAGAGAATGGAGCGGATGGGCTTGTACACTCTGGAGTTTAGAAGGATGAGAGGGGATCATATTGAAACATATAAGATTGTTAAGTGTTTGGACACGCTGGAGGCAGGAAACATGTTCCCGATGTTGGGGGAGTCCAGAACCAGGGGCCTCAGTTTAAGAATAAGGGGTTTCTGAGAACGGAGATGAAGAAACACTTTTTCTCACAGAGAGTTGTGAGTCTGTGGAATTCTCTGCCTCAGAGGGCGGTGGAGGCCGGTTCTCTGGATGATTTCAAGAGAGAGCTAGATAGGGCTCTTAAAAATAGCAGAGTCAGGGGATATGGGGAGAAGGCAGGAATGGAGTACTGATTGGGGATGATCAGCCATGATCTCATTGAATGACGGTGCTGGCTCGAAGGGCCGAATGGCCTACCCCTGCACCTATTGTCTATTGTCGATCATATTGTACACTAGCACTATCGTACACACACTAGGGACAATTTGCAATTCTTATCAAAGCTAATTAAACTACAAACCTGCACGTCTTCGGAGTGTGGGAGGAAACCGGAGCACCCGGAGAAAACCCACGCGGTCAAAGGGAGAATGTACAATCTCCGAAAAAGACAGCATCGGTAGTCAGGATCAAACCCGGGTCTCTGGCGCTGTGAGGCAGCAACTCTACTGTGCCGCCCATGATAGAAAGTTTGGGGACTGGGAGTTTTCTTTCTGTTGAAAAGTATTTAAAACATTTCTGGGGAGCTTTGGAAACACTAATCGATGATTTTGGGCACGATGATTGTGTGCATGGCTATGGTAAATATCCTTCTCTCCAGAGATGCTGCCTTACCCGCTGAGTTACTCCAGTGTTTTGTGTCTATCTTCGACTTAAACTAGCATCTACAGTTCTTTCTTACACATGGTAAATGTCCGTGCTCTGTTTGCCCGCGGGGGTGGACCTTATCGCTACAAGACAAGAAATAGGCAGAGGGGAGGAACAAGTTGATTATTTCACGAGTTAGTGCGGTGCCGTTCCGATGTTGCAAGAACATGGTCCCATCATTAGCCATCCTGCTCTTGAAGATGTGGGGAAAGATATGACAGTGACTTACTGTACGAGTGGGAAGCAGCAGGCAGCTCTCAGGGAGCTGGAAGGACTGGGGAGAGCTTGCAAGACACATCCAGGCATTTGTACCTACTGGGACAAAGAGGCTGCATGCTCCAGGATCTAAGGAAAATGTCAACATTTACCCTGTGTAAAAATATGGTAAGAGCAGCGAGCACAGAAGGATATCAAGACAAGTCAAGTCAAGAGAGTTTATTGTCATGTGTCCCAGATAGGACAATGACATTCCTGCTTGCTGCAGCACAACAGGATATTGTTGGTATAAATACAGTTCAGTGTGTCTATATAGCATAGACCATATACACACACATAAATACACAGTTCAAGTGCAATAGGTTGTTAAAGTTCAGAGTTTGTTTGATGTTGTGTTTAATAGTCTGATGGCTGTGGGGAGGAAGCTGTTCCTGAACCTGGATGTTGCAGATTTCAGGCTCCTGTACCTTCTTCCTGATGGCAGCGGGGAGATGAGTGTGTGGCCAGGATGGTGTGGGTTCTTGATGATGCTGGCTGCCTTTTTGAGGCAGTGACTGTGATAGATCCCCTCGACGGTAGGGAGGTCAGAGCCGGTGATGGACTGGGCAGTGATCACAACTTTCTGCAGCCTTTTCCGCTCCTGGACGCTCAAGTTGCCGAACCAAGCCACGATGCAACCGGTCAGCAAGCTCTCTACTGTCCACCTGTAGAGGTTCGAGAGTGTACTCCTTGACATACCGACTCTCCGTAATCTTCTCAGGAAGTAGAGGCGCTGATGTGCTTTCTTTATGATTGCATCAGTGTTCTGGGACCAGGAGAGATCTTCGGAAATATGCACGCTTAGTGTGGAAGACAAGGTAAGAACAAACAGCCTGCTTAGGTCTCTCGGAGTCTACCCTGAGGGCCAATGCTTCCTCTCACGTACCCAACCTAGTATCATCACAGGGGGAAAAATGCCATCAACAATAAGCACTTCTCTATAAAGCATTTGTTTAACCGTGATAAATGTCTCAAAAGTTCATAAGTGATAGGAGCGGGAATTAGGCCATTTGTCCCATCGAGTCTACTCTGCCATTCAATCATGGCTGATCCATCTCTCCCTCCTAACCCCATTCCCCTGCCTTCTCCCCATAACCTCTGACACCCGCACTAATCAAGATTCTATCTATCTCTACCTTAAAAATATCCATTGACTTGGCCTCCACAGCCTTCTGTGGCAATGAATTCCACAGATTCACCACCCTCTGATTAAATAAGTTCCTCCTCATCTCCTTCCTAAAGGAACTTCCTTTAATTCTAAGGCTGTGACCTTGGTCCTAGACTCTCCCACTAGTGGAAATATCCTCTCCAGGTCTGCTTTATCCAAGTCTTTCACTAATCTTAAAATGATTCATAGCAACAGCACCCGTAAGAAACATCACCTATCCATGTTCTCCAGTGATGCAGCAGTTTATGTCTTATTTTTGTAAACCAGCATCTGCAGTTCCTTGTGTTTCCTATAAGATTGTACTGAGAACAGACTGCCCAATATATGACGGAGTGTTGCAGCTGGTATAAATACCGCCTCACAGGTCCAGCCAGCTGGGTTCAGTTGGACAATCGACAATAGACAATAGGTGCAGGAGTAGGCCATTCGGTCCATCGAGCCAGCACCGTCAATCAATGTGATCATGGCTGATCATCCCCAATCAGTACCCCGTTCCTGCCTTCTCCCCATATCCCCTGACTCCGCTATCTTCAAGAGCCCTATCTACCTCCCTCTTGAAAGTATCCAGAGAACCGCCCTTTGAGGCAGAGAATTCCACAGACTCGCAACTCTCTGTGTGAAAAAGTATTTCCTCGTCGCAGTTCCAAATGGTAGACGGAGTTCTCAAAGGTAGACAAAAATGCTGGAGAAATGCTGGCAAAGGAATAGGTGACGTTTCGGGTCAAGACCCTTTTTCAGTCTGAAGAAGGGCCTCGACCCGAAACGTCACCTATTCCTTCGCTCCGTAGATGCTGCCTCACCCGCTGAGTTTTCAGTTCTGAACTCACTTGCTCGCTGCTGGTGTTTGCATGGTCTCCCAATGTCTTTCGATGTTACCAGCAGCTCCTCCAGTTTCCTCCCACAAACCAAAGACTTGTGTGTTGGTTCATTAGCCACTGTTCATTCCCCCAGTGTGTGTGTGTGAGTGGTATCGACTAGGGGAGAGGTTGGGAGCTACCTGACCCACGGAGTTTCTCCAGTACTTTGCATTCTTCGGAAGGATTATTGAGCCTAACTGCAAAGCTGAGGAGGAGTTTAGTTAGAATGAGAAGATCGCTTAACATGAAAGGCCGAGCAAGTCTATTTTCATCAAAAGAGAGCAGAAGCTTGCTAGTACATCCTGTACCAGGGAGTGACACGCAGAGAGCAGGATGTCTCTTGTTTACAGCGCCGGTCTCTGCGGAGTTAGTTGCCTTTAGATGTCTTTGAATTGAGAAACAAGACAAACAACTTTGTTGCCTACTTCTGACAGTTATCTGAGCACCAGGGTTTTGCTAAAGAGCCATCATTAGTATTAAGTATTCACAGGGGTACGGAGCCATGTCCAAGTAAGGTCAACGCGCCCAGCAAAGGATGCAAGGTCTCTTTAGTTTAGTTTAGTTTAGTTTAGTTTACTTTAGAGATACAGTGCAGAAACAGGCCCTTCGGCCCATCGTGTCTGCGCCGACCAGCTATACCCCCCACATTAACACTATCCTACACACACTCTGAAGAAGGGTTTCAGCCCAAAACATTGCCTATTTCCTTCGCTCCATAGATGCTGCTGCATCCGCTGAGTTTCTCCAGCACTTTTGTCTACCTTTGATTTTCCAGCATCTGCAGTTCCTTCTTAAACATTTTTTTACATTTACCAAGCCAATTAACCTACATACCTGTATGCCTTTGGAGTGCGGGAGGAAACCAAAGATCTCAGAGAAAACCCACGCAGGTCACAGGGAGAACGTACAAACTCTGTACAGACAGCACTCATAGTCGGGATTGGATCCGGGTCTCCAGTATCGCATTCGCTGTAAGGCAGCAACTCTACCGCTGCGCCACCGCGACTTTTATAGAGAACATTGAACATTAAGAAGTATACAATCATGAGGGGAATAGATCGGGTAGATGCACAGAGCCTCTTGCACAGAGTAGGTGAATCGAGGACCAAAGGACACAGGTATAAGGTGAAGGGGAAAATATTTAATAGGAATCTACGGGGTAACTTTTTCACACAAACGGTGGTGGGTGTATGGAACAAGGGGCTATCCCAACGATTCCACGCTGTATCACTATGATTCTAAGTAACAGTTTACTTGTGGCACGGAAGGCGAAACCGCAGCCCGTGGAAAATGAACCAAGATTAGCGGGTTTAAATATATTATTGTCCCATGCTTCGAATCAGGTAATACTATACATTAATACAATTACGTCAAACACATACAATAGAGAGAGCAAATGTTAATATACAGAGTGCAGAAATTAGGCCATTCAGCCCATCAGGACTACTCCGCCATTCAATCATGGCTGATCTATCTTGCCCACTCAACCCCATTCCCCTGCCTTCTCCCCATAACCCCTGACACCCCGTACTAATCAAGAATTTATTAGTCTCCACCTTAAAAATATTTCTATTGACTTGGTCTCCCCATCCTTCCTTGGCAAAGAATTCCACAGATTCACCACCCGTTGATTAAATAAATTCCTCCTCATCTTCCTAAAGGAACGTCCTTTAATTCTGAGTCTGTGACCTCTGGTCCCAGACTCTACCACGAGTGGAAACGTCCTCTCCACGTCCACTCTATCCAAGCCTTGGTTCTCAGCAATACAGTCCAGATAGTTTAAGAAAGAACTGCAGATGCTGGAAAAATCAAAGTCGGCCGAAAACGCTGGTGAAACTCAGCGGGTGAGGCAGCATCTATGGAGTGAAGGAACAAGTGGCGTTTCGGTTCGAGACCCCGAAGAAATAGGTGACGTTTCGGGTCTTGACCCGGAAGGATCTCGACCCGAAACGTCACCTATTCCTTCGCTCCATAGATGCTGCCTCACTCGCTGAGTTTCTGCAGCAATTTTGTCTACCTCCGATTGTTCCAGATAGTTTGGTTTGTTGTTCTGAGTGCTATATCCAGTCCAATCCCACTGTACGTGAGCACAATAGATCCTCTACTCTAACAGCGCGCAGAGAGTCGCCGTGTTCCAGCGCCGTCTTGAAGCTTCCACGTCTCTGAAAAGTCCCATCTTGGCCCAAGGAGAGACTCAGTTCGTTATCTTCTCACATTAAGGCCCCGGTGTCGTTAGATCAGGTCGGGGTCAGTTCCCCCCGCCACGGGTACCATGTAACCCCGTGCTACCTGCTCCATGGTCGGATAGTCGGCGACTAAACCGTCTCCCCCACCTAGTTTGCCAGGTGAGGAGGGGGCTGTGGACCCCCAGCAGGACCAAAAACAAGACCCGTAAAAGGACGGATGAGCTCCTAGTGAGCCAACGGCCATCCACACTTCAGTAGAAGTTGCGATGTACGCGGCATTGTGAAGGCACCATGCCCGTTGATGGTTTCAATGGTGATGATGATGATGATGACGATGACGTCGTTGCATCACTGGACCGATGAAGTAGGAGGAGAAGCAGCTGGTTTTGAATCTGATGATAGCTGCTTTCATGCTTTTGTATCTTTCGCCGATGGGAGTGGGGAGAAGAAGGAACGACCCGGGTGGATAAAGTCTTTCATTATGTCGGCTGTTTTCCCGAGGCAGCGTGAAGTGCAGAAGGAGTCAATGGTGGGGAGTGTGGTCTGTGTGATGGACTGGGCCACATCTACAATGGTGGGGAATGTGGTCTGTGTGGGACTGGGCTACATCTACAATGGTGGGGAGTGTGGTCTGTGTGTGGGACTGGGCCACATCTACAATGGTGGGGAATGTGGTCTGTTCAACGGACTGGGCCACATCTACAATGGTGGGGAGTGTGGTCTGTGAGGGACTGGGCCACATCTACAATGGTGGGGAGTGTGGTCTGTGTGGGACTGGGCTACATCTACAATGGTGGGGAGTGTGGTCTGTTCAACGGACTGGGCCACATCTACAACTCTCTTGCAATTATTTTAAATTGAAAAGTTGCTACAAAAAATGAAACTTGAGATGAAGAGAAACTTTCTGCTAGCTCGTCACTGGATCATCATCATCATCTCCCCAACATTCAAATGAATTTGTTCCTTGGACCTTTTGCAAAGTTTGTTGTTCAATCCAACATCCATCACTGCAACTTTGTTGGCAGGTATACGTTAGGGAATTTGGTTATTAGTTGGACATGATGAAGGAGGGAGGAGGGAGGTAGATATTATTGGTTACTAAGTTGGGATGAGGTTAGTTAGAGCATCTAATTGGGATAGAGAGGTTAGACATCACTGGCGGGAAGAGAGAGAGTCGCGATCGCTAATTGGAGGAGGTATGGGGGGGCTTGTTTTGTTGCTACGTTGGAGCTCGTGCGGAAGGGAAGGAGACAACAAGGTCTTTGATTAAAGTAGATCAGAGCTGGGCTTGCTATCTGGAATGGGGTGATCTGGGGTTACTCAATGTGATAGATGCTCTGGCTTCGAGGAGCTTTATTCTCCACGGTAATGGCATCAGCTGACGAAGCTGACAATTTGGCAGATGCTTTTTTGCCTCCGACGAGCTCTGCGAGCCCCCAATGAGTTGAGCACACCTCTGATTACCGGTAGCTCTCCGAGATGATGCTCTACTGATGAAGGCAACATGCCAGGCTCCGAAGAGGACTGCAGGCGATGTTACACTCTTACACTGTGCACGATTCTCACGTGTCAGCCGCCTCACCACGTTAATTAGCGGCGTAGGTATTATAGAGACAGCTGCCATGGTGGCTTGCCTGATACTGAGTGACAATCCGTGACTTTCCCCTTGTGCTTCCCTTTTCATCAGCTGAGAGATGCTCAGAGTCATGAAAGCCATTGCACTAATGAGCTGCCACCCTCAGTCGTGGTGGCGGCGAAGAATTAAAGCCACTTAATTACACGTATAAAATAAACTCTGTTAAATGCCTCCAAATTATATATGCACATTTTATTTTGAAAGCAGAAGTTGGCATGCTAATGTTCTGATGTGATTGTCTTTATGGTCTCTGCTGAAGGTCACAGACTGATATTTAAAAAAAAGACCTATTCTCATGGAACTGGAGACAGTCCGTGATTATTTACAAGCAGCAGGAAGGGCGGAATCACTCTCTATTGATTTGTGCCTTTTCCACCCGCACACGCTCGCTGTATCATCAGTCCTTTGAAGAACAAGGTCCCCCCGCGACTCACTTTGCGAGAAAGAGCCAGAATGAAGCCCTAATTACGACGCCCAGATGGAGGCGGCGCAGCGACTGAGCGTGACCTGTTTATTTCTGAAGGAAAAGTTTGGTCCATTTGTTGTGGAGGATCCAAACTTTGTTCAAATGTTTTGGGTGGGATGCAACTTTGAGACCTAAACATCTCCACAATTTCAGTGAGGCACCAATTGAAGATGAGTCATGACCACGCCAACTCAATGTGGAGACAGTAGACAATAGACAATAGGTGCAGGAGTAGGCCATTCGGCCCTTCGAGCCAGCATCGCCATTCAATGTGATCATGGCTGAACATCCTCAATCAGTACCCCGTTCCTGCCTTCTCCCCATATCCCCTGACTCCGCTATCTTTAAGAGCTCTAAGAAGGAATTGATGGGCCGAATGGCTGGGTTGTAAGCTGCTCAAGCAAAATATGAGATGCTATTCCTCCAATTTGCATTTATATTGTTAAATTATAGTTAGATGTATTTCTAACTGATATTGGTGTGGTCTACACTAAAGGCCACGAGGACTAATAGACTTCTCTCTGCTCCACATCACTCTGTAGTCTGCTCAGCGCCCACTCCCTTGCCTCACCCAGTAGTGGGGGTCAAGGAAAGAGCGTTCGCCGCGATCGCGGCCCTGTCTCCACCAATCTTTCCACCACCGCGCACAAGAAGCACAAGAAGCGACAAGACAGACACCATTGCGTGCAGATGCTGAGACGTGTGTTCAGCTCTGGCTGATCAACTTCTAATCTTGTGTTTAACAAAGAACTGCAGATGCTGGAAAATCAAAGTTAGACAAAAATGCTGCAGAAACTCAGCGGGTGAGGCAGCATCTATGGAACGATGTGTGGGGGGGTGGGGGGGGGGGGAGGGAGGAAGAAAGGGAGGAGCCTCATCCTCAGCCCACTGGTTCCTCCTCTTCCTTTCTTCTTCCCGCCCCCCCCTCCCCAACTCTCATCATCATAGATGCTGCCTCACCCGCTGAGTTTCTCCAGCATGTTTGTCTACCTTCTAATCTTGTGTGTGGACTCGATAAGATTTTGTGATCTTTAGTGGCTCATCAGTGGGAAACAATTGTTCCAGTGGCCAAGACTTTCCGATGAACTTTTGTAACATTGCCAGAGCCAGAAGTGGAACAATTCTCTGTAAGCATGCAGGTACAGCAGGCAGTGAAGAAAGCAAATGGCATGTTGGCCTTTATAACACGAGGAGTTGAGTATACGAGCAAAGAGGTCCTTCTGCGGTTGTACAGGGTCCTGGTGAGACCACACCTGGTGTATTGTGTGCAGTTTTGGTCCCCTAATTTGAGGAAGGACCTTCTTTCTATTGAGGGAGTGCAGCGTAGGTTTACAAGCTTAATTCCCGGGATGGCGAGACTGTCATATGCTGAGAGAATGCAGTGGCTGGGCTTGTACGCTCTGGAGTTTAGAAAGATGAGAGGGGATCTTATTGAAACATACACGATTATTAAGGGATTGGACACGCTAGAGGCAGGAAACATGTTCCCAATGTTGGGGAGGTCCAGGACCAGGGGCCACAGTTTAAGAATAAGTGGTAAGCCATTTAGAACAGAGATGAGGAAACACTTTTTCACACAGAGAGTGGTGAGTCTGTGGAATTCTCTGCCTCAGAGGGCGGTGGAGGCCAGTTCTCTGGATACTTTCAAGAGAGAGCTAGATACGGCTCTTACAGGCCCTGTCCCACGATGCGAGTTTATCCAAGAGCTCTCCTGAGTTCAAAAAATAATCAAACTCATGGTAAGTGCATAAGAATGTACGTAGCGGGTATGTCGGAGCTCGGGATGTCTCGTAGCGGCTCGTAATGCTAACGACAGGTACTCGGGAAACGTGGAAACTCGTGAAGTTTTTTCAACAGTGTGAAAAATTTCCAAGAGTAAAAAAAAACTTGTTATGAAGTACTACGAGTTTGATTTTTTTTAAAACTCGGGAGAGGTCTTGGGTAAACTCGCATTGTGGGACAGTGGCTTAAAGATAGCGGTGTCAGGGGATATGGGGAGAAGGCAGGAACAGGGTACTGATTGGGGATGATCAGCCATGATCACATTGAATGGCGGTGCTGGCTCGATGGGCCGAATGGCCTACTCCTGCACCCATTGTCTATTGTCTATTATCTATACAAGCCTATCACTGTCCGTTGGCAGCTTGTTCCATACACCCATCACATGCTGAGTGACAAGTTGTACCTGTACTACACTGCCTCTCTTCTCCATTGTTATCGGTTAACACACATATCGACAATATTCCATCCTTTTAGAAAAGGCACAGTACATCTATTGTTCAAAAGATTGATGCATACATAGTGTACACAGAATTTACAGTTTGTAGACAATGCATAAAGCCCTGTCCCACTGTACGAGTTCATTCCAAGAGTTCTCCCGAGTTTGCCCTGATTCGAACTCGGAGATTTATGGTAATGGCCGCTCGTCGGTACTCGGGGCTCTCATGGACTTTTTTCAACATGTTGAAAAATCTTCATGAGTCTTCCCGTGCTTACCTGCCATTAACGCGTCTTCCCTGCCGTTAGCGTTGCGAGCCACTAAGAGACGTCCCCGAGCTCTGAGGTACCCGTTACGTTCATTCTCCGTGCTTTTGACTTTTTTTTAAACTCGAGAGAGCTCTTGGAATGAACTTGTACCGTGGGACGGGTCTATTACTTGACGGGGTTAATTTTATCACTTGGACCCAGGTCACTCCGTCTTCTCCCCTCTCCCATCAGCCAAGAGGTTCAAATCCAGGGACAATATCGTCCCAGCTGTTATCAGGCAACTTAACCATCCTACCACAACTAGAGAGCGGTCCTGAACTACTATCTACCTCATTGGTGACCCTCAGACTATCTTGCATCCGACTTTACTGGACTTTATCTTGCATTAAACGTTATTCCCTTTATCGTGTTCAAGAAAGAACTGCAGATGCTGGAAAAATCGAAGGTAGACAAAAATGCTGGAGAAACTCAACGGGTGAGGCAGCATCCATGGAGCGAAGGAATAGGTGACCTTTCGGGTCGAGACCCCGAAGGAATAGGTGACGTCTCGATCCGAAACGTCGCATATTCCTTCGCTCCATAAATGCTGCCTCACCCGCTGAGATTCTCCAGCATATTTGTCTGCTTTCCCTTTATCATGTATCTGTACACTGTGAATGGCTCGATTGGAATCATGTATTGTCTTTCCTCTGCCTGGTTGGTCCATAAGGTCAGAAGCGATAGGAGTAAAATGAGGCCATTCGGCCCATCAAGTCTACTCCGCCATTCAATCATGGCTGATCTATCTCTCCCTCCTAACACCATTCTCCCGCCTTCTCCCCGTAACCCCTGACACCCGTACTAATCAAGAATTTATCTATCTCTGCCTTAAGCACGCAACAAAAGCTTTTCCCTGTACCTAGGTATACATGACAATAAACTAAACTCAACTGGATAGTCCACTGAAAATTACTTTTAATGCTGTTAACAAATCCTTCAGCATTTTCATCACTAGCCACGCATAACCTATAGAAGGAAGAACTAGTGTTGGCTAATCAGTACACAAGCCGAACAAAATATTCTGTCTTGGGTGTCTATTATTCTACAGCAAGCTAGCTAAAGGGCCTGTCCCACTGTACGAAGTAATTCAAGAGTTCTCCCGAATTTTCCCCTGATTCAAACTCGGAGCGGGTCCGTGGGAGTTCGTGGATGTCTTGTAGCAGGTCGTACGAGTAAAAAGTAACCATTTTTTTCATCACGAGTATTTTTTTACTCGTGGACATTTTGCACGGTGTTGAAAAAACGTCACGAGTTTACCGGATTTCCCGAGTGCCTACCGTTACTCATAATGGCCGCTACGAGACATCCACGAGCTCCTACAGACCGGCTATGGACATTCTCCGAGTTCGAATCAGGGGAAAACTCGGGAGAACTCTTGAATTACCTCCATTGTGTTCTGGAGTATTGCGTACAATTCTGGTCTCCAAATCTGAGGAAGGACATTATTGCCATAGAGGAGTGCAGAGAAGATTCACCAGACTGATTCCTGGGATGTCAGGACTGTCTTATGAACAAAGACTGCATAGACTCGGTTTATACTCTCTAGAATTTAGGAGATTGAGAGGGGATCTTTTAGAAACATACAAAATTCTTAAGGGGTTGGACAGGCTAGATGCAGGAAGATTGTTCCCGATGTTGGGGAGGTCCAGGACAAGGGGTCACAGCTTAAAGATAAGGGGAAATCCTTTAGGACCGAGATGAGAAGGACTTTTTCATACAGAGTGGTGGGTCTTTAGAACTCTCTGCCACAGAGGGTAGTTGAGGTCAGTTCATTGGCTATATTTAAGAGGGAGTTAGATGTGGCCCTTGTGGCTAAGGGGATCAGAGGGTATGGAGAGAAGGTAGGTACGGGATACTGAGTTGAATGATCAGCCATGATCATATTGAATGGTGGTGCAGGCTCGAAGGGCCGAATGGCCTACTCCTGCACCTAATTTCTATGTTTCTATGAATGGCGGTGCTGTCCCGAAGGGCCAAAAGGCCTACTCCTGCACCTATTGTCTACTTCCCTGCCTCCCTTTCTGGATGGGGACCTGCGGTTTGCTGCGGACGGCTGGATTTAAGAGATGGCTATCTGGGGGACCCTCTTCCCCCCTCCAGGGATGCACGTTCGTTCCCGACTGCACCATTGCATCCCTCATCGTGAAGCTAATCTTCTATGTGACAGAGTGGTAATTTCCTGAGAGCATTGCCTCTCTTACACCCAGCTGTGATGACCAGAGGTGAAGTGGAAAGAAAAAAATCATCTTCAAATTCTGCAGCGTGCAGGATGGGATGCTTTGCAATCTCCACTCCACCAGATTCTGAATTCTGCAAATCATCGTAATATTGTTAGATTATAACCTCAAACCAGCGCTCGGAGATAAACAATAAACTGAATCAGTGGAAATGATAAATTGCTGTCCACTCCTTGCCAATCATTACGTTAGACTTGAGGTAAATAAAACATATTTTATCTGCAAATTAAATATGCTCCTTAATTCAATTCGCCCAACCTTTGCCCCCAGGAGCAGAGCGTGAGCTTGCTGCAAATCCTGGCCTTGCAAAAGCTTCAAGCATATCTCTGAAATATGCACAAATACTTCAGCAGCTTTAGCAAAGCCTCTCCCCACCACAGGATTAAAGACCTGAGATCAAGAGCTCAATATCCGAGCTTTTATTTCATGTTGTCATGTAGACAGACAGAGGTGGGCAAAAATAACATTTCATACCCATATGTCGTTTAGTTAAAGAAAAACAATGAGAATCTCTCTCGCCCTGTCTCTGTCTCTCACTTTTTATACATATATATAGTCGTCCACACTAGTGGCATGTACACACACACACACACACACACACACACACACACACACACACACACATATACATACATATACACACACACACACACACACACACACATATATATATATATATAACTTTATATATTTATTTCCCTCTATATCTATATATATATAAATCAATCTCTCACTCTCTTTGTGTCTCTCTCCATCTCTCTCTACCTCTCTCTCCAGCTCTCTGACTCTCTGACTCTCTGTCTATCTCTCTTTCTCCATCTGCCTCTCTCTCTCTCTCTGTCTCTCTCACTGTCTCTGTCTCTTTCTCTCTCTGTCTCTCTCTCTCTATTTCTCTCTCGCTCTCTCTCTCTCTGTCCCTCTCCTCTCTCTTTCTCTCTCTCTCTATCTCTGTCTCTGTCTCTCTCTCTATATCTCTCTCTCTTTCTGTTTCTCACTCTCTCTCCCTAGCTCCCTCTCTCTGACTGTCTCTCTGACCCTCTTTCTCTCTGACTCTCTTTCTCTCTGACTCTCTCTCTCTCTCTCGCTCTCTCTCCCTCTCTCCCCCCTCTCTCTCTCCTCTGATGGACATGTGCACAGATTGTTCTTGTTGCACTGTGCCGCTGTGTAAATGTTGCTCACCCAGCCTGCAGTGCAACACTGCAGTACAGCGGTGTTTCATTGATCTGCCTTTCATTCCCAGCTGCCCCCATCTCATGGTCAGCTGCAGTTTCTTGCCTTGTAGCTGTGTGGACAAGAGTAGCAGGGTGGAATCTGCAGCTGAGCAAACTTGTTGTGTGTCAAATCCATGGGGAGATTGGGAATTATGGTGCATTCCTCAGTATCAACCCGGATTATAGCAAATTACTCCTTTTAGAAGAGTGCTTAATGTCTTACGCTTTTATCCATTAAATCAAACTGTGGTAGATGAATATCAAGATGATGACGTGATCACAATTTAAAGATCAGTATTGTTTCTGTTGCAAGTGCTGGAAGAACTCAGCAGGTCAGGCAGCATCTGCGGAGGGAATGAGCAGATGATGTTACTAACTCCCTCCATAGATGCTGCCTGATCCACCGAATTGCTTCATATTATTGTTATACTATTGACACATGATTAAAGTTATCCAACTTATTACAACAACATGAACTTATAAACTTCTCGTTAAATTATTAAGTTACACTATTCACCTTCCAATGTTTCGTGGTTAAATTACACTATTAAGTCACAGTGTTTCATTGTTCAAGTCAATTCAAGTCAATTTTATTTCTGTAGTACATTTAAAAACAACTCTCGTTGACCAAAGTGCTTTACATCAGTGCAGGAACTAACGTGCTACAAACAGTGGTACACAGATCTAACAATACATACCTACAGCGCTCGCTCAGAGGACCTCAAGAAAGGCTTGAGAGTATAAATAGGTTTTAAGTCTATACTTAAAAGAGTCGATGGAGGGGACAGTTCTGATGGGAAGAGGGATGCTGTTCCACAGTCTAGGAGCTGCAACCGCAAAGGCGCGGTCTCCCCTGAGCTTATGCCTAGACCGCGGGATGTTCAGTAACCCCAAGTCGGCCGACCTGAGGGACCTGGAGGCGGTGTGGTGGGAAAGCAGGTGGGGGCAAGCCCGTTAAGGGCTTTGTAGACAAAGAGAAACAGGCTGAAATTGATTCGGAACCGCACAGGGAGCCAGTGGAGAGAGGCCAGGATCGGGGTGATGTGGTCCCTTGTTAAGTTAGTCTATTAATTTACACTATTAAGTCACACTATTATTTTACATTGTTACACCACTAAGCTACACAACTAAGTTACACTATTAAACGACATAGTTACGGGAGCGTCCCACTTGGTAATTTCTTCAGGCGACTGCCGGCGACTGTCGTAGTCGTAGCAGGTCGCTGAAAAACCGGCAACAACCTACGACAGCACCTATGTCAGGAGAAGTCAAGCTACACTCATTGGTGTCAAACCCACTGTCGCCTATAAATGTTCAACACGTTGAAAATTTAGCGGCGACCAGAAAGGCGCTATGACTCTTTGCACGACTGAGGAGACGACTCGCGGCGTCCACCGGCAAACTGTAGTTGCCTAAAAAATCGCCCATGTGGGACAGGCCCATAACTCAGTTACGTGTCACAGATAAGTCACTCTATTAGATTACACTGCTTATTATTACACTATTAAGTCTACTGTACAATATTAACACTACTGGAAGTTACACCATTAAGTCACACTTATTGTTCCACTATTAAGGGAACAGCATTAAGCATTCTCTGTTCAGTGTTAGTCATTTTATACCCCATGTGTAAGTCCTTAAAATTATTTTCATTTCGAGAGCAATTGTCCTTACCAACTGGACGACAATTGTCAGGTTTTTGGGATAAATTAAGCTATTTCCTTTTGATTTAAAAAAAAAATTGATGACAAAATGCGAAATGCAATCATCAAAAAAAATAGCACTTGCAGTTACGTCACACCTGACCAGATCTGGACATTTCACAAAGCTTCCTGCTTTTAAAGTCCATCTTTCCTCATGGAGTAGATGTGAAACCCACACTGTTACAAATGTTGAAGAAGGAACTACAGATGCCAGAAAAATTGATAGTAGACAAAAATGCTGGTGAAACACAGCGGGTGAGGCAGCATCTATGGAGCAAGGTCTCAACCCGGAACGTCACCGATTCCTTCGCTCCATAGATGCTGCCTCACCCGCTGAGTTTCTCCAGCAATTTTGTCTACCTTCGATTTTTCCAGCATCTGCAGTTCTTCCTGAAACTTTAAATCAGGCGATGACTGGGCAATTGATTGTGGCATTTCTGGAACACTCTGAGGAAGCCCAAGACATCTCGGCAAAGACCCCCATTTGCCGTTTAACTCCACGAAATAGAACCATCGAGATGGTTCATTTCTGACACATTTCTGCAGTGCGTACATTAATATCTGAGCCTGCTTAATAAGCAGAAAGATCTTTCGACTGTTTTATCTGTGGCTGGCAGCTTGTGTCGTGGTCTTGCTGGTGTCACTGTCGGCCGCTGATGGATAGGCGCACACCGCAAGAAGAGAAAAGGGGTGTGCTGCTGCTGATAAGAGGTCGGCTCGGATGCACCTGAGAAGATTGAAGATGTTCACTCTGAAACATAATTCCGACAATTGACTGGTTTGTTTCAGCTCATCATTTTCCCAAACAGACAGACCTATCGCCTCTCCTCCCCCACCCACACACATTATTTTCCTTTTAATATGGGATGAATGGCCAAGGATACACGGTGCGACAAATAAGATAAGGTCACCCTAATAATTGCAGCCCTCTTAAATGCAACTAGTGCACAGAGCGATAACGAGAGCATTATCAAGAATTTTCATTTCGTTCACATTTGGGTTTGAATAAAATAATGCATTTTAAGTTTTTTACGTTTGGTCACAGCTTTTTATATCGGTCAATGACTTAACAAATGATTGTGGCGTGTTCCAGAATGCTTGCTACTCCAGCGTTCTATGTCAATGAACAATAGACAATAGGTACAGGAGTAGGCTATTTGGCCCTTCGAGCCAGCACCGCCATTCAATGTGATCATGGCTGATCATCCCCAATCAGTACCCCGTTCCTGCCTTCTCCTGAAATCCCCTGACTCTGCTATTTTTAAGAGCCCTATCTAGCTTTCTCTTGAAAGCATCCAGAGAACCTGCCTCCACCACCATCTGAGGCAGAAAATTCCACAGACTCACCACTCTCTGTGAAAAAAAGTGTTTCCTCATCTCCGTTCTAAATGGCTTACTCCTTATTCTTAAACTGTGGCCCCTGGTTCTGGACTCCCCCAACACTCTGTGTCTAAAGATGTCCCAGATCCCAAAGACGTTCATGTTACTAATTCAAATCACCTTTGAAAAATTGTAAACCAGTGTGGAAGCAGTGGATGCAAAGTAAGATATCAGAGATTAGTGTGAATGGGTGGCGTGACTTGATGGGCCGAAAGGCCTGTTTCCTTGCTATAAGTATCAATCAATTTTGTTGAATCATGGATACACAAAAATGCTGGAGAAACTCAGGGGGTGCAACAGCATCTATGGAGCGAAGGAAATAGGCAACGTTTCGGGCCAAAACCCTTCTTCAGACTGATAGGGGGTGGGGGGGTGCGGGGAGAGTCGTGGAGTCATACAACATGGAGACACATCTACCAATGCCGACCAGGTCCCTGAATCTGGAACGCACAACTCCAGATTCAGAGACAGTTTCTTCCCAGCTGTTCTCAGGCAACTGAACCATCCTACGCAACCAGAGAGCGGTCCTGAACTACTATCTACCTCATTGGTGACCCTTGGACTATCCTTGATCGGACTGAAATTACATAAATGTAATTCTCTTATCATGTATCTGCACACTCTATGTGGTTCGAATGTAATCACGTGTTGTCTTTCCGCTGACTGCTCAGCACGCAACAAAAGCTTTTCACTGTACCTCGGTGCACGTGACAATAAACCAAACTGAACTGAAACTGAAACCAGTGTGGAAGGGACATGTTGACCAGTGTGGGCAAGTTGGGCCAAAGGGCCTGTTTCCTCCCTTCAACTTTCAAACTTTCTTTAGATCTGAAAGATCATATGATATGTAACATATCATAATGTGATAGGAGCAGAATTAGGCCATTCGGCCCATCAAGTATACACCGCCATTCAATCATGTCTGATCTCTCTCTCGCTCCTAACCTCATTCTCCTGCCTTCTCCCCAGACACCCGTAATAATCAAGAATCTATCTATCTCTGCCTCAAATATATCCACGGACCTCTGTGGCAAAGAATTCCACAGATTCACTACTACCGACATCAGGAGCTGAAAAATTAATGTTATACTTTCCCCACAGAGCTAGCGAGTGCTTCCAGTATTTTCTGCTGAGGTTTCAGATTTCCAACATCTGCAGTTTTTCTCTCCGGACCTCAGGCATGCCGCCCAGCCGTGAGTTCCACCCTAATTACCTCACCCACTGCTTTTGTTGCTCACCTTAGATGGGGAAAGATGCAGACAGTGACAGGCAGTGGCAGGAGATGAGGCAGTCAGGATGAACAAAGATGCCGCGTGTACGCGCGAAGAGTAGATGAATTGTACAGCTGAGCAAAGCAATGGCAGGCACATTCGCAACAGAAGTGTGATTATCACACATTGTCACCGAGCACACAGATCAACAAAACCTCGTGGGTGATCGAGACGGCTCTAGGTACAACAGGGAGAGATCATGAGATGGGGGGCACTTAACTTGTCAGATGTTTGTGGAGCAGTAATAACAACAAATGCTTTATTGTAGAACTCATCTGAGCGCGCACCCAGAGCTACCAGGACGTTGCTCAACTTTCCATCAGACTCTGAAGTCTGAAGAACATCGCCTGTTTCCTTCGCACCATAGATGCTGCCTCACCCGTTAAGTTTCTCCAGCATTTTTGTTTGTGCAGAGTTTGTATGTTCTCCCCGTGACCTGCGTGGGATTTCTCCGGGAGCTTCCTCTCACACTGCAAAGGGAGACGTACAGGTTTGGAGGTTAATTGGCTTGGTCTAAGTACAAGTCGTTCCTCATTGTGCAGGGATCGCTGGTCGGCGCTGACTCGGTGGGACAAAGGATTTGTTATGTACCTCCTCTTCTCCCTGTCCAGGCCCAACCTACTGCCGGACATTCACACAGAACAGCACAGCACAGCACACGAACAGGCCCTTCGGCCCACAATGCCCATGGCAGAAATGTCACCAACATAAAGAAAAATCTCCTCCGCCTGCACATGTTTTAGAAACATAGAAAATAGGCGCAGGAGTAGGCCATTCGGCCCTCCGAGCTAGCACCGCCATTCAATGTGATCATGGCTGATCATCCCCAATCAGTACCCCGTTCCTGCTTTTTCCCCCCATATCCCTTGATTCCGTTAGTCCCAAGAACTAAATCTAACTCTCCAATGAAAACATCGATATGATCCATATCCCTCACCTCTTCTTCTTCTTAGGCCCCCTTCGGTCATGGCTGACCATGGGTGTCTCCAGGTTTGGAGGACGCCTGTGCGTGACTTTATTTAACGTGGGGAGACTGGTGCACAGACAGCCACCCCACGGTCCTTGACAGATCTGGGTCAGGATCCAGTGGCATGGAGTCCAAGACGACTGGAGACCCTTTTCTGCTGCAGCCTTCATCCGCCTTCCCAGCCGTTGTGACGCTCCACTAAGGTGAGCTATCGTCCTCTGCCTGTTCCACCGTTGAGGTCTTGGTTGGATTGCTCTTTGTCAGAGACCTCCCCCTCGACCTTACCGCCATGGGTGGCCCTACCAGGAGCACATCCCTCCATTCCCTGCATATCCATGTGTCGATGTAAAAGCCTAAACATCGCTATCGCATCTGCCTCCACCACCGCTCTCTCACCACCCCCCCCCCCCCGCCCCCCCGCACATTTAATTTAAACTTTGCCATGAATCAATGCCCCCTGGTGCTTGAATTTGCCAGCCTCTCATAAGTTTACGCACTTCATATGTGATCGGAGCAGAATTAAGCCATTTGGCCCATCAAGTCTATTCCGCCATTCAATCATGGCTGATCTATCTCTCCCTCCTAACCCCATTCTCCTGCCTTGTCCCCATAATCTCTGACATAATCTATCTATCTCCGCCTTTAATATATCAATTAAGACTTGGCCTCCACAGCCTTTGCGTCAAAGAATTCCACAGGCTCACCACACTCTGACAATAAAGAAATTCCTCATTATCGCCTTCCTAAAGGAATGTCCTTTAATTCTGAGGCTGTATCCTCTGGTTCTAGACTCTCCCACTAGTGGAAGCATCCTCTCCACATCCACTCTATCCAAGCCTTTCACTATTCGGTTACATCTCCTCTCAGCTTCCAACTTTCCAGAGCGAACAATCCAATATCACTTCCAAATGGACTCATCCAGGAGCAACTATGGACAACGTTGGGAAAAAAGTTGCTACCTCACAGCGTCAGAGACCTAGTGTCTGCACGGAGTTTGTATGTTCTCCCCGTGACCCACGTGGGTTTTCCCCAAGATCTTCTGTTTCCTCCCACACTCCAAAGACGTGCAGCTTTGCAGGTTAATTGGCTCCGGTAATATTGTAAATTGTCCTTTGAGTGTGTAGGTTAGTGTTAGTATGCGGGATCGCTGGTCGGCGCGTACTCGGTGGGCCGAAGGGCCTGTTTCCGCGCTGTAAACTAAACTGTGTGTGTCGTTGCTTGTTCTTTGACTAATCAGCTGAGCATCGCGCCAAGAAACCTCTGACCCAGTGGCCATTTCTCAACGTCAATTACACAGAATTTAATGGCCATTTCTCATGTCTAAATTAACACAGAGAGCAATTTCTAGTGATTTGTTCAGGTATTTTTTCCCTGCAGTCTTTTGATAAAATGGATTTGCCTCTCTGGTCATTGAAGAGGCCAGCTGAAAGCCGTACGTAGTGCAGTGGGACTGGAATTATATATTAGCCCGACTGGACAAGTGTCTTTGTTAGTGCCTCGTGATCACTTTTACTAGTGGCTTATTTTCTGTTCCGATTTATTTAATACTGAACCTAAAGCAGTCATTTGGGATTCAGTTGTGACTCTAAACTCACAATTCTCAATTATTTAACAATCCTTTTTCATACGTTCGTAAGACATAGGGGCAGAATTAGGCCATTCCCTCAGGAAGGCGACTCTGGACTGTCAAAGCTGCCACAGCCAGACATAAAACCACAAGTAGTTGCTCTACTCAACAGCCAGAAATCTGTAGCCTCCCTTTGATCTGGTATTTTGTTGGTTCACGTGCTTGATCATTAATGTCTTATTATTATTAATGTTTAGTGTTTTCTGAGTCATTCGTAACTGTCACTGTATGTCATGTTGTTACTTGTGGGTGGAGCACCAAGGCAAATTCCTTGTATGTGAATACTTGGCCAATAAACTTACTTAGTTACTTCAGTCGGTCAAGTCTACTCCGTCATTCAATCATGGCTGATCTATCATTTCCTCTCAATGCCATCTACCCACAACCCTCGACACCCTTGCTAATCAAGAACCTTCCTCGTGACAACCGGAAAAGAGAATTGGGGATAAGATAAGGTGATAGAGGGGGAAATGTAGAAACAAGGAACTGGAGATGCTGGTTTTCATAAAAAGACACAAAGTGCTGGAGTAACTCAGCACCTCTGGCAGCATCTGTGGAAAAGATGGATAGGTGACGTTTCGGATGGGGACCCTTCTTCAGAGCTGATTTGTCACCTATCCATGTTCTCCAGAGATGCTGCGTGACCCGCTGAGTTACTCCAGCACTCTGTGAAACGTCACCTATCCTTGTATTCCACAGGTGCTGCGTGACCCGCTGAGTTACTCCAGCACTCTGTGAAACGTCACCTATCCATGTTCTCCACAGATGCTGCCTGGCCCACTGAGTTACTCCAGCACTCTGTGAAACGTCACCTATCCATGTTCTCCACAGATGCTGCCTGACCCGCTGAGTTACTCCAGCACTCTGTGAAACGTCACCTATCCATGTTCTCCACAGATGCTGCCTGACCCGTTGAGTTACTCCAGCACTTTGTGTATCATTGGCATTGATATGTTGGTACAGAGATGCGTTCACAGATTAAATTTACCTAGTTCGGTTCCTGTCATCAATCCTTGAGAGAAAGAGTTAGATAGACCTCTAAAAGATAGCGGAGTCAGGGGATATGGGGAGAAGGCAGGAATGGGGTACTGATTGTGGATGATCAGCCATGATCACATTGAATGGTGGTGCTGGCTTGAAGGACCGAATGGCCTACTCCTGCACCTATTGTCTATTGTCTATTGCCTATTGATGACAAGGGAGGAGCAGATTCTTCCTCAGTTTGGGGCAGATAATGTAATTTCAATTATTTGGACAGCACTCCTGTGAATGACAATGGTTAAATGTTGCTTTAATGTTAAATGTGCACTGCTGCAAACACTTGATGAAATTCCTGACTTACAAACAGTCCAGTAGAGTATTGCCACACCATCACTGATTAGCAAAGTCCACTGATTCTGAATGCAAGTGGCACCATGTTGTGGATCCAAGTCTCGTTAATCCTGTGCCCCAGTTGTTATGAGCGGGGCCCGATCCAGGCGAGCCCCAGGCTGCTTCCGGGCCTACAGCCGTCGCCTTCCCTGGTCGTGCGGATCGACCGGCGAACTCACGTCCCTCTCCTCCCCTCCCCTCGCCCGTACGCCTTTGTTTCCCCGGAGGGTGGGAGCCTCCCGCAGCCGATCTCCAGGGCGTGGTGGGCTAGACTACCGGTCCCCTCTCCTCTCCTCGCGTCCGGCCTCACTCCTCGCCCCTCACGTCCGTCACCATCGCCGGCTCCGCCCTCACACTCTCTGGTTATCAGGGGCGAGCAGCGGGCGGGGCTGGTGTAATGGACAGTTCAGTTTAGTTTATTGTCATGTGTGCAAATAGACAATAGGTGCAGGAGTAGGCCATTCGGTCCTTCGAGCCAGCACCGTCATTCAATGTGATCATGGCTGAGCATCCCCAATCAGTACCCCGTTCCTGCCTTCTCCCCATATCCCCTGACTCTGCTATTTTTAAGAGCCCTATCCAGCTCTCTTGAAAATATCCAGAGAACCGGCCTCCACCGCCCTCTGAGGCAGATAATTCCACAGACTCACAACTCTCTGTGTGAGAAAAAGTGTTTCCTCGTCTCCGTTATAAATACCGAGGAACAAAGAAAAGCTTTAGTCTCGTGCTATCCAATCAGAAGAAAGATAAGGCGTGATTGCAATCGAGCCGTCCACAATGCCGGTCAGGCCTCCTACAAAATCTCTCTTCAGAACTAGTTGTCTATAAAAAAAAAATCCCTGTACAAATGCCGTTTGACTCCCAAATGGCAAATGGTGTCTGCTTTTACCGAACATATACTGCATCTCCCTCCCTGGGACATGCTTAACACGGCAATTGCTGTTCTGAACACTAATCCTACTATCGCCAAATTGCATTGGGTCTCAGCTCAAAGCCTGGTGCTGTATTAATTCAGCAGCAGCAGCAACGAACGTCTGTACTCTTTCCCTGTAGATCTTGTACTCTTCCTAGTCCTAATCCTGTACCGACTACCTTATTATGAACCAGTAATTTGTCATCTGTCCACCTGCTCACTAATATATTCTGATGGCTTGATTCATTTAGCAGTTGCTACTACCTTGGCCATGATCGCACATTCATCTCTGGGAATTTATCATATCTTACAATTATAAATTAGTCATGGCATGTTTGATTTTTTTCTTCCTCTTGCAAGACTAGCGTTCCAGATTGTCAAGCATCAAGTACCGCACGTGCTTTGTGGGCTGAAGAGCCTGTTCCTGTGCTATAATGTTCTGTTGAAGATAGACGCAGAATGCTGTAGTAACTCAACGGGTCAGGCAGCATCTCTGGAGAGAAGGAATCTGTCTGTCCCGCTGAATTACTCCAGCTCTTTGTGTTTATCTTCGGTTTAAACCAGCATCTGCAGTTCCTTCCAACACTCTACTCTCTATGTTTTATGTTGAAGATAGACGCAAAATGCTGGAGTAACTCAATAGGTCAGGCAGCATAATGGTGCTGGAAAGCGAATGGTATGTTAGCTTTCATAGCAAAAGGATTTGAGTATAGGAGCAAGGAGGTTCTACTTCAGTTGTATAGGGTCTTGGTGAGGCCACACCTGGAGTATTGCGTACAGTTCTGATCTCCAAATCTGAGGAAGGACATTATTGCCATAGAGGGAGTGCAGCGAAGGTTCACCAGACTGATTCCTGGGATGTCAGGACTGTCTTATGAACAAAGACTGCATAGACTCGGTTTATACTCTCTAGAATTTAGGAGATTGAGAGGGGATCTTATAGAAACTTACAAGATTCTTAAGGGGTTGGACAGGCTAGATGCAGGAAGATTGTTCCCGATGTTGGGGAGGTCCAGGACAAGGGGTCACAGCTTAAGGATAAGGGGGAAATCCTTTAGGACCGAGATGAGAAGGAATTTTTTCACACAGAGAGTGGTGGGTCTCTGGAACTCTCTGCCACAGAGGGTAGTTGAGGCCAGTTCATTGGCTATATTTAAGAGGGAGTTAGATGTGGCCCTTGTGGCTAAGGGGATCAGAGGGTATGGAGAGAAGGCAGGTACGGGATACTGAGTTGGATGATCAGCCATGATCATATTGAATGGCGGTGCAGGCTCGAAGGGCCGAATGGCCTACTCCTGCATCTAATTTCTATGTCTATGTTTCTATATCTGGAGAGAAGGAATGGGAGACGTTTCAGGTCAAGACTTGGTGTAAACCAGCATCTGCAGATCCTTCCCACCCACTATGTTCTATGTTCATGTTTGCCATTTGATACTGTATTCTTTATTACATTTACCTTAGCATGGAAACAGGCCCATCGAGTCCATGCCGACCATTAATAGCTTTTTCAGACTGATCCTCTGTCCCATTTTCGCATCAGTCCCGAAACTCTAGGCTCTAAAATTTACTGCTTAAAAACCTTTAGCTCCCTACCTTATCAAACAGTTTGACCAAATTTGTGATCATCTGCCTACAAGGTTCAGTGCCAATCCTGCGTCTCACGATGTTTCAGGAAAGTCCCAAGGATGGTTTCATCTGTCTAGTTTTAGTTTAATTTAGTTTAGAGATACAGCGTGGAAACAGGCCCTTCGGCCCACCGAGTCCACACCAACCAACGATCCCCGCACGTTAATACTATCTCACACACACACCAGTTTGTATGTAATGTCTGCTAAATGATCCTGTTGTGGCGAGCGCAATGAATCCACGTCCGACAGCGACTACATCTTGTAAGAAGAGTTTATTTCCAACAACTAACAGAAACTTCTAGAACGTCACGTGTAACAAGGCACAGGCACACTCGCCAGCTTCTACACCTGGCCTCAATGGGCGCTGGCATTGACATTACATTTACATTACAACACACACCGCTGAGTTCCTCCAGTAAGAAATGCAGTTGATGGAGTCAAGGTTTAAAAGAGTGGAGCGATTCTAATGAGTGATTGCAGATCCACTCCTGGGACCAGTATGCAGAGAGTCGCTTTGCTTGGGTCAACTTGGATCAGTATTGGTCTCAGAATTGTGCAGAAGGAGGCAAAAATGTACCTTGTGTTGGATGGGATGGCAATGACTGGGCTTGTATTCACTGGGGTTTAGAAGGATGAGAGGGGATCAGATAGAAACATATAAAATTATTTAGGAATTGGACAGGCTAGATGAGGAAAAATATTCCCCGTGTTGGGGGAGTCCAGAACCAGGGGTCACAGTTTATGAAAAAGGGGTAGGACATTTAGAACTGAGATGAGGAAAAATCTTTTCACCCGGAGAGTTGTGAATCTGTTGAATTCTCTGCCACAGAAGGCAGTGGAAGGCAATTCATTGGATGTATTCAAGAGAGAGTTAGATATTCAGGCTAACGTAATCAAGGGATATGGGGAGAAGGCAGGAACTGGGTACTGATTGGGGATGATCAGCCATGATCATATTGAATGGCGGTGCTGTCTCAAAGGGCCAAATGGCCTACTCCTGCACCTACGTTCTATATTTTTGTGTTTCTATAAATTGGGCTGATTTGTTCTGAATGGAGTTGAGTTTGTGAAGAGATACAGAAACTCTGCTCATCCAGACATGCAGTGGGAGTATTCCACATGATGTGAGCAGGCTTGGTGAATCACAGGCTTGGTGGAAAGTCACAGATCACAGGCTGCCCCATGCCTGACTGGATCTTGAAGCGCAGTATTTACGTGGATGGTCCAGTTGATCTTTGTGTTAATCTGGAACAAACTGCCGGATGAGTAGGCGAAACAGGTCCAATAACAACCTACAAAAGATGCTCAGACAGGTACACGGACAGGTTTGGAGGGATATGGGCCAAACACGGGCAGGTGGGGCTAGTGTTGTCGGAGCTTCGATTGATCGCCCCGACACGGGAGTTTCGATCTCCCCGACGCGGGAGTTTTGATCGCCCCAAAACGGGAATTTTGACCGCCGGCTGCGGGAGCTTCGATCACCCCGACTGCCGATGGTTCAACTGCCTCGACCGCGGGAGAATAGTAAGATTAAACGAGCTTAGCAGTTTGAAGTTTGATCTTTATTTTATGAGAAGTTACGATGAGTGATTACGTGAAGAAACAGCCAGCCCGCATGCGCGTCAATCTTCAAAGCAGCGGTGTGAAATCACAGATACCAGTTATTGAGTGATTCCGTGAAGACTTCAAAGCTCTGTGATTTCATGCCGGATGTGAGTCCAGGTGTCACACACTGCATCAATTGACCATGGATGAGTGAAAAAGATTAATGCATTCAGCCATGACATAGTTTGTTAAAATGCTGATGCTTTAATCATCAAAGGTGAATAATAGTGACCCCTTCCATCCTGGGGGAAACTATGAAACAAATCATAAATGGAATTTGGCAAATACCCTCGGTTTGGCAATGGGTTATCATAAAATGTTGGAATGTTCATTCGTTTGATCATCCTGCGGCCGCTAAGGTGTCGTCCAGTGGAACGTACATGACCCTTGCTGCTAATGTAGTAGCAGCCCTAGTGGAGTGAGATAGAAGATATAGTATCTACTTCTGCATAAGCCCAAACCCTGTTTGACCACCTTTGATGGTCTGGATAGATATCTTTTATGAGGTTTTTAGTAACTAACAACCATTGCTAGTGCAGATCCTCTGAGGCTCTTGGTGACCTTGACGTATTGTTGTAAATGAGTTACAGACAACCAAAGGTCCATGGGGTATGCTGTGAGAAGTAGTTTGGGGCCTGACACCCTTGGTCTGCTCTGCTTAACCACATCATAAACATAAAATATTATATCATTAGCAGATGTAACCATCCTGTCCAGTCACAATAAGTAGTGGCTGGACCAGTTGCACTGAGACTAGCGCATAAACACTTTGTAAGTGAGTTGGACCAGGGATAGAGATGTAGTTAGCGAAGCAGTTTAAGAACAATGCTAACATCCCATATCTCCGAGTACCTGTGCCTGGGAGAATGTTGTTAGAGATATCCTTATAAACCTGGATATTAAAGAGTGTGACCCGACAGAGTGGGTCCTGATCTATGCCGCAACTATGATGAGAAAGCACGTTGGCACAGTTAATGGTACTATAACTTAATTGATTGTCAAAGACCTATATGAAATGAACTCCGACACGTTAGTTATCCGTGCCGTATTATATGGAACATTGGCATTAAAACCAAAACACTTCCCATCTCCTGATGAGGAAACAATGTGCTGCTTTCTCAGTGCTATCCCTGCATTCTGCAGTGAGCACGTACATGGATCGGTTTGGCAATCCGTGCTGTCGAATGGTCTTCTCAGAGACTCCCAAGTCTATAAATTGATTTTATCATGCAGAGGATGGTTTCCTCAGTCACGGGGTGAACCACCTGATTTTTGTGTTTAGGGCAACCATATAAGGTCCTATAATCATCCCCAACATTTAGCAGGAACCATGGCTGCATAGGCCAGTCAGGCAGTATGAAATGCCTGAGGCGAGATCTTGCTGGTTTTTGTGCAAGACCCGACTGATGAGGCAAATTGGAGGAAAGACATTAAGAACATTCCTCCTCAGTGTAGCGAGAATACATCTATTGCCACTGTGCCACATATTTTTGCAATGGTGATAGAGCCTGGATGCAAACATATTGATATTCGGTGTTCCATCGAACCACAATGTCATTAAACATGTTGTGATACATCATCCATACTGTGTTGTCATAGATTTTTACGTAATGATACACCAGCGTCAAATGCCCCCACCATAGTGTATCAATTTGGAGTTGAGTAAGCAAAGCCCATCCGCATCCGTAACTAGAGATGGCATTAGTAATTTTTCTTCTTTGAGTATTAGTATCAGTTTGTAATATAACTGAAGAGTTACTGAGCAAAAATACAGGAGCAATGTAGAATACACCATTGTGACTTTGATAGCTTCAGCTGGTAATAGGAATAGGTCTGTTAATAACGACCTACATGGCACTGAAAATGCATAAGTCCAAATGCACAGCCACTATATTGCCAATAATCTTGATGAATAGAGGCTGCTTCATGATAACAAGGTTGTTTACAGGTTTTTACAAGTGTTTCCAACTTGTAAATGGTCCACATACCCCATGTTTCGGAAAGAACCTGACACACCTACCTTCATGGCTACCGGTGATCTTATGGTAAGCCCAAAGGCCCCTCATCCGGGTCCTTGATTGGAGAGGACTGGTAGGGTACGTGGATCCCATATTTTTCCTGAGACTGGCTTGGGCCTTGAAACTTACCTGAAACTTACCTGAAACTTACCTGAAACTTACCTGAACCTTTCCTGAAACTTACCTTCAGGTTTAAACTTACCGCTGGCAGGTGCAGCACGCCTGCCAGTCAGCGTTGCGCCATGCGTCGACGTATTGACGTGCATGCGGGCTGGCTGCTTCTTCACGGAATCACTCATGTGACTCCGAAATGAAATAAAGAGGGAAGAAGATTGAACTTTATTGCCTTCCATCACAGTGAGGAATTTGGGGAACCCGCTGTGGTGGATGTTTACGTTAACTTTTATGTAGTTGTGTGTCTTGGTGCTTTTATTTTGGTATGGCTGTATAGTAATTCACAAATCACTGTACCTTAATCGGTACAGGTGACAAACTGACCTTTGAACCTTTGAACCTTTAGTGTAGCTGGGACATGTTGAGTGGTGTAGGCAAGTTAGGCCAAAGGGCCCGTTTCCATGCTGTGACTCCATGAAGAATATTACGAATTCAGGACAGTTTACTAGCAGATGGGTCAGCAAACAAGTCTAGAGAGTCAAGAGTGTAAAATTGTCATATGTTTCGGCAACAGTGCAGCACGGTGGCACAGCAGTATAGTTGCTGCCTTACTGCGCCTGAGACCCAGGTTCAATCCTCACTACGGGTGCTGTCTGCACAGAGTTTGTACGTTCTCCCTGTGACCTCATGGATTTTCACCGGGTGCTCTGGTTTCCTCTTGCACTCCAAAGACGTACAGGTTTTGTAGGTTAATTAGCTTAGTAAAGATTGTAAATTGTCCCTCGTGTGTGTGGGATAGCGTTAAGGGGCTGTCCCACTGTGGCAACATAATTGGTGAGTTTAGGAGAGTTTGAAAAAGTATCATGTTGAAGACCTCCTTTGACTATGTTGAAGACCAGCTTTGACTAACTTCGGGAAAAATGGAGAAAGAAGACGACCTCCTTCGATCTCCTTCAACCTCCCTCAACTATGTTGAGACTAGCCTCGACTACCCTCGATTACCTACGACTAACATGCCGACCTACTACGACCTACTTCGACTAAACCTACGAGTAAAAAAAAAACTATTTTTTTCCATGGCGACCTATTTTTACTCGCGGGCATTTTTCAGCATGTTGAAAAATACGCTGCGACCTAGCTGAGGCCTCGAGTACGCAGAGACCACTCTCGAGCATGAAGGAGAGTTACAAATACCTCCCAGGACCTCGTGGCGACCATGTTGCGAGTATGAGTCAAGGGCAAACTCTTCTAAACTGGCCAATTAGGTCGCCGCGGTGGGACAGGAGCTTTAGCGTGTGGTTGGTCGCTGGTCAGTGCGGACTCGGTGGGCTGAAGGGCCTGATTTTGAACTGTTTCTCTAAACTAAACTAAAAAAGAACAATAAAATTCCAATTTGCTTCCTGCAACTCATCACGTTTATGAATACAGATAATATATAATAATCAAAAATCCAATAAATTAATAACTAATACTAGTGCAACAGGAAAAAACAAAGTCCATAGTGAAATTAAAAGGCAAGGCTTATAGTTGAGATTAGTGTTGTGTATGTCCAGGTTTATAAGTGTCTCATTTAATCATACGAATTAGGTAAAATATAAATGGTGTAGTATTAAATTTAGGTTTATTATTGTCAATTATACCAAGGTTCAATGAAAATTACCAGAACAAAAAATCTGTAGCCTCCTTTTGCTCTGGTATTTTATTTAATTCACATGTTTAATCAATAATGTTTTATTATTAATGTTTAATGTTTTATGCATCATTCTTAACTGTCACTGTATGTCATGTTGTCACTTGCGGGCAGAGCACCAAGGCAAATTCCTTGTATGTGAATACTTGGCCAATAAACTTATTCATTCATTCATTCATTCATTCATTCATTCATTCATTCATTCAAAAGCTTTGTTGAGCATGCTATCCAAACAGATCAGATAATATTATATATATATAGTTACAATCAGTTCAAACTCCAGTGCAATAGGTGAAGTAAAGGGGAAGATACAGAGTGCAGAATATAGTTCTCAGCATTGTAGCGCATCAGTTCCAGAGACAAAGTCCAATGTCCGCTACGGTAGAGGTGAATCGGACAGTGCCATAGCTTGTATTAGGCTTGTATTTACTGGAGTTTAGAAGGATGAGGGGGTGATCTTATAGAAACATATCAAATTATAAAAGGACTGGACAAGCTAGATGCAGGAAAAATGTTCCCAATGTTTGGTGAGTCTAGAACCAGGGGCCACAGTCTTAGAATAAAGGGGAGGTCATTTAAGACTGAGGTGAGAAAAAATGTTTTCACCCAGAGAGTTGTGAATTTATGGAATTCCTTGCCACAGAAGGCAGTGGAGGCCAAGTCACTGGATGGATTTAAGAGAGAGTTAGATGGGGCTCTAGGGGCTAGTGGAGTCAAGGGATATTGGGAGAAGGCTGGCACGGGTTATTGATAGGGGATGATCAGCTGTGATCACAATGAATGACAGTGCTGGCTCGAAGGGCCAAATGGGCTCCTCCTGCACCTATTTTCTATCTATGTTTCTATGTTTATGGAAGGACCATTCAGAAGCCTGATAACAGGGGAAGAAGCTGTCCCTGAGTATGGCTGTGCATCAATATCGCATTGTGAATTATACATTGGGCATGGACATTGTGTTATTGATCATTGAATGGTTCAATGGTACTATTCTGTCACATATACAGTTACATTATTTTTTACATACAGTTCTGTGACAATCCTATTATACACGAGGCACAATTATACTAGTGTACCTCATTACTAGTCGACCACATTGGATCCGTTGAAATATCTTTAATCAGACTTTATCAGACATCAATGTTATATCTTGCACTAAACGTTTATCGTTTATCCTTTATCTGCATGCTGTGAACGGCTTGATGTTATTCATGTAGTCTTTTCTTTGACTGGGTAGCATGCAAACAAAAGTTTTCCCTGCATCTCCGTATATGGCGCCAACATCAATCCTTTAAATTTCAAAGTCGTTAAAAATGTGGAGTCTTAACTTCGCCTTAAAGGCCTGTTGCCGTGGTGACGGCACTGACTGGGATTTGCAGGGGTCGGGCTGGCCAGGCGATGTTGTCGGTGTCTCCACCGCTGCTCCACCGCTCCGTGCCACGTCTAATCCATGCGCTCAGCCTCTTGGAGCACCGCCCGGTCTAATGGACCACCAGGCCGCTGCAGGGCCTCCAGCAGATGGCGATCTAACTGAGCCCCAGGCTGCTGCAGGGCCTCCAGTGGTGCTGATCTAATGGAGCCCCAGGCTTCTGCAGGGCCTCCAGCAGGGCCTGGTCCAACTGAGCTCCAGGCTGCTGCATGGCCTTCAACAGCCCACTCCACCCAGTCATCCACCCAGACACGTTTGTTTTTAAGACATGCAGTACCTCCTTAATGAAGAGCAAATTCTTTAACGGTCCAACTGTTATTGCCTCCAACTGCGCTGGAGTAAAAGAGAAAATATTTTACTCTCAAGCTCATTAGTCTGAGTGCGCTGAATCCAGAAGCTGCAACAATCCAGGTCAGAGTGCCCCTTGAGTTTCCAAGTGAATGAAAGAACAGCACATTACTCACGAGCAAAGAGACTTTTGGAAGCCTTCCTAATTTTCCTGCGCTTCATAGACAGATGAGATACCAATGTTGTACACTGCCAACTTCAGAAGCCTGCTGTGACTTCAGAAACATGGTGTCTATTTTAAAATTAGATTGGTGCTGCCATATTTTTATTGTCGAAAAAAACATCTTCCTCGCGGTGCATTTGTACGTATGTCTTGGAAATCCTTTTTGCATTATAGCAAGTTGGGACAAGGGCTTCCTTAAAATGACTGGTGTTTAACATGTGCACTGAACTTTGCAAAAAAAAATCTGCCGTTATTTGTAATTAATGGTATTAATTCTAAACTTTATTCTCATTGAATGTTCTGTGTAGATAGCAAAGGTATCAGTGAGGACGCTTGGAACGCCTCCAGTCCACTCCCAACTGAAGCAAAAGAGGGGGTGAAGACGTCTTAAGGTAAAAAGTGGAAACAATATATTTCTTATTTAGTACTTTGCCAAATAAATTTGAAATCAATTTCTGCCCCTGTTTCCTGGTTAACCTTGAAATTAGTTCTTCAGGAATATTCCTGGCTTCGTCCAATTTCTGCATGAAATGATCAGCTTGATGATGTTGCTTTATGAAGGGCCTGTCCCACTTTCACGACCTAATTCATGACCTCTGTCGAGTTTGCCCTTGACTCCTACTCGCAGCATTGGTCGTCACGAGGTCGTGGGAGGTCGTAGCAGGCCATGATGCTAGTCGTAGGCACTCGTAGCATCAAGTAGGTCGTGGCGTTTTTTCTAGCCTTATGAAAAATGGCCACGAGTAAAAAAGGTTGTGAATTAGGTCGTGAAAGTGGGACAGGCCCTTAAGTGTTATTGAGAAAGTTAATATTCATTGGTAGGCTTTTGGTAGAAGATGCCATGTCAGGAACGGGATTTCCCATTCGGTGGGTAAACCTTCTGATGGAATTTGTCAACAAGAGGTTATTGTGTTTATCGCGGGGCTGGTGAGGCAAGATGTAAAATTATCTGAGCCGTGCCCAATGAAGGCTTGTTGTCTCCTTGCCTAACGTGACTGAGATGAATCTTGTCCTGTCTCCATCCAGTATTCTCGAGAGGCAAATATAGTAATATTAGAAGCTCGTGAAGCTGAATGGCTTACAATAGATGAGACTGTATTTAAGCTGTTCAAATATATGGAGCTAGGACTTCAACTGAACAAAGCACTTTGGCTGCCAGATGGCAATTCCTTCCGAAACTCAGTTTCATTCCAGCTTCTGGATGATATGCCTTGAATTTCCCCTTGCTGTCCGATACCTTGTGAAGGCAAGAACACATTTTTTTTATTGAATAATAGAGAAGCCATTTCTAAAAAATGTGGGAGATCTTGCATTCTTGTCGTCTTTGATTTTCCCAATTACTGGCAAATATGGGAACAATTCCAACATCCTGCGTTGTACTTCAGCAGAAAGCCCTTATCGTGATCTTGGAAGAATTCCAGACACTACTTACTGTCGTCAGAGTTGTTCACAGTAATGGACATCTGGTCTTCTTGCATATGGCGAGCACAGCCTAACGTTGTAGGACAACTTGTTCCATTTGATCTTATTTGATTGTGCACGTCGGGGTTGATTGCATTCGTTGAAAACAGGGCGGGCCACGTGAAGGTTGCAATCTCCAGCCCCGACATATCTGGTGATATCTGCACAATCTGGACTATGGGTGCCAATCAGGGAAATCGATGATTATTGGCATCCTTGAGTGGCAAATATATCATGAGATTGGAAGCTCATGAAGGTGAACGGATTGCAATACATGCATCTATTTAAGGTTTAAGCTGTTCAAAGATATGGAGGTAGGACTTCAACTGGACAAAGCAAGTTGGCTGCCAGTTGGCAATTCCTTCCGGGTCCCAGTTGTTCCAGCTTTTGGATGAGATGACCTTGGGAATGATACTGCACATCCAGGCACGTGCCGTGAGTAATTACTCAGGGTAGGCACTCAGTACGCTTTAAAACAAAATTAAACCGCGCATGCGCAGATTGTTCTCCCCGTTAAATAAATAAATAAATAAAAACAGTGACATTTCAATTTGCCCAAGGCTTCCTAGTCCTAGACCAATTGGGGGAACAGTTCCTTTCACAGCTTGTGGAGAGTCTGTGCCAGGGGTAAAGTTGTGGGGAGGGCACAAGTGTTGAGAAGGAGGGTGTCGGGGATACTGCCAACGCTGGAAAGGACACAGAGAACATTTACGAGGAAGGACTAGAGGGTCTGAGCGATATATAGAGGTTGTAGGCTGGACATGTGAGGAGCAATGGTGAAAATCGCAAGAAAGTACTTATCACAAAGTACTGGAATCTTCACTCACTCACCGCTGCCGCTACTTCAGCGCCTTCTGCCGGCTTCTGCTCACCTTTGGCAGTGCTCTCCGTTGGAACACCTGTCACCTGCCGTTCGCCGACTTTGCTCATGTCAGCGACTTCCTGCAAATCCTTAAATTCCCACAGCCGAGTAACCTCAATCGCGCTGTCGGAATTTAAGGACATGAGTGAGGCCAGCGAGCGGCAGGAGAGAGGTTTTTAGACGGAGAGCTGCCAGAGGTGAACGGGGACCGGCAGAAGGAGCTAAGGTGGCGGCTGGTTCCGCTGTCCGGCCCGGCGGCCGCTCAGCCACCCGAGCTACTTCTCTCTCTCTCCCCCCCCCCCCCCGGCCTCAGAGCAGTGTCATTCCACGCCCCCTTGCAAGGAGCGTCACAAGTGGATGCTCCTGACCCCTCATTCATAACATTCGTGCCCTCCCCGCAACTTTACCCCGGGCCAGACACCCCAAACGCTGTGAAAGGAGCTCTCCCCCCCCCCCCCCCCCCCACCCCACCCCCACACCCCGGGAAATACGGTATTAAAAAAAATCACAAAATGTACTTACCACATCATTGGTACACGACAAACCATGGTTGAAAACCCCGCCAAGAAACTTGCGCTGCGCATGCGCAGTAGACTGATGCGCATGCGCAGTGCAGCAAAGGCAGGATTTCTGCTGCCTTCAGCCCCAATTGAAACTGACGGCTTCAGGCAGCGCTGACGGCACATGGGCTGCACAGTGCTTCCCGTGTCACAAGCGCTGCGGATGAAAGGCACGGAGAACTATGCCTACCTAGTAGGTATGTTACAAAACTTACCTTTAGCGGCGCTGCAGTTCTGCCGCTCCCCGTGTGCGCGACTTTAGCGCCTTTCAGAGGGGGGCGGGCTTAAAGTGCCGATTTTCACCAGACCAGGATAATCGATGAATGTCGGGCGATTTAATTGCGGAAGAAAAATCGCTCCGACATTTCATCAATGAAGGTATTTTTAAATTACTCTAAGTTATTTGTTAACTAGAGTAATTTAAAAATCTCCTTCAAAAGCCGTGAGCACTGACAACCGGAAGCATTTTGCGTAGGGGAGAAAAAAAGGTAAATACTTTATTTTTTTATTAAAAGTTGGTTTTTTGGGAGGCATAAATACTATTTTAATGTTGCGAAATGGGGTCCCCAAAAAATGTATGAACCCCCAGTATTTTCCCCCCTGACTTCACCGCTAACCGCAACGTTCTAATCCACCGCATTCCACTAAAACCCACTCGCTAGTTGATTTAAATGGCCATTAATTTACAGGCAGTAAACACTAAATTCCTTCCATTTGGCCCAGAAATTCATGAAAATGAGATTTAAAAATTATGTTATATTGTGGATTATTGTGTGAATGTTATTTGGACACTTAGGCAATTAAAAAAAAGTTTATCTTTTCTTAAGAAATTGATAGATGTTTAGATCTACTCATTGAATTTTGTAATTAGCTACAATTAGATAACTAACTAATTATATACTTTAATTTCAGGTAATCCAAGTAAGATTGTTTAATATTTGTTTCAGAATGCTTCAATCTATAATGACTGAAAATTTCATTGAGTTCTCTTAATTTTTAATAAAGTTATGGGCTTTTAATTTTTCCAGATCACAGCTTTTGAGTTAAGTCAATTGAAAGGCAATGGGAAGCAAGATACTCATTTCCGAGCATGAAAATGGCCATAACTTTCTTAATACTGAAGATATGAAAGTAAATTAGGTGTCAAATTAAACTTCTTGTTATGCTTTATCTGATGGGATAAATTGCAGACTTGATTTTTAAAATCTCAAAATTTTGTAACATTGCTATACCTAGGAGATCGATCTCTTAGACAGGCATAATTCTCCCATGCCTTTACTATTTATATTTAATAATTGCCATTTCATAATTTTAGTCAGGGTAGGCAATGCCTACCTTGCCTACCCTGACGGCACGTGCCTGTGCACATCCATGACTTGTGAAAAGGGAGCAACTTTTACATTGAGTGATAGGGAAATCATTTTACATTGAGTGATAGGGACATCACACTGGGCACACTGGGCCTCTCCCTCTCCCGGCTCCAGGACGCTCGCACCTTGGCGTCTCTGGTGAGGCAGCAGCTCCACCGAGCATTGGTTGCTCTGTTTCCTCTACTACCGCAGTAACAACACTTCATCGGCTGGAGTTACTTTGGCCTGATTTGAAACGGTGAAAGATTCTATACAAATTCAATTTTTTTTCTTTTGTTATTGGTTAACTGACCCCTCCGAATGATGTTTCGAAAACCTCTCTGTGGTTTCATCAACGTGACGAGTGATTGCTGGAGACAGTAGCCTCTGTTATAGTTGTCAGCAGCTGTTGTGCCACCAAAGGGGGAAAAAAAATCTGAGCCAAGGTATTAATTTACAGCTCGATTGTCAATCACCTGTCACATCTTGTACTGTCAATGAAATGAAACCTGCGCTGGTAGTGATTAAAGGTAATACAAAAAGACTGAATACTGTAGCACCGACATCAGCACTGGATAACCCTGGCAGTAGCACGAGGACAGAAAGGGAATTATGAATCAGAGTTACAGAAACACAATATTTTTCTGAAACTTCAATAACTAGTTTCACAGATTAGCACATCGAGTTCAGGTCACATCATTACACAGGTAAAGATGTGTTCTTCTTCAACAGGTTTGGAAATTTTGTACGACATTGAGGGAGCTTTCTCTTTATAGCTTCAAGGATAGAGTTTGTTGTTACCCGAGCCATCGTCAAGGAGCCTTCTTTAGACTTGGCTTCAGAGATACAGCATGGAAACAGGCCCTTCGGCCCGCCAGGTCCGTGCCGACCAGCAATCCCCACACATTAACACCCACGAGGGACAATTTTTTACATCTACCATGCCAAGTAATTAGTGGTAGTAATGAAGGCAAACACAATGCTACCATTTATTTCAAGAGGGCTAGAATAACCACAAGAGAGAGCTAGATAGGGCTCTTAAAGATAGCAGAGTCAGGGGGTATGGGATGAAAGCAGGGAACGGGGTACTGATTGGGGATGATCAGCCATGATCACATTGAATGGCGGAGCTGGCTCGAAGGGCTGAATGGCCTACTCCTGCACCTATTGTCTATTGTCTATAATACAAAAACAGGGACATAATGCTGAGGTTCTAGAAGGTGCTGGTCAGACTACATTTGGAGTATTGTGAGCATTTTAAGGTACCATATCTGACGAAGGATGTGCTGACTCTGGAGAGGGTCCAGAGGAGGTTTACCGGAATGATCCCAGGAATGAGTGGGTTAGCTTATGATGAGCATTTGACGGCAGTGGGCCGGTACTCACTGGAGTTTAGAAGAATGAGGGGGGACAATAGTGAAAAGCTTGGAATAAGTTTGTGGAATATGTTAAAACATAAATAGCTTCTATTATTCATCAGATATTCATAAGGCCAAAAGTAATAGGAGCAGAATTAGGCCATTCAGTCCATCAAGTCCACTCTGCCATTCAATCTTGGCTGATCTATCTCTCCCTCCTAACCTCATTCTCCTGCCTTCTCCCCATAACCCCTGACACCCGTACTAATGAAGAATCTATCTATCTCTGCCTTAAAATTATCCGCTGACTTTGCCTCCACAGCCTTCTGTGGCAATGAATTCCACAGATTCACCACCCTCTGACAAAATAAATTCCTCCTCATCTCCTTCCTAAAGTTACATCCTTTAATTCTGAGGCTGTGACCTCTGGTCCTAGACTCTCCCACTAGTGGAAACATCCTCTCCACATCCACTCTATCCTGTTTCCACGCTGAGGGACAATCTTATAAAGCTCAGTTCAGTTGAGTTTATTGTCACGTGTACCAAGGTGCAGCGAAAAGCTTTTGTTGCATGCTATCCAGTCTGTGGAAAGACAACACGTGATTACAATTGAGCCATTCACAGTGTATAGTTACATGATAAGGGAATAACGTTTAGTGCAAGGTAGAGCCAGCAAAGTCTAATCAAGGATGGTCTGAGGGTCACCAATGAGGTAGATAGTCATTCAGGACCGCTCTACTCATTGGTGACCATTCGACTCTCGGGCAGAACGGCTCAATGTACAAGAGCTGGAGCTGCATGAAGGTCCATTTTCTTCAGCATATTTGTCATTATCGCCTCCAGGACCATTACAAGGACACACTAAGTTACAATTTGTTTAAGTAAAGCATTGATGACAAATGTGAAGAATGGAAGTTTGAGCAAATGCTGTGATTTAAGTCACATAAGAAATCCTCAGGGAAGCCGGCTCATGAAGTTAATTCATGCCAACCTTCAGAATCCCATTACCGTCTATCCTTTACTTCTGACAGTGTTATCTTAAATTAATAATCAATCACAATTCATGATTAATGAACCATGTTTCTTCCCAGCTGTTATCAGGCAACTGAACCATCCTACAATAACTAGAGAGCAGTCCTGAACTACCTCATTGGTGACCCTCAGACTATCTTTGACTGGACTTTACTGGCTTTAGTAACACTGTATATCGTGTTGTTACTTGCGAGCAAAGCACCAAGGCAAATTCCTTGTATCTATACATATTCGGCTAATAAAATGTATTCAATTTAATTCCATTCAATATATCCAATTCCATTTAGCTTGCACTAGTCTACTCCTACAGCAGCTTTTCCAACTTTAACTATGCTCACTAGGCGTTATTCCCTTTATCCTGTATCTGTACACTGCGGACGGCATGTATACTCTGGAATTTAGGACGAGAGGGGATCTTATTGAGTCATATAAGACTATTAAGGGCTTGGACATGCTAGAGGCAGGAAACATGTTCCCGATGTTAGGGGAGTCCAGAACCAGGGGCCACAGTTTAAGAATAAGGGGTAAGCCATTTAGTACGGCGATGAGGAAACACTTTTTCACACAGACACTTGTGAATCTGTGGAATTATCTGCCTCAGAGGGCGGTGGAGGCCGATTTTCTGGATTCTTTCAAAAGAGAGCTAGATAGGGCTCTTAAAGATAGCGGAGTCAGGGGATATGGGGAGAAGGCAGGAACGGGGTACTGATTGTGGGTGATCAGCCATGATCACACTGATTGGCGGTGCTGGCTTTAAGGGCCGAATGACCCACCCCTGCATCTATTGTCTATTGTCTATCATGTATCTGTACACTGTGGACGGCTCGATTGTAATCATGTATTGTCTTTACACTGACTGGTTAGCACACAACAAAAAGCTTTTCACTGTACCTCGGTACATGTGACAATAAACTGAACTGAACAAAACTATTCATTGGTGGGGCTTTACGAATTGTCGTTGCCAGGATCTGACTTGCTGATATGCGGGAGAGGCAGTGTGCACAGGCATACAACGCAAAAACATCTTCATATTACACAT
This sequence comes from Raja brachyura, assembly GCA_963514005.1. The sequence goes on from OY740791.1 coordinate 2,992,791, forward strand.
GGATTTATGCAGGATGACAGCCAAAGAAATCCATGGCCATCCCTTGCTAGTTGATGAAGAGGAACAGGGCGACACTATGATTACTTGATTTTTTTGTATTTTGCTTCTTGTTCTCCTCTTTACAAAGCTATTTCAGAGGAGGTTTCTAGTCTCAATCATTTTTTTTTAAAGGAATTTTCAGGTGATTTACCAAAGGTCCCTCAGATCCTCTGCAGAAGCAAACTGCTAAAAGAAAGCAAGAAATGGCCACCCATATCTAGAATACACAATGGATAGATAGGTAGGTGTATTGAGGTAGATACTATTGAGGTAGATAGATCTATTGAGATAGATAGATTCTTGCTTAATATGGGTGTCAGAGATTACGGGGAGAAGGCAGTAGAATGGGGTTGGGAGGGAGAGATAGATCAGCCATGAATGAATAGCAGAGTAGACTTGATGGTGCAAACTCGATAACCAGTCAGCGGAAAGACAATACATGATTACAATCATGATTACGTGATTGGGGATGATCAGCCATGATCATATTGAATGGCCGTGCTGGCTCGAAGGGCCAAATGGCCTACTCCTGCACCTATTGTCTATTGTATAATCGAGCCATTTACAGTAGAGATCTATGATAAGGGAATAATGTTTAGTGCAAGATAAAGCCAGTAAAGTCCAATCAAGGATAGTCCGAGGGTCTAGGTGAGGTGGATAGTAGTTCAGCACTGCTCTCTGGTTGTGGATGGTTTAGTTGCCTGATAACAGCTGGGAAGAAACTGTCCCTGAATCTGGAGGTGTGCGTTTTCACACTTCTGTACCTCTTGCCCGATGGGAGAGGGGAGAAGAGGGAGTGGCTGGGGTGCGACTGGTCCTTGATGATGCTGCTGGCCTTGCCGAGGCAACGTGAGATATAAATGGAGTCAGTGGAAGGGAGGTTGGTTTGTGTGATGGCCTGGGCTGCGTCCACAATTCTCGGCAATCTCTTGCGGTCTTGGATGGAGCTGTTTCCAAACCGTGCTGTGATGCACCCGGATAGAATGCTTTCTGCGGCCTCTTTCAACGTTCAATGCGATCGTGTAGAAACATGGAACTGCGTGATCCTACACTCTGTCCCTAGTGTGCGAGATAGCGTTGGTGTTCAGGGGGATCGCCGGTGGGGGGGGGGGGGGGGGGGGGTGAGGGGCTTGTTTCCGCACTATATCTCTAAACTCTAAAGTGTAAAGATTCTGGCACTAAATCTGAGGCAAAATAGTCAGCAGGCACAGTGGCGCAGCAGTAGGTGCTGCCTTACAGTGCTTGCAACGCCGGAGACCCGGGTTCGATCCTGACCACGGGTGTTGTCTGTACGGAGTTTGTACGTTCTCCCCGTGACCTGCATGGGATTTCTCTGAGATCTTCTGTTTCCTCCCACACTCCAAAGACGCAGGTTTGTACATTAATTGACGCTGTGTATGCGTAAATTGTCCCTGGTGTGTGTCGGATAATGTTAATGTACGGGGTCGGTGCGGACTCGGTGGGCTGAAGGGCCTGTATTTCCGCTGTGCATCTAAACGAAATGTAGAAATCTAAGCCACAAAGGGCTTTGCCATGAGTTAGTGTTTCCATGGAAATTGTTGCTATTGGAAAGGTTAAACGCTGAATGGTTGACTGGTCTTATTAGACCTGCCCGTGGAGGTAGTGTGCGGTGTATTGTACTCAGTAAGATATCGTGACCCATGCTGTAAAAGGAAGCACCAAGGTTATGTACCATTATAGATTCTGCTTTCAAGTTTATGATGAAGATTCTTTTTGAATAGATTCATCAACGTGACTGCAGTATCTTTGAAATTTCTCAAACAATGAAATGCTGACGCAAATAACGACAAAATGACCAAAGTTGACAAATTATTCCACATCAAAGCGCTTAAATATGCTAGTTTTTTTTTACTATCTTTAGTTTGGTTTAGTTCTAGAGGTTCAGCGTGAACAGACGCTCTTCGGCCCACCGAATCCATGCCGACCATCGATCACCTGGTCACACAAGTTCTCATACACGGTTACGCACGAACATTGCATTTGCTCATTTATTATGCGTCGCCATGTGTCAACGTCCATAACCATGCGCCGCCCGTACGCCTTTGGCGCACCATTTGCGAGTTATTTGAGCGCCGCATCACGTGACCACACGGGTATAAAGCGCGCGTAGTTTTGAAAAATGTTCACCATAGTATCTTTGATTTTCACTGGGGAAATCCTTGCCACGGAGATCAGACTAAGTACGAACGACATCCCAAGTGGCTCCCAAAAGAAGCAGAGCCCTCAAGAGCACTTTGCGCGTGACCCTCGTACGGCTAGATGATTTTCACGCGACTGTCGCGCGTCAGTCACTACCGGCCTGTCGCGTAAATGACGCGCAAATGACGCCCAAGTGGGACAGGCCCATTAGTCGGCATGGACGAGATGGGCCGAAGAGCCTTGTTCTGTGCTGTATGACTCTGTGTCTCTGTAAAATCGTGTAATCCACCACATATCCTCCTGCATATCTCTGACCTATATAGGAAGCAAAATGCAGATCAGATGACAGTCAGTGTGATTTGGAATGAAGTCAAATCAAATGATTTACTTTATTTGTAATGTTTGCATTGCATTGAAAAGGCTGCATTGTTGTCATATTAGGCGGTGAGTGAGACAGAGTAAACCTGATCAGAAAACACTGGTATCTGTCTGCAATGTTTAACACAAGAGTGGCTCTACACTGTCATATGATAATATCCCATGTGCCATGAAGCAAAAGTTCTGTCACTTTGTATCCCAATGTAGATTGTGTTTGGTGGAAGATTACGTCAAAACATCATAAATGATAGGAGCAGAATTAGGCCATTTGGCCCATCAAGTCTACTCCGCCATTCAATCATGGCTGATCTATCTCGCCCTCCTAACCCCTTTCCCCTGCCTTCTCCGCATAACCCCTGACACCCGTGCTAATCAAGAATCTGTCAATCTCCACATTAAAAAATATCCATTGACTTGGCCTCCACAGCCGTTTGTTGCATCAGTGTGTGGAGTTTGCACGTTCTCCCTGTGACAGCGTGGATTTCTCACGGGTGCTCCGGCTTCCTGCCACATCCCAAACGCGTGCCAGTTTGTAGGTTAAATGAACAAGAGTAAGTTCTTCCCAACAACCATTCATAAGGTCATAAGTGATAGGAGTAGAATGCCATTCGGCCCGTCGTCCACTCTGCCATTCAATCATGGCTGATCTATCTCTCCCTCCTAACCCCATTCTCCTGCCTTCTGCCCATAACCCCTGACACCTGTACTAATCAAGAATCTATCTATCTCAACCTTACAAATATCCACTGACTTGGCCTCCACAGCCTTCTATGGCAATGAATTCCACAGATTCGCCACCCTCTGACTAAAGAAGTTCCTCCTCATCTCCTTCTTAAAGGAACATCCTTTAATCCTGCAGCTATGACCTCTGGTCCTAGACTCTCCCACTAGTGGAAACATCCTCTCCACATCCACTCTATCCAGGCCTTTAACTGTTCGGTAAGTTTCAATGAGGTCCCGCCCTCAACCTTCTAAACTCCAGCGAGTACAGGCCCAGTGCCGACAAACGCTCAGATTAGTTTTGACAGCTGGCTTGGTCTGCTTTAAAATGTCAAGATGTTGTCGAGCTGGAAAGGGCAGAGAAGACTTTACGAGGATGTTGCAGGGACTCGAGGGTCTGAGCTTTTTGCAGCCTGGGACTCGATTCCAGGTGATCTTATAGAGTTCTATAAAATCATGAGAGGAATAGATTGGGTAGATGCACAGGATCTCTTGCCATGAGTATGGGAATCGAGAACCAAACAACAGATGTTTAAGGTAAAGGGGCAATGATTTAATAAGAATCTGTTCATATGTTCATGTTAATTGGAGCAGAATTGCACCATTCGGCCCAACAAGTCTACTCCGCCATTCAATCATGGCTGATCTATCTTTCCCTCTCAACCCCATTCTCCTGCCTTCTCCCCGTAACCCTTGACACCCACACTAATCGAGTACAGGTTCTTGAACCTGGAGGTCACAGTTTTCCGACCCCTGTACCTTCTTCCCGATGGTAGCAGTGAGATGAGAGTGTGGCCAGGGTGGTGTTCTGGGGTGAACTTCTTCTTCTGTCGTGTGTCTTTTAGACCTGCAGCTCCATTGAGGCGAGCCAGGCCAACGTGTCATCGTCCAGGTCAATCAGACCTCGTTCACCAGTCGGTGGCCGGTGTTTGGGGCAACTGGTGACTATGTGCTCCACTGACTGTGTTGGGTCCCCACACTCACAGGAGGCGCTGTCCACGAGGCCCCACTTCTTCATCGCTACTCCATAGCGTCCGACGCCTGTCCTCAAGCGGTTGAGGGTTGTCCACTGCTTTCGGGGCAGGTCCTGGCCAGGGACGTCCATGGGGTCATCGATGTAATGGTGTAGCCTAGCCTGGGTGAACCACTGAGTTTGAAAGAGTAACAAAACCAAGCTGACGTCCAACATTAATAATTCTAAGAGTGAAAACAGTGCTTAACGAGGTAACAAAACTTACCAAAATAATGCATGTGATCTGATTTCTGCAGAGGGCTTATTCACACAATGCTCTTTAATGCTGAATGACAAGATACGATCTTCAGTGTGAGGATATTTTAACCGGAGTTGCTGCATTACAGCTTGCAGCGCAGGAGACCTGCGTTCGATCCTGACTATGGGTGCCGTCTGTACGGAGTTTGCACGTTCTCCCGGTGGGTTTCCTTCGAGATCTTCAGTTTCTTCAAAGACGTACATGTTTGTAGGTTAATTGCCTTTGGTAAAAATGTAACTTGTCAACTAGTGTCACAACTTGTCCCTAGTGTGTGTAGGATAGTGTTAGTGTGCGGGGATCGCTGGTCAGTACAGACTCGGCGGGCCGAAGGGCCTCTTTCCACGCCGTATCTCTAAACTAAACTAAACTAAACTTGCAGACCTGTTCAACCTTTGCTGAACGGGCAATTTTACTTCTTGTGTTGTTAGGGTTTGGAGACTATTAGCAAAGCAAGAGACTGTATTCCACAGAACATTACTGCTGCTGGCCTGTGTTTCGTTTAAAAAAAAATTAGTTTAGCGATACTGCACGTAAACAGGCCCTTCAGCCCATCGAGTCCACGCCGACCAGCGATCCCCGCACACTTATGTGCCTGTCCCACATAGGTGATTATTTAGGTGACTGCCAGCGACCAGGACAATGGAATTCATCGAAGTCAGCACCGGCAACAACCCACGTCACCTGGCGACAACCTACGATAACCTGGCTACAACCTACGATAACCTGGCTACAACCTACGACAACCTACGACAGCCCCAAATTGTCGTCACTGTCGGCAAAAATGTTTCAACATGTTGAAAATGTTTCGGCAGTCGCCTAAAAACTTGCCTAAGTGTGACTGGGCCATAAACACTATCCTACACACACTAGGGACAATTTACATAATTTATCTTTAACAAAGCAAATTAACCTACAAACCTGTCGTCTTTGGAGTGCAGGAAGAACCCAGAGAGCACCCAAAGAAAACCCAGGCAGGTCACAGGGCGAACGTACAAACTCCGTACAGCCAGCACCCCATGGTCAGGATCGAACCAGAGTCTCTGGCGCTGTGAGGCAGCAACTCTACCACTGTGCCACCCTGTGCTTGCATAGAATTTCATTTGAACCCTAACTTGTTTGGTGATTTATTAGTTCCAGAATATACAGTCTAATGCTCATGACAGCATCCACTTAAAAATTAGAGGGGATAAATAGGCTGGGATATGATCAGACAAATGTATTATTTTCATTTGAATCTATTTCTCCTGTTCCTCCCTCCCACTCACTCAGCCCTTTATTCAAACAATTGATGAATGTTCAGAGGCGAAATGGAATGAAATTATTATTTGTTTATTGTTGCTGCAGGAGTAAAATGCAATTAAAGTTGATGTGTGCGTGGCATTTTACTTAAGCAGGAGTCAACCTTGAAACCATGTAAGGCGACACCTCCATTCAATGGTTTGGGTGTCTGTTGAAAATGCTGTCACTGCTCTGCACAACATTTTCATGCAAAACTCCCATCAAGTTTGGCTTTCCGTGAATTATTGCATCAAATCTTCTCCCTCTCTGTCAAGTTTTTGGTCATTCTTTCCTAGTTGCTAAAACTTTTCAAGAGAGAGCTAGATAGGGCTCTTAAAGATAGCGGAGTCAGGAGGAATGGGGAGAGGGCAGGAACGGGGTACTGATTGTGGATGATCAGCCATGATCACATTGAATGGCGATGCTGGCTCGAAGGGCCGAATGGCCCACTCCTGCACCTATTTTCTATGTTTCTATGACCAGCGATCCCCGTACACGAACACTATCCTACACACAATCGGGGGAATTTACAATTTTTACCGAAGCCAATTAACCCACAAACCTGCACGTCTTTGAAGTGTGAGAGGAGACCGGAGCACGCGGAGAAAACCCACGCGGTCACGGGGAGAATGTACAAACTCCGTACGGACAGCCCCCGTAGTCAGGATCGAACCTGGGACTCTGGCGCTGTGAGGCAGCAATTCTACTGCTGCGCCACCGTGCCGACCCCTCGCAATCTCTTCCGACGGTTGTGGAGGCCAAGTCAATGGATATTTTTAAGGCGGAGAGTGGTTGTCAGGGGCTTTGGGGAGAAGGCAGGATAACGGGGTTGGGAGGGATAGATAGATCAGCCACAATTGAGTAGACTTGATGGGCCGAATGGCCTAATTCTGCTCCTAGAACCTATGAAGCTGGTAGTGTTGTGCAGGTAACCTGCAGCCTCTGAGAGGATTACATCTTGCATTAGCTTGTCTGCTTTTCTTCTTAGCCCTAATAGCTTGCTTTTCCACATCTTTTTTTCTTTTCACCGGCTTATAGAACTTATGAATAATTCATGTTTTACGTGTCTGAGTCTATGAGCCTTTGACGCTGCTGCAAGCAATATTTTCATTGTACCTGCATCTCACTGCTCTTGTGCAGATGGTAATAAACTTGACGTGACTTGATTTGACTTCTTGAATCTGCTTGGTGTTCTATCGTTCATGCTACCATGTCATCAATGTTCAAGAAGGAACTGCAGATGCTGGAAATTCGAAGGTAGACAAAATTGCTGGAGAAACTCAGCGGGTGCGGCAGCATCTACGGAGCGAAGGGAATAGGCAACGTTGCCCATTTCCCTCGCTCCTTAGATGCTGCCGCACCCGCTGAGTTTCTCCAGCATTTTTGTCTCCGTACCATTTCATCAAAGTGGTTTGACGGGAGGTGCAAAATTTTATCCCAACGTGACAAATGTTTTGGCTGCTTGATGTAAAATTCAAGGCAAATACATGAGCCAAAAATGCTGAATATTTAATTTGGCAACTTTTTAATTGCACGACTATGATCACAAATCTCCCCAAGTGAATTTTTTGCGCTGACATGTCGAGTTATTGCGGAATTCATTTCAATTTTTTCCTCTGTGCAGTTTGAAAATCCCAGCACAATAATGACATGGGCTTATGATAGTGGATTGTTCTTGAAGGCCAAGGGAAGGTTCAGTAACACACTTAATGACTGATTGAATGCAATGCAAATAAGCTTATGATTTTACAGGCATTGTCCTTGCTCTTCATAATCGACATGGAATTCCTTTGCTCAACTATAAATGGTTCATATTGAAAATCTCACAGACTCCATCCAAAGGAAATTATATTTCAATGACATCCATTGTATCAGGCTATTCCTTGCCCGGCTACATTACCCCAGCTGCATTAATGTTGATATCAATCAGGAGCTCTGCCACGCTTCAATTCACAGCCACATCTATTAATGCTGCCACCGAGATGGCTAGGAACACACTAATGCTAGTCTAGAAAGCATCCATTTATTTTACGGTGGACAAAAGTGCTGGAGAAACCCAGCGGGTGCGGCAGCATCTATGGAGCAAAGGAAATAGGCGACGTTTCAGGCCGAAACCCTTCTTCAGACTGTTTTATTTATGTTACTGTCTTCTGAAGATGCAGGAATACTTTATTCTTTCACCGTACAATGTGTCTGCAGAAGGGCCTTACAGCGCTTGCAGAGACCCGGGTTCGATCCCGATCATGGGTGCTGTCTGCACGGAGTTTGTACGTTCTCCCCGTGACCTGCGTGGGTTTTCTCCCAGATCTTCAGTTTCCTCCCACACTCTGAAGACGTACAGGTTTGTAGGTTAATAGGCTTGGTAAATGCAAACATTGTCCCTAGTGGGTGTAGGATAGTGTGCGGGGATTGCTGGTCGGCACGGACCCGGTGGGCCGAAGGGCCTGTTTCCGTGTTGTAACTCTAAACTAAAAACTGAACTAAACTTAGGGCGGCACGGTACTGCAGCAGGTGGAGCTGCTGCCTCACGGCACCAGAGACCCGGGTTCGATCCAGACCTCGGGTGCTGTCTGTGTGCGGAGTTTGCACGTTCTTCCCTGCGACCGCGTGGGTTTCCTCCGGCTGCTCCGGTTTCCCCGCGCATTCTAAAAGTGTGCGGGTTTGTAGGTTAATTGGCCTTGCTAAAAATTGCCCCCTAGTGTGTAGGGAGTGAATGAAAAAGTGGGATAACATTGTGAACTGGCACGTGGACAGTGGGCCGAATGGCCTCTTTCCATGCTGTATCTCTAAAATTAACTAATCTAAACTAAACGCTAAACAGTAAACTAAACTAAACTAACCTACGGAGGAATTGGTAGACAATATTTTGGGTTGGGCCCCTTCATCAGAAGAAGAGCATGAATAAGGTCCTGACCTGAAACGTCACCTGTCAATACCCTCCACAGATGCTGCCTGACCCGCTAACAAACTTTTGTCCAAAGTCGTGAAATAATATCAGTGCTTATGTAATTAAAAGGATGTTCTGATAGGGTCAGAAGCAAAATACAATCCTGGGAAGAGGCAAATGGGAGCCATTTTGTTGCTCTTCCTGTTTCTCAGCTGTTGACTGTAATTCTGCAGGACCTCTTTCAATTATCTAAGCGTGCAGGAAGGAACTGCAGACGCTGGTTAAAACCGAAGGTAGACGCAAAATGCTGGAGTAACTCAGTGGGACAGGCAGTAACTCTGGAGCAGACGGAATGTGTAGGAAGGAACTGCAGAAGCTGATTGAAAGAACCATGCTGGAAAAAGATGTTGGGCTGAAGAAGGGTCTTGACCCGAAACGTCACCCATTTCTTCTCCCCAGAGATGCTGCCTGTCCCGCTGAGTTAAGGGCCTGTCCCACTTTGTGATTTTTTCCGCGACCGCGAATGTCAGCGACTGACGCCCTAAAAACCGTTAAGTTGTACGACACTCCGCGCCACCTGCCTTCACAACACAAGAAGGTGACACCAAAGTATAATATTGGAAATGAACTTGTCTAGAATAAATCTAAGGACCAATAACTTTTTTTTAAAAAAATTGTTTATTTAACGTCAGCGTCACCGGCCGTGGCCCGCAGGACAGAATGCGTCAGCGTGTGACAGGGCGCACGACGTGATGAGACACCCAGATGTCACCTGAAGATTTTGAACTTTCCAAAATCCATGGGCGGCAGGGAGACACCGAGTGTCACTACATGCATCACCACGCGTCGCCCCACATCACGCCCCAACCACACCGCGTTACCCCGCATCACGCCCCAACCAGGCCGGCGTTACCCCGCGTCATGCCCCAACCACTCCGCGTTACCCCGTGTCACGCCCCAACCACTCCGCGTTACCCCGCATCACGCCCCAACCACTCCGCGTTACCCCGCATCACGCCCCAACCACTCCGCGTTACCCCACATCACGCCCCAACCACGCCGCGTTACCCCCCATCACGCCCCAACCACGCCGCGTTACCCCGTGTCACGCCCTAACCACTCCGCGTTACCCCGCGTCATGCCCCAACCACTCCGCGTTACCCCGCGTCACTCCCCAACCACTCCGCGTTACCTCGCATCACGCCCCAACTACTCCGCGTTACCCCGCGTCATGCCCCAACCACTCCGCGTTACCCCGTGTCACGCCCCAACCACTCCGCGTTACCCCGCATCACGCCCCAACCACTCCGCGTTACCCCGCATCACGCCCCAACCACTCCGCGTTACCCCGCATCACGCCCCAACCACTCCGCGTTACCCCGCATCACGCCCCAACCACGCCGCGTTACCCCGTGTCACGCCCCAACCATGCCGCGTTACCCCGTGTCACGCCCCAACCACTCCGCGTTACATCGCGTCACGCCCCAACCACTCCGCGTTACCCCGTGTCACGCCCCAACCACGCCGCGTTACCCCGTGTCACGCCCCAACCACTCCGCGTTACCCCGCGTCATGCCCTAACCACTCCGCGTTATCCCGTGTCACGCCCCAACCACGCCGCGTTACCCCGTGTCATGCCCCAACCACGCCGCGTTACCCCGTGTCACGACCCAACCACTCCGCGTTACCCCGCGTCACGCCCTAACCACTCCGCGTTATCCCGTGTCACGCCCCAACCACTCCGCGTTACCCCGTGTCACGCCCCAACCACTCCGCGTTACCCCGTGTCACGCCCCGACCACACCATGACAACCTCTTTTCAGGCTGTTGCCGAAAATGTCGCCCAAGTGGGACAGGCCCTTTCCTCCATCATTTTGTGTCTATCTTCAATTATCTATTTCTACATATAACTTCTATTTATTTGTTCTCATATTCCAGTAATCATCAGAATGTACTGGGTCAGATCCATGATTTGTATTCATTATTACCTGCAAATTCCCCGCTAATCAATAACCTCAGATGTTTATTCACAGGGCATATTGGTCTTAAATAATTACAAAAAGCAAAACAAGGTTTTCTGCAGACAAGGAGTAAAGAATTATATATTTTCTCATTCCACTTTCAGAAAACTACTGGAACATGCAAAATTGTTTTCCTTAATCCAGGAAAGCAGCCCTCTATTACCACGCGGCTGGTCGGAGCTGTCTTGTGGAGTTATGGACATGACCATAAGCCATAGGTGCAGAATTAGGCCATTCTGCCCATCGAGTCTACTCCACCATTCAGTCATGGCTGATCTATCTCTCCCTCTTAACCCCACGGGATGAAGAGATAATTATTCTGCCAGGTGCTGGGTGCGTGTGGAGGGGATGGCAATGGGGAGGGGGTTGCAGATGGGGAGGGGGATGGAGAGGAAGGATTCAGAGGGGACGGGATGGAGTGATTTATCACTGCTTCTGCAATTGTATTTTGCATTGAGTCACTCCCTTCAGTTTCCCAGGGGGTCGGGACGGGACTGGAGTTGGGAGGGAAAGGTTGGGGGGGGGGGGGGGGGGGGGTGGAGAGGGGAGGAGATGGGAGGGGAGTGGGGGGAGGGTGGTGTTGGGGTGACTTACTACAGGGACAAGTGTACGAGAGGTGTATTGACTGTGTGGACATTTGGTAGTGATTGCCCATGGGGTTCACTGTCGAGGACTTCATAATGCATAGAGCATTATAAACAGTGAAGCGATTAACCCTGGAAACGGGGGAGACTTCTCTCTGAGTTGTCCCAGGAAACTGAAGCAGGCTCACAGAGGCTTAATATTTTCTTGAGGTTATTAATGACAGATAAATGGATGGGAAGGGTTTAGAGGGCTATGGGCCACATGCAGGCAAATAGGACTACCCCAAGACATCAACTTGATCAGCATGGGATTGACATGTTTTGTATTTTTCCTTTCTAAAGATGCAGTGTATTTTGGTGACTATTGCACACTGCAGACCAGAAGAGCCTTCAATAACCAGAGATACCAGATCCACACAAAATCTTTTTTTTGCGGCAACTGTTTATAATGCTCTCTGCATTATGAACTCCTCGACAGTGAACCCCATGGGCAATCACTACCAAAGTGTCTGCTCACACAGTCAGTACACCTCTCCTACACTTGTCTCCCATACTAAGTCACCCCCAACCCCCGCTCCCCCTCTTCCCCCATTCCCCTCCCCTCCCCCACCCCCGCCACCTTTCCCTCCCAACTCCAGTCTCGTCCTGATCCCGTGGGAAACTGAAGGGAGCGACAATAAACTGCCACGGATACAAATAATGTCACACACAAGAAAGGGCAGATGCTGGTTGACAAAAAGTGAACACACAGTGCTGGAGTAACAAAGACGCAGCAGAATTTTGGAAACGTCATCCCGTCACCCATTCCTTCTCTCCAGAGATGCTGCCTGTCCCACTGAGTTAAAGATTGCCCACGGTAGACTCACGTGTCACTACGGTAAACTCACGGGCTACTACGTTCTCACAACGAGTTTAAAAGTTTAAAATTTTTACTTCAAGAGTAAATTTGACTCTTGGAAATCTTTCATCATGTTGAAAGATTTTCACGAGTTAACAAGTTTCCTGAGTACCTGCCGTTAGCGTTACGAGTTCCGACATTCCCGCTACGTTAATTCTATGTGATTACCACGAGTTTGATTTGTTTTAAACTCGGGATCACTCATGGGTGGACTCGCACCGTGAGACAGGGCCATTACATAGGAACATGGAAAATAGGTGCAGGTGTAGGCCTTCGAGCCAGCACCGCCATTCAAAATGATCATGGCTGATCATCCACAATCAGTACCCCGTTCCTGCTTTCTCCTCATATCCCTTGATTCCGTTAGCCCTAAGAGCTAAATCTAACTCTCTCTTGAAAACATCTAGTGAAATGGCCTCCACTGCCCTCTGTAGCAGAGAATTCCACAGATTCACAACTCTCTGGGTGAAAGTGTTTTTCCGCATCTCAGTCCTAAATGGCCCATCCCTTATTCTGAAACTGTGTGACCCCTGGTTCTGGACACCCCCAACATGGGGAACATTTTTCCTGCAAATGTATGAAGTATTCTAGGTCCCCTGCAGAACCTAAGTCCATGCCTTTCCCTTTGGAAACCATCGGAAACAAGATTGCACTTGATCCAGAATGCAAAGGGCCTGCCCCACGATGGCGACCTTATTGGCGAGTTTAGGAGACTCTGCGCTCGCCACCAGCTCGCAACATGGCGACACGTGGTCGTAGGTGGTCTCTGGTGAGTCTACTTCATGGTCGAGAGTAGTTCCCGTGTAGTGGTTCATACTCACGACCTCAGTAATGTATAAACTTTCTCTGCGACCAAAAATTGGTTGGCATGGAGAAAATCGACACATTTGTAGCTTTAGTCGAAGTAGGTCGTACTAGGTCAGCATGTTATCGTAGGTTATCGAAGGTAGTCAAGAGTGTCATAGATAGTGTTTTGTCCCACAGCACGAGTTCATTCCAAGAGCTCTCCCAAGTTTGCCCTGAATCGAACTTGGAGATTTACCCTTAATGGCCACTCATCGGTACTCGGGGCTCTCGTGGACATTTTTCAACATGTTGAAAAATATTCACGAGTCTTCCCGTGCTTACCTGCCGTTAGCGAGTCTTCCCGAGTGCCTGCCGTTAGCGTTACGACCCGCTAAGAGACGTCCCCGAGCTCCGACTGTGCATAGGTGTATCTAGCCTGTCCAACCCCTTATGAATTTTGTAAGTTTCTATAAGATCACCCCTCAATCTTGTAAATTCCAGCGAGTACAAGCCAGGCCTATCCAGTCTTTCCTCATATGAAAGTCCTGACATCCCAGGAATCAGTCTGGTGAACCTTCTCTGTACCCCCTCTATGGCAAGAATGTCTTTCCTCAGATTTGGAGACCAAAACTGTATGCAATACTCCAGGTGTGGTCTCACCAAGACCCTGTACAACTGCAGTAGAACCTCCTTGCTCCTATACTCAAATCCTTTTGCTATGAATGCTAACATACCATTCGCTTTCTTCACTGCCTGCTGCACCTGCATGCCTACTTTCAATGACTGGTGTACCATGACACCCAGGTCTCGTTGCATCTCCCCTTTTCCTAATCTGCCACCATTCAGGTAATAGTCTACCCTCCTGTTTTTGCCACCAAAGTGGATAACCTCACATGTATCCATATTATACTGCATCTGCCATGCATTTGCCCACACCCAGCCTATCCAAGGCACCTTGCAGCCTCCTAGCATCCTCCTCACACCTAACACTGCCCCCCAGCTTCGTGTCATCTGCAAACTTGGAGATGTTGTATTCAATTCCCTCGTCCAAATCATTAATATATATTGTAAATAGCTGGGGTCCCAGCACTGAGCCTTGCGGTACCCCACTAGTCACTGCCTGCCATTCTGAAAACGGCCCGTTTACTCCTACCCTTTGCTTCCTGTCTGCCAGACAGTTCTCTATCCACATCAATACTGAACCCCCAATACTGTGTGCTTTAGGTTTGTATACTAATCTCTTATGTGGGACCTTGTCGAAAGCCTTCTGAAAGTCCAGATATGACACATCCACTGGTTCTCCCTTATCCACTCTACTAGTTACATCCTCGAAAAATTCTATATGATTCGTCAGACATGATTTACCTTTCGTAAATCCATGCTGACTTCGTCCAATGATTTCACCACTTTCCAAATGTGCTGCTATCCCATCTTTAATAACTGACTAGCAGTTTCCCCACTACCGATGTTAGACTAACTGGCCTGTAATTCCCCGTTGTCTCTCTCTCTCCTTTTTTAAAAAGTGGGGTTACATTAGCTACCCTCCAATCCTCAGGAACTACTCCAGAATCTAAGGAGTTTTGAAAAATTATCATTAATGCATCCACTATTTCTGTGGGTACTTCCTGGAGTACTCTGGGATGCATCCTATCTGGCCCTGGTAATTTATCACCCTTTAATCCATTCAATTTACCCAACACCACCTCCCAGCTAACCTGGATTTCACTCAGTTCCTCCATCTTATTTGACCCCCGGTCCCCTGCTATTTCCGGCAGATTATTTATGTCTTCCTTAGTGAAGACAGAACCAAAGTAGTTATTCAATTGGTCCGCCATGTCCTTGTTCCCCATGATCAACTCACCTGTTTCTGACTGCAAGAGACCTACATTTGTTTTAACTAATCTTTTTCTCTTCACATATCTATAAAAGCTTTTGCAGTCAGTTTTTATGTTCCCTGCCAGTTTTCTTTCATAATCTATTTTCCCTTTCCTAATTAAGCCCTTTGTCCTCCTCTGCTGGACTCTGATTTATTATTTTGCCAAACTGGGATGAACAATTGTTGTAGTTCATCCATGCAGTCTTTAAATGCCTTCCATCGCACATCCAATGTCAACCCTTTAAGAATCAATTGCCAGTCTATCTTGGCCAATTCACGTCTCATACCTTCAAATGTATACTCTGGTGTTTAGGAGGATGAGAGGAGATCTCATTGAAACATATAAGATTGTTAAGGGCTTGCACACGCTAGAGGCAGGAAACATGTGCCCGATGTTGGAGGAGTCCAGAACCAGGGTCCACAGTTTAAGAATAAGGAGTAAGCATTTAGAACGAAGACTAGGAAACACTTTTTCTCACCGAGAGTGGTGAGTCTGTGGAATTCCCTGCCTCAGAGGGCGGTGGAGGCCGGTTCTCTGGATTCTCTTCAAGTGAGAGCTAGACAGGGCTCTTAAAAATAGCGGAGTCAGGGGATATGGGTAGAAGGCAGAACGGGGTACTGATTGGGGATGATCAGCCATGATCACATTGAAAGGCGGTGCTGGCTCATGGGGCAAATGGCCTACTTCCGCACCTATTGTCCATTGACTATTGTCTATTGTCTATTGTCTATTGTTAATAGTCGAAGTTAGTCTTCTATATAGGCCGTAGGAGGTCTTCTATATAGTCGAAGGATGCCAACTTTTTGGCAATTCACCAAGACCATGACAGTCTCCTAAACTTGCCAATAAGGTCGCCATAGTGGGACAGGCCCTAAAGAGAGGAAATCTGACACATATTCTTGCTTGCATGTCAAAGCCTTCATGACCCACTCAGTGAGAGATTAGCAAAGTAGGGACTTCCTTCCGAACCATCTCAGTGGAACGTTAATTTAATTTGATAAAAATAAATTGAGAAATTGAGTTCCAACTCTCTGGCTAGGTGACACCAATCTGCCAACCTTCTCAATGCATTGAAATTAGGTTTCCCTGCCGTTCAATAACAATAATGACATTTTACAGATTATAATTTTTTTTAAAGCTTTATTTCCAATGGGTGGAGGTTAAGAGTATTAACTGAGTCTCTGCCTCTTCCTTTCTTCTTCCTGCTCCCCTCCCCCCACCTCCACATCAGTCTGAAGAAGGGCCTCGACCCGAAACCTCACCAATTCCTTCTCTCCATAGATACTGCCTCACCCGCTGAGTTTCTCCAGCATTTTTGTCTACCTTCAATTTTCCTAGCATCTTCAGTTCTTTCTTAAATATTAACGGAGTACATTGTAAGTTACCTACAGAGAATGTGCAATGGTAGTTTGGCGATTCTGTATCAGAATACGGCTCTGCTAACAGCATGTAGACACAAAAAGCTGGAGTAACTCAGCGGGTCAGGCAGCATCACTGGAGAGAAGGAATGGGTGACGTTTCGCGTTGAGATCCTTCTTCAGACTGACGGTAATATCTCATCGAGAATCGAGAGAAAACGTCAAGAGTGTTAGATCGTCATGTGTACCAACGGATTTGTTTGTTTTAGCTTGCTTTAGAGATACAGCACGGAAACAGGCCCTTCGGCCCATCGAGTCCGTGTCGACCAGTGATGCCCACACGCTGACACCATCCTATACAGACTTAGGACAATTTTACATTTTCACCAAGCCAATTAACCTACACACCTGTATGCCTTAGGAGTGCAAGAGGAAACCAAAGATCTCGGTGAAAACCCACTCAGGTCACGGGGAGAAGTGCAAACTCAACACAGACAGCACTCGTAGTCAGGATCGTACCCGAGTCTCTGGCGCTGTAAGCGCTGTAATGCGGCAACTCTACCGCTGCGCCACTGTGCTCCCGATGATTTAGAGCTGCAGTGTGGAAACTGGCCCGTCGGCCCACCGAGTCCGTGCTGACCAGCGATCCCCACACACTAACATTATCCTAGACGTACTAGGGCCAATTTACAATTTTTACCGTCAGAGTCAGACTTTACAGATTCAGACCGGCTGTGTTCTACACCCTGAGCTTGTGTTTTAAAATGGTTTGGAGACTGAGGGAGAAATTAGCTGTAAAAAAAAAAAACCTTAGCCCCTCCTTATAAAAGCAATGAGGACTGTGAATAAAAAACGTAATGAAAGAAAAAACTTTCATTCCGAAGACAAACACAAAAAGCTGTAGTGACTAAGCAGGACAGGCGGCATGTCTGGAGAAAAGGAATGGGTGACGTTTCGGGACTTCTTCAGACTGAAGAAGGGTCTCGACCTGTCCGAAACGTCACCCATTCCTTCTCTCCAGAGCTGCTGCCTGTCCCGCTGAGTGAAGCCCCTGCCCCATGATACGAGTTTTTCCAAGAGCTCACCCGAGTTTAAAAAAAAAATCAAACTCGTGGTACTACATCACGAGTATTTTTTTTACACTTGGACATTTTTCAACATGTTGAGAAAACTTCACGAGTTAACGCGTTTCCCAAGTACCTGCCGTCAGCATTATGAGCCGCTACAAGACATCCACGAGCTCCGACGTACCCGCTACGTACATTCTACATACTTACCAAGAGTTTGATTTTTTTTTAAACTCGGGAGAGCTCTTGGGTAAACTCGCATCGTGGGACAGGGCCTTTTACTCCACCTTTTTGCGTCTATCTCCGGTTTAAACCAGCATCTGCACTTCCTTCTTACAAATTAAATTTCATTACGTTTGTTCTGCTGGACTTCATTTCCTTCTGCTGGACTTCCGCTGTGCTTTCTCCCCGACCGGTCCAGCTTGCCAGCTGCTTGGCATAACTCAGGTTTGCTCTGGGTAAGCGATTATTTAACCGGATATATCAGAACTATCTTCTAGTGATTGCCGCACAGTCATCAGCACGCAGCAATAAAAAATATATGACACAGGGGAAATGGTTATACAATCTAATTTGATGTCTAAATTAGTTGCAGACAGGTACAAATGATAGCGTAGTATCAGCATGAGACTGAGAGTACATAACATTAAATGTCATGTGGTTCCCTACAGGGAACTCCAATTGTCCATTTCCCAGACGTTCACTTGCTTTGGGAAATTGGACATTGTGTATACTGGATAAAGACACAAAATAACCTTGTGTGACACCACCTTTTTTACCCCCTCTCCCTCCGAATCCCATTGTCCTGTATTCTGCCCATAACCCGTTCTAATCAAGAATTTGTCTATCTCTGCCTTAAAGCTGTCCACTGACTTTTCCTCCACAGCCTTCTGTGGCAATGAGTTCCATAGATTCACCACCCTCTGACTAAAGAAGTTCCTCCTCACCTTTCAAAAAGAGTGGCCTTTAAATCTGAGGCTGTGACCTCTGGCCCTTGACTCTCCCACCAGTGGAAACATCCTCTCCACATCCACTCTATCTACGCCTTTCATTATTGTGGACGTTTCAATGAGGTTTCAAACTTCTACAGGTGCGCCGGAGGAAGCACGCAGTCAGTCGGGTTGCATCGCAGCCTGGTTGGGGAACAGCTCTGTCCAAGGCAGCAAGGTCTTGCCGAGAGTTGTAGATGTAGCCCGGTCCATCACACAGACCACACTCCCCACCATCGACTCCATCTGCACTTCACACTGCCTCGGGAAAGCAGCCGACATTATCAAAGTCTGAAGAAGTGTCTCAAGCCGAAATGTCATCAGTCCTTTTTCTCCAAAGATGCTGCCTGACCCGGTGAGTTACTCCAGCATTTTGTGTCTATCTTCTTATAATCAAAGACTTGCCCCAACCTAGTGATGGTGGCGCAGATTAATGGGAATATAGATACAGAAGGAACTGCAGATGCTGGTTTAAACCAGAGATGGACACAAAATGCTGGAGTAACGCAGCGGGACAGGCAGCATCTGTGGAGAGAAGGAATTGGCAGCGTTTCGGACAGGTCGAGACCCTTCTTCAGATTCAAGCGTCAAGAGTGTTTAATTTTCATATATTATCATGAAATTCTCACAGCCGTTGTGTAACAGCTCTGTAAACGCAACGAGATACACGTAAATATATAATAGTTAATATATTAATAATAGTAATACGTGGTAAATATATCAGTACAAAGCCATAGTCCAGAGCACAACCAAAGACACCGTCCATAGACTGTCATGGAGACATCATGAACTGCAGGTGCTGGAATCTTGAGTAAAACACAAAGTGCTGGAGGAACTCAATGGGCCAGGCAGCAGCTGTGGAAGACATGGATGGACATGGACTTCGCCGTTCATTCGTTCAAGTGCAGTGTTCATGACCCTGATGGTTGCTGGGAAGAAGCTGATCCAGCATTCTTCTCCCCCCCACCCCCCACATACGAACAGTCCGAAGAAGGGTCCCGATCTGAAACGTCACCGATCCATGTTCTCCACAGATGCTGCCTGACCCGCTGAGTTACTCCAGCACTCTGTGAAACGTCACCTATCCATGTTCTCCACAGATGCTGCCTGACCCGCTGAGTTACTCCAGCACTCTGTATGCTTTAGCGCATTAACCAGCATCTGCAGTTCTTTGTTTCTATGCTGCGTTCTTGAACCTGGTGGTCATGGTTTTCAGGCTCCTGTACCTTCCACGGAGTAATGTTTGGGGAAAGCTCACAAACGAAGCTTGTCATACCTTTGAGCGACGGTATTCTGCTTTTCTTTCTGAAAGCTGCACGCGATTATAGACTGGGTAATGATTCTGATTAAAAACAAAACAAAACATTGTGTGAATGTATCTCCAAACTATAAAATTGTGCAGACACAGTGAACTGCACATGCTGGTTTACCCGGGAAAAGACACAGAGTGCTGGAGTAACTCAGCGGGACAGAGAGCATCTCTGGAGAACATGGACTGCCAACATCCCAGGTTAAAAGAGTGCACATGGATAATTCAATGAACTAGCTCTGGAAGGTTGGGGTGGCACGGTGGCGCAGCGGTAGAGTTGCTGCCTCACAGCGCCAGAGACCTGTGCTCGATCCTGACTCCAGGTGCTGTCTGTACGGAGTTTGCACCTTCTCCCCGTGACCGGGTGGGTTTTCTCCGGGTGCTCCGGTTTCATCGCACGCTTCAAAGGTTAATTGGCTTCGGTAGAGATGATAAATTGGATAGTGTTAGTGTACAGGATGGGTCGGCGCGGACTCGGTGGGCTGAAGGGCCTGTTTCCGCGCTGAATCTCTGAACTAAACTAAAGTAAGCTATTGGAATTCTGAATCTGCACAGTACGTGTGTCGCTGGTGTTTGCAGAACTTTCAGGGGGAAAAAAAACGGCGTGTGATTTACTGAAGTGATTTCTCATCTCTGGCGTTACGTGTCCTTGAAAGTTGCTGAGCAACTGGAATAGGATGTTGTTTCCTCAGTAACCAACTCTCGAGCTCCGTGCTGGATGGACAAGAGCAGTAATGCTGATCTACCGAGCTACAGGAGACACATTTCAGGACAGGAGTAGGAACTGCACAAAAACAAAAAAAATGATGTGAGGCATAGAACAGTTAGACATTCAGAACCTTTTTTCCCCAGGGTGGAAAAATCACCAATTAGATGGCACAGGGGCCACAGTTTAAGAATAAAGGGTCAGCCATTTTGAACAGAGATGAGGAAACACTTTTTCACACAGAGAGTTGTGAATTTGTGGAATTCTCTGCCTCAGAAGGCAGTGGAGGCCAATTCACTGGATGCTTTCAAGAGAGAGTTAGATAGAGCTTTTAGGGATAATGGAATCAAGGGGTATGGGGAGAAGGCAGGAATGGGATACTGATTGTGGAGGACCATATTGAATTGCAGTGCTGGCTGCAATGTAGGAATAGGCAATAAACAATAGGTGCAGGAGTAGGCCATTCGGTCCTTCGAGCCAGCACCGCCATTCAATGTGATCATGGCTGATCATCCCCAATCAGTACCCCATTCCTGCCTTCTCCCCATATCCCCTGACTCTGCTATTTTTAAGAGCCGTATCTAGCTCTCTCTTGATAACATCCAGAGAACCAGCCTCCACCGCTCTCTGAGGCAGATAATTCCACAGACTCACAACTCTCTGTGAGAAAAAGTGTTTCCTCATCTCTGTTCTAAATGGCTTAACCCTTATCCTTATTCTTATTATCTGTGTATTTATGTGAGAGGGGCAAAGGTTAAAGGAGGTTTGTGGGGCAAGTATTTTTTACCCAGAGGGTTGTGAGCGCCTGGAGTTTCTGGAGAACTGGGCAATTGGGCCTTTGGCCCTTGGAGCGCAGGAGGATGAGGGGTGATCTTGCAGAGATGCACATAATCATGAGAGGATTAGATCGGGTAGACGTACAGAGTCTCTTCCCCAGAGTAACGGAATATAGAACCAGAGGCCATAGGTGTAAGGTGAAAGGGAAAAGATTTAATAAGAATGTGAGGGGTAACTTTTTCACACAAAGGATGGTGGGTGTATGGAACGAGCTGCCAGAGGAGGCAGTTGGGGCAGGGACTATCTCAAAGTTGAAGAAACATTTAGACAGGTACATGGATGGGACAGGTTTTATAGGCAATAGACAATAGACAATAGGTGCAGGAGTGGGCCATTTTGCCCTTCGAGCCAGCACCATTCAATGTGATCATGGCTGATCATCCCCAATCAGTACCCCGTTCCTACCTTCTCCCCATATCCCCTGACTCTGCTATTTTTAAGAGCCCTAACTAACTCTCTCTTGAAAGCATCCAGAGAACCGGCCTCCACCACCCTCTGAGGCAGAGAATTCCACAAACTCACCACTCTCTGTGAGAAAAAGTGTTTCCTCGTCTCAGTTCTAAATGGCTTAAGGGCCTGTCCCACCAGCATGCAACCCTATGCGATGAGCGCGACCTAACGTGGTCGCTTGAGCCGTCCTTCGTCGCGGGGCTGGTACCACTTCGATCGCCGGAGCCGTGCGGAATTGTGCGGAGTTCGTCCCGACATCGCGCGGGGTTCCGAAAAACTGACAATGTTCAAAAATTCCGTGCGGCAACGGCTTGTCGGCTCGCAGTCGCCTCGACGCATTACACACCGCCTCGACGTCGTGCCTCCGTGACCCTCTCTGTAGGTGCCTCCGTGACCCTCTCTGTGTGTGGCTCCGTGGCCCTCTCTGTGTGTGCCTCTGTGCCCCTCTCTGTGTGCCCCTCTCTGTGTCCCCTGTCTGTCCTGGCGAACTTACCTTTAAGACTTTGTTCCAAGTTCGCCTCACTTTGCACCGCGTTGCGCCACTCACCCGACCTCCGCGCGGACCTCGCTGCCGGTTTGGTCGCGCTCGCCGCATGCAGGTGCATTCTGTTGGGAACGGCCCTGTACGGGGATCACCCGACCTCCGCGCGGCCCCCGCTTCTAGTTTGATCGCGCTCACCGCATGGAGTCGGATGCTGGTAGGACAGGCCCTTTACTCCTTATTCTTAAATTTTAGAGGGATACAGTGGGCAGGTGGGACTAGTGTAGATGGGACATGTTGGTCGGTGTGGAGAAGTTGGGCCCGAAAGGCCTGTTTCCATGCTGTATCACTCTACGGTGACTGAGTGTAGGATCATGAAGGTGGTATCTGGTGTGGACCTGTTGCGGCTATAGGTAAATATGTAGTGAATCAAGGCTGTCTGGAGACAGGAGCTGATAAGTGTTTTTATGAATAGCCTCTCAAAACACTTCATGATGGTTCATCAGACCACGGGATAATTATCATTACCACACACTACCTTGTAAACATGTGCTGGCATTCTGGAATGAGTTCAAATTATTTTTAACAAAATAAATAGATTTAAATCCATGAAAACTGCGCTGAGTTTGAAGGCGAGGTATTTTTTTCACAACTTAAGCAACAGGGGTGCAAATTGTATAGCGAGTTAGAAAGATTAGCATATCACACGATCTCTCCTGTTCATCACACACTGCTGGGTTATTTCACCACACACAACATATGCATTTAACCCAATGTTGATGCTGCTGGAGCTCACTGCCATCGTGTTAGTGCTTGGATCAGAATTGCGATTCCTGGATGGACTCAAGCCCACTCGGTACAATGTCACCATTGTGTAATCAGCCATGATCACGCTGAATGGCTCGAAGGGCCGAATGGTCTATTTCTCCACCTATTGTCTATTGTCTATTGTGTACAATCTTTACCAAAGTCAATTCACCTACAAACCTGCACATCTTTGAAATGTGGGAGGAAACCGGAGCACCCGGAGAAAACCCACGCAGGTCATGGGGAGAACATACAGACTCCATACAGACAGCACCCGTAGTCAGGATTGAACCCCTGACACTGGCGCTGTGAGGCGGCAACTCTACCGCTGCACTACCGAGCCACCCTCAGCTTCCAGAACTTGTTTGACAGCAAGCTGACGGAACAATGTAATTCTTACTTGTTGCAGCTTTATAGGCTCATAAACTCACAGATAAATATTTAATAACGACAAATACATTGAATGAATAACCATAGCACTTGTTACCCTAATGATGCAGTACTCAATGTGTGGGAAGGAACTGCAGATGCTGGTTTAAATTGAAGATAGACACAAAAATCCTGTCCCACTACGGCGACCTAATCTGCCAGTTCAGACGAGTTTTCCCTCGACTCATACTCGCAGCATGGTTGACACGAGGTCCTAGGAGGGCTTTGTAACTCTCCTTCATGCTCGAGAGTAGTTCCCTGCATACTCGAGGCCTCAGCTGGGTCGCGGCATATTTTTCAACATGCTGAAAAATGCCCACGTGTAAAAAAAGGTTGCCATGGAAAAACATTTTTTTTTACTCGCAGGTTTAGTCGACGTAGGTCGTAGTAGGTCGGCATGTTAGTCGTAGGTAATCGAGGGTAGTCGAAGATAGTCGCAGATAGTCTTCATCATAGTCGAAAAGAGGTCGAAGGAGGTCGAAGGAGGTCGTCTTCACTCTCCACTATTCGGTGTCCAATTTTCCCGTAGCTAGTCGAAGCTGGTCTTCAACATAGTCGAAGGAGGTCTTCAACATGACACTTTTTCAAACTCTCCTAAACTCTTCTAAACTCGCCAATTAGGTCGCCGCAGTGGGACAGCCCCTTAACTCAGCGGGTCAGGCAGCATCTCTAGAGAGAAGGAATAGGTGACGTTTCGGGTCGAGCCCTTTCTTCAGACTCCAGCACTCCAGCATTTTGTACCTAATGCCATACGCAAAGTCTGAACGATTGTTGAAAGCACAGCTAGATTTAAGAGAATGAAAATGGCAGCAACTCCGACTTCTGACGACTAAATAGCCATTGTGTGCCCAGTGCATATATGAGTGGATGTTAGCTGTGGAAAGGTTCAAGCTTGGTTATCCATCTCTCGCCAGTAATCAAAGAGTTTGGCAGCTCTGCATATTCACAGTGGAACAATGAATGTTGCTTAATGGATGGCAGCCTTCTGCTGTAGAGAGAACTCCACCCCAGCGGAGAGGGAGAAGGGAGCAGGGGTAGTGAGGAAATGATATGTTTTCTTCTAATCTTAAGAAGGCAGGGTTCATGATGGGATGCAGAAGTGAAAATGTATTTCTTCAGCCAGAGGGTGGTGAATCTGTGCAATTCATTGCCACTGACGGCGGTATTGTTAAAGCAGAGATTGACAGATTCCTGATTAGCACGGGTGTCATTGGTTGTGGGGTGAAGGCAGCAGTGGCGTGGCCAGGTGGTGCAGTGGTAGGAGTTGCTGCCTTACAGCGCTTGCAGTGCCGGAGATCCGGGTTCGATCCCGACCACGGGCGCTGTCTGTACGGAGTTTGTACGTTCTCCCCGTGACCCGCGTGGGTTTTCTCCGAGATCGATTTCCACCCACACTCCAAAGACGTACAAGAATATAGGTTAATTGGCTTGGTGTAAGTGTAAATTGTCCCTTGTGTGTGAAGGATTGTGTTAGTGTGCGAGGATTGCTGGTCGGTGTGGACTCGGTGGACCGAAGGGCCTGTTTCCGCGATGTATCTCAAAACTAAACTAAACTAAATGGGGTTGAGAGGGAAAGATAGATCCGCCATGATTGAATGGCAGAGTAGACTCGATGGACAAAGTGGCTTAATTCTGCACCTACGACTTATGAACTGATGGGGTCTGTAGACTGGATACAGGTGCACTGTCCGTTCCTCTTTAATGCTTGAGAAATATTTCAACCTCTTGGATTCTTATGGTCCTGACCCACTTGGCCGTCATTAGCGCGTAATTCGCGGGACATAATTTATGCATCACAACGCACGTGATGCGCGCATGGTGCGTGATGACATAGGCAGTGACACGCAGCCGCGCTTGGCGTCGCTAGATTTTGTGATGTACAAAATCTTTGAGTGCCAAGTGACGGCCAAGTGGGACAGGCCCTTTATCCGTTGGCCTTGCGGGAATTGTGCAATGAATTATCCTTTCTGCTTTCTTGCGGAACTCTTAAAGACACTGAGATGATCGGCAATTTCCTCTTGAATACAATTCTGTCAGAATCATATCGTCTGTATGTTCTCCTCTTTCTGCAGCAATCAGCTGATGGCAATGTTGTGTTTTTGTGTTCAATCTCTCTCCCAGCAATAGTTGGACATAATAACAACAGGATGTTTCATCACAAGTTGTGCATCAACCTGCTGCTGTATCTTCATTTATTCCTCCTTGCCATTCCGTATCCTTGGAGTTTTACAGACTGAAAGGTCACACAACTGGCTGGTCTAAACTTCTGCAGGGGGTTTTTATTCAGAATGAAGAGATGCAGAACCTGGGATGGAGATTAGGGATGCAGAGAGATGAGGAACTGCAGATGCTGGAACTAAAGAGCGATCCTAACCTACTGTCTCCCTCATTGGAGACCCTCAAACTATCTTTGGTAGACAAAAATGCTGGAGAAACTATGGAGCGAAGGAATAGGTGATGTTTCGGGTCGATACCCTTCTTCAAACTGAATCCTTCGCTCCATAGATGTTGTCTCACCCGCTGAGTTTCTCCAGCATTTTTGTCTACCTTCAATTTTTCCAGCATCTGCAGTTCCTTCTTAAACATTTTGTCTACTCACACTATCTTTAATCGGACTTCACTGGACTTTATCTTGCACTAAACATTATTCCCTTTATCATGTATCTATACACTGTGAATGGGTCAATTGTAATCATGTATTGTCTTTCCCCTGACTGGTTAGCACGCAACAAGTTGGGAAAAGCCAAAGTACAATGGGATCTGGGGGTCCTTGTTCATCAGTCAATGAAAGTAAGCAGCAGCTACAGCAGGCAGTGAAGAAAGCGAATGGCATTTTTGGCCTTCATCACAAGAGGAGTTGAGTATAGGTTCAAAGAGGTCCTTCTGCAGTTGTACAGGGCCCTAGTGAGACCACACCTGGAGTATTATGTGCAGTTTCGGTCTCCAAATTTGAGGAAGGACATTCTTGCTATTGTGGGAGTGCAGTGTAGGTCCATAAGGTTAATTCCCGGGGTGGCGGGACTGTCATATGCTGATAGAATGGCGCGGCTGGGCTTATACATTCTGGGATTTTGAAGGTGAGAGGGGATTGTATTGAAACATATAAGATTATTAAGGGTTTGGACACACTAGAGGCAGGAAACATGTTCCCAATGTTTAAGAATAAGGGGTAAGTCATTTAGAACGGAGACGAGGAAACACAGAGAGTTGTGAGTGTGGAATTCTCTGCCTCAGTGGGCGGTGGAGACTGATTCTCTGGGTACTTTCAAGAGAGAGTTAGATAGGGCTCTTAAAAATAGCAGAGTCAGGGGATATGGGGAGAAGGCAGGAACGGGGTACTGATTGGGGATGATCAGCCATCAATCATCACATTGAATGGCAGTGCTGGTTCGAAGGGCCGAATGGCCTACTCCTGCACTTATTGTCTATTGTCTATAAAATCTTTTCACTGTACCTCGGTACATGTGACAATAAACTAAACTAAACTAAGCTATTAAATAAAACTAAACACAATGTTCTGGAGGGATTCAGCGGGTCAGGCAGCATCTGTGGAGGGAATAGGCAGGTTTTCATACCCAAGAAGGGTCCCCACCCGAAACATTGTTGCACAACAAATGCTGCCTGACCAGCTGAGTTCCTCCAGCACTTTGTGCTTTGCTCAAGACATGTGCATCCGTGGCATTGAGATTCAACACTCGTCTCCGCACTCCACGACTCATCATGGAAGAGATGACAGAACAATTATGACGCCAAATGGAACAGCAGATGCTGGAGTCTTGAGCCAAACACAAAGTGCTGGAGGAACTCAGCGGGTCAGAGACTTTATATTTCCTTATAAAATAGCGCAGTGTTAGCGCATAGGGACAGCACGGTGGCGCAGCGGTAGAATTGCTGCCTCACAGCGCCAGAGACCCGGGTTCCATCTTGACCACGGGTGCTGTCTGTACGGAGTTTGTACATACGTTTTCCCCGTGACCGTGTGGGTTTCCTCCGGGTGCTCCGGTTTCCTCCCACACTCCAAAGACATACAGGCTCGTAGAGTAATTGGCTTCGGTAAAATTGGTAAAAATAACTCCTAGCGTGCAGAATGGCACTAGTGTAGGGGTGATCGCTGGTAGGCATGGACCTGTTGGGCCGAAGGACCTGTTTCCCCTCTGTATCTCTGAAGTCTAAAGGGCCTGTCCCACTGACGTGATTTTTTCGGCGACTTGCCGGCACCCGGTATTAGTCGCCGCAGGTCAGTGAAAATGTTCAGCATGTTGAAAATCCAGCGGCGACCAAAAAAAGGTGGGTCTTTGGGCGACTACTCACGACCAAACAGGCTTCACCCCGCGACATGTTGCCTGTATGGTCGTGGTGACGCCTGTTGGTAGTCGCCCAAAGAGTCGTACCTTGTTCTGGTCGCCGCTGGATTGTCACCATTTTGGTCATTTTCGGCGACCTTCTGCGACTAATGACAGGTGCCGGCACGTCGCCGAAACAATCGCGTAAGTGGGACAGGCCCTGAAAGGAACTGCAGGAATTACGGATGCTGGTTTGGACTTTAGTCTATGGAGATACAGCGTGGAAACAGGCCCTTCGGCCCATTGAGTCCGTGCCGACCAGTGTTCAACCCGTACACCAACACTATCCTACACACTAGGAACAATGTTTACAATTTTTACCAAAGCCAATTAATTTACAAACCTGCACATCTTTGGAAAATGGGAGTAAACCCGAGCACCTGGAGAAAACTCATGTGGGTCATGGGTTGAATGAGGAAACTCTGTACAGGCGGCACCCATAGCAAAGATCAAACCTGGGTCTTTGAGGCAGCAACTCTACCGCTGTGCCACCGTGCCAACCCTTGTGTCTGCACTCTAAGAATTAGCAAGGTCGTATTCTCGATAAGAAGCTGTGTGTTTGAGCCGGCCTCCACAGTCAGCCAGTCACGCTGGCGCGATATGTCACCTCCCCAGCCATACGTACAGCCCTCGTGTGTTGGGAACGAGAAGCAGAGTCGCTCAAGCATAAAGCTGGGGGTGGAAAGGAGAGTCCTGTCAAGCTCGAGAAGGCGAGTGCTGGAGAGTGCTGGTGACTTTGCCCATGTCCCTTAGCTTTGCATTGAACATTAGTACAGCACTTGCTCCTAGATGGCAGAGGTCCCAGTAACTACATTGCCGTGCAGTGTAAACAGAACTGCCCGCCGGATAATGGCTGCTGCCACTTCACCAACCTTCCGTGAATCTCCACGGACTCTGGCGCTAACAGATAGAGACGAAAATAGGTTATTTTTCAATTGATTTAACACTAAGTAGCAAGCTGTTCCCCTAGGTGGATTAGTACGGGTGTCAGAGGTTATGAGGGTAAGGCAGGAGAATGGGGTTAGGAGGGAGAGATAGATCAGCCATGATTGAATGGCAGAGTAGACTTGATGGGCCGAATGGCCTAATTCTGCTCCTATCACATGAATTTTCTGCCAGCCGAGGGCAACCAACGCACTGCGACCTCTTTTGTCTCCTCTTCTCTGTGCCCCCACCTGGATTCACAGCCATATCTCCCCCTCCCGCTCAAGCCCACCTGTATCCACCTATCACTCACCAGGCTAAGTCTTGCCCCTCCTCTCTTCCAGCTTTCATCTTCCCCCCCTCCCACCACAGTCTGAAGAGGGGTCCCGATTTGAAACGTCACCTATCCATGTTCTCCAGAGATGCTGCCTGACCCGCTGAGTTACTCCAGCACTCTGTGAAACGTCACCTATCCAAGTTCTCCACAGATGCTGCCTGACCTGCTGAGTTACTCCAGCACTCTGTGTTTTGTTTCATCAACAGCGTCTGCAGTTCCTCGTGTCTACAAGGCTGAATCACTTCCCCTTTACAAAACAAAAGGATTTAAAACCTTCTTTTTATTTGGAACCTGGCCAGATGTTGGTGTGAATTGTGCTAGTCTGATTATGTTAATGATTAGAAAATCTTTCTTCCAGAAAGTTTAAGTAATTTAATTGCTTCTGTTTTCACTGGTTGTGGCAGCGCCACTGAGCAATCTTATCAGTAAACCTTTTCGGATTTGACATGGCAGATCGGATGGTGAAAAAGGTGTTTGGCACTGGCCTTCATCAATCAGAGTATTGTATAGAATGTGCAAGAAAGAACTGCAGTTGCTGGTTTAAATCGAAGGTAGACACAAAATGCTGGAGTTGCTCAGGGGGTGAGGCAGCATCTCTGGAGATAAGGAAGAAGGGTCTTGACCCGAAACATCACCCATTCTTTCTCCAGAGATGCTGCCTCACCCGAGCATTTGGTGTCTACCTATTGAGTATAGAAGTTGGGACGTCATGTTGCAGTTGTATAAGACGTTGGTGAGACTGCATTTAGAGTATTGTGTTCAGTTCTGGGCCCCGTGTTATAGGAAAGATATTGTCAAGCTGGAATGGGTTCAGGGAAGATTGACGAGGATGTTGCCAGGACTATAGGGAGAGTCTGAGCTATAGGGAGAGGTTGGGGCAGGCTGGGACTCTATTTTTTGGAGCGCAGGAGGATGAGAGGTGATCTTATTGAGGTGTATAAAATCATGAGAGGAATAGATCGGGTAGATGCACAGAGTCGTATGCCCAGAGAAGTGGAATCGAGGGCCAGAGGACATAGGTTTAAGGTTTAATACGAATCTGAGGGGTGGTGGGTGTATGGAACGAACTGCTGGATGAGGGCTTGAGGCTGGGAATATCACAATGTTTAAGAACAGAGGCTCGTGGACAGGACAGGTTTGGAGCGATTTGGACCAAACGTGGGCAGGTGGGACTAGCGTAGCTGGGACCTTTCTGTCGTGGGCCCCCTCCACAGCCAGAGTGAGGACCACCGGAAATTGGAGGAGCAGCACCTCATATTTCACTTGGGCAGTTTGTACCCCAGCGGCATGAACATTGACTTCTCTAATTTCAGGTAGTCCCAACCATCTCCTCCCCTTCTCAGCTCTCCCTCTAGCTCTCCCTCTGGCTCCTCCTCTTCCTTTCTTCTCCCCACCCTCCCCCCCCCCCCCCCACCTTTACATCAGTCTGAAGAAGGGTTTCGGCCCGAAACGTCGCCTATTTCCTTCGCTCCATAAATGCTGCCGCACCCGCTGAGTTTCTCCAGCATTTTTGTCTACCTCAGCTGGGATATTGTTGGCCGGTGTGGGCTGAAGGATTTCTTTGTGAAACCCATCACTCTTCCATTCATAAGGTCATAAGGAATAGGAGTTGAGTTTGATCATTCGGCCCATCAAGTCCCATCAATCATGGCTGATGTACCTTTCCTCCTCAACACCATTCTCCTGCCCTCTCCCCATAGCCTCTGACACCTGTCCACAAGCAGTTTCATATCAAAGTCCCAGAGTTATTGTCAATTATCCAACTCTCCTCACACTGCCCCGTAAATCCTTCCCCACATACTTGAGGGAAATCAAAAGACTTGTACGTGTGGCACGGTGGCGCAGCGGTAGAGTTGCTGCCTCACAGCGCCAGAGACCCGGACTCGATCCTGACTGTCTGTGCTGTCTGTACGGAGTTTGTACGTTCTCCCCATGACCTGCATAGGTTTTCTCCAAGATCACCTGTTTCCTCCCACATTCCAAAGACGTACAGGTTTGTAGGTTCATTGGCTTGGTATAAATGTAAAACTGTCCCGAGTGTGTGTTGCATAGGGTTATTGTGCAGGGATCGTTGGTCGGTGCGGACTTGGTGGGTCGAAGGGCCTGTTCCAACTCTGTTTCTCTAAACGTAACTAAAATTCTGTTGAAGCAAGGAATTTTACAATTTAAATGAAATTTAAGACTTTACACGGCCCACTGAATCCGCACCGACCAGCGATCCCCGTACACTAGCGCCATCTTACACGCTCGGGCCAATTTACAGTTTATAGAAGCCAATTAACTACAAACCTCTATGTCTTTGGAGTGTGGGAGGACCAGAGCACCTGGAGGAAACCCACTCTGCCACAGGGAGAACGTGCAAACTCCGTAAAGACAGCACCCATAGTCAGGATTGAAGCCGGGTCTCCAGCAATTCTCCTTCCATGCCACTGTGCCACACCTGAACTTTTGGGACTCATTCTCTTCTCAATCTTATTCCAAAAAGAAAGGTATTAATTGCTTTTAGTTGAGCGGAGACTTCACCTGTCACCTGCAGATATGGTTGTGAACGCATACTAGATCACCTTTGTTAAAGTAGCCATGAAAAACCTTTCCATGGGTATTCCACATTAACCCTTGCATGCCTTGCAACTCTTATAGCGATTTAGATTTAGAGATACAGTGTGGATGCAGGCAAATCACCCGGAGAAAAGCCACGCAGGTCAAGAGCCAAGAGTGTTTTATTGCCAGGGTTACACAAAAAGCTGGAGAAACTCAGCAGGTGCAGCAGCATCTAAGGAGCAAAGGAGATAGGCGACGTTTCGGGTCGAGACCCTTCTTCAGACCATGTGTCCCGGATAGAACAATGACATTCGTACTTGCAGCAGCACAACAGAATATTTATTCATAATAAATAACACGATAAATGAGAGAAAAAAAAGTTCAATGTGTATATACACATATTCACATATGATTATATATATGTATAATATATATATAATCATATGTATGTGTATATACACACTGAACTTTTTTAAAATATATATTATATATATACTTTTTTCTTATATATATATATATATACATACACACATACTCAAAAAACAAACAATAACTGCAATAATAATAATAATAACAATAGTCTAATGTAGTTCAGAGCTTATTTGTTGTCGTGTTTACTAGCCTGATGGCTGTGGGGAAGGAGCTGTTCCTGAACCTGTTACAGTTTTCAGGCTCCTGTCCCTTCTTCCTGATGGCAGCGGTGAGACGAGTGTGTGGCCAGGATGGTGTGGGTCTCTGATGATGGGAGAACGTACAAGCTTCGTACAGACAGCACCGGTTGTCGAGATCGGCCCCGGGTCTCTGACGCTGTGAGGCAGCAACTCTACCGCTGCGCCACCGTGCCGCCATCCCCAACCTTGACCCTAAGTGCCAACCTGATTCTCTCACTACAGAAGATAGACATAGATGCTGCCTCGCCCGCTGAGTTTCTCCAGCATTTTTGACTACCTTCGATTTTCAAAAGCACAAAAAGCTGTAGTAACTCAGCGGGACAGACAGCTGGAGGAAAGGAATAGGTGACGTTTCGGGTCGAGACCCTTGTTCACCCTCATGCCGCCTGTCTTTCTGAGCTGTTTTCCCATTTTTAACTCTGAATATAGATCCCTCTAATGCTACATATCCACGTGTGCTCTCTAATAAGTCTAAAAACATAGAACATTCTTAAAGGATTGGGCAGGCTTGATGCAGGAAAAAATGTTCCCGATGTTGGGGGAGTCCAGAACCAGGGGTCACAGTTTAAGAATAAGGGGTAGGTCATTTAGGACTGAGATGAGGAAAAACGTTTTCACCCAGAGAGTTGTGAATCTGTGGAATTCTCAGCCACATAAGGCAGTGGAGGCCGATTCACTGGTTGTTTTCAAGAGATTTCGCTCTTTGGGCTAAAGGAATCAAGGGATATGGGGAGAAAGCAGGAAAGAGGTACTGATTTTGGATGATCAGCCATGATCGTATTGAATGGCGGTGCTGGCTCGAAGGGCCGAATGGCCTACTCCTGCACCTATTTTTCTATGTTTCTATGTTTCTAGGGATAATAGGGGAACAAATATGAAGAGCAAGGATTGTTAAAGAAGGAACTGCAGATGCTGGAGAATCGAGGGTTACACAAAAAGCTGGAGAAACTCAGCGGGTGCAGCAGCATCTAAGGAGCGAAGGAGATAGGCGACGTTTCGGGTCGAGACCCTTCTTCAGACTGGTCAGGGATCAGGGAAACGAGAGATATAAACAGTGATGTGGAGAGATAAAGAACAATGAATGAAAGATATGCAAAAAAGTATTGATGATAAAGGAAGCAGGCCATTGTAAGCTGTTTGTAGTGTGAAAATGAGAAGCTAGTGCGACTGGGGGGTGGGGGTGGGGGGGGGGAGATGGAGAAGGAATGTCAGGGCCAGAGGGCTGAGGGAGAGGTGGGGAGGAGGCAGTCTGGGTTAACAGAATTGAGAAAATTCAATGTTTAAGCCCAGAGGATGCAGACTCCCCAAGCGGAATATGAGGTGCTGTTCCTCCAACTTGCGGTGTTGATCACTCTGGCCGTGGAGGAGGCCCAGGACCGAGAGGTCGGATACGCAGTGGGAGGGGGAGTTGAAGTGCTGAGCCACCGGGAGGTCGGGTTGGTTATTGCGGACCGAGCGGAGGTGTTCGGCGAAACGATCGCCCAGCCTCCGCTTGGTCTCACCGATGTAGATCAGCTGGCATCTGGAGCCACGGATGCAGTAGATGAGGTTGGAGGAGGTGCAGGTGAACCTCTGTCGGACTTGGAATGACTGCTTGGGTCCCTGAAAGGAGTGGATGGGGGAGGTGAAGGGACAAGTGTAGAATCTCTTGCGGTTGCAAGGGAAAGTGCCCGGGGAAGGAGTGGAGCGGGAGGGAAGGGAAGAATTGACGAGGGAGTTGCGGAGGGAGCAGTCTTTGCGGAAGGCAGACAGGGGGGGAGATGGGAAGATGTGGCGAGTGGAGGGGTCACGTTGGAGGTGACGAAACTGGCGGAGGACTATCTGTTGTGGAGCAAGGATTGGTTTTTTAGAGAGCAAGGATTGGTTTTTTAGAGTTCTCGGCCAGCCCAGACACAGATATTCTTGTCCTTGGCATGTAACCAAATCAATTACATTATTTTAGAATGCTGGCAGGTTTCTTCTTTAATGCTAAATCTGCTATTTGAAATCTGTTGAATGACTTTAAATGTTTTCTAAGTTTCTATGTCTAAGTTGGTGATGGTGGAGAAGTTCTGACCATATGGCAGTGTTTTTCATCTGTCTGAATATCATGTCAAAGACGATCTTCAAGGGGGTGCGTGCAAGTGTAAATGAAACTATCTCAAGGATGATCAGTCAGGTTGGTGTTCCGACACTTTGAGGTGGAGTGTGGATGTTGGCGCTCTGATTCCCCGCTACGATGGGCTCGCAGTTACATCTGCAGCACTGTGGGTGGAGGTTGCAGATAGAATCTTGAGCCTGCTGCATGTGGTCTTGTCAGAACCATTGCAGTTCGGTGCATATCACAAACTACACCAGTTGCTTGTGGCGGCAGGGCTGTGGGATCAAAGAACTCATCTGCCTGATGGGTTATATTACAAGTGTTGAAAGCCTCCTTATTAGAAGAAATTCCCACATTAAAAAAATGTAAATTTATTTAAAGTACATTAGTTAACTGGATCGTCAATGGAACAAATTAATTTAAAATGAAAATGTTAATCTCTTGCGCATGAATATTGTTCGAAGTTGAGGCCGTGGTTAAAATTGAATTTTTCCAGATTAATAAACTTTTGCAAGAGAACATCGGCGGTGGAGTTTGACTTTGTTTTAAAAGTGGTTGCCGACTTTTTTTTGTCCCCGTTTGTTATCTGATGAATTTTAAGCTGTAAGGCAAGTTATGAAATCCTGCTTAATATTATTTGCAGTTAGATTGTCGGAGACAGAAAACCCGGAGGGATCAGTGTTAAGTTGTATTCAGAAACCACTCGAGCGCATCGCTTAAACATATTGGGAGGGGATTTGATCAACGGCTCTGGAACGGGAGAACGGAGTGTGGACATCGCCTCACTAAACTTGCAAACACTAGAGAATTATCACGGAGAAGATAGGGCCTGTCTCACTTACGTGATTTTTTGGCGACTTGCCGGCACCCGTCATAGTCACAGCAGGTCGCCAAAAAAATTCAACATGTTGAAAATCCAGCAGCGACCAGAAAAAGGTACGACTCTTTGGGCGACTACTCATGACCATACAGGCGCCACCCCGCACTGTTTTCACACCGAGAGTTGTGAGTCTGTGGAATTCTCTGCCTCACAGGGCGGTGGAGGCCGGTTCTCTGGATACTTTCGAGAGAGAGCTGGATAGGGCTCTTAAAGATAGTGGAGTCAGGGGATATGGGGGGAAGGCAGGAACGGGTTACTGATTGTGGATGATCAGCCATGATCACATTGAATGGTGGTGCTGGCCCGAAGGGCCGAATGGCCTACTTCTGCACCTATTGTCTATTGTCTATTGTTTGTTCTCGCTCTCACCCCTCTCCTCAGCCCCCCATCCATCCACCCCCATCCCCTGCCCATACGAGAGGCTTTTGACATAACATTGGTCTTCCATGCTTGTGTATACCTACCTTACATTGGTGCCATTTGATCCCACACTGTAAGTGCATGTCGCGATGATTAATCATGGAATGCAACAACATGCAGCAAAGAAACATTTCTTTATAATCCCCCCAGCTCTCCCCAGTTTTAGTGTTTGCGGCAGGGTCAGCATTAACCCTGTGAAAGAAAGAACTGCAGATGCTGGTTTAAACTGAAGATAGACACAAAAAACCTGGAGAACCTCAGCGGGTCAGATGCTGCCTGTCCCGCTGAGTTACTCCAGCTTTTTGTGTCCATCTACAGCATTACTATACCAGAGAGTTGTGCATCTGTGCAATTCTCTGCCACACAAGGCGGTGGAGGCCGATTCACAAAGGACAAAGGACATTTATTGTCACATACACCAATTGGTGCAGTGAAATTTGACTTGCCAATGCAGCACACAGATAAAGATAAGACCCAACACTAAAGAATTAACAATGAACATAAAAACATCCCCCCACAATGGTTCCCACTGTGGGGGAAGGCACAAAGTCCAGTCCCATCCCCATGTCCACCCATAGTCAGGCCTATTGAGGCCTCTGCAGTCGGTGCTACGGCGGCCCGATGTTTTAGGCCTTCTCGCCGGGTGATGGTGCTCTGGCGTCGGGAGAGTCCTCACAGCGGTTTGGGACACCTGAAACGGCCGCTTCCTTACTCGAGACCGCGGCTTCCGAAGCCGACAAGGCCAGGCCGGATGGGGCTCCACAACTGGTGATCTCGCGAAAAATACAAGGCTCCCGATGTTAAAGTTCAGCGCTGCCGCCCACAGCTAGTCGCCCCACAGTCCCGCAGCTCCGCGATGTTCACCTGCGGTCCCAGCAAACCGGATTTCCAGCGCGGCGACCCAGGCAAGGTATCGCCCGCTCCGCTCCACGATGGTGCTCCAGCGCGGAGCCGCTGCCGAAGCCGAGGTTCTGGGCGATCCCACCAGGAAACGCCGCTCTAGGCC
Source organism: Raja brachyura (assembly GCA_963514005.1). Next base: position 3,029,325 of record OY740791.1, read on the forward strand.
CGCTGGTAGGCCGCGAGGACGGGCTGACGGTGCAGCCCGGAGAAAAGCTGCCTCTCCGCCCAGGTAGGGACCAGGAAAAGCTGTTTCCCCCTTCCCCCCCCACCATAAAAAAAGAATAGACTCCAAAACAAAACACTAAAACTCACTAAAAATTATAGAAATAAGTTAAAAGACAGACAGCTGCAGGCTGAGCAGCCATACCCACTGGACGGCGCCCCACTGGATATATTCAAGAGAGAGTTAGATTTAGCTCTTAGGGCTAACGGAATCAAGGGATATGGGGAGAAGACAGGAATGGGGTACTGATTTTGGATGATCAGCCATGATCACATTGAATGGCGGCGCTGGCTCGACGGGCCAAATAGCATCATCCTGCACCTATCTTCTATGTTTTTATTTATTTAACCCTTTCAGTATCACTCTGTGCAATTCAAATGCTAGACCTTAAGATGACATCTGTGAGAAATCTGGTAAATCTATTACTGTTGGGTGACGTTTTGGGTCTGTCGAGAGGGAGGCAAAGTGTCGATAGTAAGATTCAAGAAAGAAAATATGAAATGGGCAGCATAGACTTGCTGAGATCCAGAGGTGAATGTGACACTGCAGTCTGAAGGTGGCAGGGAAATTTGAGAAGTTGTTGAATAAAGAGTATGAAATTCCCAGTTTTATTCATGTTCGTAAGAGATAGGAGCAGAATTTGGCCATCCGGCCCATCAAGTCTACTCCGCCATTCAATCGTGGCGCATCAGTGGCGCGGCGGTAGAGTTTCTGCCTTACAGCAAATGCAGCGCTGGAGACCTGGGTTCGATCCCGACTACGGGTGATGTCTGTACGGAGTTAGAAACATAGAAACATAGAAAAATAGGTACAGGAGTAGGCCATTCGGCCTTTCGAGCCTGATCCCTTTAGCCACAAGTGCCACATCTAACGCCCTCTTAAATATAGCCAATGAACTGTCCTCAACTACCTTCTGTGGCAGAGAATTCCAGAGACTCACCACTCTCTGTGTAAAGAATGTTTTCCTCATCTCGGTCCTAAAGGAATTCCCCTTTATCCTTAGAATTTGTACGTTCTCACTATGACCTGCATGGGTTTTCTCCGAGATCTTCGGTTTCCTCCCTCACTCCAAAGACGTGCAGGTTTGTAGGTTAGTTGGCCCGGTGTAAGCGTAAATTTCCCTGAGCGTGTAGAATAGTGTTAATGTGCGTGGATCGCTGGTCGTTGCGGACTAGGTGGGCCGAAGAACCTATTTCCACGCTGCATCTCTAAACTACACTAAATTTTTTAATAACCATTGACATGGTCTCCACCGCCGTCTCTGTGGCAAAGAATTCCACAGATTCACCAACCTCTGACTGAATAAATGTTTCCTCATCTCCTTTCTAAAGGAACGTCGTTTAATTCTGAGGCTATGACCTCTAGTCCTGGACTCTTCCAATAGTAGAAACATCCTCTCCATATCCACTCTATCCAGGCCTATTCAGAGTAGGATTACAAATTCCAAAAAGGTGGCTAAATTTTAACAACTGATCCTACTTTGCCCCTCCCCTTCCCCTTCCACCGACATTCCTTCCACCAGCTTCACAATCGACAAATATTCGATCCTTCTGTCTCTTAACTTCTGTCTATTAATCTCTGGCCTTTGTCCAACCATTATGGGCCTGTCCTATTTACGCACCTTTTTTGCCAACTGCCGGCACCCGACATAGGTCGTTGCAGGTCGCCGAAAATGTTCAACATGTTGAAAATCCAGCGGCGACCAGAACAAGGTACGACTCTTTGGGCGGCTACTCACGACCATACAGGCTTCACCCCGCGACATGTGGCCTGTATGGTCGTGAGTCGTCTCCTCAGTCACCCAAAGAGTTGAAGCGTCTTTCTGGTCGCCCCTGGATTTTCAACGTTGAACATTTTCGCCGACCTATGACGGGTGCCGGCAGTCGCCGAAAAAGTCGCATAAGTGGGACAGGCCCTTCAGCCTTTCAAAACCCCCCTCAATAGGCATTGCCCTGCCTCTCCTCTCATCCCTCTTTCTCCATCCACCCCCCACCTCTACAATCGGTCTGAAGAAGGGCCCTGACTCGAGACAACACCCAAGTTATCCAGAGATGATGTCTGACCAGTTGAGTTACTCCAGCATTTGTGCCTTACTTTTTGGTTAACCTTCAGTTAGGCATTCGTTAACTCAGACTAAAACACCTTGAGAGGTTTTTAAGTGTTTGCACGTTCTCCCCGTGACTGCATGAGTTTTCTCCATCTGCTCCAATTTCCTCCCACACTCCAAAGACGTACAGGGTTGTAGGTTAATTGGCTTTGGCAAAACTGTAAATTGTCCCTAGTGTGTGTGTGTGTGTGTGGGATAGTGATAATGTGCAGGGATCGCTGGTTGGCACAAACACGACGGGCCAAATGGCCTGTTTCCAGCGCTTTATCTCTGAAGTCCAAAGTGAAATCCAAACAATGACCTTGAAATTTGTCCCTGATCAGTGGTGTTAAACTAATGGCTGAACCTTTTCAGTTTTAGTAAGGATTAGAAAGCTCTGCTCTATTTTGTGTTAGTGCCCAGCAATGTGTTCCAAAGCAAGTCAATTCCATGGCTTCATCCGATCCACTCCTTCAACCATCATCCTGGGCGAGAAGATGTCTCTTGGCATCCAGATGAAAGGCTGTCAACCAGAAAATTAACTTTGCTTCCCCCTCCAAGGACACCTCCTGGCCTGTTGAGTATTTCCAACATTTCAGGGGTTTTTTTTTGGGTAAATTTCAGATCCAGCGCGTTGAACTTGTTTTCTCTCTCTGCTTTTCTCTCTTATCTCCGTCAGCAGATGAACATCACACTTAACGTGCCAACCCTCCCACATCCCGGCAGCCCGCGTGAATTAGCTAATCTCTCTGATTTAATCCTTTCCAACCACGAGCATCTCTAATAACACCCAGAGCTGGAACATTTAACACCACTTGATATCTCTAGCAGAGTTGGATTTGTTACCAACATCCCAGAAAGGTTTGGAATTCTGTCAGCAAACATTTCAGCAAACTGAAGACTACCTCAATATACAATTTGCAACTTTATCTCACATCTCACAGCATTATCTCATATATTTTTACAGAATGGAATATATATTTCCATATGAAGGCTTATATATTTTGAATTGAACTTCTTATCCAATCTTATGAAAACAGTAGCACTCCCATTAGGTCTCAAATTGCTTTGGCAGGGAACTAATGACACTTGCTGCTATTTAGCCCTTTCCATTACATGCACAGTTTCAGAAACGCTTTGCTTGATAAACTGCAGTTTAGTTTCGAGATACAGCGCAGCAACAGGCCATTCGGCCCACTGATTCGGCGCCGACCAATAATGACCCCGTACACGCTAGTTCTATCCCACACAACAGGGAGAATTTTACCAAAGCCAATTAACCCACAAGCCTGCACGTATTTGGAATGTGGGAGGAAACGGGAGGAATTCCCACGCGGTCACGGGGAGAACGTAGAAACAAAGAAAACAGGTGCAGGAGTAGGCCATTCGGCCCTTCGAGCCAGCATCACAATTCAATATGATCATGGCTGATCATCCCCGATCAGTACCCCGTTCCTGCTTTCTCCCCATATCCCTTGATTCTGTTGGCCCTAAGAGCTAAATCTAACTCTCTCTTGAAAACATCCAATCAATTGGCCTCCACTGCCTTCTGTGGCAGAGAATTCCACAGATTCACAACTCTCTGGGTGAAAAAGATTTTCCTCCTACAAACTCTGTAGACTGCACCCGTAGTCGGGATCGAACCCGGGTCTCTGGCGCTATGAGGCAGCAACTCTACCGCTACGCAACCATGCCGCACCGGTGGTTTAAAGTGGGGGAGGGTGGCACTGTTCACCTCGCACATATTAAAGACTTTCAAACCAAATATTTAGCAGTTTATGGGTTATATGAAAAGCTAATAATCAGTTCAAGAAATAATCAACATTAAATCTGGAGTAGAGGCGTACTGCAAGTGAACAGGCCCTTCGGCCCAACTCATCCATACTGACCAAGATGCCCCATCTGGGCTAGTCCTACCTGTCCACGTTTGGCCCATATCCCTCTAAACCTTTCCTATCCATATACCTGTCCACATATCATTTAGATGTTGTGAGAGTACCTGCCTCGACTACCTCGTCTGACAGCTCGTTCCATTTTCCCACCACCCTCCATGTGAAAACATTGTTCCTCATTAAAACTTGCCCCTCTCACCTTAAACCTATGTCCGCTAGGTCTTGATTCCCCTTCTCTGGGTAAAATATTCTGTGCATTCACCTCATGATAGGGTTGGAGAAGTAATACAGCATGGAAAAGGGCCCTTCGGCCCATCTTGCCGATGCTGACAAATGCCTATCTAAGCAACTTTCATTAGGTGAGAAATAGTATTAGGTAGGCTAATCGGACTGAAGGATGATAAATCCCCTGGGCCTGATGGTCTGCATCCCAGGGTCCTCAGGGAGGTGGCTCTGGAAATAGTGGACGCATTGGTGATCATTTTCCAATGTTCAATAGATTCAGGATCAGTTCCTGTGGATTGGAGGATGGCTAATGTTATCCCACTTTTCAAGAAAGGAGCGAGAGAGAAAACGGGGAATTACAGACCAGTTAGCCTGTCTTCGGTGGTGCGAAAGGTGCTGGAGTCAATTATTAACGAGGTAATATTGGGGCATTTGGATAGCAGCAAAAGGATTAGTCCAAGTCAACATGGATTTATGAAAGCGAAATCATGCTTGCCTAATCTTCTGGAATTTTTTGAGGATGTGAGAAGTAAAATGGATGAAGGGGTAACCTCACATTTATCTATATTATACTGCATCTGCCACGCATCTGCCCACTCACTCAACCTGTCCAGGTCCCCCTGCAACCTCCTAACATCCTCTTCTCAGTTCACACTGCCACCCAGCTTTGTGTCATCTGCAAACATGCTAGTGTTGCTCCTAATTCCCTCTTCCAAATCATTAATATATATGGTAAACAGTTGTGGCCCCAACACCGAGCCTTGCGGCACTCCACTCGCCACTGCCTGCCATTCTGATAAGGACCCGTTCACTCCTACTCTTTGCTTCCAGTCTGCCAACCAATTTCAGTACAGGAGTAAAGAGGTTCTTCTGCAATTGTACAGGGCGCTGGTGGGACCACATCTGGAGTATTGTGTACAGTTTTGGTCTTCTAATTTGAGGATGGACATCCTTGTGATTAAGGGGTTCACGAGATTGATCCCTGAGATGGCGGGACAGTCATATGAGGAAAGATTGAAAAGACTAGGCTTGTATTCACTGGAGTTTAGAAGGATGAGGGGGATCTTATAGAAACATATAAAATTATAAAAGGACTGGACAAGCTAGATGCAGGAAAAATGTTCCCAATGTTGGGTGAGTCCAGAACCAGGGGCCACAGTCTTAGAATAAAGGGGAGGTCATTTAAGACTGAGGTGAGAAAATACATTGTTACTCAGAGAGTTGTAAATTTATGGAATTCTCTGTCACAGAGGGCCGTGGAGGCCAAATCACTGGATGGATTTAAGAGAGAGTTAGATAAAGCTCTAGGGGCTAGTGGAGTCAAGGGATATGGGGAGAAGGCAGGCACGGGTTATTGATCGCATGATCACAGCGAATGGCGGTGCTGGCTCGAAGGGCCGAAGGGCCGAATGGCCTCCTCCTGCACCTGTTTTCTATGTTTCTATGTTTCTATGTTTCAATTGCCAGAGTTTGGCACATATTTCTCTGAACCTTTCATATCCATGCCTGTGTCCACAAGTCATTTAGACAACTGGCTCTGCCACCTCTTCTGGCAGCTTGTTCCATGTCCTCACCACAAATTGTCCCTCAGGTCATTCTTAAATATTTCCCATCCCACCTTATGCCCCCTAGTCCTAGATTATTGACATTTACTTTATCTATGCCCCTCATGAAGTTGTACACCTCGATAAGTTCTATTCAGTTTAGTTCATGGTCACGTAATGAAAAGCTTTTGTTGCGTGCTAACCAGTCAGCAGAAAGACAATACATGATTACATTCGAGCCATTTACAGTGTATAGACACATGATAAGGAAATGCCGTTTAGTGCAAGGTAAAGCCAGCAAACTCCGATCAAGGATAGTCCGAGGGGACATCAAAGTGGTAGATAATAGTTCATGAATGAATACGTTTATTGGCCAAGTATATTCACATACAAGGAATTTGCCTTGGTGCTCTGCTCGCAAGTGACAGTATGACATATAGTGACAGTTAGGAATGACACAAAAAACATTAAACATTAATAATAAAACATTATCGATTAAATATGTGAATGAAATAAAATACCAGAGCGAAAGGAGGCTACAGAGTTTTGGTTATTGAGTAGAGCTACTACTCGTGGAAAAAAATGTTTTAATGCCTGGCTGTGGCAGCTTTGACAGTCCGGAGTCGCCTTCCAGAGGGAAGTGATTCAAAGAGGTAGATAGTAGTTCATCACTGGTTACTGTTTTTGTGGTAGGATTTCAGTTGCCTGATAACAGCTGGGAAGAAACTGTCCCTGAATCTGGAGGTGTGCGTTTTCACGCTTCTGTACCCCATTGCCTGATGGGAGAGGGGAGAAGGTGGAGTGGCCGGGGTGAGACTGGTCCTTGATGATGCTGCTGGAGTCAATGGAAGGGAGGTTTGTGTGAAGGCCTGAAGTCAGCTCTCAGTCTCTCTGGTTCCAACCTGCCCCAACTGCCTCCCATAACTCAGGCCCTCGAGTCCGGGCAAAGTTCTCATCAATCACCTTTGCGCTGTTTCAAACTTAATCTGTATCTGTATCTTGATGTACCATCACCATCACTGGTCGTCGCATTCGCTAGGGGGGGTCATGTGCAAAGTCGCATTTAAATATTAAAGGGGGCCTTAGAAGTCAGCGTTTTAATATCGATTGTTTCCAGCTTGGTCTTGAAGATCTTGACGTCGGGTGCAGTGTGAACGTCACGGTGATGATTATTCCATGGGTGAATTGTCGTTGGGTACAGCAAATACCTACAACAGTCTTTACTTGGGGGTTACACAAAAGGCTGGAGAAACTCAGCGGGTGCAGCAGCATCTAAGGAGCGAAGGAGATAGGCGACGTTCCGGGTCGAGACCCTTCTTCAGACAGTTACCCTCAACAACTTCTCTTTTGACTCCTCCCATTTCCTCCAAACACAAGGCGTAGCTATGGGCACACGCATGGGCCCTAGCTTCGCCTGCCTCTTTGTCGGGCACGTCGAACAATCTTTGTTCTCGACGTACCAGGGCCCCACCCCCGACCTTTACCTCCATTACATTGACGACTGCTTTGGTGTCACCTCCTGCACCCACGCAGAACTGACTGACTTTATCCATTTCACCACCAACTTCCATCCGGCACTCAAATATACTTGGACCATTTCCGACATTTCCCTACCATTCCTTGACCTCACCATCTCTATTGCAGGTGATACACTCCTGACTGACATCCACTACAAACCAACTGACTCCCACAGCTACCTGGACTACTCTTCCTCCCACCCTGCTTCCTGTAAGGACTCCATCCCCTATTCCCAATTCCTCCGTCTACGCCGCATCTGCTCCCAGGATGTTCCACACCAGGTCATCGCAAATGTCCTCGTTCTTCAGAGAACGGGGTTTCCCCTCCCCCACTATAGATGAGGCTCGCACCAGGGTCTCCTCCATACCCCGCAACACTGCTCTCTCTCCCCATTCCCCCACTCACAACAAGGGCCGAGTCCCCCTGGTCCTCACCTTTCACCCCACCAGCCAGCGCATAACAGTTTCACAGTCTTTACTTGTTGGGGTGATGTTGTATTCGAAAACACCCCGATTGCCTGGTCTTTGGTTGACTGGATGAATTTGTAGATCGAAGATGGGCAGTCACGGTGGCGCAGCGGTAGAGTTGCTGCCTTACAGCAAAATGCAGCGGCAGAGACCCGGGTTCAATCCCGACTACGGGTGCCATCTATACGGAGTTTGTATGTTCTCCGCGCGATCTGCGTGGGTTTCTTTCTTTCTTTCTTTCTTTTAAAATCTTTATCAAAAACAAAACAATAACCAAATAATGATAAACATAACAATGATATTGATACATAGGGATCAGGATTACATAAATAACAAGTATAACCTAAATATGAGTCCAGTGTCAAAATACACATTGAGTATAGACCTCCCGGTCTCTATGTAAATATAATTAAGTGTTTAAAAGAGAACGTGGGTTTTCTCCGAGATCTTCAGTTTCCTCCCACACTCCAAAGACGTACAGGTTTGTAGGTTAATTGGCTTGGTAAATGTAAAAATTGTCCAGTGAGTATTAAAAAATTGTCCAGTGCGGAGTGATGCTGTACCTAGAGATTTTCAGCATACTACATCCAGATCCACATCCAGACCCAGACTCTTGATGTTGCTTGGAATAAACCTGTATGTTTCTTTATAGGTGGCCGTCGGGTGTAATTTGGTCTGATGGTCCTGAAGAGTTTCCCACTCTTGATCAGCAAGGATTTTAGTGATACTGGACTCCTTGCTGCAATCACCGATGGTGAACCTTGCAACTCGATTTTGAATTCTTTCCAACTAGTCCCCATTTTATTTTGTGTTGTGGATGAGTTAATGATTTAACAGGGTTCTGACTGTTTACCCAATCTGTGCCTCTCATAATTTTATATACTTCAGTCAGACCAACCCTCAGTCTCTGAATGTTCAGAGAATATAATCCAACTTTGCCCAATCTCTCTTTATAGACGCTGATTTAAAAGAAGCAAATAAATTTTGTTATACACAAATAACACCTTCGTACAACAATGCTTCACTTAAAAATAAGACATAAAGTGCTGAAGTAACTCAGCGGGTCAGGCAGCATCTGTGGAGAACATGGATGTGACATTTCACAGAGTGCTGGAGTAACTCAGCGGGTCAGGCAGCATCTGTGGAGAACATGGATAGGTGACGTTTCACAGAGTGCTGGAGTAACCCAGTGGGTCAGGCAGCATCTGTGGAGAACATGGATAGGTGACGTTTCACAGAGTGCTGGAGTAACTCAGCGGGTCAGGCAGCATCTGTGGAGAACATGGATAGGTGACATTTCACAGAGTGCTGGAGTAACTCAGCGGGTCAGGCAGCATCTGTGGAGAACATGGATAGGTGACGTTTCACAGAGTGCCGGAGTAACTCAGCGGGTCAGGCAGCATCTGTGGAGAACATGGATAGATGACGTTTCACAGAGTGCTGGAGTAACTCAGCGGGTCAGGCAGCATCTGTGGAGAACATGGATAGGTGACGTTTCGGGATAGAATCCCACAGAAAATTCTTCAGCAAATTTAGTTGTCAGAAATTGCAAACTTTGAAACGAACAAAAAGTTAGGTCTGTCGCACAAATTACTACATTTTACGTGATATTGTGTCGGTCTACATATTAGGCAAACGTGTCTGAGCATTGCCTGTGATAACTCACAGCGTTAATGTGTGGGAAGGAGGCCCTCACCTTTCCTTGATCATCGTTGCTTTTTGCGTACAGTTCATTCATTTGTTCCATGTACCTTCTATACATCTCTCCCCTGACTCTCAGTCTGAAGAAAGGTCTCGACCCGAAACGTTGCCCATTCCTTCCCTCCAGAGATGCTGCCTGTCCCGCTGAGCTGCTCCAACTTTTTGTGTCTATCTTCGGTTTAAACATGCATCTGCAGTTCCTTCCACACATCCCCTTCCCGAAACGTCAACTATTCCTTCTCTCCAGAGATGCTGCCTGAAGCCCCCGTCCCACTTGCACAACCTAATTGGCGACCTCTGCCGAGTTTGCCCTTGACTCAAACTCGCAGCATGGTCGCCACGAGGTCGTAGGAGGTCTTTGTAACTCTTCCTTATGCTCGTGAGTGCTCTCCGCGTACTCAAGTAGGTCGCGGCATTTTCTCCAGCCTGATAAAGAATGTCCACGAGTAAAAAAAAGGTCGGCATGGAAAAAAATTAATATTTTTTACTTGTAGGTAGGTCACAGGTAGGTCGTGATGGTAGGTCGAAGGTAGTCGTAGATAGTCGTAGGTCGGCAACTGGTCTGAGAAGAAAATGCAAACATGACATCATGTGATCATTTCCACTCATAGCTAGTCGTAGTTGGTCTTAGGTGTGGAAGACTGAGGTCGAGGGGGGTCGTACGAGGTTGTAGACATAGTCGTAGACATAGCCGTAGACATAGTCGTAGACATAGTCGTAGGAGGTTGTGGACATAGTCGTAGGAGGTCGTAGGAGGTCTTTTACTTCGGCGAGTCAACACGACCGTGACATTTTTTTTAACTCGTCTAGGGTCTTCTAAACTCATGGATTAGGTCATCCAAGTGGGACAGGCCCTTGACATGATAAGTTACTCCAGCATTTTGTGTCCACCTTCTGTGTCAAGGAGCAGGGCTGATATATATAATGCATATATAAGATCAGGGGTGACAACTACACTTGGATTTGAAGGAATTATATTTAGTCTGTGTGTATTGAGACATCAAAGTGAGTGTGTATTGTATTATTTACGGTGAAATTTCAACCCAGTAGACAAAAATTGAGGACATTTTAAGCTTTGGAAACATGTGAAGGTTGACACATGCTTGTGTATATGTTTTTGACAGTTACATTGGCTAATGTGTAGTTGGCTATTGCAGTGAATTACTTAGCATGGCTGGTCTTGATGTAGTTACTTTTTTTTCTTTGAGACCAGCTAACACCAGCTTGCCTTTTAACTGATAACACCAGCTAAGAGCTTTGTGGATCGTGGCTGTGTAGTTTCACTTGTATTTACTTTAAGCTGTTGATATGAAGTAGGTTTTTGCCAGATTGGATTATTATCATTTGGGGCGATATACCGATGACAAGTCATGGCCTTGATCTCTGGAGAAGTCAAATTTAAATGAGCTTATGTTTTGTTTTTGGAATGCAGCAAACATGAAACACAGAAAATAGGTGCAGGAGTAGGCCATTCGGCCCTTCGAGCCAGCAACTCAGAAGGCAGTGGAGGCCAATTGTCTGGATGCTTTCAAGAGAGAGTTAGATAGAGCTCTTAAAGAGACCCACATTCTTTGTACCCTGAAAGTAGCATTGTTGGTGATAGGAAGGTGAAGAAGTCTTTTCGATCACTGGCCTTGATCAGTCTGGGTATTCACAATGAAAGTTGGAACGTTATATTATAGTTGGCAATGGGGGTGAAAGATTGCAACCTTCACGTGGTCCGCCCTGTTTTGGCTAATGCAATCAACTTGACGTGCATAAACGGAAGATCAAATAGACCAAGTTGTCCAACAACTTTAGGCTGTGCACGCCACACGAAAGAAGAAGTTGGCAAAGGAAAGCATGCTGGTGGGGCAGTAAAGTTGCTGCCAGACAGCGCCACAGCCCCAGATTCGATCCTAACTGTGGGTGTTGTCTGTACAGAGTTTGTGAGTTCTCCCTGTGACCTGCGTGGGTTTTCTCTGGGTGCTCTGGTTTCCTCCCACACTCCAACGATGTACAGTTTTTTGTTGTTGTTTATTTTTGTTAGAAGTAAATACAATAGTGTGGTACTTGAGTACCTAATACATACATACATACATATTTCCATTCTTGTACAACTTCATATTTTTGATTTAATAATAAAAGAACAGTGGAAGAAAAAAGAAATAAAGAGTGTGGGAATAGATAGACAAGTGAGTAGAAACAGATAGCAAAGGAAATAAAGGACATAGAAGGGAAGCTGAAAAGATTGAAATAGAAGGAGAAAGTAAAGAAAAGAGAGATTAGGAGAGATCGACCTATTTCGTATTTTTGACCATCCGTCACCCGGTTCTAAACCATTTAATTTCTGAGGTTATGTTATGTTGCACCATATGCTTGCAAAAAGTTGATAAAAGGAGACCAAGTCTTTGAGAATTGGTCTACTTTGCCTAGTAGGAGAAATCTCATTTCTTCAAGATGAAGCGTTTCAGACATGTTTGAAATCCACATTTTGAATGTTGGCGTGGTTGCGTTTTTCCAAAATTTGAGTATGTTTTTTTGCTGTTATTAGACCGTAATTAAGAAAAGCTTCTTGGAATATAGTTAGTTTACTTCCCTCTTCCATTGATCCAAAGATAATCAGTTCTGTATTGGGGTTCAATTTTGTGTTGAATAGTTTTGTAAAAATTCCAAAAATTTCATTCCAAAATTTATACAGTTTTATACACGAGACAAAGGAATGTGCTAAAGTGGCATTTTGAGTTAGACATTTGTCACAGATGGGGGAAACATTTGGGAATACTTTATTCAGTCTGGTTTTAGAATAATATAATCTATGTAAAATTTTAAATTGAATTAGGTTATGTCTTACATTAATTGAACATTTATTTACATATAATACATTTTTTCCATCTATCGTTAGGAATTTTTATCAATAACTCTTGTTCCCAGTCCCTTCTAATTGTCTCTGTCGTTGGCGTTTCTATATTTAAAATTATATTATATAAGTAAGATATTAAATTGCTTGATTCTGCCTTTCTATTGATTCCTTCCTCCAATAAATCTGGGGTTAGGGTTTGATATCCTTGTATATATTTCTTCAAATAATCTTGAATTTGAAGATATTTGAAATATTGATTAATTTTTCAAATTCTATTTTAGTTGTAATTGTTGGAATGATAAAAGTTTTCCCATTTCATACATATCTCCCATTGTTTTAATTCCTAATCTTTCCCAATGGATAAACGTTTTATCAATAATGGATGGTTTGAATGAGGGATTATTAGTTATTGGAGCAACGATGTACAGTTTTGTAGGTTAATTGGCCGCAGTAAATATTATAGACAATAGACAATAGGTGCAGGAGTAGGCCATTCGGCCCTTCGAACCAGCACCGCCATTCAATGTGATCATGGCTGTTCATCCCCAATCAGTACCCCGTTCCTGCCTTCTCCCCATATCCCCTGACTCCGCTATCTTTAAGAGCCCCATCTAGCTCTCTCTTGAAAGTATCCAGCGAACCAGCCTCCACCGCCCTCTGAGACAGAGAATTCCACAGACTCACAACTCTCTGTGTGAAAAATATTGTAAATTGCCCCTCCTGTGCAGGATAATGTTGGTGTACGGGGCCTGATTCCACGCTGTATCTCTAAAGTCTGAACAGTCTGCGGCACTTCTGTGCCACCATTACTCCGTGAGCTGAACAGGTGTTGAACAGAAGTGTGTCTATGAATGGCAGGGTAATGAAAATCAATCTGCAGACGCCATAGGAACCACCAAAGTATTATAAAGTTCTGGGCTTTGTTGCTGATTGCAATAAAGGTTCCACAAAGGTCAAAGTAAATGAATGAATGAATAAATTTATTGGCCAAGTATTCATATACAAGGAATTTGCCTTGGTGCTCCGCCCGCAAGTGACAACATGACATGGACAGTCATTGATAGTTACTGATTAAACATTTGAATTAAATAAAATAACAGAGTAAAACGAGGCTACAGATTTTTGGTTATTGAGTAGAGCTACAACTCGTGGAAAAATGCTGCTTTTTTGTTTGGCTGTGGCAGCTTTGACAGTCCGGAGTCGCCTTTCAGAGGGAAGTGATTCAAAGATTGTACATGAGAGCCTTTTCAAAGGATAGACCTGACCAAAGTAGACAACATTATTGAAAGCATTGGAGTTCTTACCAAGTAATAGATTATTTCAGTTGGACATATAGCGGAGGACTAGAAATTGTAAATTCACACTTACTGAGTGGGAATGGTGACCTGAGGAGGAGAGAGGTGAATATGTGGAATTATTTGCCACAGAAGGCTGTGGAGGCCAAATCAGTGGATATTTTTAAGGCAAAGTAGATAGATTCTTGATTAGTACGAGTGTCAGGGGTTACAGGAAGAAGGCAGGAGAATGGGGTTGGGAGAGAGATAGATCAGCCATGATTGTATGGCAGAGTAGACCTGATGGGCCGAATGGCCTAATTTTGCTCCTATCACTTATGACCTTCTTCTGTCCTGTGGCGTGCACAGCCTAAAGTTGTAGGACAACATGTTCTATTTTACCTTCTGTTTGTGCACGCCAGGTTGATTGCATTAGTCGAAACAGGGCGGACCATGTGAAGGTTGCAATCTTCCACCCCCTCATGACCTTATGAACTGCAGATGCTGACGTCTGGAGCAAATCATCAACTGAAGGAACTCAATGGGTCAGGCAGCATCTGTGGAGGCAATGGACATGCACTGTTTTGAGTTGCGATCCATCTTTAGAAGAGTTTAGTTTGGTTTGGTTTAGTGATACAGCGCGGAAACAGGCTCTTTGGCCCACCGGGTCCGCGCCGATCAGTAATCCCTGTACACTAATCCTACCCTACACACGTGGAACAATTTACAATTTTTACCGAAGCCAATCAAACTCCAAAAATGTAGTTGGAGTGTGGGAGGAAACCCGGAGCACCCGGAGAAATTCCACGCGGTCAACGGGGGCAATGAAAAAACTCCGTACAGACAGCACCCGTAGTCGGGATCGTACCCGGGTCTGTGGCGCTGTGAGGCAGCGACTCTACCGCTGCGCCACCTTGCTGCCCGACTCTCTTCCCACAGATGTGAGGATTCTCAATCCCAATCACTTAAGGAAAATGTCACTTTTAATAACAACATGAAATCTGTAATATGTGTAAAACAGTTCAATATTGAAAACCAAAAATGATAATTAAAATAAGGTTCATAACCTGACATTTATCGTGAATCAGATAAATATTGATTTACATGTAATTTCTGTGACATTTTGCTTCTGAAGGAATTGTGATTCCCTTTGGAGCCTACAATTTATGTGTTTAACTGGACATAATCAGACAATCAACAGTAAAGATTCTTTCAAGGTCGGGTACAAATAGCACTTGTCTATTTTCAAGAGAGAGTAAAGGGCTGTCCCACTGTACGAGGTAATTCAAGTGCTCTCCCGATTAAAAAAAAAAATCAAACTCATGGTAAGTATGTAGAATGTACGTACCGGCTACGTCGGAGCTCGTGGATGTCCTGTAGCGGCTCTAACGCTTACGGCAGGTACTCGTGAAACGCAGTAAGCTCGTGAAGTTTTTTCAACATGTTCACGAGAGCCCCGAGTACATACGAACGACAATTACCATAATTCTCCCAGTTCGAATCAGGGGAAACTCGAGAGAACAGTGGGACAGGCCCTTTAGATTTAGCTCTTAGGGCTAACGGAATCAAGGGATATGGGGAGAAGGCAGGAACGGGGTACTGATTTTGGATGATCTGCCATGACCACTGAATGGTGGTGCTGGCTTGAAGAGCCGAATGGCCTACTCCTGCACCTATTGTCTATGTTTCTATGTCCCTGCATTAACTTTGCCTGGTGATTGTCTGAGTGAGAACGTAGTGTGATAGTTGACCAAAGCGAATTAACCTACAAACCTGCACACATCTTCAAGGGGAGAAAGTCACGGGGAGAACGTGCAAACTCCGCACAGACAGCACCCGTTGCAGTCATTTAACAGATTGGACTTGAGATTGGCCGCGTTGGATTTCTGTACCATATTAATGTGATTTGACTGGATATTGTGAAAAACAACACTCGGTACACATGACAATAATAAATCTAAACCAAAACCTTAACCTTTAGCTCTTTTTAGACAATAGACAATAGGTGCAGGAGTAGGCCATTCGGCCCTTCGAGCCAGCACCGCCATTCATTGTGATCATGGCTGATCATCCATAATCAGTACCCCGTTCCTGCCTTCTCCCCATATCCCCTGACTCCGCTATCTTTAAGAGCTCTATCTAACTCTCTCTTGAAAGCATCCAGAGAACCTGCCTCCACCACCCTCTGAGGCAGAGAATTCCACAGACTCACAACTCTCTGTGTGAAAACGTTTTTCCTTGTCTCCGTTCTAAATTACTTACCCCTTATTCTTAAACTGTGGCCCCTGGTTCTGGACTTCCCCCAACATCGGGAAAATGTTTCCTGCCTCTAGTGTGTCCAAACCCTTCATAATCATATATGTTTGAATAAGATTCCCTCTCATCCTTCTAAATTCCAGAGTATACAAGCCCAGCCGCTCCATTCTATCAACATACGACAGTCCCGCCATCCCGGGAATTAACCTTGTGAACCAATGCTGGCCTCCCTCAATAGCAAGAATGTCCTTCCTCAAATTTGGAGACCAGAACTGCACACAATACAGATCAGTCTGAAGAAGGGTCTCGACCCAAAATGTCACCTATTCCTTCGTTCCATATATGCTGCCTCACCCGCTGAGTTTCTCCAGCATTTTTGTCTACCTTCGATTTTTCCAGCATCTGCAGTTCCTCCTTAAGCATTACTCCAGGTGTGGTCTCACTAGGGCTGTACAGCTGCAGAAGGACCTCTTTGCTCCTATGCTCAACTCCTCTTATTATGAAGGCCAATATGCCATTCGCTTTCTTCACTGCCCACTGTACCTGCATGCTTACTTTCAGTGACTGATGAACAAGGACCCCGCAGATCTCGTTGTACTTCCCCTTAAGGAAGGCCTTTCAGGGAAAATGACAGGAATTGAGACCGATGATATTTGTTAATATTTCCAGAACTGAGGATGAGCAAAGAGTGCACAAAGCAACATTTGTGAACAACACTAAGTTATTAACCAAATCTCTAACGCTATTATCTACATAGTAATTCATTCCAGTCAGTGGCAATAAACGCACATGATGATCACTCCATTACCGTACAGCATGTTTAACATTACCGACTGGGGATACATTTCTCAGCAATCACGTTTATATAAATGATTCCTGCTGCTATAATTTTAATATAATATTGAAATATTTCCAGAAATCTGTACTCAGAAGTCAAACGTTGTGCGTGAATTGCATTGATCATGTTTGCCATATGTTTCTTAACATTTCAAAAGATAGCATCGGAACTTTGAAAAGCTGAGCTGTTCATAAAGAACGAGGATTCTAAGGAAAGTTCAAACGAACGGTAAGGGCCAGTTAATTAGTGGCCGCAGGGAGTTCTCTGGATCAAACCACCGACGATGTCCTCCTTTCATTGCTTGACCCAAGGTTGAGATGCATCTTCAAAGCCATGAGTTAAAAATCTCCCACTCCTCATGAAGCGCAAATTGGAGGAACAGCACCTCAAATTTTGCTTGGGTAGCTTACACCCCAGCGGTATCAACATTGAATTCTCTAATTTCAAGTAACCCTTGCTTTCCCTCTCTCTCCCATCCCTCCCTCACCCTAGTTTTCTGACCAGTCTGACTGTCCTCCTGATTAAATCTTATCCCTGTGTGCTTTGTTGTCACCTTCTTCTAGGTAACAATAATCTGATCTACCTATTCCTTTGACCGCATCCCCTTTGATGTCTCATTTTCGCACCTAACACTTCCTTATCTCTGTGTCTTCCTCTCCCCGACTCTCAGTCTGAACAAGGGTCTCGACCCAAAAGTTCACATATTCCTTCTCTCCATGGATGCTGCCTGACCCACTGAGTTACTCCAGCGTTTTTTGTCCATCTTCAGTCTAAACCAGCATCTGCAGTTCCTTCCTACACATCTCGAGATCTTGCAGTAGACAATAGACAATAGGTGCAGGAGTAGGCCATTCGGCCCTTCGAGCCAGCACTGCCATTCAATATGATCATGGCTTATCATCCCCAATCAGTACCCCATTCCTGCCTTCTCCCCATATCCCTTGACTCCTCTATTTTTAAGAGCCCTATCTAGCTCTCTCTTGAAAACATCCAGAGAGCCTGCCTCCACCACCCTCTGTGGCAGAGAATGCAGTCTCTTCATCTCTTCTGCCACCTTTTGCTTCACCGCTGATCGACGCATATATGAAATAATGTACACTCATTGACAGTTTACGTTCTCTAGCCCTTGATCTTTGATCGGGCTTTACTGGCTTTATCTTGCACTAAACGTTATTCCCTTATCCTGTAGCTGTACACTGTGAATGGCTCGATTGTAATCATGTATTGTCTTTCCGCTGATAGACATAAAATGCTGGAGTAACTCAGCGGCTCAGGCAGCATCTCTGGAGAAAAGGAATGGGTGACATTTGGGGTCGAGACCCTTCTTCAGACTGAGAGTGAAGGGAAAGGGAAACAAAAGATCTCGATGGTGCTGTGGAGAGATATAGAATAAATGAATGAAAGATGTACAAAAAAGTAACGGTGATAAAGGAGTCAGACCACTGTTAGCTGTGGGCGAGGTGAAAACAAGTTGCAGGCAATGGGACTCAACGAAATGACTTTGAAGCTAATATGACGGGTGGGGAGGGAGGGGATAGAGAGAGAAGGGATGCAAGGGCTTACTTGTATTAGAGAAATTAATATTCATACCGCGAGGTTGTAAGCTGCCCAAGTGAAATATGAGGTGCTTTCTGCTGGCTGGTTAGCACGCAACAAAAGCTTTTTACTGTAAATCGACACGTGACAATAAACTAAAGCATACTAAAATGTTGACACACCTATTTTCCACTTTATTGCAGAGAGGAACAAAATTGTTTTCTTCCAAACTGCCAATGGAACCCTAAGACAGCCACACAGTGCTAGAGTAACTCAGCGGGTCAGGCAGCATCTGTGGAGAACATGGATAGGTGACGTTTCACAGAGTGCTGGAGTAACTCAGCGGGTCAGGCAGCATCTGTGGAGAACATGGATAGGTGACGTTTCACAGAGTGCTGGAGTAACTCAGCGGGTCAGGCAGCATCTGTGGAGAACATGGATAGGTGACGTTTCACAGAGTGCTAGAGTAACTCAGCGGGTCAGGCAGCATCTGTGGAGAACATGGATAGGTGACGTTTCACAGAGTGCTGGAGTAACTCAGCGGGTCAGGCAGCATCTGTGGAGAACGTGGATAGGTGACGTTTCACAGAGTGCTGGAGTAACTCAGCGGGTCAGGCAGCATCTGTGGAGAACATGGATAGGTGATGTTTCAGGTCAAGACCCTTCCTCAGACTGAGACTCAGGGGAGAGGGAAATGAGAGATGTAGAAAGCACATGGAACAAATGAATGAAAGATATGCCAAAAGCATCAGTGATCAAGGAAAGGCAGAGCCCACAACTGTCCATTGTCTCAACTACCTCCTCCGGCAGTTTCAAGTCAAGGCAGCTACCTCCTCAGGCAGCTTCAAAACCCCCTCAAAGGAGCACTATACTTTAATTGTACAAGAATTAGCAAGAAAATAATTACTTTCCAGATAAAAAAGCAGTATGTGTAGGAAGGAACTGCAGATGCTGGTTTAAACTGAAGATAGACACAAAATGCTGCAGTAACTCAGCGGGTCTGCCAGCATCTCTGGAGAGAGGGAATGGGTGACGTTTAGGTTTGAGATCCTTCTGTCGACCCACATGTTATGCCTATCTAAGGAAGTGGTACGTTTACTGTGTAATAAGCAGATAAAGTGCAATAGACTGTTACAGTTCAGAGTCTGTTTGTTGGCGAGTTTAATAGCCTGATTCCACAGATTCACAACTCCCTGGGTGAAAAAGTTTTTCCTCATCTCCGTTCTAAATGGCCTACCCCTTAGTCTTAAACTGTGGCCCCTGGTTCTGGATAGAGCAGTAGTTGAATTAGAACATATACAATCCCTGTTTTAATTGCATTGAATTCAAGGCCAGGTATAGCAATTGGAAAGATAGATAGGAACTCTTACAAGCAAACTAAAACATTGCAGGCTCTAAGTGAGTGGTCTGGGGATTGGGATCACATTACAAACTCTACTTGGTTCGTCTTTGTTGCATCAGTTCAAACTCTCAATAAGCTATTAAATGCTCCCATGAATCCATTATTCTTGCCGAGCCCAGCTTAGTTTTTATAGCTTCAGTTTTTGCTCTCAGGAATGCGTTATCCATTACGGAGCACTGTGAATTTACTCACTTGTAGGACACCATCAATATCGCCGCTGGTGCTTGAAGTAACTTGCTGAGGTTAAACCATTTCAACGAGGAATATGCATCGAGGTTAGACCCTGTACCGACAATTCAGAGAGCAAGCAGGCCGTATTTTAGACAATAGACAATAGACAATAGACAATAGACAATAGGTGCTGGAGTAGGCCATTTGGCCCTTCAAGCCAGCACCGCCATTCAATGTGATAATGGTTGATCATCCCCAATCAGTACCCCATTCCTGCCTTCTCCCCATATCCCCTGACTCCGCTATTTTTAAGAGCCCTATCTAGCTCTCCCTTGAAAGTATCCAGAGAACCGGCCTCCACTGCCCTCTGAGGCAGAAAATTCCACAGTCTCACCACTCTCTGTGAGAAAAAGTGTTTCCTCGTCTCCGTTCTAAATGGCTTACCACTTATTCTTAAACTGTGGCCCCTGGTTCTGGACTCCCCCAACATCGGGAACATGTTTCCTGCCTCTAGCGTGTCCAAACCCTTAATAATCTTATACGTTTCAATGAGATCTCCTCTCATCCTTCTGAACTCCAGAGTATACAAGCCCAGCCGCTCCATTCTCTCAGCATATGACAGTCCCGCCATCCCGGGAATTAACCTCGTAGGGCCATTCAGAGCCATTTTAGGGCCATTCAGAGCCTTGATGATGCCTGTGTTGTCAACCATGCAGTTTACAATGTTTGCTCGTGGAGGATTCTAGAACCAGAGGGCATCAGCGTACGAGGAGAGGGGAGAGATTTAAGAGGCATGTCAGGGACAACCTTTTCACGCAGAAGGTGGTCCATAAAGAGGCATTCAGCATGCAAACAGGCCCTTCGGCCCAACTCTTCCATGCCAGCTGAGATGCCCCATTTGCCTGTGTTTGGCCAAAATATCCCTCTGAAGCTGAGATAGATACAGAATGCTGGAGTAACTCAGCGGGTCAGGCAGCATCTCTGGAGGAAAGGAACAGGTGACGTTTCAGTCTGGATTCCTTCTTCAGACTCGACCCAAAACATCACCAATTCCTTTTCTCCAGAGATGCTGCCTGACCCGCTGAGTGCCTCCAGCATTTTGCATCGATCTTCAATACAAGCCATCATCTGCAGTTCCTTACTACAGATTCCCTCTGAACCTTTCTTGTTCAAGTACTTGTCCAAATGACTTCTAAATGTTGTTATTGTACCTGCAAAATAGAATATAGAAAAGTACAGTTTAAGAATAAGGAGTAAGCCATTTAGAACAGAGACAAGGAAATACTTTTTCATGCAGAGAGTTGTGATTCTGCGGAATTCTCTGCATCAGAAGGCGGCGGAGGCCGGTTCTCTGGATATTTTCATGAGAGGGCTAGGTAGGGCTCTTAAAGATAGTGGAGTCAGGGGATATGGGGAGAAGGCAGGAACAGGGTACTGATTGGGGATGTTCAGCCATGATCACATTGAATGGCGGTGCTGGCTTGAAGGGCCGAATGACCTACTCCTGCACCTATTGTCTATTGTCTATTGTCCATTGTCTATTGTCTATAGTACAGAACAGGAACAGGCTCTTTAGCTGAACACACAACCAAGTTAAACCAGTCTCCTCGGCCTGCATGTGGTCCATATCCTTCCATTCCCTGCATATCCATGTGCCTATCTAAAAACCTCACACACACCACAACCGTCTCTCCATCACCGCCTCTGGCAGCATATTCCTGGCATTCACTAACCTCTTTGTAAAAAGATTCACCCCCTCTTACCTTAAAGCTATGCCCCCTCATCTTTGATATTTTTCTCCTGGGAAAAAAGGTTCTGGCTGTTCACCTGATTTATGCCTCTCATAATTCCATATATTCCACCAGTTCCTCTCTCCTCAACCTCCGACCTTCCAGAGAAAACAATCCAAGTCAGTCCGACCTCTCTTTATAGGTGTAGGAAGGAACTGCAGATGCTGGTTTAAGGGCCTGTCCCACTTACGCAACGTTTTTAGCGACTGCCAGCACCCGTCATAGGTCATGACAGGTTGCCGAAAATGGTCAACATGTTGAAAATCCAGCAGCGACCAGAACAAGGTACGAACCTTTGGGCGACTACTCACGACCATACAAGTCGCCTGTATGGTCGTGTGTCGTCTCCTAGTCACCCACAGTCATAATGTCTTTCTGGTCGCCACTGAATTTTTAACATGTTGAAAATTTTCAGCGACCTATGACGGGTGCCGGCAGTCGCCGAAAAAGTCACATAGGTGGGAGAGGCCCTTAAAAGCAAAGATAGGCAGAAAGTGCTGGAGTAACTCAGTGGGACAGGCAGCATCTCTGGAGGAAAGGACCAGGTGACGTTTCGAGTCGAGATGGGGTTCAGACCTCAAACTTTAAGAGACTGAAGAAGGGTCCAGACCCAAATCTTCATCTATTCCTTTTTTCCAGAGATGCTGCCTGACTCGCCGAGTTACTCCAGCATTCTGTGCTTCTCTCTCAAAGAGAGCATCTCTCTTTATTGGTGATATCTTCTAATCCAGGCATCATTCTGGTCAAATACGGAACTAAAATTGGACACAGATGTCCGTGAGGAACATTGCTTTTCAGTTGCATTTTATTTTGCATTTACACATTTTTCATGACGGCACTTAAACCAAAATTGGTTGGGAGGTGCTGAACACATCCACTCAGCGATTTTATAGCTGGCCAAGTGAAGGGGCTTTGAATATTTAATGGGAATGTATCTACTAGCAGGGTGCCAGAACTTGTGCAGAAGATACGAGCTGATTTCTCCACACTGATATAAAGCCTGGCACTTGAAGGCAGTATGGTATCACAGCACTTTAAATAGATAATTAATTGCCCTCATAATTCATTCACAAGATGCACCTCTAATGTGTTTGTTCCAAGAAATAATGTTAAATAAAATTGGCAATTTCACTGATGCTGATCAAGTTGATGAGCGTCAGTGCTGGGGAATAAAATATTTTTATGGATAAATTGATTTGCTCATAGATTCTCTTTACTCTGTTGGTCAGCTTTGTTGCGCGGCATGGTGGCACAGTGGTAGAGTTGCTGCACTACAGCTTCAGGTTCGATCCTGACTACGGGGGCTGCCTGCGCGGAGTCTGTACGTTCTCCCCGTGACCGCGTGGGTTTTCTCTGAGATCTTTGGTCTCGTCCCCCATTCCAAAGACGTGCAGGTTAGTAGGTTAATTGGCGTGGTATAAATATAAAATTGTCCCCACTTGTAGGATATGTGCGGGGATCGCTGGTCAGCGCGGACTCGTTGGGCCAACGGGCCTGTTTCCACACTGTGTCTGTAAACTAAACAACAAAATTAATAATTGAAAGACGACAGACACAAAATACTGGAGTAACTCAGCGGGTCAGGCAAAATCTCTGGAGATAACAAAGAACTAATTAAACTCGAGACCTGAAACATCACCTATTCCTTCGCTCCATAGATGCTGCCTCACCCGCTGAGTTTCTCCAGCACTTTTGTCTACCTTCGATTTTTCCAGCATCTGCAGTTCTTTCTTAAACAAGAACTAATTAAGGCAGTTTCAGATAGGACTCTTGTCCAAAACTGGGAGACGGATTTAATTCCGCACTCATCAAGCTAATTATTGAATAGCTACCACCAAATGCAATGAATATGACTTCCCTGAAGTATTTGAATGAGTATTGGAATAACTCTGTGGAATTCTCTGCCTCAGAGGGCGATGGAGGCGGGATCTTTGGATGCTTGCAAGAGAGAACTAGATAGGGTCCTTAAAGATAGCGGAGTCAGGGGATATGGGGAGAAGGCAGGTACGGGGTACTGATTGGGGATGATCAGCCATGATCACATTGAATGGCAGTGCTGGCTCGAAGGGCCGAATGGCCTACTCCTGCGTCAATTGTCTATAGTTTAACTTTCTGACAGAAATATTGTGAATGGACTTCTAGATTAGGTATGAACAACTTGAATGATCTAAGAGCCACTTTAACACATTGGATCTTTAAATTATTTTCTGCACTTATCAATATATTTCCTTGTGCTCATTGCAAAATCTAAATAAACAGTTTGGTACCATGATAAGGATCCAAGTTGCAGTAGAGGACTACAGTTATGAGGGTTGTTTAAGAAGGAACCGCAGATGCTGGAAAAATCGAAGGTAGACAAAAATGCTGGAGAAACTCAGCATCTATGGAGCAAAGGAATGGGTGACGTTTCTGGTCGAGACCCTTCTTCAGACTGATGTGGGGGCGGGGATGGGGGGGGGGGTTGGCGGGAAGAAGAAAGGAAGCAGAGACAGTGGGCTGTATGAGAGCTGGGAAGGGGAGGGGAAGGAGGGAGAAAGTAAGGACTACCTGAAATTGGAGGTCAATGTTCATACCGCTGGGGTGTAAACTACCCAAGCGAAATATGAGGTGCTGCTCCTCCAATTAACGGTGGAGGAGATACTCTCCTTAAGACTGATGCAGCGATGAAGGGTCTCGACCCGAAACATCACCGGTTCCTTCTCTCTGGAGATGCTGCCTGTCCCGGCTGAGTTACTCCAGCATTTTGTGTCTAACTTTGGCTCAACGCCCAAGATGCTCCATCTAAACTCATCCCACCTGCTTGCGTTAGGCCCAAATCCCTCTATTCCTGTCTTATCCATCCACATGTTTAAATGTTGGTTGTCTCTTACACGTTGCGATAGTCCCAGCCTCAACTACTTCCCCTGACAGCTCGTCCCATACACCCACCACCCTTTGTGTGAAAAAGCTGCTCTTCAGGCTCTGATTAAACCTTTGCCCCTCACCCTAAATCCACTTGTTCTTGATTCTCCTACTCTGGGTAAAAAGACATTTACCTGATCTATTCCTCTCATGATTTTATGCACCTTTATAAAATCATCCCTCATCCTCCTGTGCTCCAAATAATAAAATCCCAGCCTGCCCAACTTCTCCCTATAGCTCAGACTCTTGAGTCCTGGCAGCATCCTGTTAAATCTTCTCCGCGCCCTTTCCAGCTTGACAACATCCTTCCTATAACGGCGACCAAACCTGGATACAACACCGGTAGCCCCGGCATTCCCTGTCTCTCCATCCTTCCCCCACCCAAGTCGTTCCAACCTCATTTTCACCCAACAAACAGCTAACAATGGCCTGTTCTCTTTATCATCATTACCTTTTTGCATATCTTTCATTCATTGTTCTTTATCTCTCCACATCATCGTCTATATCTCTCATTTCCCTTATCCATAACCAGTCTGAAGAAGGGTCTCGACCCGAAATGCCACCCAAACCTTCTCTCCTGAGATGCTGCCTGTCCCGCTGAGTTACTCCAGATTTTTGTGTCTATTTTCACAATACTTTAAATAGACAATAGACATTAGGTGCAGGAGTAGGCCATTCGGCCCTTCGAGCCAGCACTGCCATTCACTGTGATCATGGCTGATCATCCACAATCAGTACCTTGTTTCTGCCTTCTCCCCATATCCCTTGACTCTGCTATCTTTAAGAGCTCTATCCAACTCTCCCTTGAAGGCATCCAGAGAATTGACATCCACTGCCCTTCTGAGGCAGAGAATTCTGCAGATTCACAATTCTCTGGGTAAAACGTTTGTCCACATCTCTGTTCTAAATGGCCTACCCCTTATTCTTAAACTGTGGCCCCTGGTTCTGGACTCCCCCAACTTCGGGAACATGTTTTCGGCTTCTAGTGTGTCCAAACCCTTGATAGTCTTATATGTTTCAATAAGATCCCCTCTCATCCTTCTAAACTCCAGAGTGTACAAGCCCAGCCACTCCTTTCTCTCAGCATATGACAGTACCGCCATCCCGGGAATTAACCTTGTAAACCTACGCTGCACTCCCTCAATAGCAAAAATGTCCCTCACCAAATGTGGCCTGACCACAGTTAAATCTACAGGTCTAACTGATGAAAAACAGGCAACATTGTGGGATTGACAACACCTTGACATTATCAACACCCGTGTCTTCAGCATCTTTTAGGGGCCTGTCCCACTTACCGATTTTTTCGGCGACTGCCGGCACCCGTCATAGGTTGTTGCAGGTCGCCGAAACATTTCCAGCGGCGAACAGAAAGATGCTACGACTCTTTGGGTGACTGAGGATATGACTCACATGTCACGGGGTGAAGCCTGTGTGGTCGTGAGTAAACGCTCAAAGAGTCGTACCTTGTTCAGGTCGCCGCTGGATTTTCAACATGTTGAAAAATTTCGGCGACCTGCAACGACCTATGACGGGTGCCGGCAAGTCGCCGAAAAAGTTGCGTAACTGGGATAGGCCCATTAGTGCTTTGATTATTAGGGGACCTCATCTGAGGGACATGTTGAAGAGGACTCCCGGTACGGGGAATGATTACATTGCAGATCTCACTGTTGTGGATCACCCTGTGCTGACCATGGCTGATTCTCCAGTGAGTGACACCAGCATAGGTTGGAGTCGCAGTAAAACATATTTGCAGTGACAAGTCATGCTGGAGCATTGAGATACTCTGATGCACGCACCGAGAAACAACACTTAGAGGTTGATGAATTTAATTGGCAATTTGAGCAAAACGGTTGCCGAGACTGTGGAGAAAAAGCAGATGAAAATAAACAAAGTCCCTCTTGGACAATTGCATTGTGAATCAGCTTATATTGTTGGTAAACTAAATGAGAGACAGCCTCGTGATCACAGCAGGGACAGGAATGCTCATTTACTTAACCAGCAGGTTAAAGCATTTGACTGGATGATGAGTGTTTCATTAGCAACTCCAGCAGGACAGTTTGACACAGCACAAGGTTACAAAAATACATTTTTCAAAAAATAAATTCCTCGTGCGTGTGCAGAATAAATGAGGAGGAAGGAACCGCAGATGCCAGTTTGCACCGAAGATGGGCACGAAATGCTGGAGTAACTCATCGGGACGGGCTGCGACCTCTGGTTGGAAGGAATGGGTCGAATGGGTTTCACAGTCGAGAGAAACAGGGCGGTCACAGTGGAGCAGTGGTAGAGTTGCCGCCTCACAGTGCTTTCAGCTCCAGAGACTCGGGTTCAATCCTGACTACGGGTGCTGTCTGTACGGAGTTTGCACGTTCTTCCCGTGACCCTGCGAGAGTTTCCGCCGAGATCTTCGGTTTCCTCCCACATTCCAAAGACTGACAGGTTTGTTGGTTAACTAGCTTGGTGTAAATGTAAATTGTCCCAAGTGTGTGTAGGGTAGTGTTAGTGTGCGGGGATTGCTGGTCGGCACGGACATGGTGGGCCGAAGGGCCTGTTTCCCGGCTGTACCGCTAAACTAAACTAGACAGAGTTTGGAAAGTAGACAAGGAGGAATTCTTTCCCATTCCCCGCTGCCGAGTTGTTGATGCCTTGTGGTCCTGCCCTCGTCTATTTTCGAATGCCTTTTATATAGTTAGCTCTGAAATGAATTGGTGAGAAATTGGGATCGTTGACGATCATCTATTTGGGTGCTCAATTAGACTTTAGAGAAACAGCGCAGAAACAGCCCACTGCGTCCATGCCGACCAGCAATCCCCGTACACTAATATGATCCTACGCACACTAGAGACAATTTACAGAAGCCAATTAACCTACAAACCTGCACATCTTCGGAGTGTGGGAGGAAACTGGAGCACCCGGAGAAAACCCACGCTGTAGCCTAGCTTATGGAAGGACCGTTCAAAAGCCCGATAACAGAAGGGGAAGAAGCTGTTCCTGAGTCTAGTGGTGCGCGCTTTCAAGCTTCTGTACCTTCTGCCGGACGGGAGCGGGGAGAAGAGGGAATGACCGGGGTGGGACTAGACTTTGATTGTGTTGGCTGCTTTCCCTGACTCTCAGCCACAATGGCACCAGTTCCAACTTGCCCCATGGCAAGGTGACCTTGCACTGTGTCGGGCAGTGCGCTACTGAGGATGCCTCAGCCTCGGTCATCAGCTGCTCCATCATGGGTACAACCATGATGCTGATGATGCTGGTATACGAGCTGGAGCCAAGCATCGTTGACATTGAAGATGTTCTTTCTGGATGGCTTCCCGAAGCACCAAGCCTTTCAATATCCCTCTGCCATCTCCTGTTATATGTCCTGTTAGACTCATAGAGTGATACAACGTGGAAACAGGCCCTTCGGCCCAACTTGCCCACACCGACCAACATGTCCCATCTACACAAGTCCCATATCTCTCCAAACTTGTCCTATCCATGTACCTGTACAACTGTTCCTTAAACGTTGCGATAGTCCCAGCCTCAACTACCTATTCTGGCAGTTTGTTCCATACACCCACCATCGTTTGTGTGAAAAAGTTACCCCTCGGGTTCCTATTTAAATCTTTCACCCCCACCTTAAACCTATGTCCTCTGGTCCTCGATTCCCCTACTCTGGGCAAGAGACTCTGTGCATCTACCTGATCTATTCCTCTCATGATTTCATGCACAGGAAGGAACTGCAGATGCTGGTTTATACCGAAGTGAGACACAAAGTGCTGGAGTAACTCAGCGGGTCAGGAAGCATCTCATAAGGCCATGTGAGAGGAGCAGAATTAGACCATTTGACCCATCAAGTCTACTCCGCCATTCAATCATGGCTGATCTATCCCTCCCTCCTAACCCCATTCCCCTGCCTTCTCCTCCCCATAACCTCTGACAACTGTACTAATTAAGAATCTATCTATCCCTGCCTTAAAAATATCCACTGACTTGGCCTCCACAGCCTCCTATGGCAAAGAATTCCACAGATTCACCAGTCTCTGACTAAATAAATTTCTCCTCATCTCCTTCCAAAAAGAAAGTCCTTTCATTCTGAGGCTGTCGCCTCTAGTCCTAGACTCCCACTAGTGGAAACATCCTCTCCACATCCACTCTGTCCAAGCCTTTACTATTCTGTAAGTTTCAATGAGGTCCCCCCCTCATCCTTCTAAACTCCAGCGAGTACAGGCCCAGTGCTGTCAAACGCTCGTCATAGGTTAACCCACTCATTCCTGGGATCATTCTTGTAAACCTCCTCTGGGCCCTCTCCAGAGCCAGCACATCCTTCCTCAGTTATGGTGGCCAAAATTGCTCACAGACTCCAAATGCACCTTATAGAGCTCAGCATTACATCCCTGTTTTTTGTATACAAGTCCTCTTGAATTAAAAGCTAGCATTGAGTTTTATTTCTTTAGACAATATACAATAGGTGCAGGAGTAGGCCATTCGGCCCTTCGAGCCAGCACCGCCATTTAATGTGATCGTGGCTGATCATCCCCAATCAATACCCCCTTCTATCCCATATCCCCTGACTCCACTATTTTAAGAGCCCTATCTTGCTCTCTCTTGAAAGCATTTACTACTGATTCGACTTGCGACTTTTTGGAAATCCTGCACCAGCTCCCAAGTCCCTTTGCACCTCTGATTTCCGGATTCTCTCCCTATTTAGAAAATAGTCTCCGCCTTTATTCCTGCTGCCAAAATGCATGACTCCACACTTTGCTGCACTATATTCCATTGGCCACTTCTCTGCCCGCTCTCCCAAGCTGTCCGTCTTCTGCAGAGTCCCTGCTTTCTCTACACTAACTGCCCCTCCACCTGGTTTCGTATAATCCGCAAACCTGGCCACAAAAACCTTCAATCCCCTCGTCCAAATCATTAATATACAACGTGAAGAGTAGCGGCCCCAACACAGAGCCCTGCAGAACTCCGCTAGTCACTGGCAGCCAACCAGAAAAAATCCCCTTTCATTGCCACTCATTGGCTTCTGCCATCCAGGCAACCTGGCTGTCGTTTCGGGTCAAGACCATCTCAAGACTACTTTGTTCACCGATCTGCCAATCACCTGCTTCCTCCCCCCGCACTGTAGCCACCTATTACAAATTAATAACCTTTGGCCCGCCCCCATCGCGCTCTCCCAGCTCTATCTACAATCAGGCTAAGGCTCTCAACCGAAAATATCACCAATCCATACCCTCCACAGATGCTGCCTGACCCGCTGAGTTACTCCAGCATTCTGTGAAACGTCACCTATCCATGTTCTCCACAGATGCTGCCTGACCCGCTGAGTTACTCCAGCACTCTGTGAAACGTCACCTATCCATGTTCTCCACAGATGCTGCCTGACCTGCTGAGTTACTCCAGCACTCTGTGAAACGTCACCTATCCATGTTCTCCACAGATGCTGCCTGACCCGCTGAGTTACTCCAGCACATTTTGTGTTTTTTCTTTGGTAAACCAGGATCTGCTGCTCCTTGAGTAGCCGTGATAGATTCCAACATGTTATTACATTGGACATTTGCTTCCCTCAAAACCATTGCAACATTTGAATTTCAGTAGTTGACAATCTGGCGTTCACTGTTTCGACAACCAGCGCTATCAAAGCCACAATGTGTAAATCAATGGATTCTTATAAATCATTTTCTTTCAGACACGACAAATTCTCTGGTACTTATTGTACTGATACATATTTCTTCAGTTCTGCTTTCCTGCTAGACCTTTGTTTTTCAGGCAGCTTCTTTCATTTGCTTCCCTGAAGCCAGGCCCAAACTAGAGAATCTCATCAGAATACAGTGAAGAATGCTACGTATCCCGCTGAGTTACTCCAGCATTTTATTCTCATGGAACTGAGAATGGTTAGTCACAAAATGCTCGAGTAAAACTCAGCGGGACAGGCAGCATCTCTGGATAGAAGGAATGGGTGACGTTTCGGGTCAAGACCTGATTCAGGTCTGAAGAAAACTCTCAACCCGAAACGCCGCCCATTCCTTCTCTCCAGTGATGCTGCCTGTTCAGCTGAGTAACTCCAGCATTTTGTGTCTATTGTTTTTATTTTTCTTTACCTCTCGTTTCCCTTATCCCTAACCAGTCTGAAGGGTCTCAACCCGAAACAATAGACAATAGACAAAAGAAAAAATGTTCCCAATGTTGGGAGAGTCCAGAACCAGGGGCCACAGTCTTAGAACAAAGGGGAGGCCATTTAAGACTGTGAGAAAAAACTTTTTCACCCAGAGAGTTGTATATTTGTGGAATTCCCTGCCACAGAGGGCAGTGGAGGCCAAATCACTGGATGGATTTAAGAGAGTTAGATAGAGCTCTAGGGGCTAGTGGCATCAAGGGATATGGGGAGAAGGCAGGCACGGGTTATTGATTGGGGACGATCAGCCATGATCATAACAAATAGCAGTGCTGGCTCGAAGGGCCGAATGGCCTCCTCCTGCACCTATTTTCTATGTTTCTATAGACAATAGGAGCAGGAGTAGGCCATTCAGCCCCACGATGCCAGCACCGCCATTCAATGTGATCATGTCTGATCATCACCTGTTCCTTCCATCCAGGGACGCCGCTGCCTGTTCAGCTGACTAATATTTTGTGTCGGGGGTTACACAAAAAGCTGGAGAAACTCAGCGGGTGCAGCAGCATCTAAGGAGTGAAGGAGATAGGCGACGTTTCGGGTCGAGACCCTTCTTCAGACTGGTCAGGGATCAGGGAAACGAGAGATATAGACAGTGATATGGAGAGATAAAGCAAGAACAATGAGTGAAAGATATGCAAAAAAGTATTGGTGATAAGGAAAGCAGGCCATTGTAAGCTGTTTCTGGTGTGAAAATGAGAAGCTAGTGCGACTTGGGGGGGGGGGGGGGGAGATGGAGAAGGAATGTCAGGGCCCGAGGGCTGAGGGAGAGGTGGGGGGGGGGGGGGGGGAAAGGAGCAGTCTGGGTTATCAGAATTGAGAAAATTCAATGTTTAAGCCCAGAGGATGCAGACTCCCCAAGCGGAATATGAGATGTTGTTCCTCAAACTTGCGGTGTTGTTCACTCTGGCCATGGAGGAGGCCCAGGACCGAGAGGTCGGATACGGAGTGGGAGGGGGAGTTGAAGTGCTGAGCCACCGGGAGGTCGGGTTGGTTATTGCGGACCGAGCGGAGGTGTTCGGCGAAACGATCGCCTAGCCTCCGCTTGGTCTCACCGATGTAGATTAGCTGGCATCTGGAGCAACGGATGCAGTAGACGAGGTTGGAGGAGGTGCAGGTGAACCTCTGTCGGACTTGGAATGACTGCTTGGGTCCCTGAAAGGAGTGGATGGGGGAGGTGAAGGAACAAGTGTAGCATCTCTTGCGGTTGCAAGGGAAAGTGCCCGGGGAAGGAGTGGAGCAGGAGGGAAGGGAAGAATTGACGAGGGAGTTGCGGAGGGAGCGGTCTTTGCGGAAGGCAAATAGGGGGGGAGATGGGAAGATGTGGCGAGTGGAGGGGTCACGTTGGAGGTGGCGAAACTGGCGGAGGACTATCTGTTGTATGCGCTGGCTGGTGGGGTGAAAGGTGAGGACCAGGGGGACTCGGCCCTTGTTGTGAGTGGGGGAATGGGGAGAGAGGGCAGTGTTGCGGGGTATGGAGGAGACCCTGGTGCGAGCCTGATCGATAGTGGGGGAGGGGAAACCCCGTTCTCTGAAGAACGAGGACATTTGCGATGACCTGGTGTGGAACACGTCATCCTGGGAGCAGATGCGGCGTAGTCGGAGGAATTGGGAATAGGGGATGGAGTCCTTACAGGAAGCAGGGTGGGAGGAAGAGTAGTCCAGGTAGCTGTGGGAGTCAGTTGGTTTGTAGTGGAATCTGCAGTTCCTTCTTTAACACTTTGTCTACTCCACTGTAATATTTTGTGTCTATGTTTAAGAAGGAACTGCAGATGCTGGAAAATCGAAGGTAGACAAAAGTGCTGGAGATATTTCTGAATGAAATAGTATTTCGTATAATGACTTTAGTTTTTGTTTATATATATGTAATATTTTTGTTTTTCAAATTTTCCCTTTTTATTTTCTTTTTATTTACGATTGAAGTATGTGGGAAGAATTTTTTATTCCTTTTTATTTACTCTTTTTTCTTTTCTCTTTTATATATCTTTTTCTTTATTTCCAAAAAATAGAAGATATTAAGTATTGATATGTTATTTGTAGTAATATTGAATTAAGGTGTTAGTTTATAAAGTAAGCTTTACATTGTAAACGGTTTACTTCAAATAAAAAAATATTACAAAAAAAAAAAAAAAAAAAAAAAAAAGTGCTGGAGAAACTCAGCAGGTGAAGCAGCATCTGTGGAGCGAAGGAAATAGGCAACGTTTCGGGCCGAAACCCTTTGTGTCTATCTTTGGTTCAGGACTGTTAGAATAGTTAGTGTTATGCGTACTGCAGGAATCACACACTGTTCGCAGAAATTATTTGACTCCATCACGCCATGTAAAAAAATATAAGCAAAACAGAATATAATATATTGCAATATAATATACCCCCAGAAAATGGCATGTGGTGACATGAATTAAAACACTAAGTGGCAATAATCGTTGAAGATATACCTCCTCCAATTGTCATCTGGCTGAATTGCAGTTCACAGTTTGACTGGTTCATATGAATGTTGACAATGTCATGCCATTATTTAAATAGAAGTAGGAAGATTAGCCACTCATTCAGTCTGTGATTGTTTGTATAATCACTGGTGTATTTACCCATAATACTGTAATACATTCTCTGCACTTCAAACACAATTCAGCATGTGTGAAGTGCTTTGTGATGTTTTGATGTGACAGGTTACTACATCAATGTAAATAATGTTACTTCAAGACTCAAATACACACCGTTCTCGGGAGAATATCCCAGGTAGAGGTATCTTGGAGATTTATTCACTCCTAAAGACTTGCATGCACCATTCTTTAGTCTATTGGATCTCTTGCTGTTACAATAGGCTAATTGCAAAACTTCCCAACTCAACAAAGATTTGTCTGAAAGTAGACAAAAATGCTGGAGAAACTCAGCGGGACAGGCAGCATCTACGGAGCGAAGGAATAGGTGACGTTTCAGGTCGGGACCCTTCTTCAGACTGATGTGGGGGTGGGGGGGGGGGGGGTGCCGGGGAGAAGAAAGGAAGAGGTGGACACAGGGGGCTGTGGGAGAGCTGGGAAGGGGAGGGGAAAGAGGGAGAAAGCATGGACTACCTGAAATTGGAGAAGTCAATGTTCACACCGCTGGGTTGTAAACTCCCCTAGCAAAATATGAGGTGCTGCTCCCCTTGTACGCTTTGATCTCTCGTTTTCATGCCTTACCCTTCCATATCTTTATGTTTTCCTCTCCCTTGACATTTGGTCTGAAGAAGGCTCTGGACCCAAAACGCCACCCATTCCTCCTCTCCAGAGATGCTGCCTGTCCCACTGAGTTACTCCAGCATTTTGTGTCTACCTTCGGTATTTACTGGGATGTCACCAGGTGTGGAGGGACAATAAAAGCACCTTTGAACCGTCGATGTACCAGGCTTTCAGTCTACTGCGCCATGGGTGCCACAGTTCACACGGACAAATTCGAGGAAGGACATTCTTGCTATTGAGGGAGTGCAGCATAGGTTTACAGCCTTAATTCCCGGGATGACGGGACTGTCATATGCTGAGAGAATGGAGCAGCTGGGCTTGTACACACTGGAGTTTAGAAGGATGAGAGGGTAGACACAAAGGTCTTGGACACACTAGAGGCAGGAAGCATGTTCCCGATGTTGGGGGAGTCCAGAACCAGCGGCAGTGGAGGCGGGTTCTCTGGATGCTTTGAAGAGAAACCTAGATAGGGCTCGTAAAAATAGCGGTCAGGGGATATGGGGAGAAGGCAGGAACGGGGTACTGATTGGGGATGGTCAGCCATGATCACATTGAATGGCGGTGCTGGCTCGAAGGGCCAAATGGCCTACTCCTGCACATATTGTCTATTGTCTATAAAGCTATTTAATTGGAATTTATTCTAAAGTTAACCCAAGTACAAATCAATGGCTGAGATGCAATCTCACCCACGGTTCACGCTGAGAATAGTTTTATCCCTTGACTGGGTAAGAGTCTTACATGGGATTTTGACAAGTACTTTCTCAAAGTTGAAGTGAAACAAAAGTAAGAAATGAAAAATGGGTCAAACATCTGTCTTCGGCAGATGATAGACAATTCCTGAGTCTCATGGTTTTTAGTTGACCCATTCTGATCTCAGCTTCTGCAAAATGTCTTATGATTTCCCCTGAGGTAAATTAAATAAAGCTGAAGAATATGTATCCATGCTTCCTTCCACTGTAGTCATTCCTGACGTGTGTGTGCTGCTTGGCCTGACATTTGGGTTCAGGCAACATTTAATCATCTCCATGTCCACTTACACCCAAGTATCTGAATATTATCCATCACTTTACCATTGACTGCCAAATACATCCTCAACGGATGCCAATAAATTTGTTGGGCTTGACCTGATTTTCATCAATTCTTGTTCATTTGGATTTATTACCTTGTTTCTCACTAAATGCTCGTGAACTGTTTCTTTTATAATGCACTACAAAATGATTCTGACTATAACGGCCAAGTTAACAGGCTGGCAGTTACCAAGGTCACATTGATGAGCCTATTGCAAATGATGCAGGATGGCGGCAAACTGCGGTATTATTCCTTTGATCAAAAATAAAACGGGTCAACCCAGCGTCTTGACATTCAAAAAGCAGGAACATCATAATATTAAGGAGAGGCAGCACGATGGCGCAGCGGTAGTGTTGCTGCTTCACAGCGCCAGAGACCCGGGTTCCATCCCGGCTACGGGTGCAGTCTGTACGGAGTTTGTACGTTCTCCCCGTGATCTGCGTGGGTTTGCTCCAGGATCTCCGGTTTCCTCCCACACCAAAATTGTAAATTGTCCCTCATGTGTGCAGGATAGTGTTAGTGAGCGGGGATCGCCGGTCGACAAGGTCAGGATTGAACCCTGCTCTCTGGTGCTGTAAGGCAGCAGCTCTACCGCTGCACCACTGTGCCACCCTGTCTATGTCTTCTAGTAAGTCACCCCAACACTTTGTGTGTCATTTCCTTCCTACCACGTGCGGTATCCATTCAACCAGCGTTTCCCACTGCTCTGTCACTTAGATTGTCTTACACAGCCGACTCTTGGCCATCTGAGTAAATGTTGTTTCCTTCGCTTGTTGTGACTGTGTTTCAAGATGACTTTGACAAGACACTGCTGTGATTTTTCCTGTACGTTCTGTTCTCTGTGTCATTGTCACATTGAGACAGTGCGGAATCAAGGGATATGGGAAGAAATCAGGAACGGGGTACTGATTCTGGATGATCAGCCGTGATCATATTGAATGGCGATACTGGCTCAAAGGGCTGAATGGCCTACACCTGCAATTATTTTCTATGTTTCTATATTTCTGTGTGAGAACATCCTTGATGTTGCCATCTTTGGAATAACTGTCCTAACTGGGAGTCAGCGGAAGAGTTGCTGCCTCACAGAGCCAGAGACCCGGGTTCGATCCTGGCCACGGGTGCTGTCTGTACGGAGTTCGTACGTTCTCACCGTGACCTGCGTGTTATTTCTCCGGGTGCTCCGGTTTCCTCCCACACTCCAAAGATGTGCTGGTTTGTAGATTAATTGACTTCAGTAAAATTGTATTGCAACCATTGATCTGGTGTTTTGATCTGGTATTTTGTTGGTTCACATGCTTGATCAATGGTGTTTTATCATTAACGTCTTATTATTATTAATATTTAGTGTTTTCTGAGTCATTCGAAACTGTCACTATGTCATGCTGTTACTTGTGGGCGGAGCACCAAGGCGAATTCCTTGTATGTGAATACTTGGCCAATAAACTTACTCACTTACTTACTTACTTGAACCATTGAAATAGAGTCAGCACTTTGACAAGTGTTGGTAGAAATCTAACTTGTTAATCGATCATACCTCGCATGATTTGAGTTCAGAAACACCTCCATGGTTTTTACAGGTAGACACAAATAGCTGGAGTAACAGCAGGACAGGCAGCATCTCTGGAGAGAAGGAATGGATGATGTTTCGGGTCGAGACATTTCTGATTACTGTCTTAATGTTTATTCGACTGGCTTCAGCTGTTTTAATCTGCAAACAGATCAAAACAAATCATAGATGCCGCCTCCAGCATTTTTGTCTACCTTCGATTTTTCCAGCATCTGCAGTTCTGTCTTAAATGAAACAAATCATTTGTTTGTTTGGAGGAAAAGGGTCCAGACCCAAATTGTCTCCCATTCTTTTTCTCCAGAGATGCTGTCTGACCTGCTCAGTTAAGGTCCTGTCCCACTGTACGAGGTAATTCAAGAGTTCTCCTGAGTATTCCCCGGATTCAAACTCGGAGAATGTCCATAGCAGGTCCGTAGGAGTTTGTGGATGTCCATAGCGGCTCGTACGAGTAATGGTGGGTACTCGGGAA
Source organism: Raja brachyura (assembly GCA_963514005.1). The sequence goes on from OY740791.1 coordinate 3,066,295, forward strand.
ATACGGTAAATTTGTGACGTTTTTTCAACACTGTGAAAAATGTCCACGAGTAAAAAAATACTCGTTATGGAAAAAATTGTTACCTTTTACTCGTACAAGTCGTTACGAGACATCCACGAACCGGCTGTGGACCCGCTACGGACATTCTCCGAGTTCGAATCAGGGGAAAACTCGGGAGAACTCTGGAATAACCTCGTACAGTGGGACAGGCCCTTTACTCCAGCTTTTTGTGTCTATCTTCATTTCCCTCTTTATTGGCCTGAATGTAGATGGCATGATTAGTAAGTGTGTGGACGACACCAACATCGGTGGTGCGGTGGAGAGTGAACGACGTTGCCTAACGTTGCGGTGACTGGTGCGGGAGGCAACCAGTGATCTCCGTGACCTGAGTGGGTTTTCTCCGGGATCACTGGTTTCCTCCCACACTCCAAAGACGTGCAGGTTTGCAGGTTAATTGGCTTGGTATAAATGTGAATTGTCCCCAGTGTGTGTAGGATAGTGTTTAAGCCCCTGTCCCACTTAGGAGACCTAAACAGCAACCGCTGGTGACCTTGCCCGCCACCCAAGGTTTCCATGAGGTCACCGGAGGTTTTGGTCACTCTCCTTAATGGTCGAAAGTGGTTTCCGCGTGGTCGAGGCTTCATTTAGGTGCTGCTATTTTTTCATCATGATTAAAAACAGCCTCAACTAAAAATACGTTGCCATTTTAAAAATCGATAATTTTTTAGTCACAGGTCTAGTCGAAGCTGGTTTTCTTCATAGTTGAGGAAGGTTTTCAACATATGCTTGGGAGGTGGTAGGAGGTTGCAGGTCACCTCGACCTTGATTTTTTTTTGTGTGGCGGGCAAGGTCACCAGAGGTTGCTGTTTAGGTCTCCTAAGTGGGACGGGGCTTTATATAGTGTGGGGGATCGTGTTTCTGCGCTGTATCTCTAAACTCAACAAAACTAAAGCAAATTTAACCCGGGTCTCTGGCGCAGTGAGGCAGCAGCTCTATGAAACTGTGCCACATCTTTATAAATGCGGCGTAGTTCCTCCCCTCAAATATTTACAATCAGGATGGCTTCTACAGTGTACAAACAATTCTGGGTCCCCTGTAGAATCCTCTCATGGTCAGCTAGCGTGTTTTACGTTGATGATTTTACCTGCCTGGCAGGTTGGCAAAACGATATGTGAGCCTTTATCAGGTCGTGGTGGCTTCCGTCATCCACATCCAGCTTGTGTCAGTCGTGACTGTCACCTCCACAAAATGTTTATACGTAGCTTAACACAGAGCATAGAACTTTACAGCACAGGAACAGGCCCTTCAGCCCACAATGTCCGTACCAAACCAAATGCCAAGACCATCGCTTATTTGCCCGCACATTCAGTTAAGTTCAGTTTAGTTTATTGTCACGTGTACCGAGGTACAGTGAAAAGCTTTTGTTGCGTGCTAACCAGTCAGCGGAAAGATAATACATGATTACAATCGAGCCGTTTACAGTGTATATATACATGATATGGGAATAACGTTTAGTGCAAGATAAAGCCAGCAAAGTCCAATCAAGGATAGTCCGAGGGTCACCAATGAGGTAGATAATAGTTCACTAGTTCAATAGTTGTGCTCTCTAGTTGTGGTAGGATGATTCAGTTGCTTGTTAACAGCTGGGAAGAAACTGTTCCTGACGTAATCTATTTCCCTCCATTGCCTGAAGATGTATGTCACTCCAGCCACTGAACTGTATGCAAAGAAAAACTGTACATAGGGACACGTGACAATAAAGTGAAGGGCAAAAGGTAATGTGATAGAAAGAGAATTGGCCATTCGGCCCATCAAGTCTACTCCACCATTTAATCATGGCTGATTCAATCTCTCCCTCCTAACCCCCTGCCTTCTCCCCATAACCCCCGACACCTGTACTAATCAAGAATCTATCTATCTCTGCCTTAAAAACATCCACTGACTTGTGGCCTCTACAGCCTTCTGTGACAAAGAATTCCACATATTCACCACCCCCTGACTGAAGAAATTCTTCCTCATCTCCTTCCTAACGGAACGTCCTTTAATTCTGAGGCTGTAGCCGCTAGTCCTGGACTCTCCCACTAGTGGAAACATCCTCTCCACATCCACTCTATCCAGGCCTCTCACTGTTTTGTACGTTTCAATGAGGTCACCCCTAATTTTTTTAAACTCCAGCAAGTACAGGCCCAGTGCCGTCAAACGCTCATCATATGAGCCATGTGTCTATCAAAAAGTCTGCACAATGCAACTATCGTAACTGAAAAACTAAGATTGCCGCCTTGAGCAATGGAGCCTCACTTTTCCAGCCACAGTCCTTGGCAGGAATGGGTTAAACGATGTGAGGTGGACGTTTGATTGCTTGACGGACTTGTTCACCTTGATCTTTCTCCCGTTTCTTGTCTCTGGTCCGCGCTGTGTGCATCGACATGCAGGGCACGCCTTGACCAGGCAGGTGGGCTTAAATATGGATGTGAGGAGACCGGAGAGAACGTTGAAGTGAACAGTTTAGAATGCTGGCTCCAGTGGGCTTTCCACTTGGATGGCTGCACGGAGGTGGGCAGAACGATCGCACGTCTCTCGACCAAGATACCTGTGAAATATTAATGCGTGCCGCTGCTGGCTGGCCTCTTCACTGACCAGGTGGGAAGTGGACAAGATCGTCTCAGCTGTCTGACTGTCAGGCTCTCTGTTCTCACTCTCACCGCCACAGCTGCCTGCGTGTGCGTATGTGTCAAATGCGCGCCAAATCGTATGTGTACGTGACAAATAAACTTGACTTGATTGTGACTGATTTGTGGGTGATTTTCAAGAGAGCGGGCAGTGTTTTCAAAACCCACTGTGGAGACAAGGAACGAGAATATTTGAACAGGAAACATGTCCAGGATAATGGCTGGCTTGCACAAGACGAGAAAGCAGTAATTTAACACAAGTACTTTGATTCAAACACTGGTAATTTACATATAGAGGCAGCATCAGAGTTTGAGATATTGGTTTACATTCTTAATGTTGTATGTAATTAATTTATTTAATTGCACCCGGCTTTGCTGAGTTCTGTAATAATTGTTTACCAAAATAATAGGTTTGGCAAATCTCGTGCGTGGTGTTATGGTAGGTTTCCCCATTGTCAGCAGGTTGCCGGATGTTTCACTGAACACAATAAGCAGTACTTTTGCAGTTTAGAGATACAGCGTGGAATCAGGCCCTTCGGCCCACCGAGTCCGTGCCGACCAGCAATCGCCCGTTCACACGAGTTGTAGACAATAGACAATAGGTGCAGGAGTAGGCCATTCAACACTTCGAGCCAGCACCGCCATTCACTGTGATCATGGCTGATCATCCCCAATCAGTACCCCGTTCCTCCCTTCTCCCCTTATCCCCTGACTCCGCTATCTTTAAGAGCCCTATCTAACTCTCTCTTGAAAGCATCGAGAGAATTGCCCGCCACTGCCTTCTGAGGCAGAGAATTCCACAGATTCACAATCCTCTGTGTGAAAAAGTGCTTCCTCATCTCCATTCTAAATGGCTTACCCCTTATTCTTAAGCCGTGGCCCCTGGTTCTGGACTCCCCCAACATCGTGAACATGTTTCCTGCCTCTAGCGTGTCCAAACATTTAAAAATAATTTTTGTTACAATGAGATCCCCTCTCATCCTTCTAAACTCCAGAGTACACACGCCCAGCTGCTCCATTCTCTCAGCATATGACAGTCCCGCCATCCCGGGAATTAACCTTGTTAACCTACTCTGCACTCCCTCAATAGCACGAATGTCCTTCCTCAAATTCGGGGACCAAAACTGCACACAATACTCCAGGTGTGGTTTCACTAGGGCTCTGTACAACTGCAGAAGGACCTCTTTGCTCCTATACTCGATTCCTCTTGTTATGAAGGCCAACATGCCATTCGCACTAAGGGTGTACAAGGTAAAGAGTTGCTTTGTTTAAATGCCTGTTGTCGTCTCATCAGTCCTTCCTCTAATTTCCCCCCCTCCCTCCGGGAACACAAGGGCTGAAGAGGGTCATGCAAGGAGCGGGGCGAGGGTTGGCGGGATGACTGGGATGGTGACGATGGCTGCGACGGGATTTTGTGGCCAACTGCAACCGCCATGGAGAAACGGTGTCAAAATGCCACCTCTTGCAGATGGACCTCAGTGGGCTGTTCTGTCCATCCTGTACTAACTCTGATCCCATCTGTCTTAATCTTCGTTCTTGATTAGTGCGGGTGTCAGGGGTTATGGGGAGAAGGTGGGAGAATGGGGTTAGGAGGGAGAGATAGACCAGCCATGATTGAATGGTGGAGTAGACTTGATGGGCCAAATGCCCTAATTCTAAGTAAGTAAGTAAGTTTATTGGGCAAGTATTAACGTACAAGGAATTTGTCTCGGTGCTCCGCCCACAAGTAACAACATGACATACAGTGACAGTTACGAATGACTCAGAAAACACTAAACATTAATAATAATAAGACATTAATGATAAAACACCATTAATCAAACATGTCAACCAACAAAATACCAGATTGAAGGGAGGCTACAGATTTTTGGCTGTTGAGTAGAGCAACTACTCGTGGATAAAAACTGTTTTTATGTCTGGCTGTGGCAGCTTTGACAGCCCGGAGTCGCCTTCCAGAGGGAAGTGATTCAAAGAGTTTGTGGCCAGGGTGAGGGGTCAGAAATGATCTTGCCCGCTCACTTCCTGGCTCTTGCAGTGTACAGTTGGGGGGAAGGTTGCAGCCAATAATCTTCTCTGCTGATCAGACGAGTCGCTGCAGCCTCCGGATGGCGTTCTTGGTGGCTGAGCCGAACCAGACCATGATGGAGAAGGTGAAGACAGACTCTACGATGGCCGTATAGAATTGGACCATCATTGTCTGTGGCAGATTGTGCTTCCTCAGCTGCCGCAGGAAATGCATCCACTGTTGTGCCTTTTTGACTGTGGAGTCGATGGTAGCCCCCCACTTAAGGTCCTTGGAGATGATGGTTCCCAAGAACTTAAAAGACTCCACAGATGTGACTGTGGTGTTGTTGATGGTGAGTGGGGTGAGGGGAGGGGGAGCTCTCCTAAAATCTACTATCAATTCCACTGTCTTAAGAGCATTGAGCTCAAGGTTGTTGCAATGGCACCAGCACGCTAGCTGTGTCACTACCTGTCTGTAGGCAGATTCCTCCCCATTCTGGATCAGTGCAATCAGGGTTGTGTCGTCCGCAAACTTGAGAAGCTTGACAGAGGTGTCTGTGGTCAGTCATTGGTGTAGATAGAGTAGAGGAGAGGAGAGATTTGCGATGCTCCTATGCTGAGCGTTTGCGGGTCCGAGATGTGTTTTCCCAGCCTCACATGCTGCTTCCTGTCTGTCAGGAAGTTGGTGATCCACTGACAGAGGGGTTCAGGCACAGTCAACTCGGAAAGTTTGGAGTGTAGTAGCTCTGGCACAATGGTGTTGAATGCAGAGGTAAAATCAACAAACAGGATCCTCGCATAGGTCCCCTGGCGGTCCAGGTGCTGTAGGATGAAGTGCAGGCGCAGGTTGACTGCATCATCCACAGATCTATTGGCCTAAAATGCAAACTTCAGAGGGTCCAGCAGGGAGTTTGTGATATTTTTCAGCTTGGCCAGCACAAGCTGATCAATTCTGACCAAGCTGACCAAGCTACTCCCATTCCTTATGACCTTATGACCTTATGACGTGACTGGGTGATTGTGCTTATGTTAAGAAATATTTAGACAGGTACATGGATAGGACAGGTTCAGAGGGATAGACAATAGACAATAGACAATAGGTGCAGGAGGAGGCCATTTGGCCCTTCCAGCCAGCACCGCCATTCAATGGGATCATGGCTGATCATCCCCAATCAGCACCCCGTTCCTGCCTTCTCCCCATATCCCTGACTCCACTATCTTTAAGAGTCCTATCTAGCTCTTTCTTGAAAGTATCCAGAGAACCGGCCTCCACCGCCCTCTGAGGCAGAGAATTCCACAGACTCACTACTCACTGTGTGAAAAGGTGTTTCCTCGTCTCCGTTCTAAATGGCTTACCCCTTATTCTTAAACTGTGGCCCCTGGTTCTGGACTCCCCCAACACCGGGAACATGTTTCCTGCCTCTAGCGTGTCCAAAACCCTTAATAATCTCATATGTTTCAATAAGATCCCCTCTCATCCTTATGGGCCAAACGCAGACCAGTGGGACTAGTGTAGATGGGGCATGTTGATCAGTATGGGCAAGTTGATTCTCTGGTGATACTCTTGTTCGAACTGCAGGACCAGAGATGTCCTCTTGGTGGTGACACAGACTCCTGCATTTTTAATAAGCCTAATGAAGTTGCAAATGTTGCCTTGTGTAGGAAGGAACTGCAGATGCTGGTTTAAACCGAAGATAGACAGTAAAGGCTGGAGTAACTTAGCAGGACAGGCAGCATTTCTGGAGAGAAGGAATGGGTGATGTTTCAGGTCGAGTCACTTCTTGAGACTGAAATTCATGGGAAAGGAAAACGAGAGGTATAGACGGTGATGTGGAGAGATAAAGAACAATGAGTGAAAGATATGCAAAAAAGTAACGGAAACAGGTCATTGTTAGCTGTTTGTTGGGTGAAAACGAGAAGCTAGTGCGACTTGGGTGGGGGAGGGATAGAGAGAGGGGAGTCTTTGGAGTGTGGGAGGAAACCGAAGATCTTGGAGAAAACCCATGCAGGTCAAGGGGAGAACGTAAAAACTCCGTACAGACAGCTCCCGTAGTCGAGATCGAACCCGGGTCTCCGGCGCTGTACAGACTTTGCACGTTCTCCCTGTGACCTGTGTGGGTTTTCCCAAGGTGCTCCGGTTTCCTCCCACACTCCAGGTTTGTAGGTTAATTGGCTTCAGTAAAATTGTAAAATTGTCCTGAGTGTGTGTAGGATAGTGTTAGTGTACGGGGTGATCGCTGGTCGGCGTGGACTCGGTGGGCTGACGGGCCTGTTTCCGTGCTGCATCTCTAAACTAAAACTAAAAGAAAATGATCCTGGTCGTGACAGATCTGAACACCCAGACTGGAGAAGGAAGCCTAGTCGGTGGACTACAGAATAATGCCTGTCTGACTGACTCGGATTCCTCAGTCAGCGGCTTATGTTTCACTTCCAAGAGTCAGAAAGTCAGCTGCACCTTTAATCCACAGCCCAGTATGATAAGATAAAGGTCAATTTTTTACAAAAGATAAATTGCTCCTGTTTCCAGCTCACAATCCCCAGGACAACAAGGAGAGACAGCGACTGGTCGTCAGCCTTGTAACAAACACAGACGCACTCAATTTTACACCCCATTGGAAGCGCCAAGATTTGCCATTCGTTGGTTTCATGAATTAAAAGATCTGTTTCTGAACAAAGTATTGAAGCTTCCTGAAGCAGCCATGGTCTAGTCCCGAACATTAGAGTCATAGAGAGTCATAGAGTGATACAGTGTGGAAACAGGCCCTTGGACCCAACTTGCCCACACCGGCCAACATGTCCCAGCTACACTAGTCCCAACTGCCCGTATTTGGTCCATATCCCTCCAAACCTGTCCTATCCATGTACCTGTCTAACTGTTTCTTAAATGTTGGGACAGTCCCAGCCTCAACTACCTCCTCAGGCAGCTTGTTCCATACATCCACCACCCTTTGGGTGAAAACCTCTCAGATCGTATTCTTATCATGATTTTATACAACTCAATACGTGCGTGCGTGCGTGCGTGCGTGCGTGCGTGCGTGCGTGCGTGTGTGTGTGTGTGTGTGTGTGTGTGTGTGTGTGTGTGTTTATATATTTCATCTTGGACCTGCAAACGCTCAGCATAGGAGCACTCTCTCCTTTCCTCTACTCTCTCTACACCAACGACTGCATCTCCACAGACACCTCTGTCAAGCTTCTCAAGTTTGCTGACTACACAACGCTGATTGGACTGATCCAGGATGGGGAGGAATCTGCCCACAGACAGGAAGTGTCACAGCTGGCGTCCTGGTGTCATTGTAACAACATTGAGCTCAATGCTCTTAAGCCAGTGGAATTGATTGTAGACTTTAGGAGAGCTCCCCCTCCCTTCACCCCACTCACCATCAACAACACCACAGTCACATCTGTGGAGTCTTTTAAGTTCCTGGGAACCATCATCTCCAAGAACCTTAAGTGGGGGGCCACCATCGACTCCACAGTCAAAAAGGCACAACAGAGGATGTACTTCCTACAGCAGCTGAGGAAGCACAATCTGCCACAGGTAATGATGGTCCAATTCTATACGGCCATCGTAGAGTCTGTCCTCACCTTCTCCATCATGGTCTGGTTTGGCTCGGCCACCAAGCACGACACCCGGAGGCTGCAGCGAATCATCCGATCAGCAGAGAAGGTTATTGGCTGCAACCTTCCCTCCATTGATGAACTGTACACTGCAAGGGCCAGGAAGCGAGCGGGCAAGATCGTCTCTGGCCCCTCTCACCCTGGCCACAAACTCTTTGAATCACTTCCCTCTGGAAGGCGACTCCGGACTGTCCAAGCTGCCACAGCCAGACATAAAAACAGGTTTTTTCCACAAGTAGTAGCTCTACTCAATAACCAAAAATCTGTAGCCTCCTTTTGCTCTGGGATTCTATTTTATTCTTCACATTTAAATTATAATGTTTTATTTTTAATTGTCTACTGTATCTCGTGTTGTCACTTGCGAGCAGAGCACCAAGGCAAATTCCGTGTATGTGTACATACTTGGCTGATAAAATGTATTCAATTCAATATATATATATATAGATATAGATATAGAAACCGTATATAGTTCAAGTTCAAGATCAAGTTCCAGTTACATTTATTGTCACGTGCACCAATTGGTACAGTGAGATTTGAGTTACCGTATAGCCACACGAATAAAAAGAAACAACACATGATAGAGTTTAACATGAACATCCCCACGCAGCGGGATCAATGTTTCCCACTGTGAGGGAAGGCAATAAAGTTCAGTCATCTTCCTCTTTATAAAAGCAGGCACAAATTATGCAGACCCAAGAAACTGCAGGTGCTGGAATCTTGAGCAAAATACCAAGTACTGGAGTAATTCATGAGTTCAATATGCAATAGCCAATAGACAATAGGCGCAGGAGTAGGCCATTCAGCCCTTTGAGCCAGCAATGCCATTCAATGTGATCATGGCTGATCATCCACAATCAGTATCCCGTTTCTGCGTTCTCCCCATATCCCCTGACTCCGCTATCTTTATGAACACTACCTAGCTCTCTCTTGAAAGTATCCAGAGAACCAGCCTCCACCGCCCTCGCAACAGGTCGCTGTTTTGGAGATTTGTGGGAGATCAGAGGAAGTGACAAAATCACAGAATCAAAGAAAGACACAAAAAGCTGGAGCAACTCAGCGGGACAGGCAGCATCTCTGGAGAGAAGGAGTGGGTGATGTTTCGGGTCGAGACCCTTCTTCAGACTGGTGTCAGGGGAGAAGGAGATACATAGATAAGGAAGTGTAAGGTGTGAAAATATGACAAAGGGGATGTAGATCGTGGAAAATGTAGAGTAGAGACTGAGGCAGAGAATTCCACAGATTCACAACTCTGTGTGAAAAAGTGTTTTCTCGTCTCCGTTCTAAATGGCTTGCCCCTTATTCTTAATCTGTGGCCCCCAGTTCTGGACTCCCCCAACATCGGGAACATGTTTCCTGCCTCTAGTGTGTCCAAACCCTTAACAATCTTATATGTTTCAATAAGATCCCCTCTCATCCTTCTAAACTCCAGAGTGTACAAGACCAGCCGCTCCATTCTCTCAGCATGTGACAGTCCCGCCATTCTGGTAGCATCTAGGTGGGGAATGGACAGGTGAGTTATTGGGTCGGGACCCTTCTCTCTCTTTATTTTACCGGTTCCATCCGTAAACGTTGTCCGTCCATTCCCGCCTCGGATGCTGCCTGATCCGTGGTGTACCTTCAGCACCGTGCGGTGACACCACCCTGTTTCATGGATCAGCTCTGCAGTGGTTTATAACTCCCCCTCTCGCAAAGAGCTGGAAGACGGTTGATTGGGGAATGCTTATTCGAAGCATGGATCTTCAATGTTTGGTATTTGTTTCTCTCATCTTGTGAAAAGGACAGAGGCTGAATCATGTTCCCAAAATACCTCCCACCCACGCCAGGACACATGCTGCTTCCAGCTTGGGTAATTCACAAATTATCTCCTATATCTCCCAGTGCAAGCTTGGCACGCTCGTGTTTCCTGTGTTACTGTCACAGAATTGCCTGTCTCCACGCTAAGTACCATCGCAACAGGTCGCTGTTTTGGAGATTTGTGGGAGATCAGAGGACGTCACAAAATCACAGAATCAAAGAAAGACACAAAAAGCTGGAGCAACTCAGCGGGACAGGCAGCATCTCTGGAGAGAAGGAGTGGGTGACGTTTCGGGTCGAGACCCTTCTTCAGACTGGTGTCAGGGGAGAAGGAGATACATAGATAAGGAAGTGTAAGGTGTGAAAATATGACAAAGGGAATGTAGATCGTGGAAAATGTAGTGTAGATCATTGTTAGCTGGGAGAAGGTAACAACAAAGCACACAGAGATAAAATGTAGTCAGAGACGTCAAGACTGGTCGGAAAACTGGGAAGCGGGAGGGGGTGGAGAGGGAGGGAAAGCAAGAGTTACTTGAAGTTAGAGAAGTCAATGTCTATGCCCAAGCGAAATATGAGTTGCTGTTCCTCCAATTTGCATATCAATCATAGAGTCATCTGGCACAGAAACAGGCCCTTCAGCCCGACTCGGCCCTGCCCACCAAGATGCCCCATCTAATCTACTCCCATTTGTCCATGTTTGGTCCATGTAGCTCTGAGCCTATACTCCAAGTAAGCCTGCATGTATTTTATTTTGCCTTCTATAAATGTTATCCCTGGAAAGTGGACCCCCTAAACCTTTCCTATCCATGTCACCATCCATATATCTTTTCAATAATGTAAACACACAGAGTATCTTGCCCAGAGTAGGGGAATCGAGAACCAGAGGGCATAGGTGTAAAATGTGGGCAGGAATGATTCAATAAGAATCTGAGGGGTGACTTATTCACACAAAGGGTGGTGGGTGTGTGGAACGAGATGCCAGAGGAGGTAGTTGAGGCTGGGGTTATCGCAACGTTTAAGAAATATTTAGACAGGTGTGTGGAGGTGCAGGCTTGGCGGGATGTGGGCCAAACGCAGGCAGGCGGGATTAGTGTAGAAAGGACATGTTGGTCGGTGTGGGCAAGTTGGGCCGAATGGCCTGTTTCCACATTGTGTGACTGTGACTCTCTGTGACTAAATGTTATTTCGTACCAGCCTCAGTCGCTTTCTCTGGCAGCTCGTTCCATTTCACTCTCTGAGTGAAAAGATTGCCCCTCAGGCTCCCGTTTGAACCTTTCCCCTTAAACCGAAGACCAAGTTCTCGATTTCTCTTTTTCAAGGCAGAGATGGATAGATTCTTGATTAGTACGGGTGGCAGGGGTTATGGGGAGAAGGCGGGAGAATGGGGTTGTGAGGGAGAGATAGATCAGTCAAGATTGAATGGTAGAGTAGACTTGGTGGGCCGCTGAGTTTCTCCAGCAAACTTGTCTACCTTCGATTTTTCCAGTATCTGCAGTTCTTTCTTAAACATTTTGTCTACTCCACTGCGAAATCTCCTCAAGGTACGCCTACTTTGAAGTTCTCCTCCTCTCTGCGAAGACAGCTTAGCAACCTCCTCTCTCACTGCCCCCCTCTGCGCTACAACAGCCCACTGTCTCCGCCTCTTCCTTTCCTCTTCCCCCCCTCCCCACATCAGTCAGAGGAAGGGTCTCGACCCGAAACATCGCCTATTTCCTTCACTCCATAGACGCTGCCTCACCCGCTGAGTTTCTCCAGCATTTTTGTCTATCTTTAATTCTTCTCCCGTCACTTATCAACCAATCAATCAATCAGATTTATTCATCACATACACAATAAATTGCAGTGAAATGAATTTGCCAGCAGCGATACACTTAAAAAGAACATACAATACACAATAACATTGAACACAAACATCCACCACAGCATTCTTCACTGTGGTGGAAGGCACAAAGTTCAGCCAATCTTCCTCCATTGTCACCCGCGGTCGGGGCCATAAACCTTCCGCAGTCGCCGCTACCGGCGGCCGAATGTACAGGCCCTCACGTCGGGACGGTCGAACACACTCCGCAGCTTGGAGGTCCCGAATCGGCGCTTTCCCACCGGAGAACGCGGCTTCAGGACCTCTATGATATTGTGAACTCCTCACTGGGACCAAAGACACTGTGCGTCCACCCTGATGATTTTACACACCTCTGTAAGGTCACCCCCTGGCCTTCATGTCTGCAGCCGATGGTTTCAGTGATGGACCACACAAGGTCGTGGTCAGATTCCCACCCACCAAAACGCCAGCGTTTTCTCACTGACCAGACCTGAAATACAAGAGCAGGGCTTCATCTTTTATGATATTATCCCGTGAAAGGTCATATCTATCAAGTGCCACGCGTCTGGGCCTGGCTTCTTTTTTTCTTAATAAGTAAAGAACGCGGCATTGTGACCCAGTAGAGCTCTTTAATGATGAAGGATGTGGAAGTGGAGAGGATGCACCAGGCTGGAGTGGGATCTGAAATTAGGATCATAAATCAAAGGCGGTTATTAATAAATCCAATATGAATCTCAGGACAAGGAACCTTAAGCAAAGGGTGGTTAAAGGAGGCTCAAGGTATTGTGTTGAGCTTCAGTCTAATGTGATCAGGAAGACTGGAAATAAGACATCAGTCATCTTTCTGCACTGATGGTTTGCAGTGGACAGTGCTAATTTTTAATTTAGTTTGCAGATACAGCGCGGAAACAGGCCCTTCGGCCCACCAAGACCGCACCGAACCGTGATCCCCGCACACTAACACGATCCTACCCACACTGGGGACAATTTACATTTACACCAAGCCAATTAACCTACAAACCTGTACGTCTTTGGAGTGTGGCAGGAAACCGAAGGTCTCGGAGAAGACCCACGCAGGTCACGGGGAGAACGTACAAACTCCGTACAGACAGCACCCGTAGTCAGGATTGAACCCGGGTCTCTGGCGCTGTGAGGCAGCAACTCTACCACTGCGCCACCGTGCCGCCCCTAATGCTAATGGCAAATGGGAAATTTTTAAAAAAATGCAATTTGTGTATTCTTGCTTGGAAATGGGTTTACCCTCATTCAGAGACAGTGGAAGCCAACCTCTGAGTTCCCCAGTCATTGGAGTTAGTGAACAAACAACAGTGATGTCATTCATAACAGTGCCAGGTCTGAAGAAGGGTCTTGACCTGAAACGTCACCCATTCCTTCTCTCCAGAGATGCTGCCTGTCCCGCTGAGCTACTCCAGCATTCTCTGTCAATCTTCAATGAAATAATTCAGATGTTTCCCATTCCCACACTGACCTTTCTGCCCTGGGCCTCCTCCACTGTCAGAGTGAGGCCCAGCACAAATTGGAGCAACAACATATTTTACTTGATCTACTTACACCCCAGTGGTATGAATATTGGTTTCTCTAATTTCAAGGAACCCCTGCATCCCCTCTCTCTCTGTCCCACCCCACCCTAATCATTCTGCCACTTCCACTGTTCGCATCCAGATATCCCTTCATTAGCACCATCTCCACAGCCAACAATGGATCATCGTGGGCTCCACCTTTTCTTGGTCATTGGTGCCGGCTCTGATTTGTTCGGAATCTTTTCATACCTTTAGTCTCCTTCCCCCCTGACTCTCAGTCTGAAGAAGGGTCTTAACTTCGAAACGTCACCTATCCATTTTCTCCAGAGATGCTCCCTGACCCGCTGAGTTACTCCAGCACTCTGTGAAACGTCACCTACCCATGTTCTCCAGAGATGCTGCCTGACCCGCTGAGTTACTCCAGCACTTTGTGACAAAACCACCTATCCATGTTCTCCACAGATGCTGCCTGACCCGCTGAGTTACTCTAGCACTCTGTGAAACGTCACCTATCCATGTTCTCCACAGATGCTGCCTGACCCGCTGAGTTACTCCAGCACTCTGTGAAACGCCACCTATCCATGTTCTCCACAGATGCTGCCTGACCCGCTGAGTTACTCCAGCACTCTGTGAAAAGCCACCTATCCATGTTCTCCACAGATGCTGCCTGACCCGCTGAGTTACTCCAGCACTCTGTGAAACGCCACCTATCCATGTTCTCCACAGATGCTGCCTGACCCGCTGAGTTACTCCAGCACTCTGTGTCTACCTTCGATCATAGATAGGACATCTTGGTCAGTATGGATGAGATGAGCTGAAAGGCCTGTTTCAGTACTGTATAACACTTTTAGTGCTCTTGATTAGTACTGGTGTCAGGGGTTATGTGGAGAAAGCAGGAGAATGGGGTTGAGAGGGAAAGAAAGATCAGACATGATTGAAGGGCCAAATGGCCTTATTCTGTTCCTAGCACAATGTAATTTTAAGTTATTCTCCAAATCAAATTTTGACAATGTATTTGAAATGTACCTTGAACCATTCCGCAAGATATTATACATTCTTTACTGGGTTAAACCTTCTCTCATTGGGCAGAATATAGTTCTCAGCATTGTAGCGCATCAGTTCCAGAGACAAAGTCCAATGTCCGCAATGGGGTAGAGGTGAATCGGACAGTACCCTAGCTTATGGAAGGAGCGTTCAGAAGCCTGATAACAGAGGGGAAGAAGCTGTTCCTGAATCTGGTGGTGCGCGCTTTCAAGGGTGGACATTTGGAACCTTTCTCCCAGGGTTCGAGACGAGACAAGTTGGCCTAGTGTTAAGGTGAGAGAGGCAAAGTTTCAAAGATATGTGCGCGGCAAGATTTTGCATACAGACAGCAGTGGGGACCTGGAGCATGCTGCCAGGGGTGGTGGTGGAGGCAGATTCAGTGGAGGCATTGATGAGGCTTTTCGATTAGCACATGGATATGCAGGGACTTGGGGAAGAGGGTGGGGGGGGGGGGGGGGGAGTGGTGGTATATGAATCATGTGTGGAATTTGAGATTAGTTGAACTCCCCATAATCTTCATAATGGACATTGTTGGCCAAAGGGCCGTATCCTTTGCTGCACTGTTATATTTTCTATGTTTTATTATTTGGGTAGGGTGTGAGGGCTGTATCTCTCTTTGTGTATATTCCTCAATATCAATATTTCATCACTTTCCCCCATCTGTACTCTGCTTGATTGTAATCATGTGAAGTCTGTTGTCTGACTGGTCAGCACGCTACAAAAAACTCTTCACTCTACCTAGATACAAGCGACATTAACCCAAACTGAAGGTAGACAAAAATGCTGGAGATATTCAGCGGGTGAGGCAGCATCTATGGAGCGAAGGAATAGGTGATGTTTCGGTTCGAGACCCTCCTTCAGACTGATGTGAAGGTTGGGGGGGGGGGGAGGCGGGAAGAAAAAAGGAAGAGGTGGAGACAGTGGGCCGTGGGAGAGCTGGGAAGGGGAGGGGAAGGAGGGAGAAAGCAAGGACTACCTGAAATTGGAGAAGTCAATGTTCATACCGCTGAGGTGTAAACTACCCAAAGCGAAATATGAGGTGCTGCTCCTCCAATTTTACTTCGGAGTCACGTGAGTGACTACATGAAGACCCCGCCAGCACGCATGCATGACCTTCCTGGAAGATGCGCCACCCCCACACCACAGCGCGTCCACCTCCCAGGAAGCAAGGACGGAGAAAACCAACACAGCACCACCGGTAACCATGGAGGTAGGTGGGTCTGGTTGCCCTCGGAACATAGCATGTGTAACTTCTTCACAGGTTGGGGGAAGGTTACACTGGTTTAGGGATGCATGGAATTCTATAACTTCTAATCCTTTCATACTGCACAGTATTCAGGGATACAAAATTGAATTTGTTGACAAACTCCTCCTTCCGGTTGAACATGCACCTCGCCGAAAGTTTGTGCTTTCACAAAAAGAGAAAGTGGAAGGTCACGTGGAACTGTTAAGACTACACACAAAAGGAGTCATTGAGAAAACCAAACATGAATCTCTTGAGTTTGTACCAAACATCTTCACCAAAATCAAAAAAGATGGTGGATGCCGCATCAATATTGATTTGACAACACGGAATACTTTTATGCAGTACACCCACTTCAAAATGGAAACTTTTGTTACTGCCAAACTACTAGTTTCCAATGGGTACTTCATGGCTTGCATCATCCTAAAATATGCATACTACTCAGGACCATTAGAGAAAGATCACCGCAGATATTTGAAATTTATCTGGATGGGGCAGCTCTGGCAGTATAAAGCGCTGCCTAATGGATTAACATCAGCCCCCAGACTGTTTACTAAAATATTGAAACCATCATTGGCGTTTCTTCGGAAACAAAAACATATTGTCATAGCATATCTCGATGACATCTTAATTGTGGGGAAAACCTTGGAATTTGCCAAATTGGCTGTCTCAGCCACCAAGCTCCTATTTCAAAAATTGGGATTTATCATCCATCCAGACAAATCCAAGTGCCTTCTGTGACTATGGACTATTTGGGGTTCACGGTTGACTCTGTTCATATGTCTGTCACTTTGCCAAAGGACAAAGCAACAGACTTGATAGAAGCATGTAACAGCCTTTTAAACCATCGATTCGGCAAGTAGCCAGGGTAATTGGGAAGCTCGTGGCTGCCTTTCCAGCCACACAATTTAGACCCCTACATTACCAAAATGTACAAAGGGCCAAAATTGCAGCACTCAAACACCATGCTGGCCATTTTTACAGGCCAATGGAGTTACCAACCAAAGCTAAATTGGAATTGCGATGGGGGATTAGCGATGTTCGACATTGCTCTAATCCCATCACAGTCACAAACCCTTCAGTTGTGTTACAAACTGACACCAGCACTCACGGCTGGGGAGCAACCAATGCCACCTCCAGTTGCGGTGGTAGATGGAATACACACGAGTTAAACTTACTTCAGACACTGGGTATCAATCATCTAGAGATGTTGCGAACATTTCATGGACTTTGGCCTTACTGTTCAGACATGCACCATCTGCATGTTCACCTACAAATTGATAATACCACCGTGGTGCCATACATTAATCAGATGGGTGGAATTAAGTCGATATCTTGTGATGAATTGGCCAATTCAATCTGGCTCTGGTGCATAGAAAGAAACATTTGGATATCAGCTACTTACCTTCCGGGTAAGCTCAATACGGTGGCAGACACCAGGTCATGCATATTCATTGACAACACCGAATGGATGTTGGACAACCAGATATTTACTGACATTGTAGCTCGGTATGGAACGCCAGATATCGACCTTTTTGCATCCAGACTTAATCACCAGATACCAACATATGTTGCATGGGAACCAGACCCTGGGGCAGTCGCGATGGACGCTTTCTCGCTACACTGGGGGGATTTGTTTTTCTATGCATTTCCCCCCTACTGCACTTTGCCAACAATGTGATGTGATTTGGAAAAAGATAACTTTTCAATTATGTGCTTTGTATTAAACATGGAAAGACACCCCTCTTTCTTTAAATGGTGCCAATATTATGGCGTCACTGGGCAGGCGGCACGGTGGCGCAGCGGTGGAGTTGTTATCCTAAGGGCCGGTCCCACTTAGGCGATTTTTTTAGGCGACTAGGCTGTCGCCTCATGGTCGCGGGGTGCCGCCTGTATGGTCGTGAGTCGTCTCCTCAGTCGCCCAAAGAGTCGTAGCGTCTTTCTGGTCGCCGCTGGATTTTCAACATGTTGAAACTTTTTTGGAGACAGTCGGTGACAGACGGGGTTTGACGCCAATGAGCGTAGCTTGCCTTCTCCTGATGTTGGTGCTGTCGTAGTTGTCGCCAGGTTAACGTAGGTTGTCGCCGGTGCTGACTTTGGTGAATTCCATTTTCGTCTACCTACGTCAACTGGCAACAGGTACCGGCGACTGAATTGTCTTTAGTTGTCTTCAGTTGTCGCCGACAGGGATGTAGCTTGTCGCGGGTGGACGTAGGTTGTCGTAGGTGGACGTCCTAATGGGTCGCTGGTTGTCGGTAGCTTGCCGTAGCTTGACGTCGACTAGGTGGTAGGTTGTTGCAGACATTGTCGCAGATGAGGTCCAGTCGCCTTTTTTTGGCGACCTGCTACGACTATGACAGTCGCCTGAAAAATCACTTCAGTGGGACAGGCCCTTTACATCACTTGCAGCGCCAGAGACCCGGGTTCGATCCCAACGACGGGTGCTGTCTGTACGGAGTTTGTACGTTCTCCCCGTGTCCTGTGTGGGTTTTCTCAGAGATCTTCAGTTTCCTCCTTCACTCCAAAGACGTTGTCCCGAGTGTGTGTAGGAGAGTGTAAATATGCAGGGATCGCTGGTCGGTGCAGACCCAGTGGGCCGAAGGGCCTGTTTCCGTGCTGTATCTCTAAATTAAACTAAACTGAATTTGTGAGTTGTACAAAAGAATTTCACTGACAATAAAGAGCAATCGAACCACTGAACCAACGAAGGTTTACACAGGGTTAGTTAGTTCTGTTCAAAGTAGTTTATTGTCGCATGTACCAAGGTACAGTGAAAGCTTTTGTTGTGTGCTAACCCGTCAGCAAAAAGATTATACATGATTACCATCGATCCATTTACAGTGTGGAGATACATGGTAAGGGAATAACGTTTAGTGCAAGGTAAAGCCAGCAAAGTCCGATCAAGGATAGTCCGAGGGTCACCAATGAGGTAGATCGTAGTTCAGCACTGCTCTCTGGTTGTGGTAGGATGGTTCCGTTGCCTGATAAAAGCTGGGAAGAAACTATCCCTGAATCTGGAGGTGTGCAGTTTAACACTTATATACATTTTGCCTGATGGGAGAGGGGAGAAGAGGGAGTGGCCGGGGTGCGACTGGTCCTCGATGATGCTGCTGGCCTTGCCGAGGCAGCGTGAGGTGTAGATGGAGTCAATGGAAGGTCTGTGCGGTGGTCTGAGGTGCATCCACAATTTACTGCAAGGGGGGATAGACTTCACTTGAATTGTAATGGCACCATTGTTCTTCAGACCAGGGTGGAGTGGAGGGGGAGGGACATTTTAGGTTCGGGAGGTTCATAAAGTTAATTCAACCCGCCTCCTGCTCTTTCCTTTCTGAGATTAATTGAAAATGTTTGGTAGCTTTGTCTAATTTCACAGCAGCTTGGTGCCAGGGATGGCTCTGAACTTTCACCTGATGGTGACAGGCAACGGAAGTGAAATGTTATTGCCACGGTGATCGCTGTATATTTGATGAGACTTTTTCCCTTTCAGATCTGTAGGAAGCGCTGTTATCTTGCTTACTCGTTGGGAATAATTATCTGAGCATAATTAGTTCTCAGCGTTAATAGCTGAACCCTGAGTGGCCTCTGGTGTTCCTGAAGATAATTAGGAGTAAACAGAAGCTTGGGTCAAAGTGGTCAATCTTCGTTCATTATTAATGTTTAAGGCAGATGACAGTGGTGGATGCAACACAGTTCCTTAAGTATGAACTGAGAGATAAACTAGGTAACTTACAACATGAAGTCAAACGCCTATTAATATATTCAAAGCTACACTTTCAAACACCAAGCTCTTGCAGATTTTTAAATGACAAACCAACCTCCCTTCCACTGAAGCATGCAAAGTGCTGGAGGAATAGCTGTTTGTTGGGTGAAAACGAGAAGCTAGTGCGACTTGGGAGGGGGAGGGATAGAGAGAGAGGGAATGCCGGGGCTACCCGGAGTTAGAGAAATTGATATTCATACCGTTTTAAGCAGATGCTGGAAAAATCAAAAGTAGACAAAAGCGGGTGAGGCAGCATCTATGGAGAGAAGGTATAGGCGACGTTTCGAGTCGAGACCCTTCTTCAGTCTGACCCGAAACGTCGCCTATTTCCTTCTCTCCATAGATGGTGCCTCACCTGCTGAGTTTCTCCAGCATATTTTGTCCACTTTCAATATTCATACCACTGGGCTGCAAGCTGCCCACATGAAATATGAGATGCTGTTCCTCCAGTTTGCTGTTAGCCAGGTTAATAGGATTGGTATGAATGTAAATTGTCCCGTGTGTGTGTAGGATCGTGCCTGTGTGCGGGGATCGCTGGTCGGAGCGGACTCAGTGGGACGAAGGGCTTGTTTCCGCGCTGTATCTCTAAACGAAACTAAGTTATTCTCCGAGCGAGTGTTGCTGCTGTGAGATTGCTGTCTGCGCTATTTAGCGGACTCAGTGCCGTTCCTTGGACTATTCACTGAGTTTGCCACTTGGAGAGATTTTCACCCAGAGAGTTGTAAATCTGTGGAATTCTCTGCCACAGAAGGCAGTGGAGGCCAATTCACTGGATGTCTTCAAGAGAGAGTTAGATTTAGCTCTTAGGGCTAACGGAATCATGGGATATGGGAAGAAGCAGGAACGGGGTACTGATTCTGGAACAGCAGCCATGATCACAATAAATGGTGGTGCTGGCTTGAAGGGCCAAATGGCCTACTCCTGCACCTATTGTCTGTGTTTCTATGTTTCTATGACAACGCGCCCTCTGAGGACATCGCTGAGTGTCTGCCGTTGCACACACCGATTATCCGCTGTGCTCAAATTTTCTTTTGAACAAAGATATTGGTGTTTTAATTAGTTTGAAACCAGAAATAACATGTCTATATAAAAATTAGTATGTGTAGGAAGGAACTGCAGATGCTGGTTTACACTGAAGTTTGGCACAAAATGCTGGTGTAACTCAGTGAACAGGCAGAATCTCTGGAGATAAGGAATGGGTGATGTTTCAGATCAAGGCCCTTCTGCCCGACCTGAAACATCACCCATTCCTTCTCTCCAGAGATGCTATGTACCCATGATGAATCAAATCCTTTGTCTCGTCAGGGGTGAAGTCCCGTCACCCCTTTGCTCCACATGGAAAACAACTCCTAGCATCCATCCAGCCAACTGAGACAAAAGCACACTGGACAGCCACCAAGTGGTCACAGGAGTGGAAGGCAACCTCATCTCCATTACACAGCTACATCTCTTCACCAGATAAAAGCTGTCCAGGGTCTGAGCTCCCCAGAGGAGCATGGGTGAAGCTCAACAGACTTGGTACTGGAGTTGGACGTTTCAATGCCAGCATGTGGAGATGGGGGCTCCCTCCCTCCGCCAGAGCCCAGCCTGTGAATGCGGAGCAGAACAACAGACATCCAACCATGTCATCTCTGGGTGCCCGCTCTACCACCCACCAAATGGAGCTCAGGGCCTGGCAGACATTGACGCCAACAGAGACAACAACCTGGCTGCTCAACACCCGGCTTGAGATCTAACGATTCCTTTGGTTTATGTTTCACTCGCAAGAAGAAGCAGAAGTCAGGGGTGAACTTGAAGAGCTGGTTACTTTTTCACGTCTCTGTACGACTCTCTGCATCTGATGTATCGTTGTGTGTCTTTGGAAACAAGATAGTTCCTCAGTCGAATCAAGGGTCACCTTACAGCATCCCAACACTTTCCTTGTGCCCGCCGCTCTCTGTGTCTTTTTTAGTGCCTTTAGCTCAATAGAACCGTTTCCATCGTAAATCACGGATCAGTTTACAACGATCAGATTCTCTCACTGTGGCTTTCCTGAGTCATCCTTCACTCTCTCTCTCTCTCTCTCGTCTGCTTCATCGCAGTCTTGGTCCAGTGTTAGAGTCACACAGTGTAGAAACAGGCCCTTCGGCCCTACTCGCCAATGCCGGCCAACATGCCCTATCTACACTAGTCCCACTTGCCTGCATTTATAGACAATAGGTGCAGGAGTAGGCCATTCGGCCCTTCGAGCCATTTGACCCATTTCCCTTTAAATGTTTCCTATCCTTGTATAGTACCTGTCCAAATGTCTTATAAATGATGTTTCTAGTCCCTGCCTCAACTACCTCCTCTGGCAGCTTGTTCCTTACACCCACCACCCTCTGTGTGAAAAAAACTACCCTTCAGATTCCGATTAAATCTTTCCCCCCTCACCTCAAGCCTATGTCCTCTGGTTCTTGATTCCACTACCCTGAGTAAAAGACTACGTGCATCCACCCGATCTATTCCACTCAGGGTTGTATCCACCTCTATAAGATCACCCCTCCCTGGAGTTTAGAAGGATGAGGGGGGGGATCTTATAGAAACATATAAAATTATAAAAGGACTGGACAAGCTAGATGCAGGAAAAATGTTCCCAATGTTGGGCGAGTCCAGAACCAGGGGCCACAGTCATAGAATAAAGGGGAGGCCATTTAAGACTGAGGTGAAAAAATACATTTTCACCCAGAGATTTGTGAATTTGTGGAATTCCCTGCCACAGAGGGCAGTGGAGGCCAAATCACTGGATGGATTTAAGAGAGCTAGGGGCTAGTGGAATCAAGGGATCTGGGGAGAAGGCAGGCACGGGTTATTGATTGGGGACGATCAGCCATGATCACATCGAAGGGCCGAATAGCCTCCTCCTGTACCTATTTTCTATGTTTCTATCTATGTTTCTATGGTTCTATCCTTCTGCACACCACAGGATAGAGTCCCAGCCTGCCCCAACCTCTCCCTGTAGCTCAGGCCCTCGAGTCCGGGCAACATCCTCGTAAATCTTTTCGACAAAAGCGTGGGACAGCAGGGTTGGTGCAAATAGTCCAGTCCTGCACACATGCACAGACTAAAGCGCCTGTCCAACTTACGCAACCTTTTCAGCGACTGCTGGCACCCGTCATAGGTCACCGGAAATTTTCAACACGCTGAAAATTCAGTGGCGACCAGAAAGAGACCTCTCACGACCACACAGGCGATCGCTGACGACATGTCGTGGGTGTCGCGGGTGGGGCAGGGTGTCACCAGGGGGCATGTCGCCAGGGTGTCGCCTGTATGGTCGTGACAGGTCTCCTAGTCATGGCGTCTTTCTGGTCGATGCTGAATTTTCAACAGGTTGAAAATTTTCGGCGAGCTATGATACGGTCGCTGATAAAGTTGCGTAAGTGGGACAGGCCCTTGATAGTGGCAGCATCACACTAGTTCTAAACAGTGCAAGGTGCCAAATCTATTTTCATGCATTGCAGCTGGGAAACAAATTATTGAGAGAGAGAGAGAGAGAGAGAGAGAGAGGAATGGCCTGGGTGGAGAAGACCAATGTTCCTTTTTTAAAGAGAAATTCAAGAACAAGTCTGCAGAAGGTGAGGCACGGTGGCGCAGAGGTAGAGTTGCCTCCTCACAGTGCCAGAGACTCGGGTTCGACCCTGACTACGGGTGCTGTCTGAATGGTGTTTGTACGTTCTCTCCGTGACCTGCGTGGGTTTTCTCCGGGTGATCCGGTTTCCTCCCACACTCCAGAGGCCTGCAGGTTCGTGGGTTAATCGACTTTAGTAAAGCTGTAATTGCCCCCCAGTGTTTAGGATTTGGCTATTGTACGGGGTGATCGCTAGTCGGTGTGGACTTGGTGGGCAGAAGGGCCTGTTTCTGCCCTGTATTGTCTAAAGACAAGTCCAAAGAAACATTGTCTGTCCATTCCCTCCACAGATGCTGCCTGACTTGACGAGTTACTCCAGCACTTTGTGTCCTCTTATGTATTAACCAGCATCTGCAGTTCTTTGTTCCTGTCTTTCCTTTTTTTTCCCTAGTTGTTAACAATGAGAATTATAAACTCAGCAACCTGTGATTTTTAGAATTTGATTTCCAGAATATGCGGTTTTAACTGTATTTTTCATTTTGTGGAGGAATTTGACGTTGGATATATCGTTGTATTATAATACAAACTGCAGACTCGCTCAGAAGCTCAGCCATGCAGATAGTGCAGTATTGTTGATCACATTATTCATCAGTCCGAAGAAGGGTCTCGACCCTAAACGTCACCTATTCCTTCGCTCCAGAGATGCTGCCTCACCCGCTGAGTTTCTCCAGCATTTTTGTCCACCTTACATTATTTAGCAGGACACACCGTCACATAGCTGTTTTGATCTTCTGTGTTATAACACTATTTGAACCTTAAAAGGCAATTTTTAGGTTTAGGTTTAACGTCACAATTCATGAGGGGGGACCTCATTGAAACTTACCGAATGGTGAAAGGCCTGAATAGAGTGGATGTGGAGAGGATGTTTCCACTAGTGGGAGAGTCTAGGTCACAGCCTCAGAATAAAAGGACGTACCTTTAGAAAAGAGATGAAGAGGAATTTCTTTGCTCAGAGTATTGTGTATTTTTAAGGCAAAGATAGATAGATTCTTGATTAATACGGGTGTCATGGGTTATGGGGAGAAGGCCGGAGAATGGGGTTCAGAAGGAGAGATAGATCAGCCATGATTGAATGGCGGAGTAGACTCGATGGGCCTATCTAATACTGATCCTATCTCTTATGAACATGTTCTCAAATTTAAGAATAAGGGGTAAGCCATTAGAACGGAGATGAGGAAACACTTTGTCACACAGGGAGTGGTGAGTCTGTGGGATTCTCTGCCTCAGAGGGCGGTGGAGGCCGGTTCTCTGGATACTTTCAAGAGAGAGCTAGATATGGCTCTTAAAGATAGCGGAGTCAGGGGATATGGGGAGGGCAGGAACGGGGTATTGATTGTGGATGATCAGCCATGATCACATTGAATGGCGGTGCTGGCTCGAAGGGCTGAATGGCCTACTCCTGCACCTATTGTCTATTGTCTATCGTCAAGTTATTATTGCTATTGCTTACTGTCGATGAAAGACATCATTGCAATACATCTCATTCGACCTGAGTTTGGTTTAATTTAGTTGAGAGATACAGCAGGGAAACAGGGCCTTTGGCCCACAGAGTCCGCACCGACCAGCGATCCCCGCACACGGACACTATCCTACTCACTAGGGACAATTTACAATTTTTCCCAAAGTCAATTACTCACAAATCTGTAGGTCTTTGGAGCGTGGGAGGAAACCGGAGCACCCGGAGAAAATCCATGCAAATCACGGGGAGAATGTACAAATTCCTTACAGACAGCACCCGTAGTCAGGATCGAACCCCTGTCTCTGTGAGGCAGCAACTCTACCGCTGCGCCAACTTGCCGTGTTCTGTGTTCTTTACCAGAAGAAATTAATCTCCAGACCTTGAACTGGTGACCTCTTTATTATTTTATTAACTCAGATGAATCTGATCTTAATTATTACTGAAGCTAAATAATGGCGTGAAGATTGTTTCTTATTGATCACAAACTGGGACTCCCTTAACAGCGGAGTGATCTTTTAATCAACTCCACGCACAGTTGGACTGTCCGCACCTATCTGTGTGGCAAAGGCTTCATTTAAAGTAACGTGAAATTAAATAATCTTTCTTAACAACTGGGTGGCCCACTGGTGTAGGGGTAGAGCTACTACCATACAGGTGACATGTTGCGGGGGTGACGCCTGTTTGGTGGTGAGTAGTCGCCCAAAGAGTCGTACCTTTTTCTGGTCGCCGCTGGATTTTCGACATTTAAAAAAAATTTGGCGACCTGCTGCGACTAATGACGGGTGCCGGCACGTCGCCGGAAAAAATTGCGTAAGTGGGACAGGCCCTTCACAGCACAAGATGCCCGGGTTCAATCCCAACTTTGGGTGTTTTCCACATAGACAAAGGTATAAACAAAAATACAATTTAAACAATAAGGACATAGGCAGTCTATAGCGTGACTCCACAGCGCCGGAGACCCTGGTTCAATCCCGACTACGGGTGCTGTCTGTACAGAGTTTGTACGTTCTCCCCGTGACCTGCGTGGGTTTTCTCCGAGATCTTCGGTTTCCTCCCACACTCCGAAGACGTACAGGTTTGTGGGTAAAAATTGTCCCTAGTGTAGGATGGTGTTAGTGTGTGGGGATCGCTGGTTGGCGCAGATCCGGTAGACCGAAAGGGCCTGGTTGTGTGTAGGATAGTGTTAGTGTGCGGGGATCGCTGGTCAGCGTGGACCTGGTGGGACGCAAGGGCATGTTTCCGCGCTGTATCTCTAAACTAATCTAAACTAAACTAAATAAAAAGCACAGATTTATATAAAAATGTGAAATATAAAATTGAGATTGTAAAAGTACAAAGGAAGTGAAGTCATTTAAAAGCTTGATTAAAAAGATAAGTCTTTAGCTGCCGTATAAAAATGTCAACTGCGTGGGCTTTTCTCGTAGCCCAGAGTCGAGTATTTGTAGATTAGTATGTCTTTACTATGTATATATATCACACACATGCTATACATTCCTTATCTGGTCTAGTCAGATCTTCATCCCTACTCTGGACACACCGGTCCTATTTGTCAAGTCAATCAAGAGAGTTTATTGTCATGTGTCCCAGTCTGTGCATCACTCTCTCTCTCTTTAGATTTGATGCAGAGTCAGGGATGAAAGCATGTTGTGTTCCCTCTGCTTGTTCTGCAATAAAGACTATGAGTTATAACCTCGAGTTTAAGAAGGAACTGCAGATGCTGTAAAATCGAAGGTGGAAAGAAATGCTGGAGAAACTCAGCGGGTGAGGCAGCATCTATGGAGCGAAGGAAATATGCAACGTTTCGGGTCGAGACCCTTCTTCAGACTGATGTGAGGGTGGGGGGGAGGGGGCGGGTAGAAGAAAGGAAGAGGTGGAGCCAGTGGGCTGAGGGAGAGCTGAGAAGGGGAGGAGAAAGTAGGGACTATCTGAAAAGTCAATCCAGAGAAGTCAATGTTCATACCGCTGGGGTGTAAACTACCCAAGCGAAATATGAGGTGCTGCTCCTCCAATTTACAGTGGTCCTCACTATGGCCACGGAGGGGGCCCAGGCCAGAAAGGTCGGATTCGGAATGGGAGGGGGAGTTGAATTGCTGAGCCACCGGGAGATCAGGTTGGTTATTGCGAACTGAGCGGAGGTGTTGGGCAAAGCATTTGCCAAGCCTACGCTTGGTTTCACCGATGTAGAGTCGCTGACATCATAACCTCTATGTGTGGGTCTGATTATTTCTTCAGTATACCTCAGTGTTGGGGACGTCATTGAAAAAGGCTGCTTCACCAACCTTCTTATTGCAGTGACCGTGAGTGGCTAACAGGCCAGCATATTGGGCACAATGTCTGAGGGAGGAGGTGCTGTCTCTGGAGAGGGTCCAGAGAAGGTTTTTACAAGAATGATCCCAGGAACGAGCGTTTGATGGCACTGATAATGAACAGACGATGAGCGTTTGATGGCACTGGGCCTGTACTCGCTGGAGGGTAAAAGGATGAGGGGTTAGAAACGTATGGAATAGTGAAAGACTTGGGTAGAGTGGATGTGGAGAAGATGTTTCCCCTATTGAAACGTATAAGATTATTAAGGGTTTGGACTAGCTAGAGGCAGGAAACATGTTCCCAATGTTGAGGGAGTCCAGAACCAGGGGCCACAGTTTACGAATAAGGGGTAAGCCATTGAGAACGGAGACGAGGAAACATTTTTTCACACAGAGAGTTGTGAGCCTGTGGAAATTTCAGCCTCAGAGGGCGGTGGAGGTCGGTTCTTTAGCAAGAGAGCGCTAGATAGGGCTCTTAAAGATAACGGAGTCAGGGGATATGGGGAGAAGGCAGGAACGGGGTACTGATTGTGGATGATCAGCCGTGATCACATTGAATGGCGGTGCTGGCTCAAAGTGCCGAATGGCCTACTCCTGTACCTATTGTCTATTGTCTATTGAGAGTTTTGGACCAGAAGGGCCACCCATGTCTGTTGGAAAATCTGTCTACCAGCTGTACCCAGGTGCCGCCCTTATTTGAAATATATTTAAAATATGTTGGGGTTAGTTTACAAGGGGGCATATTGGTTAGCATGGACGAATTTGGCCGAAGGGACTGCTTCAGAGCTGCTTAGTGTGTGTCAGGGGTTATGGGAAGAAGGCAGGAGAATGGAGATGAGAGGGAGAGATAGATCAGCCATGATTGAATGGCGGAGTAGACTTGATGGGCCGAATGGCCTGATTCTACTCCTATCCCTTATGACCATACGCACTCTATTTCCTACTTGCCAGTATTTCCTATTTCCGTAGCAAATGGGATTTCCAAAGATTTTATTGCAGAAAGCAGAGAGAATAGTCGCAATTTACAGTTCCTATTTGTGGATGAAAAATTTGCCAACCAATAATGTATTTTCATTAGTAATTATTAATAATTTAGTTCCAGCTTCAAATTCTGAACTAGTTGATAATAATTCTGTCATCTGAAATAGATTTTGTTCCAAGAGCCGAGACAATTTTTTATATGGTTACCCATGCTTTTAAATATTTTATTGACAAATTT
The DNA here is from genome assembly GCA_963514005.1 of Raja brachyura. The sequence continues at coordinate 3,094,417 of OY740791.1, forward strand.
ATGAATATATTAAAGTTCAAGTGCTCTGGTTCCCTGTTGATATGATGAAGCGTTGTGGTACGTTTTCTCTGGTGAGTAACTTGATCTTGATTTGGTAGTAAGGAAAGCTACTTGGCAGTGGCATTTTGAGACGATAGGTTTACATGGAGTCAAGACTTCAGACTTCAGAGATACAGTGCAGAAACAGGCCCTTCGGCCCACTTTACTGGACTTGCAGTAATCTTGCAATAATTATTATTCCCTTCAATGAATATTGATCTCACTAACTTCAGGTAGCCCCGGCTACCCTCTCTCTCCATCCCTCCCCCACCAAGTCGCAGCAGCTTGTCGTTTTCACCCAACAAACACTATCGAGTCCACACACAAGATTAGAAGTTGCTCCGCCAGAGCTGAACACACGTCTCGGCATCTGCACGCAACGGTGTCAGTCTTGTCGCTTCTTGTGCTTCTTGTGCGCGGTGGTGGAAAGATTGGTGGCAACAAGGCCGCGATCGACGTGAACGCTCTTTCCTTGACCCCAACAAAGAGCTACCAATGGCCTGTTTCCTTTATCATCGTTACTATTTTGCATATCTTTCATTCATTGTTCTTTATCTCTCCACATCATCGTCTATATCTCTTGTTTCCCTTATCCCTAACCAGTCTGACGAAAGGTCTTGACCCGAAACGTCTCTCCAGAGATGGTGCCTGTCCCACTGAGTTACTCCAGCTTTTTGTGTCTATCTTCAGTTTAAACCAGCATCTGCAGTTCCTTCCTACACATATTCCCTTCATTATGTATCTGTACACTGTGAACGACTTGATTGTTATCACCTATAGTCTTTCTGCTGACTGGTTAGCATGCAACAGGCCCTGCAGTCCATTGAGTCCGTGCCGACCAGCGATCCCCGCACACTAACACTATCCTACACACACCAGGGACAATTTATAATTATACAGAAGCCACCTGCACGTCTTTAGAGTGTAGGGGGAAACCGGAGCACCCGGGGGAAACGTGCAAACTCCGTACAGACAGCATCCATAATCAGGATCAAATCCGGATCTCTGGCGCTGTGAGGAAGCAACCCCACCACTGCGCCACCGTGCCATCCCGACATTGCCTATCCATGTTCTCTAGCAATGCTGAGCTACTCCAGCACTTTGTGTCTTTTTTTGTAAGCTAGCATCTGCAATTCCTTGTGACTCTGCGTAATGAAAGAAGAAATTCAGTGACAGGAAAGAAAATAATAAACACGGTTTAATTGACATGTCGTGGCGAATCTAAATTTTGAACGAGAACGTTTATTTTACTTTTTAGAAAATTGATTTACAGCAAAAATATAAAGGATATTTAAAATATATAAAAGTGGCACTGTGGTGTAGAGGTACTGCCTTACAGCACCAAAGACCTGGGTTCGATCCTGTCTAAGGGCGTTGCCTGTACAGAGTCTGCACGTTCTCCCTGTGACTGCGTGGGTTTTCTCCCGAAGCTCCGGTTTCCTCCCACACCCCAAAGGCGTGCAGATTTGTAGGTTAATTGGCGTTGGTATAAATGTAAATTGTCCCTGGTGTGTGTGTGTAGGGTAGTGTTAGTGTGCGGGGATCGCTGCTCGGTGTGGACTCCGCGGGCCAAAGGACCTGTTTCCGCGCTGTATCTCTAAAGTTAATTTTTTTTTAAAGATGACAAAATATCTTCAAAAAGTATTTTGTGATTTGTGATTGTTTTCTGTTTTCCTTTTTTGTCTTTTTATTCTTAATGCCTGACTGGTCAGTTAGAATTGGCTGTTCCCGTAAACCTTGTTTCTCCTGCATTGCTGGTCACTGGCCTTGGCGCACGCGCTCTCTCTCTCTCTCTCTCTCTGCCTTCCTTCAATACTGATTTGCTGCCAATTCACTTCAAGCCATTCCGAAAATGAAACAAGTAGACCAGGGAAAGTTTGATGAGAAAGCGTATGCGACAATTGTTGAAGTGCCAAAAGAGTCAAGAGTCAAAAACGTTTATTGTCATGTGTCCCTGACAGGACAATGAAATTCTTGTTTTGCTTCAGCACAACAGAACATAGCAGGCATTGACTACAAAACAGATCAGTGTGTCCATATACCATTATATAAATATATACACACATGAATAAATAAACTGATAAAGTGCAAATAACAGATGGAGGGTTATTAATGTTCAGAGTTTTGTCCGAGCCAAGTTTAATAGCCTGATGGCTGTGGGGAAGTAGCTATTCCTGAACCTGGTCGTTGCAGTCCTCAGGCTCCTGTACCTTCTACCTGAAGGTAGCAGGGAGATGAGTGTGTGGCCAGGGTGGTGTGGGTCCTTGATGATGCTGCCAGCCTTTTTGACGCAGCGACTGCGATAGATCCCCTCGATGGAAGGAAGGTCAGAGCCGATGATGGACTGGGCAGTGTTTACTACTTTATGTAATCTTTTCCTCTCCAGGACGCTCAAGTTGCCGAACCAAGCCACGATGCAACTGGTCAGCAAGCTCTCTACTGTGCACCTGTAGAAGTTAGAGAGAGTCCTCCTTGACAGACCGACTCTCCGTAATCTTCTCAGAAAGTAGAGGTGCTGATGAGCTTTCTTAATAATTGCATTTGTGTTCTCGGACCAGGAAAGATCTTCACAGATGTGCACGCCCAGGAATTTGAAGCTCTTGACCCTTTCAACCATCGACCCATTGATATAAACATGGCTGTGGGTCACCATCCTACTCCTTCCAAAGTCCACAATCAGTTCCTTGGTTTTGCTGGTGTTGAGGGCCAGGTTATTGTGCTGGCACCATGTGGACAGTTGCTCGATCTCTCTTCTATACTCGGACTCATCCCCATCAGTGATACGTCCCACAACAGTGGTGTCGTCAGCGAACTTGATGATGGAGTTCGCACTATGACTGGCTACGTAGTCATGAGTATAGAGTGAGTACAACAGGGGGCTGAGCACGCAGCCTTGAGGTGCTCCCGTGCTGATTGTTATCGAGTCTGACACATTACCACCAATACGAACAGACTATGGTCTATGAATGAGGAAGTCGAGGATCCAATTGCAGAGGGATGCGCAGAGACCCAGTTCTGCGAGTTTGGTAACCAGCTTGGAAGGGATGATTGTATTAAATGCCGAACTGTAATCGATGAATAACAGACTGACATATGAGTTTTTGTTGTCCAAGTGGTCCAGAGCGGAGTAGCGAGATTGCATCCACCTGTTGTGGCGGCAAGCGAACTGCAGTGGGTCCAGGTTTTTGTCGAGGTAGGAGTTGATTTGCGCCATGATCAACCTCTCAAAGCACTTCATCACCACAGGCGTTAGTGCCACTGGCCGATAGTCATTGAGGCACGTCACCTTGCTCTTCTTGGGCACTGGTATAATTGATACCCTTTTGAAGCAGCTGGGAACCTCAGACCTCAGAAGTGATAGGTTGAAAATGTCCATAAAACAGTTGGTCCGCCCAGGTTTTTAGAATACGATCAGGTATACCATCAGGACCAGGCGCATTTCGAGGGTTCACCCCTCTGAAGGATTTCCTGATATCGGCCTCTGTGACTGAGACTGAAATACCATCGCAGCGAATGGGGGCTCGGGAAGGCACATCAAAGCGTGCGTAAAACGCATTGAGCTCGTCAGGGAGTGATGTTTCGCGACATTCGAGCTGCCTCCTGGTTTTGCCTTGTAGGAGGTGATTACATTCAGGCCCCGCCACAGCTACCGAGCATCTGTCTCATCCTCCAGCTTGGAGCAGGTCCCTTTTGGCCTTTTTGATGGCCTTACCAAGGTCGTATCTGGACTTCTTGTAGACCACTGTGTCATCAGACATGAATGCCCGGTGTCTGGCCTTCAGAAGAGTGCGGATCTCAAAGTTCATCCAAGGTTTCTGATTGGGAAACACTCGGAAGGTTTTTGTAGGGATGCAGTCCTCCACACATTTCTTAATGAAGTCTGTAATTACTGTGACATATTCGTTCAAGTCCGTTGCTGAGTCCTTGAACATTGCCCAGTCTACAGACCCCTAACAGTCCTGTAGTTGTTCTTATGCCCCCACCGACCAGCTCTGTACTGTCCTCACCTCTGGGGGTGCACTCTTTAATTGCTGCCTGTAGGCAGGGAGAAGCAGCACCGTGGTATGGTCGGATTTACCGAAGTGAGGGCGGGGGATAGAGCAGTAGGCATCCTTGATGGTGGTGTAGCAGTGGTCGAGGGTGTTTGGTTCTCTGGTGCAGCAGGAGACATGTTGGTGGAAGTTGGGGAGTGATTTCTTTAGGTTTGCCTTATTGAAGTCCCCAGCAATGGTGGTAAACGCCTCAGGGTAAGACGTCTGGTGTTTGTTGACCACGGCGTGCAGCTCCTCCAGTGCCAGACAGACGTCTGCCTGGGGTGGGATGTAGACCGCGGTCAGGATGATGGAGGTGAATTCCCTCGGAAGGTAGAAGGGACGGCACTTCACCGCCAGATGTTCGAGGTGTGGAGAGCAGGAGTTGGACAGGACTGCCACGTCTGAGCACCATGCAGAGTTGACCATGTGTGGGCTTTATTGTAATACAGTGCCTACGCTGACACGAACAAACAGCCACACCTGGAATATTGTGTGCAGCTTTGGTTACCCCATCCCAGAAAAGGGGCAGCACGGTGGCACAGCGGTAGAGTTACCGCCTTTCAACTTTCACAGCACGGGAGACCCGCGTTCTATCCCGACCATGGGTGCTGTCTGTACAGAGTTTGTACGTTCTCCCCGTGACCTGCGTGGGTTTCCCCCGGGTACTCCAGTTTCCTCCCACATCCAAAGGTTAATTGGTTTGGAATACATTTAAATTGTCCCTAGTGTGTGTAGGATGGTGTTGGTGTGCGGGGATCGCTGGTCGGCGCGGGCCGAAGGGCCTTTTCCGTGCTGTATCTCTAGACTAAACTAAAACACTAAACTGAAAAGGTCGTAGTAGCATTAGAGTCAGTCCAATTAGATTCACCAGGCTAATTCCTTGCATGAAAGTATTGTCTTATTAAAAGAAGCCAAAGACTTTGTGTCTGAACACCTTGCAGTTTAGAAAATCTTAGGAACTGCAGATGCTGTAATCTTGAACAAAAACAAAGTGCTGGAAGAACTGGAGGTCAGGCAGCATCTGTGGAGGGAAATGGACAGACGACGTTTTAGTGTCGAGACCCGTCTGAAGACAGAAGAAGTCGAAAGAAGGATCTTGACCCTAGCAACGTTGTTGGTACATTACCTAGCGATGTTACAATACTTACCTTCAGCGGTGCTGCAGTTCTGCCACTGGCCGTGTACGCCATTTTGGCGCCTTTGATGGGGGGTGGGATTAAAATGTCGTTTTCTCCTGCCCGTCGGAGGTGAACTTCCTCGGGCTGTCAGCTGCTGCAGAACAATTGACCGGGATTCCGTTCTCGGAAGTTTAAACAAAAAACCGCGGGACAATTTAATTGCAGGAGTAAAATAAAAAGCTACGTCTAACGTCCTCAACACCTACAATGGGACGGAACTCACGTGGGGGACAAAACATAATGTAAGTTGTATATTTTACATATAAACTTGCTTCTTAGGATGACTTTAATCCAAATTTAATTGGCGAAAATGTGATTATGATCCCATACGAACCAGCAGTGTTTTTCCTGCCGATATCGAGTTCAAATTCACCGCAACTGCAACTTTCCAATCGACCGCTTTCCACAAAAACCCACTAGCAAGATGATTTAAATGCCCATTCATTTACGGGAATTAAACATTAAATTCCTTCCATTTGGCCTATTAATTCATGACAATGAGATTTAAAAATCATATTATATTGTGAATTCTTGTGTGAATGTTATTTGGACACATAGGCTATTTAAAAATGTTAACCTTTTCTTAAGAAATGGATAGATGTTTAGATCTAGTAATTGAATTTTGTAATTAGCTACAATTAGGTAACTAACTAATTATATGCTTTAATTTCATCCAAGTAAGATTGTTTCATATTTATTTCAGAGTGCTTCAATCTATAATAACTGAAAATATCATTCAGTTCTCTTAATTTTTAAGAAAGATGGGCTTTTGACTATCCTCGATCACAGCTTTTGAGTTAAGTCAATGGAAAAGCAATAGGGAACAAAATGCTAATTTCAGAGTATGCAAATGGCCATAACTTTTTTAATACTGAAGATATGAAAGTGAATTAGGTATCAAATTCAACTTCTTTTTATGCTTTATCTGATGCGATAATTTACAGACTTGATTTTTAAAATCTCAAAATTTTGTAACATTGCAACATTACCTTCCACAGATGCTGCCTGACCCACTGAGTTCTTCCAGCACTTTCTGTATTTTGTTGGAGTATAGAAGAATGAGGAATGACTTTACTCAAGCAGATAAACTCTGCTGAGGGGAAGAAACAGGGGACTGCAGATGCTGGTTAACAGAAAACAACTAGAGTAACATGGATAGGTGACATTGCGGGGCTGAAACTTTCTTCAGAATCCTAAGGGGTTTTGACTGGGAGTTGTTGAGATGTTTCCACCAGCGGGAGAAGCACAGGCAGATAGCGTTACTAGTTTAGGGGCCATAAATTTATAACTGCAGTGCATAGAAACACCTTTCTCTGAGGACAACAGACCTCTGGAATTCTTTGCCTCAGAGGGTGGTGAAAACAAGACCACAGCTACATGGTACAAAACTATTTGTTGCCTTCATCAATAAACTTGGTGTTTTAGTTTGGAGATACAGCACGGAAACCGGCCCCTCGGCCCACCAGCGATCATCGCACATTAACATTATCCTACACACACCAGGGGCAACTTTACATTGATTCCCAGCCAATTAACCGACAAACCTGCGCGTCTTCAGAGTGTGGGAGGAAACGGAAGATAATAGACAATAGACAACAGGTGCAGGAGTAGGCCATTCGGCCCTTCAAGCCAGCACCGCTATTCAATGTGATCATGGCTGATCATCCCCAATCAGTACCCCGTCCCTGCCTTCTCCCCATATCCCCTGGCTCCACTATTTTTAGGAGCCCTATCTAGCTCTCTCTTGAAAGCATCCAGAGAAACTTGGGGAAAACCCACGCAGGTGACGGGGAGAACGTAAAAACTCCTTACAGACTAGTACCAGCAGTCAGCATCGAACCCGGGTCTCTGGCGCTGTTTTGGCGGCAACTCTACCGCTGCACCACCGTGCTGCCCCATTTTCAATGAGGAATGAGGGAGGGATGAAATCTAATGTGTGGCTGATTTGTCCCCACCGTTCCTTGCCCCTAGCTATGCCAGAGCGATCAATGCCACAGGTAACACGGACTGAGACATCTCCAAATGAATTACGGTTGCCATGGAGAGTACGAAGAAATATAGCAACATGTCTCGCTGATTCCAAAATCAATCGGTATCAAAGAAAATTAATCCACAGTTAACAACTTGCCGATATCGTCAGTAACTGTAATATATTGTTAAACGCTCATGATCTACAATCACCTTTCCACACACATCAGACCCAAAACCCGTTCCAAATCAGATTCTTGCAGACTCAATGGAACTGATGCGCTACAATACTGAGAACTATATTCTGCAGTCTGTATCTTCCCCTTTGCTCTACCTATTGTACTTGAGTTTAACTTGATGACATTGATGTAGAACATTATCTGATGTATTTGGATAGCATGCTTCAGTGGATATTTTTAAGGCAGAGATGGACAGATTCTTGATCAGTACGGGTGTCAGGGGTTATGGGGAGAAGGCAGGAGAATGGGGTTAGGAGAGAGAGATAGATCAACCATAATTGAATGGTGGAGTAGACTTGATGGAGCCAAATGGCCTAAAAGCCCTGTCCCACGGCACGAGTTCATTCCAAGAGCTCTCCCGAGTTAAAAAAAAAATCAAACTCATGATATGAACGTAGCAGGTACGTCGGAGCTCGGAGATGTCTCTTAGCGGCTCGTAACGCTAACGGTAGGTATTCGGGAAGACTCGTTAACAGCAGGTAAGCTCGGGAAGACTAGGGGAGATTTTTCATCATGTTGAAAAATGTCCACGAGAGCCCCGAGTACCAATGAGTGGCCATTACCGTAAATCTCCGAGTTCGAATCAGGGCAAATTCGGGAGAACTCTTGGAATGAACTCGTACCGTGGGACAGGGCTATAATTCTGCTCCTATCACTTATGAAGTTATGAACTTTGTATTTATGTCAGTACAGATGACAATAATAACCTAAACCTAAACATTATGTTTGGTGAATTGTAGACCAAACGTCCTGCTACTTTGTGTGGGAAAGAACTGCAGATGCTGGATTAAATCGAAGGTAAGCACAAAATCCTGGAGTAACTCAGCGGGTCAGGCAGCATCTCTGGAGAACATGGATAGGTGACGTTTCACAGAGTGCTGGAGTAACTCAGCGGGTCAGGCAGCATCTGTGGAGAACATGGATAGGTGACGTTTCACAGAGTGCTGGAGTAACTCAGCGGGTCAGGCAGCATCTGTGGAGAACATGGATAGGTGACGTTTCACAGAGTGCTGGAGTAACTCAGCGGCTCAGGCAGCATCTGTGGAGAACATGGATAGGTGACATTTTGAGTTGAGACCCTTCTCAGACTGAAGAAGTCTGAAAACCTGTCTGAGGAAGGGTCTCGACTTGCAATGTTACCTGTTCCTTTTCTCCAGCAATGCTGGTTTAAATCATAAGATTATAAGTGATAGGAGTAGAATTAGGCCATTCGGACCATCAAGTCTACGCCATTCAATCATGGCAGATCTATCTCTCCCTCCTAACCCCATTCTCCTGCCTTCTCCCCATAACCCCTGACACCTGTACTAATCAAGAATCTATCTATCTCTGCCTCAAATATATCCACTGACTTTTACACCGAAGATAGACACAAAATGCTGGAGTAACTCAGTGGGACAGCCTGCGCTTGGTCTCGCCAATGTAGTGAAGTTGACACATAGAACCACAGGTGCAGTAGATGAGGTTGGGGGAGGTGCAGGTGAACCTGGAATGACTGATTCCTTGGTCCTGGGATGGAGGTGTAGGGACAGGGGTTGCGTTTCCTGCAGTTGCATCCTTCTCCCGTTCTCCTGTAGCTATTTCCCTCGGCCTCATTGAGGCACTCCATTGGCATTATGTATTCACGATGAAAGATTGGATAGACTCGGTTTGTACTCGATGGAATTTAGAAGATTGAGGGGGGATCTTATAGAAACCTACAAAATTCTTAAGGGGTTGGACAAGCTAGATGCTGGAAGATTGTTCCCGATGTTGGGGGAGTCCAGAACAAGGGGTCACAGTCTAAGGATAAGGGGGAATTCCTTTAGGACCGAAATGAGGAAAACATTCTTTACACAGAGAGTGGTGAGTCTCTGGAATTCTCTGCCACAGAAGGTAGTTGAGGCCAGTTCATTGGCTATATTTAAGAGGGCGTTAGATGTGGCACTTGTGGCTAAAGGGATCAGGGGGTATGGAGAGAAGGCAGGTACGGGATACTGAGTTGGATGATCAGCCATGATCACATTGAATGGCGGTGCAGGCTCGAAGGGCCGAATGGCCTACTCCTGCACCTATTTTCTATGTTTCTATGTTTCTATGTCCGATGTGGAGTGTGGTTTAATACTCACAAGCCACGTCCTCTGTATTGCTCAATCTCTCCCCAATCGAGCAATTGCACAGTGTCGACTATGTAATGGCTTTCTGATTATCTGTCATTATATGATGAATGAAATAAATATGTACCATTCAGGGTAAAGATAGGATGGTTAACACATCATCAGTGTTAAATTGTGGGTGTTCAGGCAGTGGGAAAAGGTTGTAACAGGCTGTATATCACTAAATACGGCTGTACAGTGAGCTGGGAGGATTACAATTACAAGAAAAACTATAAAGACAAACAACAACCGGGCCTCTCTGAGAGAAGATAAAATCCACTTGCAGTTAATAAAGAATGTGCCCACAGTGGGAACACTTGCTCACTGATACGTTTACTCACGTTGCTGGGGGAGCTATTCATTTTTGGTGCAACAAGAAAAAAAACAACTTGAATTTCTGCTGCACGTTTTGGATCCGCATGTCAGTACTGACGTGAAAATAATGCGTTTACAACCTGCAACCTACTTGGATTGGAAAGAGGGCTCGGACAAATTCCTCCCCAGCTGTTATCAGGCAACTGAACCATCCTACCTGCAAGGTAGACAAAAGTGCTGGAGAAACTCAGCGGGTGCAGCAGCATCTATGCAGCAAAGGAAATAGGCAACGTTTCGGGCTGAGACCCTTCTTCAGACCTTTCTTATTTCCTTTGCTCCATAGATGCTGCTGCACCCGCTGAGTTTCTCCAGCACCTTTGTCTACCTTCGATTTTCCAGCATCTGCAGTTCCTTCTTAAACATCCAACCTGCAACCAGAGAGTAGTGTTTGAGCTGCTTCATTGGAGACCCTTGGACCATCATTGAGAATAGACAATAATAGACAATAGGTGCAGGAGTAGGCCATTTGGCCCTTCAAGCCAGCACCACCATTCAATGTGATCATGGCTGATCATCCACAATCAGTACCCCGTTCCTGCCTTCTCCCCATATCCCCTGACTCTGCTATCTTTAAGAGCCCTATCTAACTCTCTCTTGAAAGTATCCAGAGAACTGGCCTCCACCGCCCTCTGAGGCAGAGAATTCCACAGACTCACAACTCTCTGTGAGAAAAAGTGTTTCTTCGTCTCCGTTCTAAATGGTTTACTCCTTATTCTTAAACTGTGGCCCCTGGTTTACTGATCCAACTTTACTGGACATCATCGTGCACTAAACGTGATTCCCTATATCATGTATCTTTCCACTGTCGATGGCTCGATTGTAATCATCTATATAGTCTTTCGACTGGCGACAGACACGCAATGCTGGAGTAACTCTGGAGAGAAGGAATGGGTGACATTTCGGGTCGAGACCCTTCTTCAGACTTTCTGCTGACGACAAAGGTTTTTCACTGTACCTTACTACACGTGACAATAAAATAAACTGAATGTTGGAATAAAGGGTAGGAGCTTAAGGGAAAAGTGATTAGAAATGTGTGGAGTGTACAGCGGCAGTACAACAAGGATTGGATGTGTGAAATTGGAAAGAGATACATCATAAGTTCATGTGATAGTAGCAGAATTAGGCCATTCAGCCCATCAAGTCCACCTCGCCATTCAATCATGGCTGATCTACAGTATCTCTCCCTCCTAACCCCATTCTCCTGCCTTCTCCCCATATCCCCTGGCACCTGTAGCAATCAAGAATCTGTCTACTGTATCTCTGCCTTAAAAATGTTCATTGACGTGGCCTCCACAGCCGTCTGTGGCAATGAATTTCACAGATTCACCACCCTCTGACTAAAGAAATTCCTCCTCATTTCCTTCCTAAAGGAACATCCTTTTATTTTGAGGCCTCTGGTCCTAGGCTCTCCCACTAGTGGAAACATCATCTCCACATCCACTCTATCCAGGCCTTTCACTATTCGGTAAGTTTCAGTGAGGTACCACCTCATCCTTCTAAACTCCAGCGAGTGCAGGCCCAGTGCCGACAAACGCTCATCATATGTTAACCCACTCATTAACTGGGATCAGTTCAGCAATTCACTGTCAAAATGAGCAATGCTAGAGCGGCTGATAAAAATATCTTGTTTACAGTAAATGTAAAATGTTGACTCCAACAATGATGGATTAATATAATTAGAATAATCAATATAATTTGATCAGGTAACAGTTGCTTATTGAAATACACGAAAAAGGCTGGGCAATATTTTGGGTGGGGAGCCGCTTCATGGTGGGTGAGGTTGGGCGGAGAAAGCTGATCAAGAGGAGGGGCAGGTAGGACAAAGCCTTCTGAAGGCGTGTCCTGTCTTGACCTCCCCTTTATTCTTAGAATAAAGGGGAGGTAATTTAAGACTGACGTGATAAAAAAAAAATTTACCCAGAGAGTTGTGAATTTATGGAATTCCCTGCCACAGAGGGCAGTGGAGGCCAAATCACTGAATGGATTTAAGAGAGAGTTGGATAGAGCTCTAGGGGTTAGTGGAGTCAGGGGATATAGGGAGAAGGCAGGCACGGGTTATTGATAGCGGACGATCAGCCATGATCACAATGAACGGCGGTGCTAGCTCGAAGGGCCGAATGGCCTCCTCCTGCACCAATTTTCTATGTTTCTATGAAACCGCACCTGTCCATTATAAAGGGGTTACGTTGGGGGACCAGGCGTCCCTTGTGTGCAGTTTCAGTCCCCAAATTTGAGGAAGAACATTCTTGCTATTGAGGGAGTGCAGCATAGGTATACAAGGTTAATTCCCCGGATGGCGGGACTGTCATATGCTGAGAGAATGGAGTGGCTGGGCTTGTATATTCTGGAGTTTAGAAGGATGAGAGGGGATCTTATTGAAACATATAAGATTATTAAGGGTTTGGACACGCAAGAGGCAGGAAACATGTTCCCGATGTTGGGGGAGTCCAGAACCAGGGGCCACAGTTTAAGAATAAGGGGTAATCCATTTAGAACGGAGATGAGGAAATACTTTTTCTCACAGAGTGGTGAGTCTGTGGAATTCTCTGCCTCAGAGGGCGGTGGAGGCCAGTTCTCTGGATACTTTCAAGAGAGAGCTAGATAGGGCTCTTAAAGATAGCAGAGTCAGGGGATATGGGGAGAAGGCAGGAACGGGGTACTGATTGTGGATGATCAGCCATGATCACATTGAATGGCGGTGCTGGCTTGAAGGGCCAAATGGCCTACTCCTGCACCTATTGTCTATTATCTATTGTCTATTGTCTCCCGTGGGGGCTATGTGTGAGTGGTGGAATATTGCGTTGGGGGAACGGGGCCCAACGGGGCCCAACGGGTCCCACTTGGTTTTATCCATTATAAAGGGGAGATGAGCTGTAAACCAGTTGAGATTTCACATGATATCCTGATTTCATATTTTGGTTATGTATAGAATCTGAAAACTAGGGTTTTAGATAGCTTACACTATGGAAGAAAAAGTAGTTGATAAAGAGCTACTGTCTGTAATTGCTTACACATCCAGGCTATAAAAGAAGGTTCTAAGTACATTTGATACTTTAGTGTACGAGCAGAGAACAGGATCTCTGGATTTTTAATGCACGCACTCGATACTGAGGACTTATGATGTGCAGCAACAGATTCTGCACGGACAGCTACAAATATTTGACGCATGGTCTAAGTGCGATATAATGTGAAGTGAGCTGTGTTCCCTGTTGAAGTAAAGGGCAGTCTTTACAGTTAAGAGAGATAGTTACAAGTGGTTGGATGGAGGTCCAGATGGTGCGGTGGGAACCAGGGCAGAAGAGAGGGTTCACTTTCTGCAGTAAACGACCCTGCATGAAAATATGAAGAGGACATCTTGCGATCATTACTATTATAGATGTCAGACATTGCCGACTCTGATCTTTTCCGCTAGTTTGAAGGGGACAAATTTAGTTTGGGCTTTTCAACATCTAATCATGGTGCATATTCCTAACAAGCTGTCAGAAAATTCTTTCTCTCTGGAAAATAGATTTTCAGGTCCAGGAATTTCCTTTCAGTAAATTGGATGACAAAGCCTCACTATTGCACTTATTAAATCCTCGTTGAGATCTTCATAAGTTCATATGTCACCGGAGCAGAATTAGTTCATTCGGCCCATCGAGTCTACTCCGCCATTCAATCACGGCAGATCTATCTTTCCCTTTCAACCCCGTTCTCCAGCCTTCTCCCCATAAACTTTCTCACACAGAGAGTTGTGATTCTGTGGAATTCTCTGCCTCAGAGGGCGATGGAGGCAGGTTCTCTGGATACTTTCAAGAGAGAGCTAGATAGGGCTCTGAAAGATAGCGGAGTCAGGGGGATATGGGGAGAAGGCAGGAACGGGGTACTGATTGGGGATGATCAGCCATGATCACATTGAATGGCCGTGCTGGCTCGAAGGGCCGAATGGCCTACTCCTGCACCTATTGTCTATTGTCTAATGAAGAATTTATCTATCTTCGCCTTAAAAATATCCATTGACTTGGCCTCCACCTCTGCGGCAATGAATTCCACAGATTCAACAGCCTCGGGCTAAAGAAATTCATCCTAATATTTCTAAAGGAAAGTCCTTTAATTCTGAGGCTATGACCCCTGGTCCTAGTCTCTGCCACCAGTGGAAACATCCTCTCCACATCCACTCTATCCAGGCTTTTCACTATTCGGTAAGTTTCAATGAGATCCCCCCCCCCCCTTCTGGACCCTTGCTGGGTCCATAAACTCCTCCCAATAGTGGTTTGGGTCTGGGTCAGAATGTGTCTACTTAGAATCATTGTCAGATACATGGAGCAGAGGTGAACTTGCATTTCAGTCAATCCGGAACGGACAAAGAAGCTGGCCTCGACACTGAGGGAAAGGTGACGAGAGGAATGGGTTTGAGTTTAGTCCACAGATGGACCAAACAAATGCAGTCTCCCTGATATGCCTCAACTCCTAACATTGAGACTCAACTATATAATCATCTCTGACCTTCTTTGGAATAAAGCCAGTTGGCAGTTGTTTCTGAGAACTTAAGCCGGCTGGGAAATGGACTGAGCATCAACCCTGAAGACCATGGAGATTTCATTACTCTACCCTTATTTTATATGAGATTGTGCTTCAACAATCATCTTCTGGTTGTCCATCAACCTGCGACCCACAGCCAGGGCAATGTTGATAAGTGTTCCAGGTTTCTAATCCAACTGCAAGAAGGAGGCAGGGAGGCGCAGCGGTAGAGTTGCTGCCTTACAGCGCCAAAGACCCGGTTCGATCCTGACTACGGGTGCTGTCTGTACGGAGTTTGTACGTTCTTCCCATGACCCGCATGGGTTTTTTTCCGGGATTTTCGGTTTCCTCCCACACTCCAAAGACATGCAAGTTTGTAGGTTAATTGGTTTGGTATAAATGTAAATTGTCCCCAGTGTGTGTAGGATAGCGTTAGTGTGCGGGGATCGCTGGTCGGTGCGGACTCGGTTGGTCGAAGGACCTATTTCCTATTTCCAAAGTAGTTGATAAAGAGCTACTGTCTGTAATTGCTTACACATCCAGGCTATAAAAGAAGGTTCTAAGTACATTTGATACTTTAGTGTACGAGCAGAGAACAGGATCTCTGGATTTTTAATGCACGCACTCGATACTGAGGACTTATGATGTGCAGCAACAGATTCTGCACGGACAGCTACAAATATTTGACGCATGGTCTAAGTGCGATATAATGTGAAGTGAGCTGTGTTCCCTGTTGAAGTAAAGGGCAGTCTTTACAGTTAAGAGAGATAGTTACAAGTGGTTGGATGGAGGTCCAGATGGTGCGGTGGGAACCAGGGCAGAAGAGAGGGTTCACTTTCTGCAGTAAACGACCCTGCATGAAAATATGAAGAGGACATCTTGCGATCATTACTATTATAGATGTCAGACATTGCCGACTCTGATCTTTTCCGCTAGTTTGAAGGGGACAAATTTAGTTTGGACTTTTCAACATCTAATCATGGTGCATATTCCTAACAAGCTGTCAGAAAATTCTTTCTCTCTGGAAAATAGATTTTCAGGTCCAGGAATTTCCTTTCAGTAAATTGGATGACAAAGCCTCACTATTGCACTTATTAAATCCTCGTTGAGATCTTCATAAGTTCATATGTCACCGGAGCAGAATTAGTTCATTCGGCCCATCGAGTCTACTCCGCCATTCAATCACGGCAGATCTATCTTTCCCTTTCAACCCCGTTCTCCAGCCTTCTCCACATAAACTTTCTCACACAGAGAGTTGTGATTCTGTGGAATCTCTGCCTCAGAGGGCGATGGAGGCAGGTTCTCTGGATACTTTCAAGAGAGCTAGATAGGGCTCTGAAAGATAGCGGAGTCAGGGGGATATGGGGAGAAGGCAGGAACGGGGTACTGATTGGGGATGATCAGCCATGATCACAATGAATGGCGGTGCTGGCTCGAAGGGCCGAATGGCCTACTCCTGCACCTATTGTCTACTGTCTAATCAAGAATTTATCTATCTTCGCCTTAAAAATATCCATTGACTTGGCCTCCACCTCTGCGGCAATGAATTCCACAGATTCATCAGCCTCGGGCTAAATAAATTCCTCCTAATATTTCTTAAGGAAAGTCCTTTAATTCTGAGGCTATGACCCCTGGTCCTAGACTCTGCCACCAGTGGAAACATCCTCTCCACATCCACTCTATCCAGGCTTTTCACTATTCTGTAAGTTTCAATGAGATCCCCCCCCCTTCTAGACCCTTGCTGGGTCCATAAACTCCTCCCAATAGTGGTTTGGGTCTGGGTCAGAATGTGTCTACTTAGAATCATTGTCAGATACATGGAGCAGAGGTGAACTTGCATTTCAGTCAATCCGGAACGGACAAAGAAGCTGGCCTCGACACTGAGGGAAAGGTGACGAGAGGAATGGGTTTGAGTTTAGTCCACAGATGGACCAACCAAATGCAGTCTCCCTGATATGCCTCAACTCCTAACATTGAGACTCAACTATATAATCATCTCTGACCTTCTTTGGAATAAAGCCAGTTGGCAGTTGTTTCTGAGAACTTAAGCCGGCTGGGAAATGGACTGAGCATCAACCCTGAAGACCACGGAGATGTCATTACTCTACCCTTATTTTATATGAGATTGTGCTTCAACAATCATCTTCTGGTTGTCCATCAACCTGCGACCCACAGCCATGGCAATGTTGATAAGTGTTCCAGGTTTCTAATCCAACTGCAAGAAGGAGGCAGGGAGGCGCAGCGGTTGAGTTGCTGCCTTACAGCGCCAAAGACCCGGTTCGATCCTGACTACGGGTGCTGTCTGTACGGAGTTTGTACGTTCTTCCCGTGACCCGCGTAGGGGTTTGTTTCCGGGATTTTCGGTTTCCTCCCACACTCCAAAGACGTGCAGGTTTGTAGGTTAATTGGTTTGGTATAAATGTAAATTGTCCCCAGTGTGTGTAGGATAGTGTTAGTGTGCGGGGATCGCTGGTCGGTGCGGACTCGGTGGGTCGAAGGACCTATTTCCACCCTGTATTCTCTAAACTAAAACTAAAATGGAACTGCAGATGCTGGTTTACACCGAAGGTAGACACAAAAACTGATGAAGGCTCTCAATTCCAAACGTCACCTATCCATGTTCTCCAGAGATGCTGCCTGATTACTCCAGCACTTTGTGTCGATCTTTCTATTTTAAGGATTAGGTTTTTGATTACTATTGTCAAGATGCAGTGAAAACCTTTAGTTTGCATGCTATCAAATCAAATCAGATCATACTATACATTAGAATAAGACATGTCATAAGATCATGAGCAGAATTAGCCATTCGGCCCATCGAATCTACTCCGCCATTCAATCGTGGCTGATCTATGTTTTCACTCCTGACCCCATTCTCCTGCCTTCTCCCTATAACCCCTGACACCCATACGAATCACGAATCTATCTATCTCAACCTTAAAAATATCCACTAACTTGGCCTCCACAGCCTTCTGTGGCAATGAATTCCACAGATTCACCACCCTCTGACTAAAGAAATTCCTCCTCATCTCCTTCCTAAAGGAATGCCCTTGACAGTCAAGCCAAACACAGGAAGAGCAAAGACACCAGATTGCACCATGCACTTTCTCAGCATTGTGGCTTTTAGTCTTGTTCAGCTTAAAGATGCAGCGCGGAAACAGGCCCTTCGGCCCACCGAGTCCGCACCGACCAGCGATCCCCGCACTTTAAATCTACCTTACACACACATGCTAGGGACCAAGCCTGCACGTCTTTGGAGTGTCGTAGGAAATCGACGATCTCGGGGAAAACCCACGCGGGTCACGAGGAGAATACACTAATTCTGTATAGACAGCACCCGTAGTTGGGATCAAACCCCGAGTCTCTGGTGCTGGAAGGCAACGACTCTACCGCTGCGCCAAACCTTACCGTAGCGTTAGTGCAAGAGAAAAAGTCCAATGTCGACAAGGAGCTAGATTGGAAAATTGTGACCCGCAGTACCTAGCTTATGGAAGGTCCATTCAGAAGCCTGATATCAGAGGGGAAGAAGCTGTTCCTGAGTCTGGTGGTGCGCGCTTTCAAGCTTCTGTACCTTCTGCCGGACGGGAGCGGGGAGAAGAAGGAATGACCTGATGTGTTTTTTCAGAGCATGTAAACTCAAATGCACTGAGTTTGCGTCGGAGGTGTCGTCATTCCAAGTCGATGTGTTTTCAATTCATAAGCAGTGGGCCTTAAAGTAGCACCGCGACTTTTTCGGCGACTGCCGGCATCATTGACTGACGTATCAGGGCACCGGCATGATGCAACATGACGCGGCGTGGTGACGTATTGAGGCGCGGTGTTTTTTCAAGTGTCGCAACATTTTTTTTTGTCGTCGCTGGATTTCGAAATGTTCAAAATCTTTTGGCGACACCGATAATGATGCCGGCAGTCGCCGAAAAAATCGCCAAGTGTGACAGGCCGTTTACACTGTTCTTTCAAAGCATTAGACCAGCCGTTGAGATTGGAGCTGATCCAAGGGAAATTTCATGCAAATGAAAACCTCTCTATTCCACTGGAGTGGCAGTGTAAATTGAGCTTACTCAAATGAGGATGAATGAGTAGAGGATTGCATGGATTGTACACATTTTCCAATGCAAACTGACACTTAAGTTGATGATAATGTACTGTTTGTCCCACTTGGATGTGAAGAATATGTTCTAACCAGATGAATGGTTTGGCATCCGTGCCTCTTGTACACATACTGTTAATTTAAACTCTGTATGGTACACACAGTATTAAATATGCCGACTGAAGTGGACATGGAATCAAACTAAATCACGTCACGTTCCATAATGATAACAGGTTTAGAACTGTTCGACAAAATGTACATTTGTACATTATCCCTCGTGTGTAGGATAATGCTAGTGTCCGGTATGATCGCTGATCAATCTTTACTGAAAAACATTGCCCTGCTCCATGCTATAGGTCTTCCATTTGTACGTTCTCCCCGCCACCTGCGTGGGTTTTCTACAGGTGTTCCTCCCACACTCCAAAGACGTGCAGGTTTGCAGGTTAATTGGCTTCAGTAAGTTGTAAAATTGTATACGCTGGCATTTAGAAGGATGAGAGGGGATCTTATTGAAACATATAAGATTATCAAGGGTTTGGACACGTCAGAGGCAGGAAACATGTTCCCGATGTTGGGGGAGTCCAGAACCAGGGGCCACAGTTTAAGAATAAATAGTAAATTATCATCAACTTAAGATAAGCCATGTAGAACGGAGATGAGGAAATACTTTTTCACCCAGAGAGTTGTGAATCTGTGGAATTCTCTGCCTCAGAGGGCAGTGGAGGCCAATTCTCTGGATACTTTCAAGAGAGAGTTAGATAGGGCTCTTAAAATATGCGGAGTCAGGGGATATGGGGAGAAGGTAGGAACGGGGTACTGATTGTGGATGGTCAGCCATGATCACATTGAATGGCGGTGCTGGTTTGAAGGGCCGAATGGCCTACTCCTGCACCTATTGTCTATTGTCTATATTGTCTATTGTCCCTGGATAGTGCTGGTGTACGGGTTGAGTGCTGGTCGGCACTGATGCACTGAGCGGACTCAAGCCAAGTCAACTTTATTTGCCACTTACACATGCAAGATGTACAGTGAAATGAAAGTGGCAATGCCTGCGGATTGTTCAAAACAACAGAACAACAGAGAGATGGGGAAAGAATCGAGGAGCTTTCCCAAACACCAGTGGATGGACTCCTGGAACAACACTCAACCTGGTTGTGTTTAATAATTCATAAAGGACAACTGGATACAATTAAGTGAAGTCCCGGAAATCAAAGAGACTGTACAATTCGCCACAGATGAGCTGAAACTCCGTAAACTCTGAAAGTGACGGTAACATCGCCTGCCTCCAGAGAGATGGAGGCAGGCGATGTTAGAGAGAGCCCGCCTCCTGCCTCCAAACAAATATTCTACACTTTCATAACCCAGGAAGATTCTCATGGAACAATGCAAAACATGGGGGAAAGCTTTGTCCATGTTGATAGAGATACAGATATACAGATTCTTTTAGTTTAGCTCAGAGATACAGTGCGGAAACAGGCCCTTCGGCCCACTGAGTCCCCACCAGCCAGTGATCCCCGCACATTAACACTACCCTGCACACACTAGGGACAATTTTTACACATACATTAACCTCTAAACCTGTACATCTTTGGAGTGTGGGTGGAAACCGGAGATCTCGGAGGAAACCCATGTAGGTCAAGGAGGGAACGTCCAAACTCCGTACAGACAGCACCCTTAGTTGGGATCGAACCTGGGTCTCTGGCGCTGTGAAGCAGCGACTCTACCGCTAATGGAGTCATAGAGACACAGCATGGAAGCAGGCCCTTCAGCCCACTGGATATGTGCCCACCATCAATCACTATCACCTCTAAAGGGCCTGTCCCACTTAGGCTATTTTTTAAGGTAACAACAGGCGACTAGGCTGTCGCCACATGGTCGCCGGGGTGTTGCCTGTATGGTCGTGAGTCGTCTCCTCAGTCGCCCAAAGAGTCGTAGCGTCTTTCTGGTCGACGCTGGATTTTCAACATTTTCAAAACTTTTCGAGACAGTGGGTTTGACGCCAATGAGCGTAGCTTGACTTCTCCTGATGTAGGTGCTGTCGTAGGTTGGCGTTAAGTGACGTTGGTTGTCACTGGCTGCTAACTTCTGGGAATTCCATTGCCAAATACCTACGTGAACCTACGTCAACCGGCGACAGGTACCGGCGACTGAATTGTCTTCAGTTGTCGCCAACAGGGTCGTTGCTTGTCGTAGCTTGGCGCGGGTGGACGTAGGTTGACTTCGGTTGTCGTAGGTTGTCGCCTGTGTGGTCGTAGGTTGTGTTAAGTGTGGTCTTAGGTGGACGTCCTAATGGATCGCCGGTTGTCGGTAGCTTGACGTAGCTTGATGTTGACTAGGTGGTAGGTTGTAGGTAGGTTGTGTAGACAATGTGGTAGGTTGTGTAGACATTGTCGTTGGGGGGGGGGGGGGGGGTCCAGTCGCCATTTTTTCGTCAACCTGCTACAACTGTGATGGTCGCCGGCAATCGCCTAAGAAATCGTCTAAGACAGGCCCTTAACTCTCTACCTCTCTATGGTGGGGGTGGGGGGGGGTGGTGGAGGGGGGAGTGATTTGGTGAAGGCAAGAGGTGTAAAGGAGACAAAAGAGTGGGAGATAAGGAGAGGAGAGAAGCAGTGGAATGTAAAACTGGAGGGAGAGATGTGGATAGAAGGGGTAGTCTGAAGTAAGGTCCCGACCCAAAATATCACCTGTCCATTCCCTTGACAGATGCTGCTGGACCTGCTGAGTTCCTCCAGCACTTTGTCTTTTGAAGTTAATATAAAACCTGTTACAGCATAAGTCATCATAAAACACCTCAAACATGTTGGACAGTAAAACCAAACGGTACACTAAACTGTGCCCAAACAGTGAGGCTAAGGGGCTGGGTGAATAATCCAGTTCAACAGGTGCTGTCTGTGTGGAGTTAGCATGTTCTCCATGTGGGTTTACTCCGGGTGCTCCGGTTTTCTCACATATCCCCAAAACGTGCGTGTTTGTTGGTTAATTGGCCTCTAGAAATTTGTAGGGAGTGGATGAGAAAGGGGATAACATAAGCAAGTGAGTGAGTAATTGAAATAGAAATTTGGCCATTCAGCCCATCAACTCTACTCTGCCATTCAATCATGGCTGATCTATCTCTCCCTCTTAATCCCATTCTCCTGCCTTCTCCCCATAACCCCCGGCACCTGTACTAATCAAGAATCTATCTACTTCTAGTTTTAAAATAGAACTAATATGAATAGGTGATGAATGGTCAGTGTGGACCTGAGGGGCTGAAGGGCCTGTTTGCATGTTGTATCTTTCGATCAATCAAAAAACCTAAATAGCTCTACAAAACTAAGGGAGAGCTACACAGGCGCAGCGGTAGAGTTGCTGCCTCTCTGCACCAGGGATCCGGGTTTGACACTGCTATGGGTGCTGTCTGTACGGAGTTTGCACAGTGCGTTCAGAAAGTATTCAGACTCCCTTCACTTTTTCCACATTTTGTTACGTTACAGCCTTAGTTTAAAATGGATTTTTTTTTAAATTCTCAGCAATCTACACACAATACCCCAGAATGAAGAAGCGAAAACAGGTGTTTAGAAATTTTTGCAAAGTAATTAAAAATGAATAACTGAAATAGGTAAAAAGGCAGGAGGTAACATAACGGCCCGCTTGGAGTTTGCCAAAAGGCATGAGAAACAAGATTCTCTGGTCTGATGAAACCAAGATTAAACTCTTTGGCCTGAATGCCAAGTGTCACGTCTGGAGGAAACTAGGCACCGCTCATCACCTGGCCAATACCATACCTACGGTGAAGCATGGAGGTGGCAGCATCATGCTGTGGGGATGTTTTTCAGTGTCAGGAACTGGGAGACTAGTCAAGATCGATGGAAAGATGAACGGAGCAAAGTATGGAGAGATCCTTGATGAAAACCTGCTCCAGAGCGTTCAGGACCTCAGACTGGGGCGGAGGTTCACCTTCCAACAGAACAGCGACCCTAAGCACACAGCCAAGATAACACAGGAGTGGCTTTGTGACAAGTCTGTGAATGTCCTTGAGTGGCCCAGCCAGAGCCCGGACTCGAACCCGACCGAAGATCTCTGGAGGGACCTGAAAATAGCTGTGCATCGACGCTCCCCATCCAACCTGACAGAGCTTGAGAGGATCTGCAGAGAAGAATGGGAGAAATTACCCAAATACAGGTGTGCCAAGCTTGTAGCGTCAAACCCAAGAAGACCTGAGGCTTTAATTGCTGCCAAAGGTGCCTCAACAACGTACTGAGTAAAGGGTCTGAATACTTGTGTAAATTGATATTTCAGTTATTTATTTTTAATTACTTTGGAAAAATTTCAAAACACCTGTTTTTGCCTTTTTATTATTGGGTATTGTGTGCAGATTTATGAATTAAAAAAAAAAGTTCATCCATTTTAGAATAAGGCTGTAATGTAACAAAATGGGGAAAAAGTGAAGGGGTCTGAATACCTTATGAATGCACTGTAGGTTAATTGGCTTGGTATAAATGTAAATCAAGCCTGGTGTGTGTGTAGGGTAGTGTTAGTGCACGGGATCGCTGGTCGGCGCAGACTCGGTGGGCGAAGAACTTGTTTCCCCGCCGTATCACTAAACTGGTCTTATCACAACCATTTCAATGTCCAGAATAAAAGAGAAACTCAGAGAATAGTAAGATTGAACGAGAACTTACCAGTTCGAAGGTTGATCTTTATTTCATGAGGAGTCGAAGTGAGGGATTTCGTGAAGAGCCCGCCGGCGCGCATGCTCGACATACTTCAAAGTAGCGGCGTGGAATCACAGAAACCAATGAAAAGAAATGACTTCACATAGTAAGAATGAAAACGACTAAGATTACCAGATGAAGGTGATTGAGGGTTGGGCGAGGAGGGCACGAAATCCCTCACTTCGACTCCTCATGAAATAAAGATCAACCTTCGAACTGGTAAGTTCTCGTTCAATCTTACTATTTCATTTCGGAGTCACGTGAGTGACTTCGTGAAGACTTCAAAGCTTCTGTGATTACACGCCCTGGACCACGTCCATGCAGACACACCACTACCAGGGATGGATGGGAGGAATAACGTGCTGACTAGTCCATACTGCAAAACAAATCATATTTATTAACAACAAATCAAAAACCCCTTATTCGGGGACATCTCCACGTTCTTGCCCCGCATCTAGTACGGCTTCTGCGAACTGTAGAGGCGCAGCGACGGGCCGGTTGTAGAAACGCTGGAACACCGCTTCATTAGCCCATCCTGCTGTGGCGAGAATATGGTCCATGGGCACCTCCATGACCCTCGCCGCCGACGTCGATGCAGCCCTGGTGGAATGAGATTTGAACACATTAGTGTCGATACCTGACTTACCCAAGACGACTCGAAGCCACCTGGATATCGTCTGTGTTGTCACTCGATGGTGAGGTCTCTTATGAGTGACAAGCAGGTATCTCTCTTTTCCTCTGATGCTTGCCGTCACCTTGACGTAGTAACGGATGTGGGAGGCTAAACATAGCCTAGCATCTGCGGGGTATGCCGGGAACTTCAGCTGCAGCCCTGTGCACCCAGGTCTATGCTGCTTTAGTAGCTCGTCAACAAAGAAAACTACTTCTGTAGGGGTAGACATCATTCTGTCGACACGTAGTTTATGGAGTGTCTGTACCCTCTGTGCTGAAGTCAGCGCTAGTAACATCACCAGCTTCATGGTGAGTTTGTCCAGCTGGAGCCCTTCCATGGGGGACCACGTCCTGAGCAGAGCTAAAACTACCCTGACATCCCAGGTGATATTGTAGCGTGGTGTAGGCGGATTCGTATTGAAAATACCCCGCATGAGCCTGGACACTAGCTTGTTGGATCCCACCTCAATATTGAGGTAGAATGATAGAGCGCTCCTGGCGCTGTTGATGGCACTGTAGCTTAAGTGTTCATCATGGTGCAACCCCGCGAGGAATTCCAGGACGTCGGTTATAGTCACGGCATCGTACGTGATGCGAGAGTGGCTGCAGAAGGCTTCCCACTTCCTGATGTGAGAGCGGTATCTTCGCCTTGTAGACTCTCGGCACGACGCTGCAATGGTATCCATGGTCCGGGTAGAAAGGCCGTATCCAGCTAAAGGCCGATTCAGAATCTGCAAGCCAACAAATTTAAATAGCCATGGCAGGGATGTGGCTCCCCTGATACAGGGTGAGTAACTAATTCTGGGCTACCCTGCAAACGGACCCAAGGTTCACTGAGCGTGTCAAAGACCATCGGATACCACGGCTGTGTAGGCCAGTCGGGTATGATAAGGATGCCCTTGGCACCATCCATCTGAATTTTTCGTAATACCAGACTGATGAGGCAAAACGGAGGGAATGCATAGAAAAAGCAATTCCCCCAGTCTAGCGAGAATGCATCTAACGCTATAGCCCCAGGATCTGGTTCCCACGAGACGTAGGTTGGTACCTGATGGTTCAACCGGGACGCAAAAAGGTCAATGTCCGGTTTCCCAAATTTGGCTGTGATTTTTGCAAAATTTTCAGGATGCAACATCCATTCAATATTATCATTGAACTTGCGTGACCTGGCGTCCGCCACAAAATTAAGCTCACCTGGCAAATAGGTGGCTGAAATCCAAATGTCTCTCTTGACACACCAGAGCCAAATTGAATTAGCCAATTTATCACAAGAAACTGACCTGGTACCTCCCATGTGATTTAAATACGCCACCGCTGTGGTGTTGTCTATTTGGAGCCGGACATGTGCTCCAAAGATCTTGGAACAATATGCACGAAGTCCGTGAAACGCTGCAAGCAGCTCCAAATAGTTGATCCCTTGTGATACCAACATTGTATTCTCAAGGGTATCCCATCGGCCCCCACAACTAGAATGTTGATTCGTAGCTCCCCAGCCATCAGAGCTCGCATCAGTTTGTAAGTATATCATCGGTTTCGCCTCAATAATAGTTTTAAACGAGTTACTAACGTGGCAAACCCACCATCGTAACTCATCCAATGCTGCAGGCGGCAGCTGCATTGATCGATCATAATGACCAGCATGCCGCCGCAGAGCAGCAATCTTGGCTCTCTGCAAGTTTTGATAATGCAGAGGTCCATACCGGGCTGCCAGAAACAAAGCCACAATCTTGCCAATGACAGTAGCTGTGTGACGAATCGATGGTATACGAGTATTGAGTAAATCTGTACACACCTGTGTTACCTCCTCAATTTTGTTAATTGGTATGGTGACTCTCATGCTAATGGAATTCACCTGGAACCCCAGATAATTAATTACCTGGGTGGGGCAGAACTTAGATTTTTCTGGATGAACAATGAACCCAAGCTGTTGGAACAAATTGACCGCAGCTGCAACCCCTTGTTGAGCTGATTCCAAGGTGTGTCCGATAATTAAAATATCATCTAAATAGGCCATAACGATATGATGTCGTTGTCTTAAATAAGCCATAATTGGCTTCACCAATTTAGTAAATAATCGAGGTGCTGTGGTGAGCCCATTAGGCAACGCCCTATATTGCCACAGCTGATCCATCCAGATAAATTTTAAGAACCTTCTGTAATATTTTTGCATGGGTACGGTATAGTACGCATCCTGTAAATCAATACATGCCATAAAGCACCCTTGTGAGATCAATGATTTGGCCGTTTCAAACGTGTCCATTTTAAAATGAGTATATGTTACAAAGTTATTCAGAGTGGTTAGATCAATAATGACTCTACAGCCTCCATCTTTCTTAGGTCGGGTAAAAATATTGGAAACAAATTCAACGTGCTCATGAACCGTTTTCTCTATGACCCCTTTCTGTTCCAACCTTAAAATTTCCTTATAGCCTACGGACTGTTCCGCAGCCGTTAGTTTAAACATACGACCCGGTCTATGCTGAGACGGGGGGATGTCCCCATTAATAAACTCAATGCTATGGCCCTGAATATTCCGTAACACATACTCATCACTGGTAATATCACCCCATGCACCCGCAAACAACCGCAAACGCCCACCAACATGTGAAGTTAAACAAAGAGAAAAAAGAGAACCAGACCGCCTCACCTCTGTGGTTACCGGCGGTCCCTGACACGAGTGGGTGGACGTAGAGGTGCTGGGTTGGTTTGAGGTCGTGGCGTCCTCATTTTCCATCTCGGCTTCTGCCGAGCCTGTCCTAAAAAAGACCCCTGTGGTTGGAGTGGTTGATATCGGTTTGGACCTGGAGGGTAATTCCTGGTAGACATGCTGGCAGACCCTCGTGAGCGGCCAAGCGGAGCTTTGGAGCTCGATGGCGTGGGGGCACTCTGAGAGCGCATGAGCCCCACGGTCTTGGCTTGTTCATCAAGCTCTCTGACCCTTTTGGAAAGGTCTTCGCCAAAGAGCTGACGGGGCGGCGGCGGCGGCGGTGGTTTGCACAACCCTGCAAATTTGGGGTTGAGCGCTGGGCGGATGCTATTTTTCCGAAAGCCGTTGATTTCGTTTTGAGTAGCGCATAGAAGCGCCAGAGCATCCTCCTGGTCCAAATTAAGCTCCTCTCCATCGACCGACCGCACAAAGGCAGTAATCCCGGCCGTGAGGAGTTTCAGGATCCGCTGAATCTTTAGCTCCTGCTGACGGATAGCCGCACTGATGTTGCCCCATATCGGCGTATTGACCACAGGCACGTTGAGGGAGTTGCAGTTTGATGGAGCCTTGTGACGGCTCATGGCTTGTAGTAGAACTTCCTCCTGAAGCTGGTGATTATTTAGGAAGTCCACAGTGGCTGCCAGCTTTGTATTGATAGGAAGCCCCAAGGAATGAGGGGCTGCAAACTTGGTGGCCACATCGAGGAGGTCCTCCGCCGGTAATTCAGGCGGGGGTGGGATGGGGTCGCCCACGGCCTCCTCGTCCTGCTGCTCCAGGCTGGTGTATGAAGCTGGTGATGAAGCCCTGTGCCTGTCGCTGCTGGATGCCTGTTGATGTTGGATGAGACGTTCCAGCAGCCGCTCTATACGGTCAATACGCCCTTCACCCTGAACACTCAGGTGGTCGGAGTCCTCCAGCTCTGAAAATTGGCCGGGGCTCCTGTCATCGGCCCGCACCTCGTCGAGGCCCTGCCGGTGCCGGTAGTTGTCGTCGACAGCCGCCGAGGCGAAACTGCGCGATTCCTGCACGGGCGTGTTCAACCGCCTCCGTGTAGCGGGAGCGGAAGCCGTTGCCTCCAAGGACAGATGCGGCATGATGTCGGCACCAGCCGAAGCCTGGATACCTTGGGCCCGTGCAGGCTTGCCAGCTGCCCACATCGTGGACCTTGCCGACGCATGGTCTCGCCCACCCATCCATGGGGGGCTCGGCGACCGTGACGGGACCCCCAACTGACTCGTCCCGGCGTCGGAAGTTGGGGGGCGACGGCTGGACCTCACAGCTGCCCCGGGTCCCGTCCTGGAACCTGACCGCTCCTTAGCGGCAGGCAGAGCCTTAGCCCCGACAGGGTTAGGCATCTGGGCTCCTGCCCTTCCCCTGCGCAGGGGGCTACGTGAAGCGGGCCGTGCAGCCGCACGGACCCGTCTGCTCGAGGCCGTCAGCAAGCCTGCTGACGACCGGACTGCCATGGCAGGGTCGTCCTGCTCTGGCGGCACACCACACTCCTCCTCGTCAAACTCCTCCGAGCTGTGGTGTGCGGGCGGGTCCGGACCTGAAAATACAGAGCTCACCGACATCTCCGCCCTCGTTCCGGTCTGCGTTGCAGGTACCCCCGACAACTCTCGCTCCGGAACTGCTGGCCGGCGACTTCTCCTCGAACTCCGGCCTCTTAAACTCCCATCCATGTTCTTGCTGTGAAGCAAACACAACAAGAACCACCAACTTAAGGTAGCATACTTACCTGCGTGGTTCCCTTATGAAGGGCTGGCGAGGAGCACGCTCCTCCGTCAGCCGTCGCAGCAACGCGGTACGACGATATGTCGAGCATGCGCGCCGGCGGGCTCTTCACGAAGTCACTCACGTGACTCCGAAATGAAATACAAGTATTAGATACCTCTGATTAAAAAATGCTAATTGGACATTTTAGCACCTAATTACACATTAAACCGGGGAATTGTTGTCAAATAATTTCTCATTCATTACGAGGAATGCTTGCAGGTTGATGAGGCAGCCATACCGACCGAACTCAAAGAAATGTCCTCCCTGGTCAATAAACAAAACTACATTGTATATTGCGAGATGCTTAGACGCAAAGGAAGAACTTGTTAAAAAGAATTCCGTGCCTAGTGCCAACAAAATGATGGAAACATACCTGGTGGCTGCCAGAAGTAATTTATTATATTTTAGAGATACAGCGTGGAAACAGGGCCTTCGGCCCACCGAGTCCGCGCCGACCAGCGATCCCCGTACATTAGCACTATCCTACACACACTAGGGACAGTTTTACATTTATACCAAGCCAATTAATCTACAAACCTGCACGTCTTTGGAGCGCCGGAGAAAACCGAAGATGTAGGAGAAACCCCACGTGGCTCACTGGGAGAACGTACAAGCTCCTTACAGACAGCGACAATAGTCAGGATCGAACCCGAGTCTCTGGTGCTGTAAGGCGGCAACTTTACCGCTGCACCATAAATATAAAATAAATGACTGCTTTAAGTATGTATTTGCCAGATATGAAGAATTGTTGAAAAGGGACAATAAGAAATAAATTATTATATGATGTTAAGATTTAAGGGCGGCACGGTGGTGCAGCGGTAGAGTTGCTGCCTCACAGCACCAGAGACTCGGATTCAATCCTGACTACGGGTGCTGTCTGTACGGAGTTTGTACGTTCTCCCCGTGACCACAAGGGTTTTCTCCGAGATCTTCGGTTTCCTCCCACGCTGCAATGGCGTACAGGTTTATAGGTTCATTCTTCTCCTTCTTAAGCCCTTTGCTCCTCTAGGGAGCATAGGCCATTGACAAGTGGCCTCCACCTCACTCGGTTGTTGGCAGTTCTTTCGAGATCTCCCCAGTTGACCCCACTCCCACATTTCTGTCTGGCCACCTCTTCTCCAGCTGTTCCTGGGGCGACCTCTTTTCCTTTTTCCTTGGGGGTTCCATTTCAGGGCTTGCCGGGTGATGACCTTGCCGGGCAGGTTTCCTGAGGACGTGTCCAATCCAACTCCATTTTCTCCTTCGAATTTGTAAGTCAATGGGCTCCTGGCTTGTTCTTTTCCACAGGTCAAATTGGCTTCAGTAAAAATTGTACGGGGATCACTGGTCAGCACAGACTTGGTGGGCCGAAGGGCCTGTTTCCGCACTATGTTTCTAAACTAAACTAAATTCCCCAACAAAATTAGGAAGGGTAGTAATACGAGTCAGGAAATCATGATGCGGCTTTATAGGTGTTGGTTTTGTCCACATTTGGAGCATTGTACGCAGTTCTGGTCAGCCCAATGTAAGAAGGGTGCAAATGGTTTAGAGAGGGTGTAGAAGAGATTTCCAAAAATGCCATCTGGATTAGAGGATATTAGCTAAAAGGAGAGGATGGAGAGCTTTGGAATGATTTCTCTGGAACGTGAGAGATTGAGAGGAAACCTGATATAAATATACAAAATGATTAGAGGCATAGATAAGGTAGACAGTCAGAACCGTTTTCCCAGGGTGGAATGTGAAGGTCCAGAGGAATAGTTTGGTTTAGTTTAGGGATACAGCATGGAAAGAGGCCGTTCGGCCCACCGACCAGCGAACCCCGCACACTAACACAACCCAACACACACTAGGGCCTATTTTACACATACACCAAGCCAATTAACCTACAAACCTGTACGTCTTTGGAGTGTGGGAGGAAACCGAAGATCTCGTGGAAAACCCACGCAGGTCACGGGGAGAACGTGCAAACTCCGTACAGACAGCACCTGTCGTCAGGATCGAACCTGGGTTTCCTGGGCACTGTCAGGCAGCAACTCTGCCATCGTGCCGCCCCAAATCTTTACCCATTCTGGTGCAAGAACAGTTCTCGCACCAAAATCAAAATGACAACGAGAGAGTCGTTTCTTTTTTGTTGTTTGTAGTCCTCATTTTGAGTAAAGATAGAGAAATAGGGAGGGCAGAGAAAGTGTTTGGATTATTGATTGAACGGTTCAGTGAATCATCTCCACCAGGCTGTGGCGTGAACTATCAAAGCTGTTCATCGGGATAAAGATGTAATCACACAACACTGTCTCAGATTAAGGGATATTCCAAGGACAACATTTCTGCCGCTCAGAGTTCTGAACAGTCACTTGATTGTGTTACCACAAGTGAAATGTTACAATAAATATAGACGAAACATTTCCAGTAAACTGTCTCCTTCCATCAGCAGCATCGACTTCCTAGAAACCGGCCGCTACGATCCTGTAATTCTATAGACAATAGGTGCAGGAGTAGGCCATTCGGCCCTTCGAACCAGCACCGCCATTCAATATGATCGTGGCTGATCATCCACAATCAGTACCCCGTTCCTGCCTTCTCCCCTGGCTTGGTATGAATGTAAAATTGTCCAGAGAGTGTACCAAACCACATCACTGTTCCAGGCAGCATAAGGTCATAAGGAATAGGGGTACAATTAAGCCATTCGGCCCATCAATTCTAGTCCACCATTCAATCATGGCTGATCTTTCTCTCCCTCCTAACCCCATTCTCCTGCCTTCTCCCCATAACCTCTAACGCCCGTACTAATCAAGAATCTATCTATCGCTGCCTTAAAAATATCCACTGACTTGGCCTCCACAGTCTTTTGTGGCAAAGAATTCCACAGATTCACCACCCTCTGAATGTCTCCTCATCTCCTTCCTAAAAGAACATCCTTTAATTCTGAGGCTGTGACCTCTAGTCCCACTAATGGAAACATCCTCTCCACATCCACTCTATCCAAGCCTTTCACTATTCTGTACGTTACAATGAGGTTCCCCCCTCATTCTTCTAATTCTGGCTGTGTTTCCCACAGCCTGTTGGTGCAGCAACTATCTCAGAATCAGAATCACACTTTATTCGCCAAGTAGGCTTTGCAACATACGAGGAATTTCATTGGCCAGGTCAGTCATACAATTAAAAGCAACAGATCACTCAAAACACATTTAACCATGAACATCCAACACAGTGACTCCTACACATTCCTCACTGTGATGGAAGGCAAACTAAACTTCAAGGCCTTTCTTTTGTTTTTCCTCGGTCGTGGGCCTCGAGCCCCCCCGTTGGCGGGACGATCTTAACTCCCGTAGCTGGTGCCGTTCGGGCCCTCCGCGTCGAGGCGTTCAGCCCCCGCACCAGAGAGTTGTCAGCTCCCCCGCGCCGGGCGATCGAACCTCGCTTCGGAGCTGGACGAACCTTCTGCGACGTTGGACGTTGGATCTCCCGACTAGCCTCTCCCGAGGCTGCGAGCCCTTGATGCTAAGTCCGCAGGTCGCCGTGGGAGCGATCCCAGGGAAGGGATCCGCTCCGATGTTAAGTCCGCACCCCACGGTGGGGCTCACGATGGTAGGCCGCAGAGCCTGGAGAATGTGATCCGAAAATTGATCACATCTCCGGGAAGGTAAGAACTTGATCCCCCGATCTCCCCCCCCGCCCCCCTCCCTCCACATAAAACAAACTGAAGTACATTAAAACAAATTCTTAACAGACGCTAAAAAAAACAAAAAGATGTAGAAACAAACAGACTGCCGGCAGGGCTGACATCTCCCCGGCGCCCCTGGTGGTCCAAAACGCAGTTCTACACAGCTCTTCAACTAAACAGCTGTTTGTCCTGTTTACAAGGCATCGGCAAACAGCTTGCATGGTTCCCGGCAAAGTGCCCTCCTTTCCAGACCATCGACCTTGCTAGAACCCCCTTTCCTGCTGGGATCTGCGATGGGCTTTCATTCCATAAACTTGCTCCAGAGTTTGTCCCGAACACTAAAATGGGAAGGGAATTTGAAAAAAGTCGGAAAGCAAAAATAAGAAGAGCAGAGAGAGCAATTATACTGATCCGTGGAGGAAGCGATGCACTCTTAATTTCACATAGACTTAAAGTGAGCTTTATAAAAAGCCCCAGGACCTGAGAGATTATCTGTTTAACTGCCCCAATCCACACCAGCTGCGCGCCAGCTAATAAGAAAAGCCTTCCATTACTTAACAGTTTGCTGTTAAAGACTACTCATTTGAACTGCTTGACTCTTCTCCTAATGAGTCTAAGAATGTTCTCAGAAGGTTACAATACGATAACCTCATTGTTGATATTCATAAGTTCATACGTTCTAAGAGCAGAATTAGGCCACTCGGCCCCTGTCGAGTCTACTGCACCATTCAGTCATGGCTGATCTATCTCTCCCTCCTAACCCCATTCTCCTGCCTTCTCCCCGTAGCCCCTGACACCCGTACTAATCATGAATTTGTCAATCTCCGGGGTGGGAGATTGCAACCTTCATGTTGTCCGCCCTGTTTCGACCAATGCAATCAACCTGGCATGCACAAACAAATAAGATCAAACAGAACAAGTTTCCCTACAACTTTAGGCTGTGCACGCCATACGCAAGAAGAAGAATCAATCTTTGCCTTAAAAGTACCCAATGACTTGGCCTCCAAATCCTTCTGTGGCAAATAATTCCACAGATTCACCACCCTCTGGCAAAATAAATTCCTCCTCGTCTCCTTTCGAAAGGTACGTCCTATTATTCCGAGGCTGTGGCCTCTGGTCCTAGACTCTAGCCTACAATATTAAATCGTATTAGATTAGATTAGATTAGATTCTTTATTTCCCTACAACAGCAGGCAAGAGGACTTTGTTTTGTGCTTTGATGGATGGCAAAGCAGTTCCATGGAACTATTTCTGCAGAGTGGTCGTACCTCCACAGCCACAGTTCGACACTTGGTTGGCATGTTTCTTCCAAGTTGATGACCATTCAGTTCCTTCTTGCACGTTGCTGATGGCTGAATGAGCCGGGGAATGAAATCCCCCTTCGTTTAGTTCAGTTTATTGTCACATGTGCCGAGCTACAATTTCTGTTGCGTGCTAACCAGTCAGCAGAAAGACAATCGAGCCATCCACAGTGTTTCGATACAGGAGAAAGGAGCTGATGACCATTTGGTAGTCATTTTCTTTCTTCTTTCAGCCTTATTGTGGACTGATATTATACGTTGTCTTCAACCGATCGAAGCTGATGGATGACACAAACTGCTGGAGCAACTCAGTGGGTCAGGCAGCATCTCTGACGAAAAAGATAGGTGACATTTCGGGTCAATAGACAATAGACAATAGGTGCAGGAGTAGGCCATTCGGCCCTTTGAGCCAGCACACCCATTCAATGTGGTGCTGATCATCCCCAATTAGTACCCCGTTCCCGCCTTCTCCCCATATCCCCTGACTCCACTATCTTTATGAGCCCTATCTAGCTCTCTCTTGAAAATATCCAGAGAACCTGCCTCCACCGCCCTCTGAGGCAGAGAATTCCCCAGACTCACAACTCTCTGTGAGAAAAAGTGTTTCCTCATCTCTGTGCTAAATGGCTTACCCCTTATTCTTAAACTGTGGCCCCTGGTTCTGGGCTCCCCCAACATCGGGAATATTTTTCCTGCCTCTAGCGTGTCCAAACCCTTCATAATCTTACATGTTTCAATAAGATCCCCTCTCATCCTTCTAAACTCTCATTCTGAACAAGGGTCTCGGCCCAAAACGTCATCTATTCCTTTTCTCTAAAGATGTTGCCCGACCCGCTGAGTTACTCCACCGTTGTGTGTCTATCTTCGCTGTAAACTAGCACCTGCAGTTCCTTCTTGCACGTTGCTGATGGTTGAACGAGCCGGGGAATTAAATCCTCCTTCGTTTAGTTCAGTTTATTGTCACGTGTGCCGAGCTACAATTTCTGTTGCGTGCTAACCAGTCAGCGGACAGACAACGAGTCATCCACAGTGTTCCGATACAGGGGGAAGGGAATAACGTTTAGTGCAAGATAAAGTCCAGTAAAGACCAATTAAATATAGTCCAAGGGTCTCCAATGAGGTAGCTAGCAGCTCTGGGCCTCTCTCCAGTTCAAGAGTTCCCAACCTGGGGTAAATTTCCCCCAAGGGGATAAATATCTCCTATCCAGGGGGTAAATGTGTTGATTCTGGATTTGTACACATTTTTTCTCATTGACTGTGACTGTGTTTGGTTCTGGTGATCTGTTCATCATTAGTTGTTCATAAATAAGTGACATAACATTCTCAAGTTGCCTGGGGTATGGGACGAAAAAGGTTGTGAATCCCTGCTCTAGTTGGTGATAGGATGGTTCAGTTGCTTGATAACAGCTGTGAAGAAACTGTCCCTGAATGTGGAGGTGTGCGTTTTCACACTTCTGCTCCTCTTTGCTTGATGGGAGAGGGGAGAATAGGAATAGGAATAGGAATACTTTATTGGCACATGGGACTAAGCGCGGTGAAATTAATTGCTTGCGTACACAATGTATACAAATATAGAGGCTGGCCCTTGACTAAGCTGCTGGCCTTGTCGAGGCAGCGTGCAGTGTAAATTGTGTCAAAGGAGGTGTGGTTGGTTGGTGTGATGGTCTGGGCAGCGTCCACCACTCTCTGCGATTTCTTGGATCGAGCTGTTTCTCCAGCCATGCTGTGAGGCATCCCAGTTAAATGGTTTCCCCGGCGCATGTTTAGAAGGTGGTCAGAGTCGGCGAGGGCATGCTGAACTTCCTAATGAGCCTGTCCCACTTACACAACTTTTTCGGCGACTGCCGGCACCCATGGTCCAAAATGTTCAGCATGTTGAAAATCCAGCGGCGACCAGAACAAGGAACGACTCTTTGGGCGACTACTCACGACCATACAGGCTTCACCCCACGACATGTCGCCTGTATGGTCGTGAGTCGTCTCCTCAGTCGTCCGAAGAGTCGTAGCGTCTTTCTGGTCGCCGCTGGATTTTCAACATGTTGAACATTTTCGGCGACCTGCAACGAACTATGACGGGTGCCGGCAGTCGCCGAAAAAGTCGTGTAAGTGGGACAGACCCTTCAGCCTCCTAAGGAAGTTCTATTTGATGCTGTAGAACCATAGGAATTTATTTTGGTTGAATGTGCTGGCTATCTCTGTGTCAGGCATTGATGTGGTTAGGCAACACTTAATTTAGGTTTTTTTAGTGTAGTTTGGAGAAAGAGCATGGAAACAGGCTCTTATAGGCAATAGGTGCAGGAGTAGGCCATTCGGCCCTTCAAGCCAGCACCGCCGTTCAAAGTGCTTATGGCTGCCTCGGTGGAGGGCGGTGGAGGCCGGTTCTCTGGATACTTTCAAGAGAGAGCTAGATAGGGCTCTGAAAGATAGCGGAGTCAGGGGGATATGGGGAGAAGGCAGGGACGGGGTACTGATTGGGGATGAACAGCCATGATCACATTGAATGGCGGTGCTGGCTCGAAGGGCCGAATGGCCTACTCCTGCACCTATTGTCTATTGTCCATTGTCTAAAAGAATGGAAAGGAAAATGATGACGACAAAATGTAAAACAGATGCCGTTACTGTGAATGAAAGTTTGCTGTTTGATAACAATGAACAAATGAACAACCTTGGCCTCATTAATAAATTATTAGGATTGGGATAGTGCTGAGAGATTAAAGTCAGAAGGATTCTTTTTTATTTCTGCTATTTTTTAAAATCTTTTTTAAGCGAGCTTCTCTTTTTCTCCCTGTGGGACTCGTGCAGAGGCCGCAGGCCATTAAACCACACAGCCACAGAGTCAGTTAACAGGCAACTAAACCAAGATGGATGTCCAGGCATCTTACTAACTGATGTGCGCACCAACAGATTGTTACTAATTGAAAAGAAAATGTCTTGCTCGCCAAGTCCCCAACCAGAATGCCGCGAGTCCCTCATCTAACGATCACCATTCTCACTGCCTCATAGCGCATGACATGGGGAGTGGGGGAAACATCCACCCCATTTCTGAAAACAATCACTACTTCATTCGAGAATGTCATCCCCCGAGCTCTGGTGGACAGTAGAGAGTATGGTGACCGGTTGCATCGTGGCTTGGTTCGGCAAATTGAACGTCCAGGAGCGGAAAAGGCTGCAGAATGTTGTGACCACTGCCCAGTCCATCACCGGCTCTGACCTCCCACCATCGAAGGGATCTATCGCAGTCGCTG
Source organism: Raja brachyura (assembly GCA_963514005.1). The sequence continues at coordinate 3,131,010 of OY740791.1, forward strand.
CCTCAAAAAGGCAGCCAACATCATCAGAGACCCACACTATCCTGGCCACACACTCATCTCACCCCTCCCATCAGGATGAAGGGACAGGAGCCTGAAAACTGTAACGTCCAGGTTCAGGAACAGCTTCTTCCCTACAGCCGTCAGGCTAGTAAACACAACAACAAATAAGCTCTGAACTACAACAGACTATTATTATTATTGTTATTATTATTGTTATTATTATTATTATTATCATTATTATTACACTACTATGTTTATGTATGTGTGTGTATATATATATTTATATATATACACACACATACATAAAAATAGTAGTGTATATATGTATGTATATATATATATATATGTGTGTGTGTATATGTGTATATATATATATATGTATATGTGTGTGTGTGTGTATATGTGTATATATATATATGTATATGTGTATATATATATATATGTATGTGTGTATATAAATATGTATATATATATGTACGTGTGTATATATATATATACACACACATACATAAAAATAGTAGTGTATATATGTATATATATATGTGTGTGTGTGTGTGTGTGTGTATATGTGTATATATATATGTATATATATATATATATATGTATGTGTGTATATAAATGTGTATATATATGAATGTGTGTGTGTATATATATATATATATATATACACACACATATATATATATTACACATATATATATTATATATACACACACACAGGTATATATATATATATATATATATATATCTCTGTGTGTGTGTGTGTATATATATATATGTGTGTGTGTGTGTGTGTGCGTGTGTGTGTGTGTGTGTGTGTGTGCGTATGTGTGTGTTTCTCTCTCGCTTATATTGTTTACAGTGTTCTACATTTCCATATTCTGTTGTGCTGCAGCCAGTAAGAATGTCATTGTTCTATCTGGGACACATGACAATAAAACACTCTGGACTCTTGCCTCTTGATCTATCAGAATCTGTAATCTCAGAGCCTGGGAGACTCACGTTCAAATGCAGCTCGCTCCTCCTTCACCTCCTTGGCAAGGTATTGTTTAGTGGATGGCGTGCAGTGTTAACAAGACCATAATAAACAGAACAGGCATTTGACTGCATCCCTGAACCAATGAAGCTGAAGGGATCATTTGCAACTTCATTGAACTTAAATTAAACATTTAGTTTTGCAGATGAAATTAAAGCTTCTTTTTTCTGACTATATTTTTGAACTAAGGAATTTATTCAAAGGATTGATGTACTTGTTTTAGTTTTATAGTTTTTGGTTTAGAAATACAAACCTGCACGACTTTGGAATGTAGGAGGAAACCGGAGATCCCGATGAAAACTCACACAGGTCACGGGGAGAGCGTACAAACTCTGTACAGACTGCACCCGTAGTCAGGATCTCCGGCGCTGTCGATAGCAACATTACCTCTGCGCCACCGTGTCGCCTTGTGTTCAATTCTTTGACCCCATTTTAAAGGAAACATCAGACTAGATATCAAAATATGTCTCTTCGCTTTTTGAGTCATAGAATCACACAAAACACAGATAAAGCCCATTCGCCCAACTCATCCACGCCGACCAAGATGCCCCATCTAAGCCCATCCCATTTGCCCACATCTGACCATATCCCTCCAAACCTTGGATAGACACAAAATGCTGGAGTAACTCAGCAGGTCAGGTAGCATCTCTGGAGAAAAGGAATAGGTGATGTTTCAGGTTACTCCAGCATTCTGTGTACATCCTTGGTATAAACCAACATCTGCAGTTCCTTCTCACAATCACCTCACAATAACACTTTATTAGCCAAGTATGTCTTGCAACATGCGAGGAATTTCATTTGCCAAGTCAGTCATACAAATAAAAAGCAACGGAACACACAAAATACATTTCAACATAAACATCCACCACAGTGACTCCTCCACATTCCCCACTGTGATGGAAGGTGAAAAAAGTTCAAATCTCTTCCCTTCGTTCTCCCGCGGTCGGGGGCCTCGAGTCCCCGTTGACAGGACGATCTTCCCTCTAATTTTTTCTTATCCATGTAACTCTCTAACTGCTTTTTAAATGCTGTCATTCGACTTGCCTCGATTACCTCCTCCCGCAATAGACACAAAATGCTGGAGTAACTCAGCGGCACAGGCAGCATCTCCTGGGAGAAGGAATGGGTGACGTTTTGGGTCGAGACAATTCTTCAGACCAGCATCTTTAAAGCAGTATCTGCAGTTCCTTCCAAAATACCTCCTCCGGCAGCTCCTTCCATATACAATAGACAATTGACAATAGGTGCAGGAGTAGGCCTATGAGCCAGCACCGCCATTCAATGTGATCATGGCTGATCATTCCCAATCAATACCCCATTCCTGCCTTCTCCCCATATCCCCTGACTCCGCTATCTTTAAGAGCTCTATCTAGCTCTCCCTTGAAAGTAACTCTCTTGAGAGTTAGATAGAGCTCTAGGGGCTAGTACAAATCAAGGGATATGGGACGAAGGCAGGCACGGGTTATTGATTGGGGATGATCAGCCATGATCGCAATGAATAGCGGTGCCGACTCAAAGGGCCGAATGGCCTCCTCCTGCACTTATTTTCTATGTATCTATGTTTCTATTAAGTATCCAGAGAACTGGCCTCCACCGCCCTCTGACGCAGAGAATTCCACAGACTCACAACTCTCTGTGTGGAAAAGTGTTTTCTCATCTCCGATCTAAGTGGCTTTACCCCTTATTCTTAAACTGTGGCCCCTGGTTCTGGACTCCCCCAACATCAGGAACATGTTTCCTGCCTCTAGCGTGTCCAAACCCTTAATAATCTTATATGTTTCAATAAGATCCCCTCTCATCCTTCTAAACTCCAAAGTATACAAGCCCAGCCACTCCATTCTTTCAGCATATGACAGTCCCACCATCCCGGGAATTAATCTCGTGAACCTACGCTGCACTCCCTCAATAGCAAGAATGTCCTTCCTCAAATTGGGAGACCAAAACGGCACACAATACTCCAGGCATGGTCTCACTAGGGCCCTGTACAACTGCAGAAGGACCCCTTTGCCCCTAGACTCAAGTCCTCTTGTTATGAAGGCCACCAGATTCAAGTTACAATAAATGTGAACTGGAACTTTAAAAAAAGCTGCATATCACTGAAGTAGTTTGCAAAGGAACTTTCAACGGGCTTGCAGCAATGTAGTAATGAAAAGCCAGGCATATTTATGGGCGTTCAGATTCTTTGTGTTTCTTTGGTGTTCCGCATGTTAAAATAACAGCTTCATCTGACCAGCTTGTTGCGTGATAACAAAAGAATCATTCTGCGTTTTTCTCCATGTTTTCTATTGGGCGTTTGATACATAAAAAATAGATGGTTTAAATAATGCATTCACATATACTGTGGTTTTTCAGAGTGTGAAGTGAAAAGCAGCTAATTGATTCCATAGGTAGGACCAAAAACAATGTTTGTTATTTTTTCTCCTATTTTTTACACTATTTAGCTACAATAACATGTTGTTTTACAAGACTACTGCTGAATAATTTCCCTGGTACATCAGTTTCAGTTCGATTTATTGTCACGTGTACCGGGGTACAGTGGAAATCTTTTGTTGCCTGCTAACCAGTCAGCGTAAAGACAATACATGATTATAATCGAGCCATTTTACAGTGTACAGATACATGATCATAAGGCCATCTGTTCAAAAGTGATAGGAGTAGAATTGGGCCATTCGGCCCATCAAGTCTACACCATTCCATCATGGCTGATCTATTTTTCCCTCCTAACCCCATTCCCCTGCCTTCTCTCCATAACCCCTGACACCCGCACTAATCAAGAATCTATCTCTGTCTTAAAAATATTCACTGACTTGGCCTCCATAGCCTTCATTGGCAAAGAATTCCACAGATTCACCACCCTCTGACTAAAGAAATTCCTCCTCATCTCCTTCCTAAAAGAAACTCCTTTAATTCTGAGGCTGTGCCCTCTAGTCCTAGACTCTCCCATGAGTGGAAACATCCTCTCCACATCCACTCTATCCAAGCCTTTCACTATTATGTATTTTTCAATGAGGTCCCCCCCCCTCATTCTTCTAAATTCCAGCGAGTACAGGCCCAGTGCCGCCAAACGCTCATCATAGGTTAGCCTACTAATCATTCTTGTAAACTTATATTAAGGGAATAACACTCAGTGCAAGGTAAAGCCAGTAAAGTCCAATCAAATTTCAAGCATATCAGCACAAAGGAAGGGAAGTGTGCCATTCCGTTAAAAACTCGGAGAGTCACACCTGCACAGAAACAAACCTTCGTCCCACCATTGTTCCATTAGGCAACGATCCTACACTCCGATTGTATTCCCCCACATCTCCATCAATTCCTCCCCACCCCTACCACCGTACATACATGCTGCCCGCAAACTACAGTGGCCCAATAACCAATAAGGTCTGAAGAAGGGTCTTGACCCGAAACGTTGCCTATTTCCTTCGCTCCATAGATGCTGCCGCACACGCTGAGTTCCGACAGTACTTTTGTCTACCTTCGATTTTCCAGCATCTGCGGTTCCTTCTTAAAAGCCCAATAACCTATCAACCTTCAACCTCAATTCCTTGGAGCGCAGGAGGATGAGGGGTGATCTTATACAGGTGTATAAAATCATGAGAGGAATAGATCGGGCAAGCACACAGAGTCATCGAGAACCAGAGCACATGGGTGAAGGGGGAAAAGATTTATTGGGAATCTGAGGGGTAACTTTTTCACACAAATGGTGGTAGGCTGCAGGAACAAGCTGCAGGGGAAGGAAGGACGACAGAAATGCTGGAGAAACTCAGCGGGTGCGGCAGCATCTATGGAGCAAAGGAATAGGCAACGTTTCGGGTCGAAACCCTTCTTCAGAATTTCCTTCGCTCCATAGATGCCGCCGCACCCGCTGAGTTTCTCTAGTATTTTTGTCTACCTTCAATTTTGCAGCATCTGCAGGACAAGGAAGGTACTATCGCAATGTTTGAGAAGCATTTGGACAGGTACATGGAAAGGACAGGTTTGGAGGGATATGGGCAAAATGCAGGCAGGTGGGACTTCTATTCATAGTAGGTGGGGCACGTTGGTCGGTGTGGGCAAGTTGGACTAGTATGTATACTTCTGTCATACACATCCAAGTGCAAGAAGATGTCTTCCTTCTTTCCTCTGCTCAGTTCGTACAAACCAACCTGATCTCCTGGTGGCTCAGCACTTCAACTCCCCCTCCCATTCCCAATCCGACCTTTCTGTCCTGGGCCTCCTCCGTGGCCAGAGTGAGTCCAACCGCAAATTGGAGGAGCAGCACCTCATATTTCGCTTGGGTAGTTTACACCCCAGCGGTATGAACATTGACCTCCAATTTCAGGTAATCTTTGCCTTCTCCCTCCTTCCCCTCCCCTTCCCAGCTCTCCCACAGCCCACTGTTTCCGCCTCTTCTTTTCTTTTTACCGCCCCTCCCCCCCCCAAACCGACATTAGTCGAAGCGAAGTGAAGGAATCAGTGATGTTTCGTGAAGCAGCATTTATGGAGCAAAGGAATCAGTGACGTTTCGTGAGGCAGCATCTATGGAACGAAGGAATCAGTGACGTTTCGTGAGGCAGCATCTATGGAACGAAGGAATCAGTGACGTTTCGGCCAGAGACCCTGACGGGTCTCGACCCGAAACGTCACCTATTCCTGCGCTCCATAGATGCTGCCTCACCCGCTGAGTTTTCTCCAGCATTTTTTGTCGATCTACCTTCTGTAAAACGGCGTTCATGGCTACATCCAATCTTTCCCTCTTGTCTCTGGCAACGTGACAGGCTGATAATAAACAGCGGGCATCTGGGCCTCCGCTTGCCAGCTGTCACTTGTAGACTCTTGTTTATCTGCGCGGTAAAGTCAAACCAAGGTATGCTGTGCAGCTCTCGCACGGAGCAGAGAAGATCAGAATCTGCTGGCAGCATATAACCGGTAATAAAGCCATTAACAAGTTGGGGGCAAGGTCAGAGGAGCGGTGGAACGCAAGCCACATCTCCTGATACTGAGTGTTGAACTTGTTGTTTCCATCTTGCCTCTTTGAGCTCCTGACTTAATAACCCTAATTAACCAGAAATCAAAAGCGCCTGCACACCCCACAGACTTGGCAATTATATTTATATTGGGAGCGATTGAACAAGACATGACTTAATTTTCTTCCATTCTATTGATAGAGCAAATTAATGAGCGTTATTTCAAACTGGGTATATTCACTTGGAAACGACCAAGCAGCGACGTGTCCTCCTTGAATAAAACCACAGCAAATTCATTGGTCAAGTCAGGTTTATTTGTCACATACACATACGAGATGTGCAGTGAAATGAAAAGTGGCGATGCTTGCGGATTGTGCAAAAAAAAAACTACAAAACAGAATGGAACAGAATCACATATTCACATATTACATATTTGTGGGAGGAAAAAAAAGAAAAAACAGCCATTTTAAAAATACCACACACAACAGTAAATTGGTTCAGTAAAGTTAAGGGCCTGTCCCACCAGCATTCAACTCCATGCGATGAGCGCGACCTAACGTGGTCGCTTGAGCCGTCTGGCGTCGCGGGGCCGGTCCCACTTCGATCGCCAGAGCCGTGCGGAATTCGTCCCGACATCGTGCGGGGCTCTGAAAAATTGACTATGTTCGAAAATTCCGCACGGCAACGGCTTGTCGGCTCGCAGTCCCATCGACGCATTACACACTGCCCCGACATCGTGCCTCAGTGAAACTATCTGTAGGTGCCTCCGTGACCCTCTATGTGTGTGGCTCCATGGCCCTCTGTGTGTGTGTGCCTCTGTGCCCCTCTCTGTGTGCAGCCCTCTGTCCTGGCGAACTTACCTTAAGACTTTGCTCCAAGTTCGCCTCACTTTGCGCCGCGTTGCGCCACTCACCCGACCTCCGCACGGCCCTCGCTGCCGGTTTGGTCGCGCTTGAGGCATGCAGGCGCATGCTGGTGGGAACGGCCCTGTACAGGGGATCACCCGACCTCCACGCGGCCCCCGCTTCTAGTTTGATCGCGCTCATCGCATGGAATCGGATGGTGGTGGGACAGGCCCTTTAGTCCCTGGTGAGATAGGAGTTTACAGTCCTAATGGCCTCTGGGAAGAAACTGCTTCTCATCCTCTCTGTTTTCACAGCGTGACAGCGGAGGTGTTTGCCTGACCGTAGCAGCTGGAACAGGCTGTTGCTTAGGTGGAAGGGGTCCCCCACGATCTTGTTGGCTCTGGAGTTGCACCTTCCGATGTATACATTACTATCTACATACATCCCCCTTCAATGTATATTCCGTATTGACCTGGAGATATATTTCCATTCCTGAATAGTCACTGTGGCACAATTGGCTCACGGGATAGACAATAGACAATAGGTGCAGGAGTAGGCCATTCGGCCCTTCGAGCCAGCACCACCATTCAATGTGATCATGGCTAATCATCCCCAATCAGTACCCCATTCCTGCCTTCTCCCCATATCCCCTGACTCCGCGATCTTTAAGAGCCCTATCTAGCTCTCACTTGAAAGTATCCAGAGAACCGGCCTCCACCGCCCTCTGAGGCAGAGAATTCCACAGACTCGCAACTGTCTGTGTGAAAAAATGTTTCCTCATCTCCATTCTAAATGGCTTACCCCTTATTCTTAAACGGTGATCCCTGGATATGTGGAGAAGGCAGGAACGGGGTACTGATTGTGGATGATCAGCAATGATCACATTGAATGGGGTTGCTGGCTCGATGGGTCGAATGGCCTACTCCTGCACCTATTGTCTATTGTCAACATCTCAATGGAGCTGCTTCTCCAGGACGGCACGGTGGCACAGCGGTACAGTTGCTGCCTCACAGCACCAGAGACCGGGTTCGATCCTGACTACGGGTGCTGTCTATACGGAGTGTGTACGTTCTCCCCGTGACCTGCGTGGGTTTTCTCTGGGTGCTCCGGTTTCCTCCCACACTCCAAAGACGTACAGGCTTGTCGGCTAATTGACTTCGGTAAAATTGTGAAGTGTCCCTGGTGTGTGTAGGATAATATTAGTGTGCGGGGATCGCTGGTCAGCGTGCATCAGGTGGGCCGAAGGGCTTGTTTCTGCGCTTTATCGCTAAACTAAACTGAACTAAATTAGACCATATGATATAGGAACAGAATTAGGCCATTCGGCCCATTGAGTCTGCTCTGTCATTTGATCATGGCTGATTTTTTTTTGCTCTCAGCCCACTCTCCTTCCTCCTCCCTGCGACTTTAATGTCCTTACCAATCAAGAACCTGTCCATCTCCGCTTAAACGTAGCCATCATCTAGCCCTCCACAGCTATTCCTGGCAATGAATTCCACAGAATCACCACCCTTTCGATTAAGAAATCCCTTCCCATCTCCATTCCAAAGGTGTGCCCTTTTGTTCTGTGGCTGTGCCCTCTGGTTCTGGCCTCTCCCCTTAGTAAGATAACCACAGTTCAAGGCAACTGGCCACCATATCTTTGGCCAGATATTGTGGACCGAAGGTCTGTTTTTGTGCTGTGCTGTTCTTTCCTTTGAGATACAGCATGGAAACACCGAGTCCGCGCCGACCAGCGATCCCCGCACATTAACACTATCCTACACGCACTAGGGGCAATTTACAATTATACCAAGCCAATTAACCTACAGACCTGCACGTTTTTGGAGTGTGGGAGGAAACCGAAGATCTCGGAGAAAACCCAGGCTGTAATGGGGAGAACGTGCAAACTCCGTACAGACAGCACCTGTAGTCAGGATTGAACCCGGGTCTCCGGCGCTGTGAGGCAGCAACTCTACCGCTGTGCCACCGTGGCCGATAATGCTTTTTTTCTTTACCCTGCCAACTATTGGGTGGAGAAATACGTCAGAGATTGAGCTATGAGTTATCAGATCGCTTTACCAGACAGGCACCTAATGGGGTTGCGTGTCAACTTATAGATTTAATGTTCATACAAGCTAAAAACCCACACAAATCAATCTTAATATTAAGCATTACAAGACAGCATGAGATGTAACGAGATACTTAACTGTCAATGCAGTTATTAGGTTAAAGCAGCAGTATCCGTTTCCAATTCGTTTGCCAGTCAATGTGGTAATTGTGTAATGGACCACTATTTAACTCAGTAAAGGTGGATTGTTCGATTAATCAAGAAAAAGATCATGGTAGACACAAAACACCTGAGTAACTCAGCGGGACAGGCAGCTTCTGAGAGAAGGAATCTCTCCACAGATGCTGCCTGACCCGCTGAGTTACTCCAGCACTCTGTGAAACGTCACCTATCCATGTTCTCCACAGATGCTGCCTGACCCGCTGAGCTACTCCAGCACTCTGTGAAACGTCACCTATCCGTGTTCTCCACAGATGCTGCCTGACCCGCTGAGTGACTCCAGCACTCTGTGAAACGTCACCTATCCATGTTCTCCACAGATGCTGCCTGACCCGCTGAGTGACTCCAGCACTCTGTGAAACGTCACCTATCCATGTTCTCCACAGATGCTGCCTGACCCGCTGAGTTACTCCAGCATTTTGTGTCAATCTTCGGTGTTAATCAGCATCTGCAGTTCTTTCCTACACAAAAGATCGTTGTTTGTTTTTAGTGCAGTTGCATCAATTAATTGAAAAGATTTCAATTATATTGGAAATTTAATTTGATGAATCTCTTTATATTTCAGACTAAGGAAGGGTCCCGACCCAAAACATCACGTGTTCATTCCTTCCACAGATGCTGCTTGCGTGACTCGGACTCGGCTTGCCTGAGTGAGGACTCAGTGGGCCGAAGGGCCTGTTTCCACGCTGTATCTCTAAACTAAACTACCTCTCCATATACAGGCAGCATGTTAAAATGGTAGCACAATGGTGCAGCGGTAGAGTTGCTGCCTTACAGCTCCAGAGACCCGGGTTCGATCTTGACTTCGGGTTCTGTCTGAATGGAGTTCGTACATGCTCCCCGTGAGTTTGGATGAGGTCATAAGTCATAGGAGCAGAATTAGGCCATTCAGCCCATCAAGTCTGCTCCGCCGTTCTATCATGACTGATCTATCTCTCCCTCTCAAACCCATTTTCCTACCTTCTCCCCATAACCACTGACACCCATACTAATCCAGAATCTCTGCCATAAAAATACTCCACAGCCTTCTGTGGCAATGAGTTACACATCCCAAAGACGTGAAGGTTTATAGGTTAATTGGCTTCTGTAAATTGGCCGTAGTGTAAAGGATCATGGTCAGTGTGGACTTGGTGGGCCGAAGGGCCTGTTTCCCTGCTGTTTGTCCAAACTAAACCTGCTGAGTTGCTCCAGAACTTTATGCTTTGTTAAAGATTGCAACATCTGCTGCCAACTTTGTGTCTTCTGTACTCTAGTCAGCTGTTGTGCCTCTGGATCCTCTGATTCATCATCTGTTCACCTCAGAGACAATACAGGGGTGGAATGTGCGTGTGATGAACAATGAGACTTACCAGAACCACGAGGAATGAGCAAAACACCGGGTGCTGGAGGAACCTAGTGGGTCCGGCAGCATCTGTGGCTTGATCAGCCTCCACAAACCCACGCCTCTTCAGCTCACTAGTTCGTCTAACCTTCCTTTGGTTCACAAAGTTAATACCCGGGATGGTGGGACTGTCAAAAGTTGAACAAATGGAGCGACTGGGCTTGTATACACTGGAATTTAGAAGGATGAGACGGGTTCTTTATGAAGTTTATGAGTTAATGAATAGGTTTATTGGCCAAGTATTCACATACAAGGAATTTGCCTTGCTGCACCGCCCGCAAGTGACAATGACATACAGTGACATTTAGGAATGACATTAAACATTAATAATGAAACATTATTGATTAAACATGTGCATTAAATAAAATACCAGAGCAAAAGGAGGCTACAGATCTTATTGAAACATATAAAGGGGCTGTCCCACTGCGGCGACCTAATTGGCGAGTTTAGAAGAGTTTAGGAGAGTTTTAAAAAGTGTCATGTTGAAAACCTCCTTCGACTATGTAGAAAACCAGTTACGACTAACTTTGGGAAAATTGGACACCGAATAGTGGAGGGTGAAGACGACCTCTTTCGATCCCCTTCGACCTCCCTTCAACTATGATGAAGACTATCTACGATTACCTTTGACTACCCTCGATTACCTACGACAAACATGCCGACCTACTACAACCTACTTCGACTAAACGTACGAGTAAAAAAATATTGATTTTTTCCATGACGACCTTTTTTACTCGCGGGAATTCTTCAGCGTTGAAAAAGACACCACGACCCAGCTGAGGCCTCGAGTATGCAGGGACTACACTCGAGCATGAAGGAGAGTTACAAAGACCTCCTAGGACCTCATGTCGACCATGCTGCGAATATGAATTGAGGGCAAACTCGCCTGAACTCGCCAATTAGGTTGCCGTAGTGGGACAGCCCCTTAAGACTGTTGAGTTGGACCAAAATGCTGGAGAAACTGGCGGGTGAGGCAGCATCTATGGAGAGAAGGAATAGGTGACGTTTCAGGTTGAGACCCTTCTTCAAACTGATGTCGGGGGGGGGGTAGGAAAGAAAGGAGACGGTAGGCTGTGGGAGGGGAAGAAGGGAGAAAGGAAGGAATACCTGAAATTAGAGAAGTCAGCGTTCATACAGCTGGGGTATAAATTGCCCAAGTGAAATATGAGGTGCTGCTCCTCCAAGGTGCTGCTCCTCCCTGCTGGGCCTCACTCTGGCCATGGAGGAGGCCCAGGACAGAAAGGTCGGATTTGGAATGGGAGGGGGAGTTGAAGTGCTGAGCCACCGGGAGATCAGGTTGGTTCATGTGAACTGAGCGGAGGTTTTGGGCGAAGCGATCGCCACGCCTGCGCTTGGTCTCACCAATGTAGATACGTTGACACCTGGAACAGCGGATGCAGTAGATGATATTGGAGGAGGTGCAGGTGAACCTCTGCCTCACCTGGAAAGACTGATTGGATCCTTTGATGGAGTCGAGGGGGATGTAAAGCGACAAGTGTAGCATTTCCTGCGGTTGCAAGGGAAAGTACCAGGGGAGTGGGTGGTTTGAGTGGGAAGGGACGAATTGACCAGGGAGTTATGGAGGGAATGTTCTCTGCGGAAAGCAGACAGGGGAGGAAATGGGAAGACGTGGCCAGTGCTGGGATCCTGTTGGAGGTGGCGAAAATTTCGGAGGATTATATGTTGTATGTGATGGCTGGTAGAGTGGAAGATGAGGACAAAGGGGACTCTGAACTTTGACACGCTAGAGGCAGGAAACATGTTCCCGATGTTGTGGGAGTCCAGAACCAGGTGTGACAGTTTAAGAATAAGGGGTAGGCCATTTAGAACGGAGATGAGGAAAAACTTTTTCACCCAGAGAGTTGTGAATCTGTGGAATTCGCTGCCTCAGAAGGCAGTGGAGGCTGAGTCTCTGGATGCTTTCAAGAGAGAGTTAGATAGGGGTCTTAAAGATGGTGGAGTCAGGGGATATGGGGAGAAGGCAGGAACGGGGTACTGATTGTGGATAATCAGCCATGATCACATTGAATGGCGGTGCTGGCTCGAAGGGCCGAATGGCCTACTCCTGCACCTATTGTTGCCTGTCGATTGAGACATGCACCAGCGTTAATTGATTGAATCTCTCCAAATCTCCCCTCTCGCAGATGAATATTTTAATTTACGGTGCTAGCTCAGACTCATCGTTAGTAAGGTTAACCAAGGTCGGGGAATCAAAATCCAGAGGGCTTGGGTTTAAGGTGAAAGAGGAAAAGATCCCGAGGGGCAACCTTTGCACACAGAGGGTGGTGGGTGTATGTAATGAGCTGTCGGAGGAGGTAGTTGAGGCTGGGACTATGACAACATTTAAAAGACACTTGGACAGGTACATGGGTAAGAAAAGTTTGGAGGAATATGGGCCAAACGCGGGCAAATGGGACTAGCACAGATGGAGCATTTTGGTCTGCATGGATGAGTAGGGCTGAAGGGCCTGTTTCCATGCTGTATGACTCCATGAATCTATGAATCTAACTGGCATGAACTAGAATATACTCACCATCACAGAATGTAGACAATAGACAACAGGTGCAGGAGTAGGCCATTCGGCCCCTCGAGCCAGCACCACCATGAACTACTATCTACCTCTTTAAAGACCCTCGGACTATCTTTGATTGGACTTTGCTGGCTTTACCTTGCACTAAACGTTATTCCCTTATCATGTATCTGTACACTGTGAAGGGCTCGATTGCAATCATGTATTGTCTTTCCGTTTGACTGGATAGCACGCAACAAAAGATTTTCACTGTACCTCGGTGCACGTGACAATAAACTGAACTGAACTGATGGCTCTATAAAAGTAAAGATTTGTGTAGTTGGGGTCTAAGAAGCAGCAACTGTAACAAAGTTAAGTCTGCAGCGTTGACTTATATTGCTGTTTAACCTCCAATTTTAATAAGCGTGGCCTGTAGTTTATAGGCTAAGTCTCAGGTCAGATGGAAGAGAATTCTTCCACTATCCAACTCTTGGAAGAATATACGTGTGGATTTTGGCAGTTCATTTCACAATGACAGTAATGAGGGTTCTTGCCTGACCTTACGGCAACTCATCATTGCAACGGTTCCGCTCGGGAAATACGTTGGTGCCAATGATTACCAAAGCTAGGTCACAGGAGAATTATTTCTGCAGCAGAGTGCAGGCCAAATATTTAACTAAAGTTTAAATTTGTAACGGGACAGTGAAATAATAGCCCACACACTCCCTCGGCCCATGCGCAATCTTTAGTTTAGAGATACAGCGCGGAAACAGGCCCTTCGGCCCATCGAGTCCGCTCCGACCATCGATCCCCGTGCACTGAAGGGCCTGTCCCACTTGCCGATTTTTTCGGCGACTGTCGGCATCATTGTCAAACGTATCAGATCACCAAAAAAGTCGCAGCGTGATACGGCGTGACGCGCGGTGTTTCCTCAAGTGTCGCAACACTTTTTTGTCGCCGCTGGATTTTGAAATGTTCTAAATTTTTCAACGACCTTGATACGTCAGTCAATGACGCCGGCAGCCGCCGAAAAAAATCACCACGTGCTACAGGCCCTTAACACTGCCCTACACACACTAGGGACAATTATACATTTACGCCAAGCCAATTAGCCTGCAAACTAGTACGTCTTTGGAGTGTGGGGAGGAAACCGGAGATCTCAGAGAAAACCCACGCAGGTCACGGGGAGAACGTACAGACTCCGTACAGGCTGCGCCCGTAGTCCGGATCGAACCCGGGTCTCTGGCGCTGTGAGGCAGCATCTCTACTGCTCCACCACCGTGCCGCCCCAAATGTGATGTTACCAATCTTCAGTCAGGCTTCAGATGAAAAGTGGTTGGGGAGGAGATGATGCCGATCAATATCCTGTCAGCAACATCATTAATAAATGACCACAAGAAGTTCTTCATGGCAATTTCGAGCATCATGTTATCTCAATAAAGAAAAAAATTAATACCTGCATTCATTTAGCACCTTACATTTTTCCAGGATATCTTAACGTACTTTGTGGCCAGGAAGCATTTCAAAATTTGTTGTTAATACTTCAATGATTCAATGGTTATTGTCATAGAGTGATACAGTGTGGAAACAGGCCCTTCAGCCCAACTAGTCCACGCCGGCCAACATGTCCCAGCTACACCAGTCCCACCTGCCCACGTTTAGTCCATATCCCACTAAACCTGTCCTATCCATGTACCTGTCCAACTGTTTCTTAAATGTTGGGATAGTCCCAGCCTCAACTACCATCTCTGGCAGCTCGTTCCATACACTCACCACCCTTTGTGTGAAAAAGTTATCCCAGATTCCTATTAAATCTTTTCCCCTTCACCTTGAACCTATGTCCTCTGGTCCTCGATTCCCCTACTCTGGGCTAGAGATTCTGTGCATCTACCCGATCTATTCCTCTCATGATCTTTATTATCACGTGTTCTAAGCCGAAGTGAAATTATTTTTTTGCATACAGGTTATTGCCACTCATAAGTACATCAGCATATGAGTGCAGAATGTATAGAAATAGTCCACTGAGTCTATATGCAACTGTCATTAGGTATTAGTGCCATTTTGCATGTCCCACATACAGTTGGCCATAATGTTCCATTGCCTCCGTCTAGATCATCCCGCTGCTTGCATGGCCCATCACACTCTAATGTCATCTAGTCATGGAATCGTACAGGATTTAAACAGGCCCTTCAGCCCATCTTGTCCTTGCTGGCCAAGTTGGCATTCTGGGCTAGTCCCCTTTGCCTGTGTTTGGCCCGAATCCCTTGAAAACCTTCACATAGATACATCTGTACAAATGTCCTGATAAATTCGTAAAGATGTCCACATCTGTCCAGGTGTCTTCTAATAATTATAGTTTCAGAATTCAGTTCTAACTCATGACTCTATCTAAATTTGTTTCCATTGGAAGCAAAATATAACAGCTGTAAAACATAGACATCTTTAATATAATGAACTGGTGTGATTGATAATGCGTTTGGGTCTGGAACACAGGTTTTATTGCTGTGGAGTTAATGGCTCTAAACTCAGAAAACCTTATTTCACGTTTCATGAATATAAGAACATAAATCCAGTAGTTTGTCAAAAATCACAAGGGCGGCACGATGGCGCAGCGGTAGCGTTGCTGTCTCACAGCGCCAGAGACCCGGATTCAATAGACAATAGACAATAGGTGCAAGAGTAGGCTATTCGGCCCTTCGAGCCAGCACCACCATTCAATGTGATCATGGCTGATCATCCCCAATCATTACCCCGTTCCTCTCTTCTCCCCATATCCCCTAACTCCGCTATCTTTAAGACCCCTATCTAACTCTCTCTTGAAAGCATCCAGAGACTCAGCCTCCACCGCCCTCTGAGGCAGAGAATTCCACAGATTCATAACTCTCTGTGTGAAAAAGTTTTTCCTCATCTCCGTTCTAAATGACTTACCCCTTATTCTTAAACTGTGGCACCTGGTTCTGGACTCCCACAACATCGCCAACGTGTTTCCTGCCTCTAGCGTGTCCAAACCCTTAACAATCTTATATGTTTCAATAAGATATCCTCTCATCCTTCTGAACACCAGAGTGTACAAGCCCAGCCGCTCCATTCTCTCAGTATATGACAGTCCTGCCATCCTGGGAATCAACCTTGTAAACCTAAGCTGCACTCCCTCAAATTAGGGGACCAAAACTGCACATAATACTCCAGGTGTGGTCTCACTAGGGCCCTGTGCAACTACAGAAGGACCTCTTTGCTCCTGTACTCAACTCCTCTTGTTATGAAGGACAACATGCCAATTGCTTTCTTCACTGCCTGCTGTACCTGCATGCTTACTTCAACCCTGACTGCGGGTGCTGTCTGTACGGAGTTTGCACGCTCTCCCCGTGACCGCATGGGTTTTTTTTTCGGGTGCTCCGGTTTCCTCCTACACAGCAAAGATGTACAGGGTTGTAAATTAATTGGCTTTGGTAAAATTGTAAATGGTCCCCAGAGTGTGTAGGATAGTACTAGTGTATGGGTTGATCGCTGGTCAGCGCGGGCTCGATGGGCCGAAGGGCCTGTTTCCGTGTTGTATCTCTAAACTAAACTGAGCAAGAACTCAAGAAGCATTACTGAGCTGGAGAAGATGTCCAAGGACACATTTCACTACCTTTAACCATCCTGTGTGCCTGATCAGCTGAGTTGGGGTACTTTGTTGAGCTGGGCACTGATGTAGCGGGATGTTCAATTGACAATCCACATCTGTTATTTGTTAATGCAAGGAACTGCAGATGCTGCGATCATGGTTGAAACTCAAACAGCTGGAATAACTCAGTGGGTCAGGAGGCAGCGTCCGGGGAGGTAATTGGCAGACGATGTTCATCTTCAGACCAGAAAAAGTTTCATGATACTTGCCATAATGGTTATTAATTTATTTATGTTATTGATTATTGTTCAGTTAAGTCTATTGTCACGTGTACCGAGGTACAGTGAAAAGCTTTTCGTTGCGTGCTAACCAGTCAGCAGAAAGACAATACATGATTACAATCGAGCCATTTACAGTGTATAGATACATGGTAAGGGAATAACGATTCGTGCAAGGCAAAACCAGTAAATTCTGATCAAATATAGTCCGAGGGTCACCAATGAGGTAGAAACATAGAAACATAGAAATTAGGTGCAGGAGTAGGCCATTCGGCCCTTCGAGCCTGCACCGCCATTCCATATGATCATGGCTGATCATCCAACTCAGTATCCTGTACCTGCCTTCTCTCCATACCCTCTGATCCCCTTAGCCACAAGGGCCACATCTAACTCCCTCTTACATATAGCCAATGAACTGGCCTCAACTACCCTCTGTGGCAGAGGGTAGTTGAGGCCAGAGACCCACAGAGACCCACCACTCTCTGTGTGAAAAAATTCCTTCTCATCTCGGTCCTAAAGGATTTCCCCCTTATCTTTAAGCTGTGACCCCTTGTTCTGGACCTCCCCAACATCGGGAACAATCTTCCTGCAGTAGATAGTAGTTCAGGACCGCTCTGCTGGTTGTGGTAGGATGGTTCAGTTGCCTGATAACAGCTGGGAAGAAACTGTCCCTGAATCTGGAGGTGTGCGTTTTCACACTTCAGTACCTCTTGCCTGATGGGAGAGGGGAGAAGAGGGAGTGGCCGGGGTGAGACTGGTCCTTGATGATGCTGCTGGCCTTGCCGAGGTAGCGTGAGGTGTAGATGGAGTCAATGGAAGGGAGGTTGGTTTGTGTATATTTATCCGTGTGTAATGAGGTTGTGAGGCTGCAGCAAGTAAGAATTTCATTGTTCCATTGCTGGTGTGTTTGGTATTTAAATGCTTTTGACCCTCCCTTGAATCTTGCCTTAGTTAGAAGCAGCTTCAATGAGCTAATAAACTACCATGTCAAGAGCATAGGTTAAAGGCGAATGTAGAAAGATTTAATAGGAACCTTTCGTTGCACCTTTTCACACAGTGGGTGGTGGGTGTATGGAAGAATCTGCCTAAGGAGGTAGTTGAGGCAGGTACCATAACAGCATTTATTTCAGAGTTTAGTTTAGACATACAGCGCAGAAACAGGCCCCTCATCACACCAAGTCTGCACCGACCAACGATCCCCGCACATTAACACTATCGTGCACACACTAGGGAACATTTACTCTTACACCAAGCCTATTAGCCTACAAACCTGTACGTCTTTGGAGTGTGGGAGGAAACAGAAGATCTCGGAGAAAACCCACGCAGGTCACGAGGGGCTCTACCGCTATGCCACTGCGCCATTTAGCCATTTGGGCAGGTACGTGGATGGGAAAAGTTTAGAAGGTTATGGGTCGAACACAGGCAGGTAGCTTAGAAACATAGAATATAGGTGCAGGAGTAGGCCATTCCGCCCTTCGAGCCTGCACCGCCATTCAATGTGATCATGGCTGATCATCCGAAATCAGTACCCCGTTCCTGCTTTTTCCCCCATATCCCTTGATTCATTTATCCCGAAGAGCTAAATCTAATTCTCAGTTTAGCTTAGATAAAATCCTTTGGCCTAGGATGAGAGGGGATCTTATTGAAACATATAAGATTATAAAGGGTTTGGACACGCTAGAGGCAGAAACATGTTCCCGATGTTGGGGGAGTCCGGAACCAGGGGCCACAGATTAAGAATAAGGGATAAGCCATTTAGAACGGAGATGAGGAAAAACGTTTATGACAGAGATGGCGGTGCTGGCTGGAAGGACCGAATGGTCGATTCCTGCACCTATTGTCTATAGTCTATTGTTTGTCATGGACAAATTAGGCTGAAGGACCTACTTCTGTGCTCATTGAATCAAATGGCTCTAAGTGGTCATATTCAGAATTTAGGTTTCCAAATGAGCAAGGTGCCTTTCTAACGGGATGGTCAGTATCCATGTGCAGATGTATGCACAGGAACTAACAAGGTCTTCTCCTGCTGCAGAGGGGAGTGAGCTCCAATGCAAGCATGCCCGGAATTTACAGTAAATTGCCTAGACTTGCTGAGGTCTGCCAAGAGTTACAAATTAGCAGCATTCCAGACCGGGAGAGGATTAAACGATTCCAAGCCACTTGAGCTGGCAAAGGTTCTCTCCATTATAACTCACAGGCTGTTAAGGAGTGATATTATTTTACTGTAACTGGGGGATCGGATTCATGTACAATAACTGCTAATTTTAGACCGTGAGTTACTATTTTTAGTGCGTGGTTTGCACTATTTCGTGGATATGCAAGTCCAGGCAATTTACTGCAATCGCAGGTGGGTCCGAGTGAGGTCTCCAACTCCCACAACACAAGAGGGTTTTTATCCGTTCATAAGTTCACAAGTGATAGGAGCAGAATTAGGCCATTCGGCCCATCACGTCTACTCCACCATTCAATCATGGCTGGTCTACCTCTCCCTCCTAACCCCATTCTCCTGCCTTCTCCTCATAACACCTGACACCCATGCTAATCAAGAATCTATCTATCTCTGCCTTAAAATTATCCACTGACGTGGCCTCCGCAGCCATCTGTGGCAATAAATTCCACAGATTCACCACCCTCTGACTAAAGGAATTCCTCCTCATCTCTTTCCAAAAGGGACGTATTTAATTCTCTGGCTGTGACCTCTGGCCCTAGACTCTCCCACTGGTGGAAGCATCCTCTCCACATCCATTAGGGTCTGTGTTGTGCATCACTAAATGCTTTCTGGACATCCCTCTGGAAATTCACTTTAATCATTTGGAAACATTACTTCGAATCCCACCATGTATGTTAGTTCATTGGTGCTGTTAACACAGAGTCATAGAGTCTTGCAGCACGGAAACAGGTCTAACTTGTCCATGCTGAGCAAGAAGTCACATCTAAGCTAGTCCCACTTAGACAATAGACAATAGGTGAAGGAGTAGCTTTGAGCCAGCACCGTCATTCAATGTGATCATGGCTGATCATCCACAATCAGTACCCCGTTCCTGCCTTCTCCCCATATCCCCTGACTGCTATTTTTAAGAGCCGTATCCAGCTCTCTCTTGAAAGCATCCAGAGAACCTGCCTGAGGCAGAGAATTCCACAGACTCACAACTTTCTGTGATAAAAAGTGTTTCCTCGTCTCCGGTCAAATTGGTTTACCCCTTATTCTTAAACTGTGGCCACTGGTTCTGGAGATGAATAAGTCCAGTAACTATCTTTAAGAGCTCTATCTAACTCTCTCTTGAAAGTATCCAGAGAATTGGCCTCCACTGCTTTCTGAGGCAGAGAATTCCACAGATTCACAACTCTCTGGGTGAAACCGTTTTTCCTCATCTCAGTCCTAAATAGCTTACCCCTTTTTCTTAAAAACTTGCAAGCGTTTGTACAATACCCCTCTAATCTCGCCTGTACAACAAAATAAGCCTATCTAAAGTTGTGACTGGTGCAATTATATATCAGAAGTCACTAATTTTGGAGACAATTAAAGATGGGCACTAAATACTGTGAATCCCTGAGTACTCAATTGTACCAACACAGGAACAAAGACATTCTTATTAGTAGCAGAACAACAGGCTTGTAAACAAGGCACTCGCCTGTTGAGTTTCTCCAGCTTTTTGTCTACCTTTGATTTTCCCAGCATCTGCAGTTCTTTCTTAAACAGGTACTCATAGATAATATATCATAAAGAAAGATTCACTAAATTAATAACCACAATACTGGTGCAAAAAAAAAACCAAACTCAGGCAGTCCTTAGTGCAACCTATGAGACTCGGGTATCATGATGGTGCAGCGATAGAGGTGCTGCCTCACAGCGCCAGAGACACGGGTTCAATCCTGACTACAGGTGCTGTCTGTACAGAGTTCTCCCTGTGATCTGCGTGGGTTTTCACTGGGTGCTCCGGTTTCCTTCCGCATTCCAGAGACGTACAGGTTTGTAGGTTAATTGTCTTGGTTTCATTGTAAATTGTCCCCAGTGCATGTAGGATAGTGCCTGTGTGTGGGGATCGCTGGTCGGCACGGACTCGGAGATTCCAAGGACCCGTTCCTGCTCTGTATCTCTAAACTAAACTAAACTAAACTCCCCCATAATTGCACCACGCAACACCTCACACAATTGTCCAGGAAATTGGCAAGACCAGAATCACCGGAGTTGGCCGTAAGTGGCCGGTCATAACTGGTGAGATACTGTTTTATATTTGTGAAGACATGGCATTGGTTCATATGTTCATAGGTGCTCGGAGCAGAATTGGGCCATTCGGCCCCTCGAGTTTACTCCGCCATTCAATCATAGCTGAGCCAATAGACAATAGACAATAGACAATAGGTGCAGGAGTAGGCCATTCAGCCCTTCGAGCCAGCACCGCCATTCAATGTGAGCATGGCAGATCATCCCCAATCAATACCCCGTTCCTGCCTTCTCCCAATATCCCCTGACTCCGCTATCTTTAAGTGCCCTTCCTAGCTCTCTCTTGAAAGTATCCAGAGAACTGGCCTCCACCGCCCTCTGAGGCAGAGAATTCCACACTCACAACTCACTGTGAGAAAAAGTGTTTCCTCGTCTTCGTTCTAAATGGCTTACTCCTTATTCTTAAACTGTGGCCCCTGGTTCTGGACTCCCCCAACATCGGGAACATGTTTCCTGCTTCTAGTGTATCCAAACCCTCAATAATCTTATATGTTTCCATAAGATATCCTCTCATCCTTCCAAACTCCAGAGTATACAAGCCCAGCCGCTCCATTCTCACAGCATAAGACAGTCCCGCATTCCGGGAATTAACCTTGTGAACCTACGCTGCACTCCCTCCATTGCAAGAATGTCCTTCCTCAGATTTGGAGACCAAAACTGCACACAATACTCCAGGTATGGTCTCACTAGGGCCCTATACAACTGCAGCAGGACCTCTTTGCTCCTATACTCGACTCCTTTTGTTATCCTTATCTAGGGTTAGGGTTCCCTATCTCTCACAATATACAATATACAATATACAATATACAATACCGTTTATTGCCATTTGAACCTTAAATGAATTTCCAACGTAATTTGGTTTTCTGCAGTCATACAACAAGAAAAGAACCAAGACACACAACCAATACAATTTACACATCCATCACAGTGAATCTCCTCCTCACTGTGATGGAAGGCAAAGTCTTGTCTCTCCCCTGCTCTCCATTCTTCTCCCAATGTCAAAGTCAAAGCCCCTGGTGATGGCAAGTCATTTAAGGCCGCGCCGTGCGATGTAAGGCCCTGCTCCGGGTCTTGATATTGGAGCCCCCGGCGGGCACTAGCAAGCCCCACGGCCGTTAAAGCCACGCCGGATGATGCAAGGCCCGCTCCAGGTCACTTTCATCGCACTCTGCCTCCTAACCCCATTCTCCTGCCTTCCCCCCACACCCATACTGATCAAGAATCTATCTACCGCCACTGTGTCTGAGGCAGGGGCAGCAGAGACCATCTGGCTGGGCCTCTCTGCCACACCTCTTCTCCAATGAATCATTTGCTGAGAAACAGGATTTCACCCTCGTCATGACACTGCATGTCATGCCAACCTGCACCCAGATTTGCCGACTAGCTCAATGTGCTAAAGAGGTGCCAAATGTAGCTGTGACACTTTGCACATTAATTTTTGGGTTCAAAATCATCAACATACTGTAGTTCCCACAAGGACATCTTTGCAGAACCTTCCAAGAACCTTTAAGGCAGAGACACAGTAGATAGATTCTTGATCAGTACGGGTGTGAGGATTTACGGGGAGAAGGCAGGAGAATGGGGTTAGGAGGGAGAGATCAGACATGATTGAATGGCAGAGTAGACTTGATGGGCCGAATGGCGTAATTCAGTTCCTATCCCTTATGACTTATGACCGTATCACTGCCACACTTGGGCGGCACGGTGGCGCAGCGGTAGAGTTGCTGCCTCACAGCGGCAGAGACCCGGCTTCGATCCTGACTACGGGTGCTGTCTGTACGGAGTTTGTACGTTCTCCCCGTAACCTGCGTGGAATTTCTCCAGGGTCTCCGGTTTCCTCCCACACTACAAAGACGTACAGGTTTGTAGCTTAATTGTCTTTGTATAATTGTAAATCGGGCCAAGTGTGTGTAGGGTAGTGTTAATGTGCGGGGCTTGCTGGTCAGTGACAACTCGGTGGGCCGAAGGGCATGTTTTTGTGCGGTATCACTAAACTAAGCTAAGCTAAATGCTGTTATGGTACCAGCCTCAACTACCTCCTATGGCAGCTTGCTCCAAACACACTTCTGAAGAAGGATTTCGGCCCGAAACGTTGCCTATTTCCTTCGCTCCATAGATGCTGCTGCACCCGCTGAGTTTCTCCAGCACATTTGTCTACCCATCACACACTGTGTGAAAAGGAATTGAACTTGGAAGCAAGTTGGTACTTTGTCCTCTTGCTGGCCACTGTAGGCGACATTTCCAAGGTCCTTTACCAATAATCTTCAATCTATACCTTTCTTCCAGGGTAAGGGAATCAAGGACCA
Organism: Raja brachyura; assembly: GCA_963514005.1. The sequence goes on from OY740791.1 coordinate 3,154,409, forward strand.
GATGGTATTGGTTTAATAGAGATGGCAAAGCTTTGATAGGGACCTGAAGAGCAACATTTTTCAAAGAGGGTGGTGGGTATATGGAACAAGCTGCCATAGGAAGTAGTTGGGGCAGGTAGAATAGCAGGGAATGTGTAGGAATGAATGAATGAATAAGTTTATTTGCCAAGTATTCACATACAAGGAAATTGCCTTGCTGCTCCACCCACAAGTGACAACATGACATACAGTAAAAGGAGCTGCAGATGCTGGTTTAAACCGAAAATAGACACAAAAAATCCTGAGTAACTCAATGGGTCAGACAGCATCTCTGGAGAAAAGGAATAGGTGACGTTTTGGGTTGAGACTCTTCTTCAGACTGGGACGCAAGGGAGCAGAAGATGGGTGAATCGTGGGCAAATGCGACAGGCATAGATGAGTCATCTTGGTCAACATGGGTACAGTCATAGAGTATTACAGTGTGGAAGCAGGCCTTTCAGCCCAACTTGCCCACACCGGCCAACATGTCCCATCTACACTAGTCCCACCTGTGTAGGAAGGAACTGCAGATGCTGGTTTAAATCGACGATAGACATAAAATGCTGGAGTGACTCAGCAGTACAGGCAGCATCTGTGGAGAGAAGGAATGGGTGACGTTTCGGGTCGAGTCTCTTCTTCAGACTGAAGACGTTTCGGGTCGAGACCCTTCTTCAGTCTGAAGAAGGGTCTCGACCTGAAACGTCGCCCATTCCTTCTCTCCAGAGATGATGCCTCACCCGCTGAGTTACTCCAGCTTTTTGTGTCTTCCTTCGATTTAAACCAGCATCTGCAGTTCCTTCTTCCTCAAACTTAAGTGTGTTAGGTAGGGCAAAGGGAAGATGCAGAGTGCAGAATGTGGTTCTCAGCTTGATGGGTTCTTCAAATTAAGACCAATCCCAGGGAACAAGACTAAAGTCTTTACACACATGGTAACCATTGCTATTTTGTGCCTTTAAGACCTCACGTTCCATTGTAGTTTCCGAAATACTGTGCATTCTACTGTAAAACAGATCAACACATTCCATGATGCATATTTGATCTACACCCTAAGCTGCCTGTCCTGCTGAGTTACTCCAGCATCTTGTGTCTAGTCCCACATGCCCGCGTTTGGTCCATATCCCTCCAAACCCATCCTATTCATGTACCTGTCTAACTGTTTCTTAAATGTTGGGAGAGTCCCAGCCTCAACTACCTCCTCTGGCAGCTTGTTCCATACACTCACCACCCTTTGTGTGAAAAAGCTACCTCCGATTCCTATTAAATATTTTCCCCTTCACCTTGAACCTATGTCCTCAGGTCCTCGATTCCCCTACTCTGGACGTCTGCTCAATCTATTCCTCACATGATTATATATTGGGCAGAAGGGCCTGTTTCTGTGCTGTACGACTCTGTCCTTGAGGCGTTGATCCCTGCTGAGACAAATTGGCTTCCTACTCTTCACACACTCTGGACTATTCATAGCTTTATGTTCCTTGACTAAAGCTTCACTTGGCCAAAGATAACAACCCTACACTTTGACTGGTCAATAGACAATAGACAATAGGTGCAGGAGTAGGCCATTCGGTCCTTCCAGCCAGCACCGCCATGCAATGTGATCATGGCTGATCATCCACAATCAGTACCCCGTTCCTGCCTTCTCCCCATATCCCCTTGACCCAGTTATCTTTAAGAGCCCTAGCAAGCTCTCTCTTGAAAGTGTCCATAGACAGGCCTCCACCGCCCTCTGAGACAGAGAATTCCACTTTGACAACCTTTCATGACAACTGACCTTCAATTTCTGTAGAAAAATCCAGGGCTGCCGACAGCTAAACCTTGACCAAATCTTGCATCAAATCTCACCAGTTACATTTCACGAGTCGAGGAATAAAGACAAAACAAAATCTCACACGGCTTCTTAACTATTCAGTCTTTTCCTTCCGCCTTCAGAGATCCGATGGTTCTTCAGATTCCTTGAGATTTCTGCGCTGTACCTAAACTTCATAACAAGAGGAGTTGAGTGTAGGAGCATCGAGGTTCTTCTGCAGTTGTACAGGGCCGTAGTGAGACCACACCTGGACTACTGTGTGCAGTTTTGGTCTCCAAATTTGAGGAAGGACATTCTTGCTATTGAGGGAGCCAAGCGTAGATTCACCAGGTTAATTCCCGGGATGGCGGGACTTAACCTATGCTGAGAGAATGGAGCAACTGGGCTTGTACACTCTGGAGTTTAGAAGGATGAGAGGGGATCTTATTGAAATATATAAGATTATTAAGCGTTTGGACACGCTAGAGGCAGGAAACACGTTCCCGATGTTGGGGGAGTCCAGAACCAGGGGCCACAGTTTAAGAATAAGGGGTAAGCCATTTAGAACGGAGACGAGGAAACACTTTTTCACACAGAGAGTTGTGAGTGTGGAATTCTCTGCCTCAGAGGGCGGTGGAGGCTGGTTCTCTAGATACTTTAAGAAAGAGTTAGATAGGGCTCTTAAAGATAGCGGAGTCACGGGAAATGGGGAGAAGGCAGGAACAGGGTACTGATTGTGGATGATCAGCCATGATCACATTGAATGGCGGTGCTGGCCTGAAGGGCCGAATGGCCTACTCCTGCACCTATTGTCTATTGTCTAAACTAAACTAAATATCACTCCCCTTCATCTTTTTTCAGCCCTGTTGTCCCCTGCCTTCCCTGCAGCCTTGGCAAAGGCTGTTGGAGTTGATAAACCTCTCTCTAAAGCGTGGCAAAAGCAGCTTAATTTTTGCAATTCCTGCTGCACCACTTAATTGTCCTTGAATCATTAAATTTCACGGTTTCCCTTCCCCTGTTACCAAAAGCCCCTGAAATCAGCCCACTCCAGGAATAAAGGATCATCCATTAAATGAAGATAAATCAGAGAATGGGATATAGACACAATAATGCTGGAGTAACTCAGCGGGACAGGCAGCATCACTGGACAGAAGGAATGGGTGATTTTTTTCTCTATTCCTTTTCTCCAGAGATGCTGCCTGATCCCTGTTTCATTTCAGTTTGTTGTCACGTGCACCGAGGTACAGTGACAGGCTATTGTTGCGTGCTAACCAGTCAGCGGAAAGACGTGATTACAATCGAGCCGTCCACAGTGTACAGATACACGATAAGGGAATAACGTTTAGTGCAAGGTAAAGCCAGTAAAGTCTGATCAAAGATAGTCCGAGGATCACCATTGAGGTAGATGGTAGTTCAGCACTGCTCTCTAGTTGGGGTAAACTAGTGTAGTTAACTTTGAATAGTTGGTTAAAAGTTGGTTCTTAGGCCCCCTTCGGTCATGGCTGACCATGGGTGTCTCCAGGGTTGGAGGACGCCTGTGCGTGACTTTGTTTAACGTGGGGAGACTGGTGCACAGACAGCCACCCCACGGTCCTTGACAGATCTGGGTCAGGATCCAGTGGCATGGAGTCCAAGACGACCGGATACCCTTTTCTGCTGCAGCCTTCATCCGCCTTCCCAGCCGTTGTGACGTTCCACTAAGGTCAGCCATCGTCCTCCACCTGTTCCACCGTTGAGGTCTGGGTTGGATTGCTCTTTGTCAGAGTCCTCCCCCTCGACCTTACCGCCATGGGTGGCCCTACCAGAAGCACAGCTCCAGACGGCATCGCTCTCAGGATCTCAGGACCACACAAGCTTCTCCACCACGACAAGGTGACAATCCACGGAGAAGTTAAAAAAAGGTTGGTTAACCTCCAAGAAATTCAAAAATAAACCTGAGCTATTCAGTCTGAAGAATAGTCTTGTCCTGAAACGTTACCCATCCCTTCTCTCCAGAGATGCTGCCTGTCCCACTGAGTTACTCCAGCATTTTGTGTCTGTCTTTGGTGTAAACCAGCATCTGCAGTTCCTTCCCACACGATCAGAGACTGTAGTGGAGCATGTCCTTGGGTGTGCGGCAGGGTTAGAGTCAACATTAAACTGGTCTGCACCTAGGCGGGCGAATGGGCCTGTCAGTAAACTCTCGGCAATCCCAGGGACAGATTAATTGATCATCTGTCGCGTCATCTGTCGCGTGTGTGAAATGTGCACAACCATCGACATATTTGTCCACACGACACTCGGCGGTCCAAGAATAATTCATTGTGTGAAGCAGGTTGCGCTGTTCCAACATTGCCAGCGAGCTTTGTGAATGTGGAAATGAATTTTTAATTTATTTTTGGCGATGGAAAGCCCGTTGACACGTAGCCCAACCTTTGCTGAAGCGGGCCCAGCCTTCCCCTCCGTCTGCACACAGACAGTGGCTATTGTGCCGACTCCAGCCAATGAAACAGTGTGATGTTTTAATTTCCCGTCCCTCTGGGGAAAGAAGGCGAGGTGATGCCAGTTGTTGCAGCTGAGTTTGCCATGGCACTGTGCTGTGGGCGTGTGCCTCATGTCAACAGGATGGAGATTGGCAGCAAAGCCAGCGACAGTCCCGCCATCTGTCCACGCAGGGCTCCTGCTCATTTTATTCTTCGCCTTTTGTCTTCCCCTGGCCAAGTGTAAGCACACCCACATGTCCCAGCACATGTCATGGGCAGGAGAACATCATACATCCCCATGTAAGAAGGAACTGCAGATAGATCTTGACCCGAAACATCACCCATTCCTTCTCTCGACAGATGCTGCCTCGCCCGCTGAGTTACCCCAGCGTTTTGCGTCCATCACACATTCCTGTCCATGCTCGCATTGGTCTTTTTTACTTTTCAGGCATAACATCTGAGAGGATTTCGAACAATGTGGCACGATGGGGCAGCGGTAGAGTTGCTGCCTCACAGCGCCAATGACCCGGGTTCGATTCCGACTACGGGTGCTGTCTGTCCGGTGTTTGTACGTTCTCCCCGTGACCTGTGTGGGTTTTCTCCGGGCGCTCTGGTTTCCTCCCACACTCCAAACACGTGCAGGTTTGTAGGTTAATGGGCTGTGGTAGAATTGTAAATCGTCCCTGATGTGTGTAGGATAATGCTATTGTGCGGGGTGATCGCTGGTTGTCACAGACTCGGCGGGCCGAAGGGCCTGTTTCCACACTGTTTCTCTAAAGTATATAGTGAAGTAGATCACAGGAAGAGACCCATCATTCCATAATGTCTGTGTCAAACTGTTAAACTGACCTCCGTTCCCTGCACCTCCATGTGCCTATCTAAATGTTTCTCACACGGCACGGTCGTATCTGCCTCCACCACCACCACTGCCAATGTGTTCCAGCCCACCATCAGTCTCCGTGTAAAAGATTTAAACCCCTGTCCCACGGTATGAGTTCATTCCAAGAGTTCTCCCGAATTTGCCCTGATTCGAACTTGGAGATGTACGGTGATGGCCACTCATCAGTACTTGGGGCTCTCGTGGACATTTTTCAACATGTTGAAAGATCTTCAAGAGTCTTCCCGTGCTTACCTGTTGTTAGCAAGTCTTCCCGAGTACCTGCCGTCAGCGTTACAAGCCGCTAAGAGACGTCCCGAGCTCCGACGTACCCGTTACGTTCATTCTCCGTGCCTTTTTTTAAAATATTATTTTTTAATTTTTTGTTAGAAGTAAGTACAATAGTGTGGTACCTAATACATACATACATACATACATATTTCCATTCTTGTACAACTTCATATTTTTGATTTAATAATAAAAGAACAGTGAGAAAAAAAATAAATAAAGAGTGTGGGAATAGATAGACAAGTGAGTGGAAACAGATAGCAAAGGAAATAAAGGACAGAGAAGGGAAGCTGAAAAGATTGAAATAGAAGGAGAAAGTAAAGAAAAGAGAGATTAGGAGAGATCGACCTATTTCGTATTTTTGCCCATCCGTCACCCGGTTCTAAACCATTTAATTTCTGAGGTTATGTTATGTTGCACCATATGCTTGCAAAAAGTTGATAAAAGGAGACCAAGTCTTTAAGAATTGGTCTACTTTGCCTAGTAGGAGGAATCTCATTTCTTCAAGATGTAGCGTTTCAGACATGTTTGAAATCCACATTTTGAATGTTGGCGTGGTTGCGTTTTTCCAAAATTTGAGTATAAGTTTTTTTGCCGTTATTGGACCGTAATTAAGAAAAGCTGCTTGGAATATAGTTAGTTTACTTCCCTCTTCCATAGATAATCAGCTCTGTATTGTGGTTCAATTTTGTGTTAAATAGTTTTGTAAAAATTCCAAAAATGTAATTCCAAAATGTTTGTACAGTTTTGTACAAGAGACAAAGGAATGTGCTACATTCTCCGTGCCTACCACGAGTTTGATTTTTTTTAAACTCGGGAGAGCTCTTGGAATGAACTCGTACCGTGGGACCTAATAGGGCTATTAGGATAGACTCCATTACATTCTTGCCCATTATAGCTCTGCCCTCGAGTGTCAGGCATCTCCACCCTGGGGAAAAGGTTCTGACTGTCTACCATATCTGTGCCTCTCGTAATGTTATACACTTCCATCGTCTTCCCAACCTCAACTTCTGGCATTCCAGGGAAAACAATTGAAGTCTATCCAACCTCTCCCTGTAGCTGAAGCCCTCCAATCTAGGCAGCATTCTGATCAACCTCCTCTACACCCCCCCCCCCCCCCTTTCCCCCACAGCCTCCAAAGGACAATTTACAGAACTTACAAACCTGTACGTCTTTGGAGTGTGGGAGGAAACCCGAGCACCTGGGGAAAACCCACGCAGGTCACAGGGAGAATGTGCAAACTCCATACAGACAGCACCCGTAGCACCCGACAAGCTAGATGCGGGAAAGATGTTTCCAATGTTGGGCGAGTCCAGAACAAGGAGCCACAGTCTTAGAATAAAGGGGAGGCCATTTAAGACTGAGGTGAGAAAAAACTTTTCCACCCAGTCAGTTGTGAATTTGTGGAATTCTCTGCCACAGAGGGCAGTGGAGGCCAAATCACTGGATGGATTTAAGAGAGAGTTAGATAGAGCTCTAGGGGCTAGTGAAGTTAAGCGATATGGGGAGAAGGCAGGCATGGGTTATTGATTGGGGATGATCAGCCATGATCATAATGAATGGCGGTGCTGGCTCGAAGGGCCGAATGGCCTCCACATGCGCCTATTTTCCATGTTTCTATCTATGTTTCTATGTAGTCAGGATTGAACCCGGGTCTCCAGCAGTTACTCCAGCACTTTGTGTCTTTTCTTCGTACACCAGCATCTGAAGTTCCTTGTTTCTGCATGAGACTAACCCTCCCTCAACAATGGAGGCCAACAAAGATGGAAATATGTGTGTCAATCAGTAGGCTGAAGATAGTGCTGGAGTAACCCAGCGGGTCAGGCAGCATCTGTGGAGAACATGGATAGGTGACGTTTCACAGAGTGCTGGAGTAACTCAGCGGGTCAGGCTGCATCTGTGGAGAACATGGATAGGTGACGTTTCACAGAGTGCTGGAGTAACTCAGCGGGTCAGGCGGCATCTGTGGAGAACATGGATAGGTGACGTTTCACAGAGTGCTGGAGTAACTCAGCGGGTCAGGCAGCATCTGTGGAGAACATGGATAGGTGACGTTTCGGGTTGGGACACTTCTTTCTTCCCGACGTTTCAGTTGCTGCAATTTGTTTCCAGGTTAGTCTTGATGCATGATATCGAAGGGAATGCGAGTCTCTCTGAGGCAGCGGTATTCTTTATAAAAATGGATCCACTTATTAAGTTTCATGTCAGTTTCATAAATTTCGAATTGACTGAGTGGTAATTGCTTCCAACAAGAATAGCATTTAAGAGAGGGCAGATTAAGTAAGTAGTCACATTTTATATTATTGTATGTATAGGATTACAGTTGGTTGCAAGTGAGTAATAAGGCTACAGTTTTATTCAATAAACAGGAGAGCAGGCTGCTGCTTTAAAAATCATTACACTGACTGAAGGCTGAATAAGAGGATTTTGATACGTTCTCTGCAGAGTGGCAACATCTATCACATGAGGTTGCTGCAACTAGAGTATCTGGAACTGTACTCCGTGCTGGAGGAAGAACTCAGCGGGCCAGGCAGCATCTGTGGAGGCAGTGTTTAGTTTAGCGCAGGGGTGGGCAACCTTGTTCTGCATAGGGGCCGGGACGCATGTCTGTGAGTGGATGGCGGGACACATCTATCATGTTTACACATGGATGTACACACGATGTACACATGTACACACGATGAAGAGGTGGGGCCTCGTGGACAGTGGAGCACATAGTCACCAGTTGCCCCAAACACCGGCCACCGAATGGTGAACGAGGTCTGATTGACCTGGACGATGACACATTGGCCTGGCTCGCCTCAACGGAGCTGCAGGTCTAAAAGACACACGACAGACATTTGCACCTATTGGCTATTGTCTATTGATTCCTTCTGTCCATAGATGCTGCCTCACCCGCTGAGTTACTCTAGCATTTTCTGTCTACCTTTGATTTTATCCAGCACCTGCAGTTCTTTCTCACACAATTAACTGACAAACCTGTGTCTCTGGTACTTAAGACAAAAATTTAAATGCAAGACTCTGTGTATTGTGCTTCGTTCTACCAGTCATGTTTTTGCAACCAGTAAATAGTGCATGGTCTTTAAAAAAAAATCAAACTCGTGGTAAGCACATAGAATGTACGTAGCAGGTACGTCGGAGCTCGGGACATCTCTTAGCGGCTCGTAACGCTAACGGCAGGTACTCGGGAAACGCGGTAAGCTTGTGCAGACTCGTGAAGATTTTTCAACACGTTGAAAAATGTCCACGAGAGCCTCGAGTACCGACGAGCAGCTATTACCGTAATTCTCCAAGTTCGAATCAGGGCAAACTAGGGAGAACTCTTGAATGAGCTCGTACAGTGGGACAGCCCCGTTACACCATTAGCTGCTAGACAGATTGATTGAGCAGTAAGTGGCTAGGTGAGGCATGTCGAAGTCATAGTGCTGATTTATTTGAGGTTAGTGGGAAGCAAAATTGAGTTGAATGTTAGTCAGGTGGCAGCTTCCACCCCATTGTCCACCTGCTGGGCGGTTAATTCAACATTATCCATCCCATTTGAACGCTAATGGGATGAAAGAGAAGCATAATGCGATAGATCAAAGCTGAAATCCTTCTATATCTGCGGCAGCCACATCTATCTTACAATCAAAATCCATTTTTAATTTTAAAAGAGTTGGCCGGCTTTTCTGGAAATGAGAGCTCCTTGGCATTTGTCAAGTTTGCTATTCATTTTCCATTCTGCCGCATAGTGACATCCAGCAGTGTTGATTCACTCCATAAAAACAGCTTCTTTTTTGACTTCTCCAAATTCAGGTAGTCCTTGCTTTCTCCCTCTTTCCCCTCCCCTTCCCAGCTCTCCCACAGCCGACTGTCTCTGCCTCTTCCTTTCTACTTACCGCTCGCCCCCACATCAGTCTGAAGAAGGTTCTCGACCCAAAACGTCACCTATTTCATTCGCTCTATAGATGCTGCCTCACCCACTGAGTTTCTCCAGCATTTTTGTCTACCTTCGATCTTTCCACGAGTAATAACTCTACTCTATAATCAAAAACCTGTAGCTTCCTTTTGCTCTGGTATTTTATTTAATTCGTTTAATCGATAATGTTTTATTATTAATGTTTAATGTATTATGTGTCACTGTATGTCATGTTGTCACATGCGGGTGGAGCACCAAGGCAAATTCCTTGTATGTGAATACATGGCCAATAAACTGATTCATTCATTCCACGTCTCTGGCACTGTTGCCGGTCTCGGATCCATCCTTCCAGCTGCCATCTGGGTTGGCTCACACTACCTGTCCATCGCCTACTCTGGTATCGTGCGCGGTTCCCGTCACCACAGGATCACGGGAAGGCTGTTTCCCTCCTGAAGGCGGAGTTGGGTTCATGGGAGGTTGGTCTCGGAGGGGAGGATGCTCCTCATAACCTGGACAATTCAGCTCCGTGGCACACTGGTCAACCTGAGGAGCACCTCCAGCAACAGACTGGTTCCACCAAGATGCAGCACAGAACGCCACAGGAGATCCTTCTTCCCTGTGGCCATCAAGCTGTACAACACCTCTCCCTTCTGTCATGGCGTAGACTGAGACTGAGACTGACTCTAAACTTTCCCACCCTCCCCCCACTCCCCCCGCAATCTTTGCACATCCCAATCCTTTCTACTTTCCACCTTAATTTCATGTATTTTGTGTTTTTATGTCTGTTGGCAGATCAATTATCTTCCTGCGATAAATAATGTTCTATCGTATCATATGGTATCATATCATATCAGTCAGAGTATTGAGTATAGAAGTTGGGCGAGGTTATGTTGCAGTCATATAAGGCGTTGGTGAGGCCGCATTTAGAGTATTGTGTTCAGGTCTGGGCACCGTGTTATAGGAAAGATGTTGTCAAACTGGAAAGGGCACAGAGAAGATTTACGAGGATGTTGCCAGGACTCGAGGGTGTGAACTATAACGGGATGTTGAGCAGGCTGGGACTCCATTCCTTGGAGTGAGGAGGATGAGGGGTGATCATAGAGAGGTGTGTAAAATCATGAGAGGAATAGATTGGGTAGATGCACAGAGTCTCTTGCCCAGAGTAGGGGAATTGAGGACCAGAGGACGTAAGTTCAAGGTGAAGGGGAAAAGATTTAATAGGAACCTGATGGGTAACTTTTTCACACAAAGGGTGGTGGGTGCACGGAATGAGCTGCCAGAGGAGGTGGTCGAGGCTGGGACTATCCCGTTGTTTAAGAAACAGACAGGTACATGGATAGGACAGGTTTGGAGGGATATGGGCCAAACACAGACAGGTGGGACTGGTGTAGCTGGGACATGTTGGCAGGTGTGGGCAAGTTGGGCCGAGGGGCCTGTTTCTACGCTGTGTCACTATGCGACGATGACATGCTCCAAAGCTGACAGTGAAAAGAGATCATCCAACAAAGAACCGTACATTTTTGGGTGGCACAGTGGTAGCGTTGCTGCCTCTCAGCGCCAGAGACCCTGGTTCGATCCTGACTACGGGTGCTGTCTGTACAGAGTTTGTACGTTCTCCCTGTGATCTAAGGTTTTGTCCCACACTCCTATGATGTAAGTTTGTAGGTTAATTGACTTGGCATGAATGTAAATTGCCCCGTGTGTTGGGATAGTGTTAGTGTGTGGGGATTGCTGGTTAGTGCAGACTCGGTGGGCCGAAGGGCCTGTTTCTGCGCTGTATCTCGAAACTGAACTAAGAACATTCTTGCTATTGAGGGAGTGCAGCGTAGGTTCACCAACTTAATTCCCGGGATGGCGGAACTGTCATACGTTGATAGAATGGAGCGGCTGGGCTTGTATACTCTTGAATTTAGAAGGATGAGAGGGTATTTTATTGAAACATACAAGATTATTAAGGGTTTGGACATGCTAGATGTTCCCGATGTTGGGGGAGTCCAGAACCAGGGGCCACAGTTTAAGAATAAGGGGTAAGCTATTTAGAACGGAGACGAGGAAACACTTTTTCACACAGAGGGTTGTGAATCTGTGGAATTCTCTGCCTCAGAAAGCAGTGGAGGTCGGTTCTCTGGATGCTTTCAGGACAGAGTTGGATAGAGCTCTTAAAGATAGCGGAGTCAGGGGATATGGGAAAAAGGCAGGAACGGGGTACTGATTGGGGATGATCAGCCACGATGACAGTGAATGGTATTGCTGGCTCAAAGGGCCGAATGGCCTACTCCTGCACCTATTGTCTGTTGTCTATTGTCTAAACTAAAGCATTGTCATCCAGTGATGAGTGAATGGCTTCAGGAATGGAGCCTCATGCTCACTGACGTGCTCTCTGTGAGTGGAGGCCCAGAGATCAACCCAATGTGAATTGGCACGTAGTTAAAGCATTGGATGTGAGATGACAGTCCTCAGCAGAGGGGTCTTTCAAGTGTGGAAGCTGTAGATCTAGGAGAAAACCCACGGGGAGAACATACAAACTCCGTACAGACAGCACCCGTAGTCGGGATCGAACCCGGGTCTCTGGCGCTGCAAGCGCTGTAATGGGCCTGTCCCATTCAGGTGATTTTTTGGGCGACTACATGTGACTGCCGAAAACTTTTCTACATGTTGAACATTTTTCGGAGACAGTGGCAACAATTTGGGCTGACGTACATTGTCGTAGATGCTGTCGTAGTTTGTTGCCAAGTCTACGTAGGTCATCGCCAGGTGACATAGGTCATCGCCAGGTTGACGTAGGTCATCGCCAGGTGACATAGGTCGTCGCCAGGTTGACGTAGGTCGTCGCCAGGTGACGGAGATTGTCGCCAAGTTGACGTAGGTCATCGCCAGGTGACATAGGTTGCCGCCAGATGACGTTTGTCGCCGGTGCTGACTTCGGTGAATTCCATTGTCCTAGTCGCCTAAAAAATCGCCTAAGTAGGACAGGCCCATAAGGCAGCAACTCTAACGCTGCGCCGCCGTGCCGCCCAGCGTGCCTGATACTCTGACTAAGGTTGATACAGTGAATTTGAGATCTTGCCCATTGCCGGACCTCAGCGGTAAGTGTGTGTGAATCATTAACAGAGAGCGCACATCCATTTTTAATGTCCCCCTCTCAACCTCAAGTTCAGAGCGCTGTCTGTTGGTGACCTTTACTCAAGTGAGCATTAATCATTGGGTTTAGTAATCAGCAGATAGCCCTGAACCCTTCTTCAAGCATGCAGCATGATCTTTCAGCATTGTCTTTTGTTGGCACGAGTTCACCAGTGGATCATTATTACATTTGCATTATTAAACGTTCATTCAAAATGTTTAATTAGAAGCTGATTATGTGGTCTTGCAAATGGGGATCAAGTTACATTACTCTTCGAACAGGAGGAGATGAATTGCATTTACCCTTTCCACATGATTAACAAGTCAATTTAGATATCAAGAAATAATCC